>CALNVZ010000641.1:22419599-22530215 GCA_940671915.1 Paracentrotus lividus | reverse complement strand
TATTGAAAATCCTAGGTCCAACCCTAGGTTAAACCCAGGGTTGAAACCATGGATTTTGCAGAATCCACCTTTGTGAATTCGGGCCAATAAGATCCAAATAAGTTTTACAAACAAGGGGCATACAATGTAGAAACAAGAAAATAGTATAAACACTTATCTTAAAATTTCAAATCAATTCTCCTTTGTGAATATCATTTGTTTTATACTTGACAAAGTTATGAAAGGAATATATACTTATATTTGATTGCCTGGTCATTATTTTAATACAATTTAAGTAATTAAAGGGGGGGGGGTAATATCTATTCGATTGCCCATTTATTACATTTATTACATTTATTATATCGCTTTTCGCCTTCCATGGCACAGGTGACGCCAAAATGAATAATAATAATAATAATAACATTAAAAAAGGAAATATGTAAAAAAAAAATAAAAAAATAAAAAATAAAAATAAATGTTTTGATATTTTTTGCAATATTAATTTAATTGATACGATGAAGAGGAAGACCAAAAAAAAATTCATACACAAAAAGATAACATACATGTAGATGAAATTTAGACAAACAACAAGGAAAAGAAAAGATCTAGAGAAGGAAAAAAAAAAAAGTAAAGAGCAATAAATATATAAATAGATAAAATGCAATGGAATAAGCAGGAAGGAATATTAAGATATACAAGAAAATTTAAATAGAAAATAGGGGGAATTAGAAATGAAGAAAGAAGGAAGTAAAAACGACCTGAGGTGAAGGATGTCTCGAAACTCAACACTGAGGATTGTGTGGTTAATGTATTCAAACATAAGTACCACCAAAATGTATGCTGCTTTAGATGGTTGATTGCCAAAATTGTCAATCGGTGTCAAAACCAAGATTAATTAAAACACTCTTCCATATAATTTATTATAATCTGAAGTCTTTTGTAAAGCACTCTGTAAACTTTGTTTTAATAATCATTATAGAGTATCACTATCAGCTCTATAAGCATAACCCTCTCATTCATGCATCAAAAATTAAACTAATATTTAATTATCTATGTCCGGGAAAGGGGGGGGGGAGAATCCTAAATGTTCCCCAAAGTACCAGCACCATAATAATCTCATTAATTATTTTGAATGATTTATATGTATACGAACATTGCTGTTATTTTAAACATTACAACTGAAGTCAAATTTGTTACAAAACTGAGCTAAAAAACTACCTAATCAATTTTTTCGGGTTCCCTTTTGTAAGGCATTTGTCTTCATTTTCAAGTCCGTTAGATAGATTTATATGATTTATATGTATACGAACATTGCTGTTATTTTAAACATTACAACTGAAGCCAAATTTGTTATAAAACTGAGCTAAAAAAATAACTAATCAATTTTTTCGGGTTCCCTTTTGTAAGGCATTTGTCTTCATTTTCAAGTCCGTTAGATTGATTTATATGATTTATACGTATACGAACATTGCTGTTATTTTAAACATTACAACTGAAGTCAAATTTGTTATAAAACTGAGCTTAAAAAATATCTAATCAATTTTTTCGGGTTCCCTTTTGTAAGGCATTTGTCCTCATTTTCAAGTCCGTCAGATAGAACCTAATCTTCTTGTAAGATTTATCTACAACTGCCTCTTTTACCCAGGTAAGGTAAATGGGTTCCGGTAGGAAATGTTTTTTTTTTAATTAGCTTGAGCACCTTTTTTGTATGTGTTCAATAGCCTAAAGCCAGGTAATAATAGTACCGTTAGATGGACATGGTGCTTTATAAATGCAGACTATTATAATCTACATGGCAAGCTCCTGTATTGGAATCTATCTACAAAGTTGTTAATTTTGCAATCAGTCAATTTCATAAATTTCATCAAATTCCCTTTTGGCAATTTTAGATTTTCTTGGAACGCAGCTGGAAGAATATATCAGGAAATTATCGGTGCCAGTCAAGGTGGAGAGAATGGGGACACGGAGTGGTCTCATAAGGGCGCGGCTGAGGGGGGCGTCGGTTGCTAAGGGGCAGGTGCTTACATTCCTAGACGCCCATATAGAATGCACAGAGGGATGGTTGGAACCTCTCATGACGAGGATAAAAGACGATAAGTAAGTGGAACATCTTTGATTTATATAATTTTTGTCCATTTATTCTATATTTTTTTTAAATTTCATATACCGTAACATATTTCATATGACATTGATAGAGAGAAGATACTTTGCAAGTGTGCAATTTCTCTTTTTGGTCATATTTGCTCTTTTCACGATATTTAGGTGGGGGGGGGGGGATTAACAAAAGGAATACACTAGTTTCATAGGTTATTTTGTTCATTTGCAACTCCTCACAAAAAAAAACACCCCAAAGATTACACTTTTAAAAACAAGACTCGCAAACAGACATGATACAGCCCACATCCAGCACTACATACACGTAAGCATCATTAGGCAGTTCCTCACTAGCTCGATGCATGTGGATTAGGGGAGAAAAGTCAGTTGAAGCATGAAGTTGACGCTACATCAGGGGGGCGTTTCATGAAAGGACTTGTCAGACGTTTTATCCGACAAACTGTTATAAGCTACTGAAATGCTTGCATCTGATTGGCTGAGAGTGAATTTGTCAGATAAAATGTCTGACAAATCCTTTGATGAAATGCCCCACAACTCGAGCTTCAGCTTTACAATCTGACCTCGAGCCTGCACGAACATGCCGGTTATGTGCATGCGGGATCATTCTTAAGTCTTTAAAACTAGACTGGCGCAGCACCCCACTCAAGTTAGCTCACTATTTCGAGCCAAAACTGCAAAATTAGCTCAAGGTTGTAGACAATCCTTTGATGAATTGGGCCGAGATTTCACCAAATGAAGACTGGTTTTCGAGAGAAAAAGCCTGATATTCTTTGATCAGGCTACTTCATCAGTGCCCTGTAACATAAAGACATATGTTCGATAGAAATTTTTCTTGGTATCCTCATCATGGACAGGGTGCTCCAAAGTTGATGATCTTAATCCTAACCGTAGCCCTATCCCTAATCTTAATCATATCCTAATCCTAATCCATGACTGTACCTGCGCTCCACATGAGGCTACCGAGATAAAATCAATCGTAACTTTTTATCGATCTTTAAGTGTTTATGTTACAGGGCACTGATCAGATAAAGCGGGCTATTTTCCAAACTCATGCTAGTAGCAAAGTCCACATATAGGTTAAGATGACTGGTGAAATATGAGAGGCTACTTTATCAGATCAGAAATAACAAGCTATTTACCAATCTCTAGCTCGTGAAGCACTGCCTGTTGGTGAAGATGACTGGTGAAATATGAGAGGTTGTTTGTTTGCCTGTAAACATGAGGACTCTTGTTGCCTTCTCAAGAGATCTGACTGAGAGCACGACATCTCTGCTTCATTTGACTCACACGTGCACGAAAGTGTCCTGACATGAACTATGAAATATTTACTCTTGTACTGGTATTGGGATATTATGCTGTGAGCCAACATACCTGAATGTTGTGATAGATCAAGCTCAAGGAACACACTGTTTGGAAGTCATGAGATAAATGTGTTTAAAACTAGATGCATTCAAAATTTAAATTTGAATTTAAGTCCAACTTAACTCTTGAATCAGGCTCCAGATAATCATTTACTATACCTGGATGGAGTGTGTCAAGTGTGTATAAATGCCTTGCCTGAGGATGTTGTTGAAATTTCAGGGTTTCAGTGTTCTTTGTTTGCCTGTAAACATGAGGACTCTTGTTGCCTTCTCAAGAGATCTGACTGAGTGCACGACATCTCTGCTTCACTTGACTACACACGTGCACAAATTGTCCTGACATGAACTCAGTGTTCGAGAAATTTACTCTTGTACTGGTATCGAGATAGGATATTATGTGCCAACATATGTACATGTAGGTTTTATGATAATACATGTATAAAAATCAATAATGCATTTAGATTTTGAAGTACCCTATGTATATTCAAGACCATTTGGACTTTGGCAGTGTAGAATTTATCTCTTTTCCTTCCCTAAATTGGCAATAGTTATATAACATTCCCTGACTGAAATCAACGTCATATTTCACTGCAAGCAAGTGAACTTAACCTGTTGGAGACGAGCTGATTTGGCTACAACACACATTTCCCATCGACCTCAGCCCGAATATATTCGGGCTCAGTCCTCAATGGGATAAAATCTCCCTTCAAATAGTGCACAACTGAGCTCAATTGATAGCTGTTATGTTGGTCTCTGTTTGGGACTGTCTTTTATTCTACACACCCTTAGTTTTTAACCAATAAAAATTTAAATATCCTTGCTGAATGAAAACTACCTAATTGTTTGCTTTGCTCATTAGATGTACCAGTATTTTGATTTAATTTCTAATTGGTCTTGATATGGCTGGTACTTCTGCACACTGCAGTTTCCATCGAGAGGTTCATTTAACTGCTTTTAATTTGTCCACATCGTGTTGTGTAGACAAATTGAGTGACTAAGTAATTCATTAAAGTTGATGGTGAACCTTGATGACTGGGCATTATACATACATGCAGCAGTCTCCATTCATTTCCTTCTATTTCTCATGTAAAAAAATATTTAATTGGCCTGTATCTTGTACTATGGAGCAATTATCCACTAACTGTATACCATCTCAGTTAGAAGCAAACAAATTTGGGGCTATTTGCTAGTCAACTGCCTTGACTGTGCTGTGTTAAAATTTCAGCAGTATAATGCGGCGGCCAGCGCGCGCGCCATTGTACGAACGTACGACCGCGCGCTAAGACAGAATTTGGGAGGAAAAAAATTGTGGATAGGACAGACAACACACGTAAGGTGAAAGTCTCTGGTCTACATTTTGTAGCTATTTACTTACGTGCCCAACTGCTTATTGATAACTGAAATGGCTATTGAAACAAATTGTTTGCAACTGCACGTTATATTCCTATAAAAAAAAAAAGAGGGTACATCTACCGGTATTTTGACTCGATATGAAGAGACATGAAATTTATTGCCTTTATGCAATATAAGTTGAATTAGGGGATAGTATAGGTATTACTAATTTTCATGGAATTTCGAAAATCCAACAGTTAAAACTGAGGGGAAAAAAAATCAGGGACTTGTGTTTTCCTAATATGTATAATAGGAACCATGATTGATAGTGGTCTTGTATTGATTGTATCACAGGTTTCGGTTTTGTTAATTTTAACAAAACCATCTAAATTTGATTTTTGGACTTCTTTTTGAAAAATTATTTAATAGCAAATGTGCTATAAAAAAGTGCTTATGTACAATTTTCTCCAATTCAAAGGATACATGTATGCATTTCAACATGTATGTAGAATGACATGAAACTCGAGACAATCTAATTCCCACAGGTTTAGGGAATGTTCTGGCCATGTTTATTTGATATTCAGGATACTATTTTGATTGATGTTTTGAGATCCTGTTCAAAGGTTGGTGTCATTGAATAACATTTAAAAACATTTATAGCATCTCAAATTATTAAAAAAGAAGAAAAAAAAAGAAATGCAATGTTAAAGATCCATATGCCATAACAAACCCCCATAGATATTAAAATTTTTCGGGGTTTTTTTATCAGCTAATATTTCCCATCAATATTACGCTACTTTATTCTTATTCCTTCTTGTTTTATTCTCCCCTGTTGTGAAACCTGGCAAATGTTTTTTTTTTTTTTTTTTTTAAACTCATATGTAGATTATTCTGCTGATTCATTGAAAGGCCTCAATAATGACTAATTGTTACTCATCAAATAAACAAACAATCAACAACAGCAACAACAACTCTTGTCCACATTTATCTAAAAAGTGATGGTCGCTAAATAATGCCAGAAGAACCGGAAGAGGGATCATAAAATATTAACAGATAATTGCTTCCTCAGAATTAATTACCAATTAGCCTTGAAAATTCAGATTTGGTCAAATTATGCCTAGCCAGACAGAAACTGGTCATTACTGTACGCTGGATAGCAGCTCGTAAATGACATCACAATATCAAAACTTTAATCATAAATTATAATTTTGTTATTCTTTGATGAATTTTGGTCAAACTTTTATTTTTCTCTGAGTTTAACATCCAAATTAATTTCAGGATTGACTTTCCCTTTAGGCATGTTACTGGTACATCCGGTTTATATCCACTTGGTCTAACGGCAGTTGGTCCAATTCTCTGTTCGTCTAATACCACATGGGCTAAACCCATTTTGTATACTGACCATTTGGTCAAATTTACTTGGTCTAATAATTCTCTCTTGGTCTGAATGCCAATTAGTGGAATAACCAAATGGTCTTATACATGTAAATTGCATTTTCGTCGAATTCCTAAACAAATATTTGGTCTAGTAATTACCAGTTTGTTACAGGAATTGACTAAGTGGTGTTAGATACAAAAAGCTGAGAATTATACAAAAATTGTATAAACCAAATGTGTATTAGGCAAAATGTTAAGTCAGTGAAGTTGCAATTAGACCAAATGGGATTAGACAAATTGGTTGTTGGCGAAATGGTATTAGACCTTTGGGATGAGACCAAATGGGTGTTTAATAGTCAAACTGGTTTGTAGGCGAAATGGTATTAGACCATGTGGAATGAGACCAAATGGGTGTTAGTCAAACTGGTTGTAGGCGAAATGGTATTAGACATGTGGAATGAGGACCAAATGGGTGTTTAATAGCAAACTGGTTGTAGGCGAAATGGTATTAGACCTTGTGGGATGAGACCAAAGGGTGTTTAATAGTCAAACTGTTGTAGGCAATGGTATTAGACCATGTGGAATGAGACCAAATGGGTGTTTAATAGCAAACTGGTGTTGTAGGCGAAATGGTATTAGACCTTGTGGGATGAGACCAAATGGGTGTTTAATAGTCAAACTGGTTGTAGGCGAAATGGATTAGACCATGTGAAGGAGACCAAATGGAAGTAGTCAAAGTGGTTTACTTTAGACCAAGTGACAATTTACCTTACATCCATGTATACATGTGTACATGTAATGTAGGTCAGTGTGAAGTCAACCACCGCGGCCTTACTTAGTTCTCCACATTTTCCTATAATGAGCCTGACATTTAAAGAGTTGTTTTATTTGTATACAAATGCTATACGGTATAGTGTTGAAGCGGCAGTGTGCGTGGAAGGGGACTGACATGTTAGACAAAAGCTATATGTTCATTTATACGCCACATCCAATGTTTTTGCGATTTTGGATATATGGGTAGGGGGGACATTCGCAAGAGCTTAATGTCACGATATTTGTAATGTTTCATGATATTCATAACATTTAAGTTGAATTTTTGCAAATGCCGACCTATTGAAAATTCATAAAAATACAAGTAACAACATTTTTTTATTTTGAAATGGTTTCTATTTTGCAGATGCATTACAGTGGCATATATTTATTGAAATACAGTACAATGTCACTTTGTAAATTATGTAATGTTAATAAATGTGATGTGTTTCAAACATTTGAATTAAATTCATCAATATAGTTTATCAATTCATTTGGACCACATAGATTTTTTTAAATGTTCTGTAATAAGGATATTTTATTTAAATCTCCAACAAAATTTAATCTTTTGTGCATCATAGACAATCGGTGTACCTGGTGTACATCCACAATGTATACATGTGTCTTTGTATATATAGGCATAAATAACGTAATTAATATTAAAGCCTTGTTTATTAATATGTCTTTTTCCCTCTATCTCTCTCTCTCTTTCTCTCTGTCTCCCACCCACCTGCCCACCCACCCTCCCCTTTGTCTTCTTGTTCTGTATTTTCCATATTGATGCAAAAAAGTAATTATTGAAGGACTCGAAGATGATTAACTTCATATCCCGACCTCTTGGGTAGACAGAGTGAGAAAAGGGATGCATTTGTACTTGATTTTTTTTTAATTGATTGAAGAATCTGTAATTTTTTATAATTCATTAATGAAAATTTGTGATTAGATAGTATGTGAAAAGATTTGTTGATACAATTTTGTTTAGAAGGTTCCCTGCATGGTTGTGCATGTGTATAGTTTCAATATTGATACGAAAAAGTAATTAATGAAGGCTGCGAAGATAATTAACTTGGGCTATCTATCTCGATCCCTTGGGCATTTAAGGTCAGAATAAAGTGTGTGCGTTCATACTCAGTTTTGATCCACAGCATGGAAAAAATGAAGGGTTGAATTATCTTTTGATCCATGTTCAATTAGAAACACTGTTCAGAAAGGCGTGTGTGTTCATACTCACTTTTAATCCACAGCATGGAGAATGTCAGATCTTGAAGTTAGTTCTTTTATTTTTGGTTCAATGTGGAACACTTAATAGAGGAGTGTGTGTTCAGTTTTAGTCACTGTTCAGCTTGAAGAAAATGGTTGAGGTGGGGTTTTTCTGTATTAAAAAAATGAGAAAAACTAATAAAGGGAAATAGATAATGTTGTCTAGACTGATAATCTGTCCACTTACGTAGATTCCAGAGCAGATTTTTTTTTTTTTTTTTATAAATTGGCATTATACTTTTTTTTTAAACACTGCATAGTAAATTGCAAGGAATAATCCTACTTGAAACCCATTTCAAATTGAAGTTTTCACTTAAAGTCGCACTTACATGTAAGCTGCTATTTGCTTGCCTATTTAGCAAGCCCATGCTCAGGGGACACCAGCTACTCTAAAACTTTTCATTATCAATGAAATTTCATGCTCGATACTGGATGCGTTTAAAATTTATGTTTGAATTATGTTCACATTAATAAACTTCAATATGACACAGGTAGCCATTTATTATATACCCGAGTGGAGTGTGGCAAATGTATATGAATGCGTTGCCTGAGGAAGTGGATGAAATGGCAGGATTTCAATCTCTGTACCCTGTGACTCTCAGTCCTGGGGGGTGTTTCACAAAGAGTTAAGTAGACTTAAAGTCGCACTTAACTTCTACGCGCATCTTGTTTTATAACGTGCAATTTAATTGATAGACTTCTCAATGGCGCGCATCCCCCGAGCATGGTCAGTCCAATGAGGTGAAGCGTATTATAACGCACGAAAATAACGATTTAAGTGCGATTTTTAAGTCTACTTATCTCTTTGTGAAACACCCCCCCCCCAGATACTTATTCACTGTACTTCTTGTTAGCCGGGGTGGTGTTTCACATACTAGATGTTCGTAAAGTTACAAATTACTGGAACATATGCTCTTGCATACTTTGTAGATGATGTAATCAGTCACATGCTTTGTAATTTACCACAAAAACTGATCACCAGTCGTTCGTAAAGTCATTTGTAACCTACGAACGACTTGGTGAAATATTTGAGCAAAATTCTTATCCTAGGCCGAGTGGAAACCAGGCCAGCTCAACGAAAGGTGTGTAGGTGTGTAATTGAAGCTCCTTGTCGGCTGAGTAGCAATGCGCATAGGCAGTTAACTCGATTTCAGCCCCGGCACAAAGTGGGTAAATTGGATCACTTTGCGGCCGACTTGAAGTGATGTGATCCAAATCACATCCGACACCAGAAGAGATGAGCTCCTCCTATTAGATCACAGGGCACAGAGCCTCGCTGAAATTAGGATGATTGTGGGGACTAAAGGGTCTGGACATCTCAAGGTATTAGACTAGCATAGACTAGCATTAAAAGCCACAGAGTGCTTTAAATGAGCACAATTGGCAATGTCTTTATAAAATATTTAAAAAAAAATCAAATCCAACATCAGATGAGATTATTATTAGATCGCAGGGCAGAGAGCTTCACTGGAATTATGATGATGAAGTTACGGCAGGGTCTGGGAAACTTGGATTGTAGACTAGCATAATTAAAGCCACTCCTGAGCCCAATTGTGGAAATGTCTTTGAAAAATCTTAGTGAATTATGATCTATATCACATCCGACACCAGAAGAGATGAACTCCTCCTAATAGATCTCGGGGAAGAGAGCCTCGCTGAAATTAGGATGATTGTGGTAGACTCTTACTACAGGGTCTGGAAACTTAGTAGACTACTTGTAGCATAATTAAAGCCACTTGGTACTTTAACTGAGCACAATTGGGGAAATGTCTTTAAAATTCTGATGCAAATCAAATCCAACACCAGAAGATGAGCTCCTCCTATTAGATCACAGGGCACGCAGCCTTGCTGGAATTAGGATGATTGCGGTAGACTCTGACTACAGGGTCTGGTTAGCTTAAGGCATTAGACTAGCACAATTAAAGCCACAGAATACTTTAACTGAGCAAAATGGTGGAAATGTCTTTGAAAAATCTTAGTGAATTGTGATTCAAATCAAACCAGTGAAGAGGTGATTGTTGTGTCTCGAAAAGTCAAGCTCTAGACTAGCTAAACATTCAAATGTTACCATTAAAGTCAATTTTAAGCAGTGCCTTTCAAAAATCATGGTGAATTTTCATCATATTGTAATAGTTAAGGCCTTCCAAAATATCACAATCTTTTGAATAACTGAAAACTAGCTGAAAATCAGATGTACTGAAAATTTATAACACATAGGGCACATGGGACACATGCATTGTACTGTAGCCTGGTCATAATCAATCATCCAATGGATGCCTTGCTTTTGCTAATTACTCAGCAATGACTCATTTTATGGGCTATTTTAAATGATATTGCATGGTCAATATTTGAAATATTCCTCTGGCCAATATGTGAATTATACCCCCTTTCTTAGATGGGGCTGTGAGAGTAAGTATTACAAAGTGAGTGCCACTTCTTTTTTTAAAATAAAAAAATATGCATCGATTTCCGACCCACTTACGTCCTGACATATGAATGTGGAAGTGGCACCCAATTAAATCGATTTTAACCTGACCTTTCTCTCAATTTACTATCTTCTAATGGTTGTCAAACATCCATCAAGGGATCAAATTAATTCCCGGCTGGGAACACCTGAAGTAGTCTCACACTACCATCTTTAAGGGAATGTTCAAATTCGTTCAGGATCTACAAAATATTCCTGAAATTTTAAAATTTTGTAACCCTTTACTTTTTGTGTAGGTCAGATTTTTTATCTGATTGGTCGTTTGATTGCTGAGCTATTGATGACTGAATATCTTAAAAGAACCATATTGCTCTCGTCTAAAGACTCGGGCCAATATGATCTGTTGCGGGCAATATATTTGATGTTCTCCTCAAGGCCAGTCAATATTGAATGTATACGAGATATAATGATGATTCCGATTGAGGTTTTCTGCTTGAATATCAAATATACTTCTTTTTTTTAATATGTACAACATACAGTTTTTAAGAATGTCATATTTACTCTGTATTTTCCATGTAATTCAGCTGTTAATCTGCCATGTGAATTTTTGACAAAATGAATACGATTTCTATTCTAATTTGCACTGCATCGTGAATGTGATATTGGTTGAAATGGAAGAAGAGTGGTCTACCTGTAATTCTGAAAAGATTTGGGCATTATCATGGTTTAGGAAACCACACATTCAGGCTCCATTGCATCCATGTGGTTTCTTCTTTCCACCTTTATTAACTTTGTACAAAAGTGTGTGGGTATGAGTGGGTAGATCCGGAAACCACAGAATAGATAAGATTTGAAATATCTACAGAAACATTAAAAAAATTTCAAAAGTGTGAAGAAATACATAACATGCAACAAACAGACTGGATTACTGTGCCTGTCAAATGCAAACATTTACCACACTTTTAGTAAAATGAATTAGTTTGAAGCAGAGAGCGATTTCACATGTAGATTGAAAAGCTTAAAGTGGTCTTTCTTAAGCTATTGATAGTTCTGAAAAGAGTAAAGAACTACCAAAAACTAAATGGTTAACCCTGCTTTTTAATTTAAAACAAGACCAACGGTAAAGTATTAGCTGAGGTTTTCAGGGTAGCACGAAATCAGAGAGCAGGAAATGGTTTCAGACAAGAGAGAGAGTGAGAGAAAGAGAGGAGAGAAGAAGAAAAAAAAAGAAAAGAAAAAAAACTTATGATTTCACATCTTAGGTAGACAGCAAATAGCAATTTCCCATCATCTTGATTTAAAAAAAAATTTATTTCTTAGAATTTAAACCACTTCAATTCTAGTTTTGACTTTCCCTTTACAGAGATAACTTTAAAGAGATAACTTTGTGGAGCTTTCCAAACATTTGAGCTGTTGGACCATACAGGTAATAAAGTGCTTAGAGGAAACTTTGACAAATTTATTTCATTAATTTCATTGCAGGCCTTAAATGTTGTCATTCGGGCAAGGTCATTTTTTATAGGGCACTTTTTCTTAAGTACAGCACGAATTCGATTTTCTAAAAAGGGCACCAAGATCTCTAAAGGCCCTACAGGGAATTTTGGAAGGGGTACTAAGGCCAGTAAGGGGGGCATTTAGGGCCATGGCCTCCGTGGCCTTTGATTAATTTAAGCCATGTCATCGATACATGCTTCACAATAAGTACAAAAAACCTGAAATTTTTCCTCCATAGACTGCAGTGTTAACTTAAGTGTCTCAAGGTCCCATGGTATGTTCATGTAGTTTACAAGGATGCTGAACAATCTGTTTATTCTGTTCTTCCTGTTTCTGCTGTTTCTGAACCATCGGAGGACACATATGGTTAAGAGATGAGATTCAGCAATGGGACCGTTGAGACAATATACGTTACAATCACACACAGCTCACACCTCGATAGTTTTTCTCATTACCGCTATGCCGCATGCAGCGAAGCAAGAAACGAGCTCGTACCAGATCATTAGCGCTTCCTTGATTGCTGTGTATATATTGGTGTGCTTGGTGTGACAGATATAACAGGAATGGGGCTAACGAATTGTGGATGCACACTGTCTGCTTGCGGTTGACCATGTGCGAACTTTTATAGTGTGTCAGGGACGGGAGATGTCTGTCGCCTTGCGGCTGTTTTTGAAAGTTTTCTTAGGACTTTTAATTCTCCTAACGCCAAGTCTGTATCGTGTATCTTCATGGCAGCATTTCTGTCTTCCAGCTGCTTTGCCTATTACTGTCTCTGTTATTAAAATTCTATCCCCTCTTCCCAACCTGATGCCCTTATTTTGTCAGTATTATTTGCTACTATTATTCCAAGTTTCATTGTTGTTAAATCATGAAGGTGCTCAGTGCACCATGTAATGATATGTTAGAATTCTGACTTACAACGTAATTCTTGATTTCCTTCTTTTGATTCTATCCGTCTTTGTATCACATTTTATAATTGTCAGCACCTTTTGTATTCTTGTCGCAGTTCTCCTCCCTATTTCTTCATGCTCTCATTCTTGTTACAACTATTAGTCCATGGGATTTTCCATTCATTCTTTCATCATCATCATCATCATAGGCCTCTATTTGTTGGAAGTCGGCCATGGGAAGTACACCCTAGATATTTGATGAGCTGTGTTTGAAGCGGCTTTGGTTGTGGTTGATGAGGTTGATTCAAGATTTGCATTCCCTTTCTACATAAACGAAGCGCTTTTCCTTCTCCTGTCCTCAGAAATATCTATTTTCCTCTTTTAATATCATCCATTTTTATAATAATTGTTTAAAAAAATTGATGCATTTACTTTCTGTCTGTCTGTGTCTGTGTCTGTCTCTCTCTGTCCCCCCCCCTCTCTCTCTCTCTCTCTCTCTCTTTCAATCTATGTTTCTCCATCTAATCTCTCTGTTCCTTCTATCTTAACTCTCTTCTTTACCCTTTCTCTACTGTATCATACACATGTATCACATGTAAGATTCAGAATACAGATACACTTTCACAATTCTACACATGTTCAAATGAAACACAAGTCGTCTGCAAAGAGTCAAGAATATCGGCAAAATAATCCATTTTTGATGATACTTTCCCCTTATCGCTTTTACTCATTTTTATAACAGAGCACACATGAAACATTGAAGATTCAGAAAATAAAAAAAATGTAGTCCCCCAAATTGGACATTTTATATTATTTTATTTTGCCAATTTCTGTACACTTTGCTGATTTTGCTTGGCGACTTGTATCTCATTTTTTAATGATGAATCACATATTTCTTACGGCAATTTATGCGTGTGCACATTCACCTCCTCACCTGCCGTCTGCATTCTTGCCTGGCTGGGGCGGCAGACTGCCCCATGCCTAACCTCAGTAGCAAATGGAGGGGGTTTCCTAGACGTTGCACACACTCTATATGTGTATTTCATGTCTTAAGCGAAGGAAAATTTTTGTGATTCAGACATTGAGACAGGCTATGTATAAACTGAGTTCCATCAAACTATTTCCTACCCATGGGAAACAAGTACAAAATTTGACCTTAATGTAGGAGCCAAAATAAAGAATTCATGTCTTGTCTATTTTCTTGATTAAGATTGTCTGTGCAGGCGTTCGGTAATTGGGCTAATTTCATTTGAAATCTTTTTCTTTACAATTGTGTAGGCGTCCTCTTCTGTATTGTGTAAAATCCCTTGGCGCAAGTAGCGCGAATTCCCTCAAATGCCAGTGGATTCTGTGTAATCCTCTTGATACATTTATAATTAATGATATCTGAAAGTGTGAGAGAAAATGGAATAAAAGGAGATTACCTGCGCCGCTCTCAATTTTGTGCGGTGCATGTAACAATGCTAAATATGTCGGTAGATTTTTGTTTGACTTAACCTGATGTATTAAGGGTGTTTTAATACTATCAAATACATAGGGTCAAAAGCCTTGCAGCTCTCATAAAAAAAAATGTTACTCTCAAGACATGACGAAGAGAAAACAAGGTCAAAGCAGGGCCGTATTTCATAAGAATACACTTTTGCAATGGTGCTTTTTGGCATCACAGATGTCACACATTGGAGGAGTAAATTGGGAATGAAGGTGACAGGTGCAAACCTAAATTTTGCAAGTTTTCAGAAAATTATTCAAGACTGATGTCGCTGGTGTCACATCTGTTAACTAGACAGGCGCTCTACCATCTGAGCTATGGCAAACCCATGATGATATTCGTCCCTGAAACCTGTTAAATGTTCAAGTGGTAAGAATTAGTTGAAGCCTGGCATAAACCCGAAGGAGAGTAAAGAGTTCCTCTTTAATTACATGCTACATAAAAGTTATGAAGATAAATAAACTTAGAAAACAGAAAGTCTACATCTAGATTACCTATTTTATTGAAGTGCTCTCTATAATTGTTTCCCCGCACATCGGCGCCCTCCTCCATCTTCCTTCTGATACCCTCATCGTGGTCCTCCGCTTTAACCACAAGTCGAGCACAGGAGGAGTGAGGTCCAAGGGGGGCTCTTAGAATATATTGACGCAAGGAAAACAAGCTCCATTTCCCTAGCTCCTTCTTCGTGTTTGTCTGTTTCTTTTTCATCCGTCCGATGAACACATTTCTGCTATCCCCTCCGGGGTATTTGTGGAAATGGAGAGGATGTAGATTAGCGGCGTGCCAGACAATACGCTTAAAGGGACAACTTAGGTGATTATTCCCAAGGTCATCGCCAGATATTGCATAAATAAAACAATTTTCAGGGGCAAAAAGGAACAAGCTCTCTTACACAGATTTAAGGTCTTTTTAGCTCTATAGACAGAGGGTATGGTGCCTGGAAAATATATCGATTGATGTAGATTAACAATTACCAGTTGACACTTTTATTTAAAAGTTGACGTGGACAACTTCAAAGTTGGTATTTAAACATCTGTTGAGTACTAAAATAATATGTAAAACATAATTTTTTTAAAACAATACATGTTAAAGTTAACCCCTCTGGTACCATATCCAGGGCTTATTGTATGTACATTGAGTGCGCCCAATTGTATTATATCCAAAACTAAACCCATGACAGTAATCAGATGGAATAGAAATCAAACAGTTTGGAGGATAAAGAACCACAGCAAGAATATTAATGAAATTTGCTACAGAAAAGGTTATTCCTTATGAATTCAGTTCCAAGGTTATAGTTATCAAACAATGAGTGCTTTTAGCCTATCAATATGCAGTTGTCGATGGTAATTCTCTGCCACATCTCATTGTTTTGATATCTGTCTTTAATGCTTTAACATCTACTGCAGATAGCAGAGGAAAAGGGGCAATGATTGTATAGAGAAGATTCCATGACAATTGCTCCGGCAACAAATTCAACCATGGTCTTAACACTATACCAAACGTAACTATTGCAACCCTAACCCTAACAAACCCAAAATGTATGATGAAATATTAAAGCCTATAGCAATTGTCACTGCACTGCTTGCAGGCCTTCAAATGGTTGCAACAATAATCAGAATATATTGTTATTTTTTAGTTCTTAATAAATCAGAATATGTTGATTAAAGAAAACTCTAAAATCAAAAGAAAAATATCTTATGTGACCCCCGGTTTTACCTCAATATAAATGTAGCTGCCCACATTTACACCTTTACACCTCTGGGTTTTGCTATAAAAGGTACAGATTCATATTTTACAAATGTTGGTAGGTACATGTGTATGAGCTTGCTGTCACAATAAAACACTTCAACATCTACCAAAGATTTTATAAAACATCATTGTGAAATAATGATATTGAGATATGTTTATATACAGCACAGCTCGCTGTCACAATGTGATACCATGTAATCAATTGTGAGGATTTCAAATTCTGAATATTTGAGATTATTTACAGGTATGATTTTTCTTGACTTTAGCTGAGAATTCAACTCTGAGACATATCCATTCTTTTAAGTTTCCTTTATCTTTATTTGTCAAACTATGCTTCAACATCTTCCTAAGATTGTAGAAAAAGCATCATTGTCATTTTATCAAGAAGATACTGCTGCTTAATTTGACATTGACCTGCCCTTGTCATTCTTTTAAATTGTATTGTTTCTTTTTCAAACTGGAATTGATATACAATACTTCAACATCTACCGAAGATTGTAGAAAAAAACATAATAGTAGCCATACTCTACACTTTGTCTGTTTTGACAATCACTCCCAGTCAGACAATCATTGCCTGAACATAAAATAACATCACCAGAAAAGGAAAATATTTGTGTTGAATACTGGTCATTTTTGTAGCTCATTTACTGGCCAGAATTTAAGAACACTAAGTTGGGTACAAGAATTCCTGTTTTGGCAATAGAAGGCCCCATTAACATCAACAAGTACAAAAGCAGAATAACCAAAAGCTGAACATGAAATAAAATTACTATGAAATGTCAATATTGTGTGGATTGCTCCTTGGTTTGTATTGTGACTGGGTGCTTATAAGAACCCTGGGTCTTGCTATAGAATTGAATCGTTGAATCCTTGAGGAATTCATAAATATCTAATACTCCCAGGCGAGGAAGATGATGATGAAAAGATATATGGATTATTATGGTTGCTCAGTTTGCCGACGATATAAATATAGATTTAGGAAAGAAAAGTGACAAAATATGTAATATGGGGATCTCAAGGTTATGAGATATTCAATACTGGTGGAGAAAATGAAAGGCAAGGGAGACAGAGAGAGAGAGAGAGACAGGAAGAGAGAAAGACAAAGAGAGAGAAAGAGAGTGAGAGAGAGAGTGATAGCTACATAAAGATGCAAACTTTTATATTTTTTACTTATAGTGATACTAAAATAAAACTGAAAGCAATATATGTTCATGTTTTTTACTGGGTGGAAGCAAAAGCAATCATGCAATATTGCAAAAATTTGTGAAAATATTTTGAAATGAAGCGGAATGAGCTTTGAAAACAAGGAATTGATTGTTTCACCAATGTTTACTTAATGTACAAGATTGGAAGCAAATGTGCATTAGTCAGACTTTTCAAAATTGACAATTCTATTATTTATTGACGAAAGAATTTTTGGAAAAAGAGTTTCATTCTTTATTATGACTTGGCATATTGAAAGATGGGTCTGAGATTCAAATAAAAACTGACAAGCTGAAAGCAGAAAACACACCATCATATTGTTTGCAGAGAATGATATTGACATGTAGTGCAACATTATTGAGTCATAGTGACAGAAGTTATTTTGTTTTTAGAGAACCACAGCTTGAAAAGACATTTACATCTGTGTAGTATTCTTTCCTGTTGACCCTTTGTTTGTTTGTTTGTTTTTTTTTTTTAGATATTGGTAGAAAATACAGTTGGGTAATGAGCAAAAACACTGATAAAATGATTAAGCCAGTGGGACATGCAGCTTTTATGGAAGTGCTTTCTATAATATGGATTCTAACTGATATTGTCCCCCGAATATTGATAATATAAGATATACATGTATAATATAAAAGAATATTCTTTGAATTGTGTTCAATGTCATGTTGTATGTTGATGGGTGACCTTAACAACCATGGAACATGTAAAATGAAAGCAATTGTCACTTTGTGGCTGGTATCTGGCAGAACATGTTTGCAATTAATTTAATATTAATACTAATATGAAAATGGTTACTATGGTTACTGTGTTCTGCTTCATATCATAACAGCCACAAGGGCTTAACAACATTCATAACTAAAAAGGAACCAGGCTCTCGACAGACAATTAACCCAAATGTAACCTTGGACTAGGTCAATTTCTTTGAGAGCCAGTTCTAGCTAAAAACCTTTTATTTTTTCATAACAACACCCATCCCTGAAAATACCTTTGTCAATATCTATAGACATTATGCAATCTAATTAACCTCAGGCTCTGTAAGTCAAAGGTGTACAATAAATGACAATATACATGGCAATCACCGATCCAGATCATTGTTCAAAATATTGACCAGTAACCAATTAGAATTGTTCTAAAATTTCTAATTCTATTGATAATAATGACAGTAAATCTAATGATAATAGGATTATTTTCAAAGAACAAAATTTTGTTAAAATAATTTACTGAAACCAATACCACATCTACTCTGTATTTTTATAATGCTATTTTAATTTCATATTTATTTACTGAATGTTATGTTATCTCATATGATCTCGATGTGTTCTAATTTTTATTGTACGAAAAATCTGTAATTCGGCCTTCGGACCGCAAGTGATTTTTGTTGTTTAATAAACCATTTCCATTTCTATTTCTATTTTGAAATTTGCAATTCAGCAAAGAGTGGAACTGACCAGAAATTATAATATCACAATCCTTTGTGTTACTGGGGCAATAAAGTCTTAAGTGCATACATGTATGCTGTAATTTTGCATTTGTGCCCTTTTAGCTGTCAACTGGCAGATCCCTGGATCTGGTAGCATGCACTATTGAATCAATGGCATTGACATTTGAGCTTTCTCCCAGGTGCCTTTTGTTCAAATAAGACACTCTCTGTCATGGAAAATGATGAATATTTAATGATGAAAACGACAGTGGGAATATCATTGTGTCTTCAATTATAGCTTAAAGGGATCATTTTTAACAAGCCTCCTTTGTGCTTTTTATATTCCCTCCACAATTGTATATACTAAAGAAGACAAATTGTTTGTAATATGTTTTTAATGTGGAAATAAATGAATGAATGAATGAAAGAATCGCCTCGTTCATAATCCAAATTATTCATACTTTGCCAGATATTATAATTTCATTTTGAACTGCACATTTGTCAAAATGTTTAGATTATCTTTGATTTGATATGAATACTATTTTTATCTGTTTGAAATACAGAATTGCAGTTAATTTTCCCTTCGGTTTTAAGTAAACTCTTTATTGTAGGCATGACTCAAATATAGATTTTGTACTGTTTTTAGGGGAAACAACAATGCTCCAGGCAAGCGTATGTAGATTATTTTGTGAAGAAATTGCCGAATTGAATGCAAATGATAGTATATGTATGCCCAAAGGCACAATCAATTACCATTGCATCTATAAACACACAAAGCACATTTTACTTTGAAGCATTCGATTTGGAATACATCCAATCACTATTGAACCACTTTAATTTTCACTCACATTATTAGATAGTAATTGTAAATTTTCTGCTTTATTTATTCTATTCTCTTAACCACTAGTTACTGGAAAAAACAGTAAAATAAGAAAGGGGGGAAAATAACATAGATAAAGTATTAGTCTTTTTTCAGTTCAACAATTTACTGATTTTGTGATATTTTGTTCTGAAATTCAAAAATAATACTACTAAAAGTATCATGCAGAACACTGACTTTATTCTACTGCAATATGTCTCTCTACTTAAAAAAAAAACCCAAAATACTGATTTCCACCCTTAAGAATTGTTCTGAATTACATGTAAGTTGCGAATTCGGTGAAATAAATGTACAGACAATATAAGTACAGCAGGCAACTATATGAGCCCCTGAACGATTGTCATTAATCCGAAAAGCACCTGATATGTGCTATTCCACTGTATTTTATTCTTAGTCCTGGATATTCGTTTTCATCATGAATATGGCTGCAATGTCAATACAGTTGAAGTTACTCGGAAATTGCCGTAAAGAGAAAATGGGCTGGCTAGGTGTCTGATGATGATGTTCTCGCGTGGTTAATTGAACACGAGATATGGGTAGAGCATATTGGTTTTGGCCGGCATTTGTAGGTTCTCTAAATATCACCAAACCACCCTATACAGTTGTAACCCACTAATACTGAATCTTTGAAACTTTATACACCTTAGCGGTGCTGCACTAGCTCGAGCTGTTTTAAATAGCACGCTATTTGTGATCCGATGAATTAGCCCGATCAGAGGAGATCTGGCTTTTTACTCAAATAGCGCGCTTTTTTTGAGGAAATCTCTGCCCGAGTCATCCTAGGCTTTAAAAAAAAAAAAAAACCTGAGCTGGTTTGCGGTTTTAGCACAAAATGGCGTGCTATTTTGCACGGTGCTGCACTAGCTCGACATAAATCCGATCGTGCACCTGTGCGTGTATATGCTAGCGGTAGTTACCAATTGCGCAATACACATTGGTCTTGTTTGTTCAAGGTCAGGTCTGGTCGTTAATGCGAAATTTTAAAAGATTTGAGAAAATGCAGGTTTCTTTTTTCAGGTTTTTTCCCGATCCACCAATTCGCGCGCTATTTTTCAGCTCGATCTAGTGCAACAGCACCTATTGTAGAGCAAGGCAACGCCAAGTTTCAACTTGTCTGTATTCGTGCATCCTCGTATTTCAAATTGATTTCCATGGTAAAACCTTATTCATCATACAATTACTCCCTTGCGTACTTAAAATTCAAATTCTAGAGTGTTGAATTCATGAAGTATGTTGGGCATCTTGCACTGTGTTCATACATGTTCATTAGAGATTCATCACCTACATGTAGCCGTACATTATAAGAGGAAACTTGTGCACTGAGGAATCAAAAAACAAGTTTGCAAGTTTTTAAAGGGGAAGTTCACCTTGGAATTTATTTGGTTTAAAAATACATGAAGCAGAAAATGAAAAAAAAAAATCATGAGTAAAGGTTTGAAAAAGATTTATCAAAGAATAAAGCTATGAATATTTAACTTTATTTGGGAGATGAGCTGATTTGGCTATAAACACGCATTTCTGATACAATAGCCCAAATATATTTGGGCTCAGTCCTCAATGGGGTAACGTTTGGGTTTTGTAAAGTTGTCACATATGTGTATGTGAATTTCATAAAAGCTTCGGACAAACATGAAGTCTTATTCATCTTCGTGCCACAGTCGAGATGATGTAGCTGAATAATTGATTAACAAGTGGGCTGAGTTTCCTGCTCTTTCTGAAATACATCATTTTTGTTGGAGCCAGAATTACATTATTCATGTTTCAAATATACATGTTGATGTGTCAATGTCTTTCGCATTCGATATTTTCCAAAGGTCTTTAATTAATCATGCCTTCTTCCTTAGATTGGCGCTGAATATTCTTTTCTTTAACGCCCACATCTTTTCGACATAAAGCTAATGTTCAATGATAATTTATTTAACAATGCCCCACAAATAAAATTCCTAATTCCATTGCTAATTTAGTCATTTTAATGATTATTTGCTGAACGGAAATAGCTTAAAATTTGATCGTGATTTTTGTTCTTTTGTGATTTGCAATTCATAGTATTCTGTATTGAGATATAATGCCAAAGTATAATAAAAGTAAAAGGAAATGTTAACTGCTATGGAGTCAAAGTCATGTAAAGTCAAAGAATAAAAGGCCAAATGACAGGGTAAATATTGATATTTATCTGCTATATAGCATTGGAGCGAACTTGAAATTTACTTCAGCAACAGTTGCTCTGTTGTAGATTCCATACACTATTCAAATGACTAACTTCAATCTGAACACAAAACCTTTCCCCAAACCTAAACAAAAAATTCTATTGAGATTTAATCCTATAATTTTCTTTGATAAAGATAATTGTAGCAGGAGAAAGCGTGGTGTCACTGGTGCTTTTTTTGTTTTTGTTTTCTTGCAATATCTTGTTAACATATAATTTGTCACTGTTTCCAACTACATATACACATACTGACAAATAACATCAATCATTCATTGGAAAACCATAAATAATTGAGGACCTGTTAAGCTTTTGAATGATAAGAGATTCATAATGTCTGCAGTTATGAAGGTCATGTGTCAAGCATGTTAGTGTTGAAAACATGTGCAAACTTAATATTACATGATTTCTTCTTGGCTCATGCAGTTACATTTTTACCTTGATGGTTTGAATACATAATCAGACTTCCAACTCACTGGTACAATCGAGGTAAATGAAACCTAACTTGTTGAACCGAGAAGAAATGAATCTTGATACAATGTAAACTTTCCTTAAAGGGGAAGTTCACCCTAGAATTTTATTGGCTTTAAAAAATGCAGAAAAATCAAAGAAAAATATGAGTGAAGGTTTGGAGAAAATCGATCAAAACATAACGAAGTTATGAATATTTATAATTTTGATTTTGTGACGTCACATGCGAGCAGTTCTCCTATGTGTTATGTAGTGTAAATTCCATAAAGTGTCATTTTTTCAAGAGAAAATTAATTATTTCACCTGTGCGGTCGATACATCATCAAACATATGTTAATATACACGCCTCTATCAAATTGAAACACTCCTTTATCAAGAACCATGGGAAAAAAGACAAATTTATGGAATTTACATACACAACACATGGGAGAGCTGCTCGCACGTGACGTCACAGAATAAAAACTTTAATTATTCATAACTTCGCTATTTTTTGGTCGATTTTCTTCAAACTTTCATTCATATTTTTCTTTTACTTTTCTCCATTTTTTAAAACCATTAAAATTCCAGAGTGAACTTCCCCTTTAATTGATCTTCCTCATGCTGCCAAAAAAGGTGACCATATTTTATTTTTTACGGAAATAAAACCAAACCAAACCAAAGCTAATTGTGATGGATTGAAAGCAGACTGTAGAGTAAAATAAACGTAAGGGAGGTGTATCCTATCCTCTTCCATTGGTTTCCTTGATGATTTGATTACTTTATGCCCCTGAGCAGGTGATGTCAACAAACACCAGCAGACGCATGGGATGCCCTCGCCTTCCCATCATGCAATAGTTGAGATTCATGAACTTGATGCGTTTTCTCTACTCTCTCCCTGAGACTGAATAATCGTTAATTGATTTTTTACCTGATTGGCCAAAAATAGTTGAGATTCTTGAATATTTGAGATTTGCTTACTCTCTCCTAAACCTTGAGCAAGATTTAATTTTTTTTTTTTTAAAGACTACTTTCTCCCTTTTTGGTCTCAAAGTAATAAGTGTTTTTTCCCCCACCCAGACAAAAATTTAATTGGATTTTAAACTAAACTGTTTTGTTGCAACTCGATTTAATTTGTTCCCCATTTCTCTCTCTATCACAATACTTTCTGAGGTCCCCATGAAAATGTTTTGATTCCTATTAATAAAGGCATGTTTGTCTCAAGAGTGTATGAATCCAGTCAAGTGCTTCGAAAATAATCTTTTGAAAAATAATCTTTTGAAGAAGAAGAAATCAATGCTGTTTAACTCATGTTTTCCCCAAGGTTGACGACAATCACGTGCCTTGAAAATAACCTTTGACTAAAAAAATGTTAAGAATCAATATTCGACTCATGTTTCAGCAACAACTTTCATGTCGAAATGTGAAACATGCTGGCAGTCCTTTTGAAATTAGAACAAGTAATGACTGGAATTGGAAGAAAAAGCACCGTGCGTGCCTTGCTGACTTGAACATCATAAGGTAAAAATCTTGGCTTCTAATTGCTGTTTTAAAGTCAGTTAACTGAATTAGGTTTGGTCAAATATCAGGATGGTAGAGTCAGAAATGATGTGATATTGACAAAATATAGCAATATTTTTCTGCTTTGATAAATTTTAACCTATACTTTGAGGCATTTATAGTAATGTAGCGAAAGAATATAAATTCAAATAGTAATATGAGATTGAGAAGATAGATCGTCATGCAGTAAATCAATGGAATGAAGCCATGCATTGCTTGATGTGATGGTTGAAGTCACCTGCACGGTGGAAGATAAATCAAGTGAAGTCCCTCAGGGCTAGCTTTGTGGTCCCCCCTTGTTTTTTCCTCCGCTGTGTCAATCTCAGGCCACTGCCATGTTCCCACTTTCAGTTTGCTCTCTTTCAGCCCTTTAATTTATGGATGAATATTGTACTCTGTCTATGACATTTTTATAAAAATCATATGAAGGATTCTAATTAGGATCCTAATATTCTTCAAATCTACAGACAAATTTGTCTCTTAAGGCTGTAGTAATATGAGATTGAGAAAGATAGATTGTCATGCACTAAATCAATGGAAGGAAGCCATGCATTGCTTGACGTGATGGTGGAAGTCACCTGCACGGTGGAAGATAAATCAAGTGAAGTCCCTCAGGGCTAGCTTTGTGGTTCCCCCTTTGTTTTTTCCTCCACTGTGTCAACCTCAGGCCAAAGCCATGTTCCCACTATCATTTTGCTCTCTTTCAGCTCTTTCCCCCATTTTTATATATAATTTACTCTTTCATTGGCATTTTCATGAAATCATATGAAGAATTCGGGTTTAGATCATGATATATGTATCCATCTTAAATCTGTCTATTAAGGCTGCATTCAGGGGAAATAGAAAAGCTTACATGTACTACTGTACAGGCGTTGTCATATTTCTCCAGTTCTTGTGCCTTATAGAACTTTTTTCCATCAAAAATAGCCTTTTTTATTTACCCTATAATAGATATTGAAATTTTCATAAGATTGCACCCCCTTCTCTCCTCAAGAAAAGTATACACTGTGTATTTTAGTAGTGTTAGGATGTGCCTTGTCTAGATATTTCAAATGTGAACTGTCCCAACTTGTTTCTGTTGTGACATTTTCCATTGATTTGCCTTATGGCAAAACAATGCATTTACATATGTGATGAAAATGAGTCTTTCTTAAATCTCTGAATCAGTTGTTTACATCCTCTCATAAATTTTCCCCAACAGAGAAATTCTGCTTTCATAGATGGGAGCAAAATAATGTTTTGAGGCTTTTTTCGTTGAAATGGTAAAAAGCCATCCAACTTGTTTCTATTGTGACATTCCTGCTACTCCTGTGCCTCTTGGCAATGCGATGCATTTATGTTGAAAAGTACACTTTTTTTTAAATTTCCAAAACGGATGTTGATGTCTTCATGATAAATCTCTCCTGAAAAGAGAGATTATTTTGGTTGTATTAGCAAAACGATCCATTGTTGTACTTTTTATTATTCAAATGTGAGCAGTTCCAACTGTCACATTGCATCCGCTTCGATCCCCTATGGCAACAGGATGCATTTATGAAGAAAATCTCACTTTTTTTTATTTCCAAAACAGATGTTCATGTCTTACAATGATTGATAAATCTCTCCCAGAAGAAAGATAATTTTGCTTGTTAAAGTACGCGATCCATGGTTGTTCTTTTATTCAAATATGAGCAGTTCCAACTTTATCCTCTTGTCACATTTCCTCACTTCCATCGCCCATAGCAACAGGATGCTTTTATGTTGAAAATTACACCTTTTTTTAATTTCCAAAACGGATGTTGATGTCTTCATGAAAAATCTCTCCTGAAAAGAGAGATTATTTTGGTTGTATTAGCAAAACGATCCATTGTTGTACTTTTTATTCATATGTGAGCAGTTCCAACTTGTCACATTGCATCCGCTTCGATCCCCTTTGGCAACAAGATGCATTTATGAAGAAAATCTCACTTTTTTTAAATCCCAAAACGGATGTTCATATCCTCCTGATGAATTTTCCCCTGTAGGCAAAAAATAAAAATGTATATTTGGAAGCAAATTTCTCTCTTTTGTTTATATTGAGTATTTGGTTTATTCTTATAGTTTATTTTCGGAGCCCTGTTTCTTGAAGTGATATGACTTTTGTAGTGCCAGGGTTTTTGTTTTAGGTGTGCATGGGTAATACCATTGAATGTTGATATTTTTGTTCATATTGTCAGGAATAAAGTATTAGTTGAGCTTTATATGATTTTAATTTGTTTGATGGAACTCAATGTGTATTTTACAAATCAGTATTAGATAATAACTGTCTTTTAATATTAAAAAACCTTACTAATCAAAGTTTCTCGAGGTGAGGATGGGGGTGTCGGTGATAATTATCCATCACACTCAATGTATGTCTCAAATTAGTCATTGGTCAACTTCATTCTGATGCTCAATACTGACATGTAATTTTAATCCTGTATCTTTATTGATTCATTATTTGTTTATTGAAAAATATTGAAAATGGGTTTCCTTTTTTTCTGACACACCCAGTATACTGTATAAGCCAATATTTTCGTGTCCAGATATTTTCGCGATTGTGGACTAGTTGGGGAAATTCGCGGGAGCAAAATTTCGCGATTTTGGTGATGACTTCATTACTATAAATAGCCTTGTACTAAGGTGGAAATTTTCGCGATGACCAACTCGCGAAATTCGCGAAAATAAAGTCATCGCGAAAATAACCACTTATACAGTAGTCTGTGGTTATGATTGTGGTTTATTCATTTGCGTTTGTGAGAAAGTCGTTACCTGATCAATTTATCTAACCTAGATGTGAAATGACTCGTGGCTTACTGAGATGAAGCGTGCTACAATGCACTGCTACTTTGGAAAGTGATGAAGTCCTTTTGACTCCAAGCAGACATATATGGGCAAGTCCACGCTATTTTGCAATGTAACAAACGGGACATTCAGAGACAAAAATAGGCTTTTTTGATAAATCTTAAATTTAAATCTCAATCCTTGGGTATATTTTTGAAGGTACTAAGAACCTTCAACAAAATCATAAACATTAATTGAAATAACTCAATCCATTTTTAATTTATGATAATTTATTCGTTCGTAAAACATGGGACCAAAAAAAAATGGTGTTTTTTCAATTTTGAATTTGTTCACATGATACTAGGAATTTAAAGAGCACATAAAAACTTACATAGTCACATCCTCTTAACCATGTAATAAACTTTCTAAATACATATTTTAATGTCGATACAACTTCAAGTTTTTTGGCAAGGTCAAGTTTTCAAAAATATGCCAACGTAACACATGGGACAGGAACACATGGGACAATTATTCCATGAAATATTTTCCATTAAACATTTGGTGTAGCCAAGGCGTAGCAACATATTGTGTAAAAAAATCCTGCTGATTAAACAAAATAAACATAATACGACACACCAATGTAAAAAATACTTATTTTGTTTCATTAATTAAGGTTGGAGGGAGAGTAATAAAATTGCGTTATTTTACATCAGTTCAGTATCTTTTGTGAGATTACCTCTGAGACATGAATACTTTAAGAATAAAAATATGGAAAGTTATGTGTTAGCT
This sequence comes from Paracentrotus lividus, assembly GCA_940671915.1. NCBI lineage: Eukaryota > Metazoa > Echinodermata > Echinoidea > Camarodonta > Echinidae > Paracentrotus > Paracentrotus lividus. The sequence goes on along the minus strand of CALNVZ010000641.1, from coordinate 22,502,645 downwards.
TTGTGATATTTTCACCAGAGGAAGCCAAGATGATATTGAAACAGAAAATATGTACTTTTTGGTTGTATTCCTATAACAAACCTTTAGAAATATTGGTTGACAATAGCATTTTTAATGCATTTTATCATTTTTTACATTAATGTTAATGAGCCTTGTGATGTCATATGACTTTGAAATGACCTTTTGACCTCCTTTGCATTAAGTTTATTTCATACACTTTGTGGTGATATATGATACATTATATACCTCATTTTAAGAATCTTTAATAATCCTGTCTTCTGATTGGTTGAAAGTGCAGTCATAATCTGACCTATGGCCGCCATAGACATTTTTCCTGGTTTTACCGGTCAATAGAACATTTTTACAGTACTTTTTGCCCATGGGCATAGTGCGATCCCCATTTGTTTACGTGCAAGGCTGCTGCGCATGCGCTTTATTTCAGATACCATAATTTGCAGCGCGATTTGGTCGATAATTTTAGACAACTTCGATGCTTGTGCGTCATCGCGCGTGCGCGCAGCGTAGACAAATTCTTTCGTCGCGTTAGAACGGATCCCAGATTTCTAGTTGAGCGTTAAGCTTGAATTCCGATGACGATGTTGATCTAAACAAGCGATTTAGAGGTTAAACTGGAGGGTGCTTCCTCGGCATTTTGCAGTTAGTTGTAAGTGGAATGCAAATGTGTTGCCTGTGCATGTGGTGAGCATGCATTGTGGCCTGCAGAGCCAGAGGCTCGAACTGACTTAACTTTCATGACTCTAGCCAGTCTAGGCTAGTCTAGATCTAACGTTAGGCCTATTTTAGAATCTAGATCGTAGACTTCACTTAGACTTAGTTCTAGGTCAAAATTAGACCATGTTTGTTGTTTTTAGATTCGGCATATAAAATATATATTGACTGCTTTTATTTTCGGGACATGGTCGTTTCTAGACTGCTCTCGGGAATCTCTGAATCTGCCATAACCCGCGACCTGCGGTCTTGGGTTATAGCAGATGCGGAGATTCCCTTGAGAAGTCTAGAAACGACCATGTCCCTCAAAGCAGTCAATATATCTATATTATATGTACCTTTAAAACCTCACTGACACACTTGATACAAAACTGGCCGAAAAGTTGAAAAATCACCACCTCGGGAACAAATAGCTTGGACTTGCCCATATATTTGTACCAAGTAGCTTGAAAGTTGTTAAGAATGACTGGTAATCAGTTCTTGTGCTACAAATGAGAATGTGTTCAGTATACCACCCAAGAAAATGTTCCTGTTGTTTGTATGACTTCATGAACATTTGTAACATATTCTTGGGTGCTTTTTAAACACATTCTCAATCATTTAGCACAAGAACTGATCACCAGTCATTCTTAAGGGCCTGTCCCACAGGCGGCGATCGTTGTGGCAACAACCTGATAATTTCATAATTATAAGGGGTTAATCTTTAAAAAGGTGATTATAAACCTACATAAGACTCTATCTAAGCTAGGCTTCAACAACAACTTACTATATACCACACTCACACCAGCAAGATTGCCAGTTGTCGCGACAACGATCGCCTCCAGTGGGACAGCCCCTTTAGAGTTATTCGTAACTTACAATGACTTGGTGAAAAAAGGGAAAAAAAGTGTATTGATACAGACTATACATACTTGAAAGAAAAATCTTGTGTGGTCTCTGAACCCATCTTTTTTTCTAATATTAACAATAAAACAAAAACAACCCTCAAATTTTCAGTATGTGAATGTACATTCCCAGCATATGTGTTTTTGGACTAGTAGTGAAGGTGCCTGTAGGAAATATAAAATACTGTATGTAGATTACGTGCTCTGATTATTTAATGCCAGTCGGTCTTATGCAAGATTGATCATTATCTTCTCTTGTTTCAGTTTTCAATTAATATGAAAATGAGGCTGTGGACTCCTCATAATTCATATAATGCACACTGGATATCCTGCTTTTAAACTACGGTTTTTTTTTCTCAGAATTTTTGTTTTGAGAAAAAAAAATGGACCTTTTCCAGTATTAAATGAGTTTTATAGCTTTTTTTTTTTTACTACTCTAACTATGATATCAATACAGATTTCCTTCATTTTCTTTCTCTTTCCATTCCTTTCCCTTTATTTCTTTCAAAATGAACTTGTATCATAAACTCTGAAATATGTACATTTTTCTTAAGAAGAGCCGGATACTACAAAAGCAAATCACAAAATGTAAAATGTTATAGATATGTGTCTATTTGCTTTCATTACAAGGAAAATGTTTGCCCTTTTGTCAGTAGAATATAACCAATTTTATTTTTTATATATACTTTTTTTGTTATCAAGACTTATGGTGGTTTGAACTTTTCGTTTGACAATAATTGTACTTATGAAACTGGCCTGATGCAGTACATATATAAAAATATATAGAAACTTGTGCCAAAATATCTAAATATGTGTTCTTTTTTCTTTTTTCTTGCAGGAGAAACGTAGTTTGCCCGATCATCGACGTAATCAGCGATGATAACTTTGCCTTCCACACAGGTTCTGACATGACGTACGGTGGTTTCAACTGGAAGCTACAGTTCCGCTGGTATCCCGTTCCACAGAGAGAAGTAGATAGAAGGGGAGGCGATAGGACAATGCCTCTCAGGTAAGAAAGTATCCTAGTCCCTTGAAGGGGCATAGCCAGACGATTGTATTTTTCTAGGGGGAGGGGGCTGATTATTGGGAAATGGTTCCAATGGGAAGTTACAGTTCCGCTGGTACCACAGAGTGAGGTAGACAGAAGAGGAGGGGACAGAACAGTCCCTTCCAGGTAATTTTTATTATTTTTTTTTTTTTTTTTTTTTTTTTTTTTTTTTTTTTGGAGCATATTTAGACCATTGTATATGAGGGATGGTCCCCCTTAAAAATATTATTTTTGGTCGTTTAAGGTAGAATTTGCAATTCCATTGGTATCTTATTCCACTGCTTGTCATGTTTCATGAATTCTTCGTAAGTTTGTCCGATTTTCAACTTTCATGTCGGCCTTCTATCTGTATACATGTATGTATTTCAACACAATTGAGGGGGAGGCCTACTATTAGTTTCTCATAATATTTTATATAACTGTAAATGGTTCAAACATTACTTTCAGATTAGATCACAAATGGGATTGCTCTTCTGACAAGTCGTACAACTAAAAGTTTTGGTCGAAATGTCATTCTCAATCTGAGCTCACATACCAGCATGATTTTAGAAGCAGACATCAGGTCGGCAGAGTTCACAGTGTTGGCTGTGCATGACGGCTGGTAGTTCACCCATAAATAGCTCTTGGCCAGCCGGAGTGTAGTCTCCAAACACAGACTTTTAATCTATTTGATTTATAAGCCATTGTAGGTGCATCTGCATTGTAGTTTGCAAGCATGCAGGTAATATAATCCGTTTCAACACAAGGGTTAGCGTTAGGATGTGAGGTTATTGACACAGGCCATTTAAATGTAACATTTATAAGGAGAAAATCTGAACCCTGTGCTGTAATGACTCACAAATAAAAGAGTCCATGAGCTGCACCTACGTGAAGGTGTTTGCAAGCAAGTGAATGTCCAGAGAGAGTAGAGTCTCAGGAGAGCTGTGCAAAGAGCACATCCCTGTGGTAAGCCGATACGAGCCCTTCCACCCTCTCACAATGCTATTTGGATTCAAAACATCCTTTTTCACCTGCTTCGATGCGGCCCTGATTTTCACATCTAGAGGACGCCGACGGCGCTCTGCACTTTTTCAACAGTCACGTCCATAGGTCTCCTATTAAGGGGAGTAAGGAGTACATTTTTTGGCTGCTCGATAATGTTACCACTTGTATCGAATCTGTATGGAAAAGGAGATTTGCACTTTTTGCTATTTTGACTCCTTGCCTTTTATCATGTACTTTTTGTTGGGTTCTTCTGACAGCATGAGAGTCAGGTGGTTGTTAACTTTGTGTTAAAAGGTACATGTATGTGCTTATGGCCTTTTAACTCTCAAATTGCATGTATGACGTAATCAAACCAATGTCATTTTAAAGGGATTGTTTAACTTTATTCATGAATTTAAAAAATACTTACTCTTTCAGCTAATGCTGTATCAACTTTTGAAAAACCTGTAGGTCAGACAGAAATAGCCTGAGACACTAGGCGCTGCTGCACTAGCTCAAGCTATTTTAAATAGCGCGCTATTTGTGATCTGATGAACTAGCCCGATCAACGGTGAGCTGGCTTTGCGGTCAATAGCTAGCTAATTTGGCTGAAATCCCAGCCCGAGTCATCCTAGGTTTTTATGCCTCCGCGACGAAGTCTCGCCGGAGGCATTATGTTTTCGGGTTGTCCGTCCGTACGTACGTCCTTACGTACGTCCGTACGTCCGTCCCACTTTCGTTCTCACGATAACTTAAGAACCGTTTGACAGATCATCTTCATTCTTGGTACATGTATACATACTGAGGTGACAATGATCTGATTAGATTTTGGGGTCACAAGGTCAAAGGTCAAAGGTCACCGAGGTCAATAAATAGGTGAAAATAGCTCGTTCTCACAATAACTCAAGAACCGTTTCACGGATTAACTTCATTCTTGGTACATGTGTGCATACTGGGGTGACAGTGATCTGATTAGATTTTGGGGTCATGAGGTCAAAGGTCCTAGAGGTCAATAAATAGGTGAAAATAGCTCGTTCCCACAATAACTCAAGAACCGTTTCACTAATCATCTCCATACTTGGTAAATGTGTACATACTGGGGTAACAATGATCTGATAAGATTTTGGAGTCATAGGGTCAAAGGTCAAACGTCACAGAGGTCAATAAATAGGTGAAAATGGCTCGATTCTCACAATAACTCAAGAACCGTGTCACTAATCATCTTCATACTTGGTAAATGTATGCATACTGGGGTGACAATGATCTGATAAGATTTTTGGGTCATGAGGTCAAAGGTCACAGAGGTCAATAAATATTTGAAAATAGCTTGTCTCGTGATAACTCAAGAACTGTTTCATGGATCATCTTCATACTTGGTACATGTGTGCATACTTGAGTGGCACTGATCTGATTAGATTGAGACTTTTTACAAGGTCAAATGTCAAGGTCAAAGACATATTTGTATACATGAACATGAAAATAGAACAGATGAATGTTCCATATATTTCTGATCTGGCAATGGCGGAGGCATAAATTTCGACCGTGCGCGGTCGAGGATTCATCTAGTTTAAAAAAAAACTCAAGCTGGTTTGCGGTTTTGGTACAAAATAGCACGCTATTTTGCGCGGTCCTCCACTAGCTCGAGATAAATACGAAATTGTGCACCTGTGCGAGTATATGCTAGCGGTAGTTACCAGTTGCGCAATACACATGGGGCTTGTTTGTTCAAGGTCAGGTCAGATCGTTAATGCAAAATTTTAAAATAGCTTGAGCTAATGCAGGACCGGTGTCTTATTTTCGAGTTTTTTCCCGATCTACCAATTAGCGCGCTATTTTTTAGCTCGAGCTAGTGCAGCAGCGCCTTTTGAAGCTACATTTGTAATTGGTCTTTTTAATGCCGAGATACTGATGAATGAATATCACCAGTCATGAGTGTACCCGACTATGCTTGATTATGATAACACTGCAGTCTCTAGAGAGAAAATAATCACTTTTTTTTAATTACTGTGAAGCATGTAATGATGCTTTGGAAACAAACTTTTTTAGGGTTTCCTCTTGACACATATGCACTGACAGCATGTAGATAAAAATGTAGGACCCTATAGCTCAGATTTTTGCAAGCCTCCGTAAGTTACTCAATCCCTTTATTAAAATGCAATTTGCTTTTTACTTTTAATGTACACAAGTTGCCTGTACAGCTAATTAAAATGATGACAGTAATAGCCGCTTATTTTTGTTTTATCATTGTTGTGCCCTTCCAAACCAAGTTAACCGACGTTCATCACTAGCATGTTTCAGGGTTACATTATAGCTCGGTCATTAGATTTAATTACTGTGTTGTACTCTCACTGCACTTTTCCCCTTCAGTAGATGCATTCTAACCAATCAACGTAATTTTCCGGCATGAACATAATGGCCCAACTATATTGTCACTTGCATCCTCCTGGTTACCCATTTAATAAATCGTGCAATGTCTCTTTACTTTTAACCGACCACATCACCTTGGACTTATTGTTAAAATACCGGATACTTTGTGGTGTAGCCCTTTAAACCACAGCCAGAAGCTGATTTGCAGTGCATTCGATATTAAAAGTAAAATCTGATATAATTTTGAAATTGAAATAAGAAGATTTGATGGCAAACAAGCAGTTTTTGAATAACAAACATTCTGAACACACCTAGCTCTAGGCCATGCCATGACTGTGACAGATTCCCCATCCAAGGTTTTTGCCCCCTGATAAACCAGTGATAGATGATAGTTCATGCGATTGAATATTCCCCTAGATTTGTTATCCAAATTAAACTTTCTAATGAGAGCTGATTTGTACCGGTAAGATTTTGTCAAGTCGCATCGGTAGATGGAGACTTTGCATACATTTGTATACTAAGAGCAAAAAGGTCTTAAGCTGATAAATCTAAAACAGGGTTACCACCCATCTGTCTCTAAAGAGGTTCACTCCAATAGGAATTAAGTCCACTTCTCATGAAAATTGAGTAATTGAAATCCATTCTGCATTCACATTTACATAGTAAGTATTATCTGAATTTCGGAAGACATTGTCAGAAAATGTACTTTTTAATTGAACTTTTCCATATACATTGTATGATTATACTGGTAACAAAACGCCGTTTTCTCTGAAGTTACAAAAGTGGACTTATTCCCTTTCGGAATGAAACTTTTGATTTGTCTTGGGCCACTTTTACACTAGGGAAATCATCGCGATCTTCTTTACATTTCATCGGTGAAAGGAAACCATGCGGTTATTCAAAGTGCGGTTGGAATCATGTGCCGCTCCGGGCTCTGAGGTTTTCTCAAGTAATTGCACAAAATCATGTGCGATGTGCCTAGTAATGCGATTAGTCACGATGCCCACATGAATGCAATCTATGCGAAGTATTGGCCAGGTATGGAATTTTTTCATGTGCACCGCCCGCTTGCAGACTGAAGGTTCGTTCATGGTCAAAAAATAAGTTTAAACAGGAACATGAATTGTGATAAAAAAACGCAGTTACAAAACACAGAACATAATCATGCGCCGTTCATGGCCGGAAATTTAAAGCTGATTATACGTGTAGGCCTAAGTGTATTATAAGTCTTACTGCTTACTGCATTCGCAATGCTCAAGGTCATGATGGTCGTAAAAATGAACCTGAAGGTCATTCAAAAGCATCTTTTTTCAGCATTTAAATTTTCGTTCTGATGGAGATCTGGAAGACGTTTACATTTATGACCGGACATTGGTGACCATAAATGCATCCTTTCTTACATGTCTGTGTTTTGTAAAAAGTGGGTTTAGAATCATGATTCATGTTCCTGTGTATATACTCCAAAACTGACCATGAAGGCACTGGTTCTCAATAATTCATGATAAGTAATCTCATGCAGCGATTCATTCTGTGAATCAGGTATGTCTACAAGCTGTCAAGTGTTTGGCAGACTTCAAGGTTGAGATAGTTTTTCTAATTTAATTCAATTTTATTAAAAATTTTGTTCTCCTTTGCCTGAGTCTTTTAATCAAAATTTACTGCACATGTATCCCCCCCCCCCAAAGAACAAAACATTAACTTATTTTATGACCATTTCAAAATGTTGAAAATATATCTACAAACAGGGCTCACCCATTACCTGGTCACCCAAACTTGGACACTTGTCCTGCTCCCCCCCCCCCCATTATAAAAATTAAAACAAAACAAAAAAACAACAAACATTAATGTAGTTCAATTTAATTGAGTCCTTTAATGACCTTCATTTGATGTACAGGTATCTTTATCATTTTCATATATTTGCATTTCAAACAATTTTGGTGTTCTGTTTATTTGGCAGTTCAACTTTTCTTACTTGTAACATAATGTCACCAACATTTGTTAATGGATAGGTGTGGATATGATCATAGGGGTGAGATACCTTTCACTCTCCTAAGGACCGTACACATGTATGTTATCAGACATATTGTATTTCTCCCCCCTCTATTAGGACCAATTTAAGACATATATAGTTGATCTTACCTTTTTCATTGCTAGGGGCTGTGAGTCCCACCACAGATTTGGATAACAGACCTGTTTGATGAGACTTCAAATGGTTTTTCTTCAAGAAATAAAATAAGAGTACCCTCATTTTGAATTTTTTATACCCATAAATTTAATGACACAAGCCTGGGATAATGAATTAGATAATAAAACTTACATATACTTGAGGGAAAATTTATGACAGAATAGGGTTTTTATTATCATTAAAAGTGTCTTTATATGAAATAATTTCTAATTTTTAACTTCTGATCTAGAGGTATCCCAAATCCCCAAGTAACCATTTAAATTGCAATAATTACACTTGTTATATTCTATTTACTGAAGAAATATCAAAAAGATGTCTTTTTTTTTAGTGTGTGAAGAAGGAGAGAACAGAGACTCATCAGTATGTTAAGCTTTCCTGATTGCTTTTGCAGTTTAAATCCGATAATGGGATACTAATTTTGTAAGCTTTCTGAGATATTAAAGGTGGGGATATTTGTCCATTTTTTCGATTCATTTCACAATAATGTTACAAATAAATGTACCTTAAAACTATTTGTAAAGGAATGATATGAACAAGACTATTTTCAGGGATGTCATTTAAAGCAGGTAACCGGTAAAACTTGCTGCGTATTCACTCATTTCTTACTGGCTATAATTCCTAATAAACCATGCAAAAATCACAGAAATAAGATACAAAAGGTAATCTGACATTTTCAGTTATGATATGTGTTGATTACAATATTATGTGTAATATAAAATTGGAAAGAATCCTCCACATTTTCTTTTTAGGTGCACCAGATTGCACAATTTTGAGTTGAAAATCCAAAAGGTCCTGTGGGAAGGGTGACATCCCCCTCTCACCCCTTGGTTGCTTTGCTCCCTCGCAATGATAGTACCCCCTATAAAATTGAAATCACCTCCTTCAAAAATATTTAGCAAGACCTCTGCATTTTAGTGTGTGTGTTTCGGAAAGCCTTATTGCTGGAGGTATATATATCAGAACATCACTGTATTATTTTGATATAATTTAAATGAAGGTCTCTCCTTGATGTTGAAGAGAAAAATCATTCCTCTATCATTTAGGGACAACTACATGTAATCTTAGGTTATTTGAATACTTCTCATGATTGGCATGCCATGGTTTAAAAAAAAGTGTTTAAAGTTGAGATGCATATTACTGTGCATCATTTCCCAAAGTGATTTAAACCTTAGTTGGCTTTTTATATCAGGCCCTCTTAGTGCCCTCAAAGGGTCCTCGAAACTTCGAAAAACAAGCTAATATAGTTATGAAATAATGCCCTATATCCTTATATTTCACACATAATATTTACTGAGTCAGAAAAGTACATTGTATAATGCAGTTCCAACTTGTACATGTGCACGTGGCAATATGAGTGCAAATGCATGCCTTTGGAATTTATAGTGCAAGGGCTTACACATTCTTTCGCACTGTAAAGTTTTGATTGTGGTATTATCGTTCAGTTGGGAATATGAAATGAATATAGGCATTGTGTATGGTTTAGTTCCATTGTCCTTTCAAATAGGATATTTCCTTAGAATGAATGTCCGATTGTCGACGCCTTGTGTAAATATTCCTCCGAATATGCAAACAGGTTTCGGTAATGCTAGCAGCCTGAGGGGAGGTTTGCTCTTTTGTGAATGGATATTTGTGTATTAGCGTTGTACGCATTGTGAAATATGAAAACAAACTTGGAGTAGCAATTTCTCGTGGGGGATTATGGAAATTTGTACTTCTACAATGCATACATGTAGTCTAGTTTGCAATTTTATCAATTTTATGTATTTGGGGAATGGCTATATATGTATAGGCCCACATTTTTAAACACAAATTGACACATATAGATGTACATCAAGAAAATTTTGGTTAGTATTTGCAGATATATTCATTCACAATTCAAACTCTTTCTATGTTCAATCTAAAATAGATATTTCAAGGAAAAATCCTGGAACATATATTTCAAACAATCTATGGCAGTTCTTGCTCTCAATGCAGACTACAGTGTATTTTCAGAAATGCAAAAATATTTCTACTCCTTCTCATTTGTTGCGGATATCCTGTATTGATCTCTTGTATGGTTGGGTGGAGCTTGGTAAATATCTGATACCCTGATAGAAGTAGGAGTTTAATGAAGCATGTAAGTTTTGGCCATGACCATCACTGTGGAATGCTGATACAACGTAGATGTTTTAAAGTATGGCATCATACGCATGGAGGGATTTCCCCCTTGATATTCAGCAAACAGGTTCATGAAGGATGGGTGGTTGGGTGCTCGGAGATGTAACAAAAAAAGAGCCTCCTTTTTTTTTGGGGGGGGGGGTCTCATATTTAAGCCAAAACTATATGTTAAATAGTGCTTATCATCATCATCAATATTTGTTCTTCACAATACTTCAAACATTTTGTGCTGAAAAACAACAAAGACATTGCTTGTAAAACTTTCTAATGCGTGGTTAAAATTGACTATCCAGACACCCAACCCGTCTGGACACCCAATAATGGGTATACATGTATTCTGATTTTTGATTGACGGAAATGTGTTAAGCAATTGTATGCAGCTGTTGGTAATTTAGTAGATTGGGGATTTACCATGACCTACAGTATTTACACCCACATACATGTAGTATAAGTAATTAACAAAAATGGTAAAACGAGAGATCTACAATGTAATGGCTGACAGGGATACCAGCTTTCGGGAAATATTGTAACCCCATTCATGTGCACAGCAGAATGGTACTATTAAAGTGCACAGTATTTGATATTTTCATATAAACATGTGTTCTACATTTATGTTCAACAAATAGCCGCTAAATAAGCATAGAATTTGAGGAACCTCAATACCGCATTACTGATACCTTTTTACTGATTAATTTTCGTTGCTATGAATAGCTCTCAACAACAAAAAAAAAAAAAAAAAACATTAATTACCAGAAGCTTTGTGGATACAATGTAACATTATATTTCTAATTACCGTCTGTTGTCTGTGGCGGTAATTCTAGAGCCTGTTTTGCAGTTAAAGTATGGATTTATCTATCCATTGCAAGTTAAATGAGTTAGATATTAGTAAATCAATCCACTTGACACACAAAAAAGAATGAAAATGTGTTAAACATCCCATGGAAATTTGGGTAGCTGTATTTAGACTTTTAATCCATAATTGAAGTAAAAGTGGACCTTTATTCTTTTCAGAAAATGGGTTGAGTGGTAAACAGGTAATCTTGTAATGTTTGGCTATTATCTGGAAGTGATAAAATTTTTTAATTTCTCATTTCCTGGTTGCCTTACCCAGAATTTTTTTCAACATACATGTACATGTATACTAGAAAGAACTTTGTATTCTAAAATAAATGTAACCATGATAATCAAAATATCTCTGATGAGCGTGCACATCGAAAGTGCTACATTCATTCTAGGTGATAAAGGGAAATTCCTTGAAATTTGAGTTTTGCCACATACTAAACATTCGTGATTTAAATTTGTAGTTGAGTCCTTGTTCTGGTTTCTGAACACTCTTCAACACACTTCACGTAAGTTGTTATTGTCACAACTAGTCGTGACGCTGATATTCAGTCATCAATATCTCAGCAATTAAACAACCGATTAGCATTGAAATCTAAAGATCTCCCTTCATATTGCTTTTATAATCCCTTTATATAAAGGGGATTGAATTTTGTTCCAACAACGGTTGCTCTGGACTCTATGGTAAGGGGTGGGTTAAGGGTTTAAGAGTAAGGATTAGGGTAAGAGATTAATATTTGGGATTAAGATTAGGATTAGGGAAAGAGATTGATATCAAGGATAAGCATTAGGGTGAGGGTAAGAGTGTAATATTAGTGATTTTCTGAAGAGCAATTCTCACAAGAATAAAATAAGAAAAATGAGCAAAGAAAATGTGATTCCATCGGGATTTAAAACCTGAGACTTCCTGATTCTGAGACAGGTGCTCTACCAACTGAGCTATGGCAAACCTTATGTTGTGTTCGACCCAGAAATCCCTTAACTTTCAATGCTTGAGTTGTCAGAAGCCTTAGAACCTGACATAAACCCATAGGATAGAAATCAACTTAGGATAAATGCAAGTGATCATGGGTGAAGTGATGCTGCTTTTCATTTAATTAAATAATTAAATAATTTTTTTTCATAAGAATGAAAGTAGTGTACAACACCATGTTCACCTGTCAAAGGAAAGTTTAGTTCTTGTTATAGGTACGAAAGAATTCAGTCATCCCTCCCGGATCGATCCTCACTCATATTTTGTATTTGTTCAGCTTTGTTGGCTGGCCGTGACCATTTTACAGCTACATATTTTTGCTTTTGATCTGCTTTCTCTCATTCCGAATGCCTACCTCACGGGTAATATCAGTGGCAAGTAAAGCGGAGTGGAGAGGGGGAGGGGCAGGATTCTACGGGGAAAAAAGGGGGAGAATCAGTATTTCAAAACAGTTTTTGAAAAAGGATAACAAAATCTGACTAGTAAAACTTGGTTAAAACATGTTCCGGAGACTTTGAAATATCTGCCAGCCCCCCCCCCCCCCAGGTTAAAATGTGTTCCTGAGACTTTGAAGTTTCTGCCAACCCCCCCAGTGGGCATGTCAATTTATTCTCTGGAGAAGTGCATACTTGTGCTACATTGTATCTGATCTGCCATTGCTTTCAGATATGAAGCATATGAAATGAAATATTCCCAGAGTAACTTTTGTTACCTCAGATTTGCTAGGCTCCAATTTTGGATCTATAGGATTTACTTGTGCTAGAATCATCTTACCAAAGTCCCTTAGAACAATAGAAGATAATTCTCACAGGACCCTTAGGAGTTACTTTTATGAAATAGGCCAAGATCGTGCTCAAAGAGAGCTGTCTGGACACATGTTTTCGAAAACCGGGTCCTCAGTCTCTCTGGATGTCAATATTTCATGATCACTTTGCATCGTGTCATGTTTGTGATATTCCTCAAGGATTGTTTGTTTGGTTGGTATGATATGGATTTTATTTGAGAAAAAGACTTTACTTTTAAAGGCCAATGTCAGAGAATTGTCCTATTTTTAGGTGAAAAACTTCAACAGAGACCTGATTTTCACGTCATGTGGAAATATACCTGATTGCTCTCGATCCACCCTCTTTCTTTGTTTCTCTAAATTTTTAAATTGTTTTGGATCCAGCTTCTTTCACTGCCTGTATTTTCAGGTCTATGACATTTGCTCTACAGTGTGTCCCAAAAAGAACTATACAATTTTGAAATGGGTACCAAATATTAAGAAATATATGGTTCTTGGAGGTACATATTTATCTGTAGATAAAGCTCATATCCTCAACTATTATTCGACACCAAAATGTCCGAAAATGATGTATGCGACAATGAGCAATGCCCACTTTTGTGAAGGACACAATAACGAGGCTGCGCAGGAATTCGCTGTGCATTTACTACCTCCACATGGGCGGCCAAAAGGGCCAAAATGAATAATGGCGTGAATCGGCTAACAAAGACGAACTACACGAAGATTAAAAAAGCAACAAACATCAATAATATCATTATGAAAACAAAAAGGTTAACCATTACATTTTTGCCTAATATCTTGCTTTATTTTGTCTTTGTCAGCCGATTCACAACATTATTCATGTTGGCCCTTTTGGCCGCCCATATGCAGGTGATAAATGAATAGCGAATTCCTGCGCAGCATTGTTTTTGTGTCGTTCACAAAGGTGTGCGTTGCTCATTGATGCATGCATCATTTTCTGACTTTTTGGTGTCAAATGATATTTGAGGATATGAGCTTTATCTACATATATTTTTTACCCTCAAGAACCATATACATGTATTTAGTATTTGGTAGCCATTTCAAAAGTGTATACCGTAGTTCTTTCTGGGACACACTGTAGTAACAATTGCCCTTTGGTCAAGTCCTAACCCTTAATCAAAAGGTCAATTTCATCCCTGTACTAAATACAACATGTACAATGTACCTAATTCTAACCCTGAACCTAAAATAAAATCCTATTGCATTTGCAACCCTTAACCTAAACCTAAGGGTGGTATCTCGCTTCGCGGAGACGTCTCCGGGACAGAATAGAAAATTTCGTCTCCGCGACGGATAAAAAGTATCAGAGACATCTCTGATATTGCGGAGACGTCTTCGCGACAATTAATGAAAAAAAAAGTCTGAAGTAGTCCCAAATCCGTATCCGAGACATCTCTGAGACGTCTTCGCGATATTGGAGACGTCTCTAATATTTTATCCGTCGTGGAGACGAAATTTTCTATTCTGTCGCGGAGACGTCTCCGCGAAGTGAGATACCACCCTTACATTATGGGTTCCCTGTCTTTTCAGTCAGATTGAATAAGTTCTATACCTATTCAAGAGCTTCGTCTCCCTCTCTCAAATCGACATCACGTAACCTTTGTAAATAGGGAGAGTGTATTCAACTGGTTCATTAATGTGTCTTGTTCCATACAATTGGCCTAATGATATAATCCAATTCATTATATCTTGATCTAATTACATGTCTGCCTTTGTTAGTTCAGAATAGGAATACCATTGCAACATATGTGTATCATGCCGCACAAATGCTATACAATTCTTAGATTGTTAGATATGTTGCAAGCTTACCTTTTGTAGTTGAAGGAATATGTGACTTGTCACATCAAAAGAAGACACAAGTCTCCAAAAAAAAAATGTTAATGATATCGGCCAAATAATCCCTTTTTAAATACTTTCCCTTTATCTCTTTTACTCATTTTTTTTCTCAGAGCACACATGAAACATTGAAGATTAGAAGAAAAAAAAACTTTCTCCCAAATTAGACATTTTGTTATTATTTTACAGATTTCCTTGACCCTTTGCTGAGTTTGCTCGGCAACTTGTGTCTCATTTTGACATGAAGCTTTCCCTCATAGAGTTACTTCGGTTCTTCTCAGATAATGGATGATGTAATTACCAAGTATAGAACATTCATATCATAAAAAGCCTGAGCTTTAAAAAAAAAAATCATTTTATTAGTGGTCTGTGTGATAACAAACAAGAATTATTTAATCATTCTCAATCAGTATAATGCTTTAACTTCCATTTTTAATAGTTTATAATCTCTCCCTAAAGGCAGTACTGGTGCTACATGCACTGTACAATGATCGTAACACTTGTAATAGGAATACAAATAATATTTTTGTTGTGTCAATATGAAATTAGGTTTTCTAGATTTTCTATTAATCCTTTTTCAGAGCGCTGCTTACAATATGTTTCCAATTGCCAAGCTCATATCTCATATATTCTTGACTCATTTGTCTGTAAACTAGTTCGGGGTATTATAGATTCCCAGACAATGAAAGAGATTCATTATTTTAGCAGCATCGAGCTCGGGCCATTCAATCAATCATTTATTCAATTGTGAAATTTCATCTGACGGAGGAGCGATTGTTGTCAAAACCAGCTACTAACCGTTTATCTAAAACCGGTATACATTTCACTGTTTCTGTAAAATGATCAATATTCTCAATTTCACTTTAGTCTAATGAAACTGTAAAGTTTATGATGAATTATCTCATGTTGTTTGTCTTGCACCAGGACATTTATCCTATCTTTTCCCATTCTCCCGATTCTCTCTTTATTCTTTAGATCGCCCACGATGGCAGGAGGCTTATTCTCAATCGACAAAAGCTATTTTGAAGAGATCGGCACATATGACGCAGGCATGGACGTCTGGGGTGGGGAAAACCTGGAAATTTCATTTAGGGTAAGAGTGTTTGTCAGTTTGTCATGTGCATTCATACAACATTTCTATTTGATCACGAGATATGATATTTGATCTACAAATGTATTGACGCCGTTTTATGGAAAAACTTTTTTTTAAATTAGCCAGCTGTTAACCTTTCATGGCAGGAATTATTTAGAGGCTTATTTGATCAGCTTTTCTTTTGCAAATTAGCAACACTGACATTTTTAATTTTGGGCTTAATAATTAATAAAAGAAGTTATTTGTTTAAAATGGTTCTAGGACATCTCCCCCGGAGGACAACTCCCCGGGACAATTCCCGCGGGACAGTCCCGAGGACCACCCTAACCCTAACCCTAACCCTATGTCCTCCGGGGAGCTGTCCTCCGGGAATTTGTCCCCGGGGGAGTTGTCCTCCGGGGGAGATGTCCTGATACGGTTTAAAATGTATCCATATTTACTAAGTTTAAAATTATTATGACTGCCTTGGATGGGGAAAACACTGATTTTTATATTCAGATTGTTGCCAATTTAAGGATTTCCTCATTTTAATTTCTGATGCCAAAACATGAAGTAGTTAAAATGGAAATTAATGCTCTTTCTGCTGATATATCTGGTACATGTATATTTTTTTAAAGCTCATACTCATAGTCAAAAGTTATCGAGTCAAACCACATAATGTGGAGTATTATTGTGAATGGCTTAAAAGATTCATCAATGTCTTTTACCATCTTTTGGCCACTTACGTCAAGTCTTCATCGATTTATCTAAAACCTTGACATTTTATAACATTGTGTAGGAGTTATGTCATGGGCATTCTACCAATATCATGAGAGATTCATTTTTATTGACACATATTTATCGAATTACATTTCAGAATGTTTATTAGCATTTATCCTGAATTAGAAACTGCAGATGACCACTGAAATTGTCTCAAAGGATTTATTCGAAAGCCAAGTGGGCAAATACACTTCCCTTTTGTTTGTGATGTTCTATGAGAGCATTTTACCAATTTCATGCGAGCTTCAGTGTTATTGACATGTTTTTGTTTTTACTTTATTTAATTTACACAAGCTATTTAAAGATTTGTCAATATTTTAAATTAGAAACTGTAGAAAACTGCTATCAAATATTCCTTAGTCAGACTTTCTTTACAAAGTGGTAGTGTAGGAGTGATGTCAAGTTAAACTGAGCATTCTATTATTTTCATATGAGGCTCAGGCTTATTGACAGCTTTGCATTGAATTTCAGAATGCTTGCTAGCTATAATTTGAAATATTCATCAAAATCTTAAATTGGAAAATGTAGACGCTCAATGTCAAATCTTATTAAATTTCATTCAAAACCTTGGCAGTTTATTCAAAAGTGTTGGCATAGAAATGCCAGTTCTCCCAATCCATCTCAATTTCATAAGAAAGGCTTTTATATTGATTTATTGCTTGAATTTATGAGAAACATTTGTAAAATATATTGTTTACTCCCTTGTGTAGCTGAACATTCATCAATATTATATCCCAACATACAAAAAAAAAAAAGTTAGAACTTTAACGTACCTTGTTTGAAAATGGTCAATAAGTTGCCAAGTATTTAGATTAAATTAATATCTTGAGTAGATATCAGACCATAGGATGGTTACAATCTGATCAATTGAATATTTTACATGTTTGTATACACACCAGAAAAAAGTGAGATCATGATTTTAATTCTATTTTTGTATCTATCTTTTTGTTCTATGTGAACAGATCAATTAAGAACTGTGATCAATATTACAAGTAGCATCATCATCATCATCAGTGTATTTAATGTCCGTTTTTCCCACTTTGTGGGGTTGGACAGTTCACGTTCTTGATGGCTCTCCTTCATTCTGTCCTGTCATTTGGGTCAATGTGGGGGAAACCCAGAAATCTGTAGGCGCTGCTGCACTAATTGTAGTTAAAAAATAGTGCACTAATTGGTAGATTAGGGGAAAAAACAAAAAAGAACTCTGTCCTGCACTAGCTCAAGCTATTTTAAAATTTCGCATTAACGACCTGACCTGACCTTGAACAAACAAGCATGATGTGTATTGCGTAACTGGTAACTACCGCTATAGCGTATACACGCGCAGGTGCACGATTACAGATTTAGCTTGAGCTAGTGCAGCACCGCGCAAAATAGCGCATTATTTTGTGCTCAAACCGCAAACCAGCTCGAGTTTTTTTTTTAAATCCTAAGATGACTCGGGCTTGGATTTCCTCCAAATTAGCGCTCTATTTGACCACGAAGTCGGATCTGCTCTGATCGAGTTAAATTCATCGGATCACAAATAGCTCCAGCTAGTGCAGCACCGCCTATTGTGGATTAATATTTTAACTTAATGTTGACATTAAAAACTAGAATGAATTGCACTCATCAAGATTGTTATGTTTACACTTAAAAAGAATAGTTGAGGTCTTGATCTCGTTCTGCAGGGTGCGAGAGATCCTGGACAAGCCCATATTTTATGTCTAATATCATAGACTAAGGATGAAGTACAAAGAAAATACAGAAAGGAGACAAAATGGTTGCAATAACAACAGGCATGTCTGCACTTTTTAATTGCAGATCTCTTGACAACTCGACCAACATAAAAATCAACATGAATATACCACAACATTGAATATTCGTGACGATTTTTTAATCTTGCTTCTTGCTTTGTGTGAACAGACCTAATAGGAAACGTGATCAATAACTGTAGTAGCAAAACCCAGAAATCAATGTGAATTAGTGTCTTGAGTCCCTGGATTAATGCATTAAAAGCTACTTCTTTTGACTAAAGTGTCCTATACAGTGCGTCCCAGCAAAAATTAAACCCAACTTTTAGAGCCGCATATTAAAATTTTACAGCTTGTATGACCTTGAAATCTATTTCATAATAAAGAGTAACTGATATTCTATTCAATGATACCAAACTTATGTGTTGCGACGTAAAATTAAGAACTTAGACTTTAAGTAAAAAGCGTCAAAATTGACTTGTGCCAAGTTCAGTCAAAAGCAGCCCGTGCTTTTCAATAGTCCAAGAAATCTTTTGTCCCTTATGATTGGACTCGGGAAGGCTGACCTCAAACAATGAATAAGTGATCAAAAGCCAAGGTTGCTTCTGCTATTAAAAACTTGGCACAAGCTATTTTTGAAAGATTTTTTTTTTAACTCGGTTTCTCAGTGATCCATGACATCACAGGTACATGTATAAGTTTGATATTTATCACTGGATAGAATATGAGTTACTCTGTTCATATAAGTTATACAATATTAATACGAGGCTCTCAAAGTTGGGTTTACTTTTATTTGGGACGCACTGTACAAAGGATAGGATCAGGTTACCAATCAGACGATTGTTTATCACTTGGAGAAGTAGGTCAGTGGAGTGTTTTTGTTTTAAAGATGATGAAATTTGGAGCTCCCTGTATAAAACCTATGGGAATATTTGGTATTAAATGGGCTCAAATTATTTAAGGAGTGGGCAAAGTGATCAAGAACTAGTTTTTGATGATACGAAAAATGAACGTGATATCGTGACGTTCTCCTGTATAAAACCAATTGGAATATTGATTCAGTCGTCAACTGGTTAAAGTAATTGAGACGGAGCAGGGAAGTGATCAAAAACTAGACCTATTGATACAAAATGAGCTCGGATTGAATTTGATATCATGATGTACTCAAACAAGGAGTGTGCTTCATATCATCACAGTTTAATGAAGTGGCCCAAGAGCTATTTTGAAACCAACAAAGAGGTAGGGGGTAAAACGTTCTGTAGATGATAAACATTTTTATGAGACTTTGTCACTCGGGAAGGATGATAAATATAATTCCAAATGTTGTGCACACTCTCCCATTAGGGCATGATGGAGTGTTCAAATGGTTTACCATTCAAAAACCATCCAAAACCCTTTCTAATCTTCAGTTTTCAATGAAAAGGACTCTGCAGATTGAAAAAAAAAAAAACCTGTGGAATTTATTACACTACATTGTAAGTTAACAATTTAGATAAAAGAAATGAAAAAAAATATGTGACTCATCATATCAAAATTAGACACAAGTCGCCAGAAAAGAGTCAAATATAGCAACAAAACTATACATTTTTAAAGGCTTTCCCATGATCATTTCTACTCAATATTTTTACAGAGCATACAAGAAACATTGAAAATTCAGAAAATCAAAAATATATTTCCCCCCAAATAAGACAATTTTTATTATTTTGCTGATTCCTCGACACTGTGCTGAATTTGCTCGGCGACTTGTGTCTGATTTCGATGTGATGCATCACATATATTTTCCAAGATGGTCTTTATTAAAGATTTTTATTTATGGAGATCAATTTAGCTCTGAACATCAGAAACTGATCGAGCATCAGCTGTGACAAAAGATTTTGTCAGCCCATGTACAAGCATAATGAAGCTGCTATTATCCCCAGACAGTTGGGCCCGTAAAATCCTTTGTCAGACCTAAAGCTGGATCCCCCTGAACATTGTACTGACGCTCATGATTCAAATGAATGAGGCTGTACATGTAGTGTATCTGATTGCTCTCACAGTACGAAAGATGCTCGCTTCTCCACAGAGATCGCAAACAAGAATTGCAACCAAATCTTGTTTGGCAATACCATAGAACGTGACAGAGTCCCTGAACAGCCCTTGTCCATCACATTGAGTCGAAGCGTGGATATTACGTATCATGAAACTTGCTTTCCCCACCACGGAGGTAGGCGGGAATGTAATACGGTAGTGCGGATGAAAAAGTAGGTTATGTTTGCGATCAAGCGTCAAATAGTATTTGTTCTCTAGCTATGAACTGTCCTGTCAAAGAGAAAAGTATTTTTGAAGGAGATGCAAATAGCATGGGTACTGTTTGCTTTCATCCAATATCACTGTTTGGTAATAAGAAAGCTTCAAAATTGTAATTGTAATTATAATTACTTTTGTCTTTGTATTTCGCTCTTTGTTCAAATTTACTTTTCTATTTTGCAGATAATTACATTCCTAGTAAAAACCAAACAGTTAACAGGAATTAATAAAATTGTGTAAATTGCACATTATGTATGAAGGATAAATTGTGATTGAAATTTTGTCAAACATTTGTAGAAACTTGGCCTAATTAAAGAGAAGAATTAGGAGAATGCCAATTGGTTTTCGACGTGAGCGTTGACTCAAAGCTCACGTAAGCGTTGACTCAACACTGACATGAGTCGGATCCCCGTCTTTCCACGTTTTATACTTATATTGAGAAATAAAGACTCTAAAGCGATGTTTCAAGTAATATAACTTTCTTTATTATAGTTATAAGATTCAATCTTTCATACTATCTAACTGTGAATCCAAATTAAAATTTTCCTTCTCCCAAAACTATACACCAGCTTTAACAATTTAAATTGTTAGAGAGGATTTTGAGAAAAGAATGAGAATGTTCTGAATTGTGACGTTGAGATCACAAATGACATAGGAATCCCCTACATGTAATTGTCAGATTTTTATTAACTGTTAAAAATCTATTTTTATAACCACTCCAGTCTTTCTTCAGAAGTATTTTTTTTCCAATCCACATTAAGCCATTCATGTGTTCAAGAGTGACACATAAATGTAAAAAAAAAATTATCTTCATACATGTAGCCTTTTTTTTATTGGAGAGAGGATAGAATGATGTTTATCTCAGCTTGGTTGCTTTCTGCATCACTGTTTTTTTTACTGCTGCGGGGGCAGTGTTTTTGCTCACATCACACAAGATATTAAGCAAGACGGTTTCTGTTGTTTGAAAAAGAACCATGTTTGATACCAAAGCAGCGAAGAAAAAAAAAACACCTTTATTGCGACTTTTATGAAGCCATGTGTTCTT
This sequence comes from Paracentrotus lividus, assembly GCA_940671915.1. NCBI lineage: Eukaryota > Metazoa > Echinodermata > Echinoidea > Camarodonta > Echinidae > Paracentrotus > Paracentrotus lividus. Next base: position 22,480,939 of record CALNVZ010000641.1, on the reverse strand, counting down.
TGTAAATCTCGCATGTGTCAGCCCCGGAGAGCAATAATCGTGAAATAGAGGAAATAGATACCGAAGAGTCAAGCAAAGATCCATTGTGTAGGCAACCACCTTAAAAGTAGGTCATGATCGTGTTACCATGGCTACGTTAGTCATATAAGATGCTGAAGCTTCGTCAGATGCTAAGAGCATGAATTGGGGGTTTGTCTGGGAAAAATGGAAGAGGAGAGAAGGGAAGCAATGAACGGGTATGATATGAATGTGAGGATTAAGAATCAGGATTATGTGTCGGCTTAAAAGGTACTCATCCCACTAAATTGAAAAATGGTAATACTGCACGGCCCTTTTTCCCTGTCTGCGTGCTCTGCTGAATAAACCTTGGAAACTGTTTAATAACCATGCAATTTCCAGATAAGAGTTTCATGAAAACTTAAAAGTTTTGAAAGAGGTTTATGATTTCTTGTCCTGTCTTGTTGGACTTTTCCCCTTCTTCTGATGCAATTTTCTTTTTATCTGTTGCTGAAAAGTTGAATTTAAAGTGAGATAGAGATAAAATTTTTATCCAAAACTTTTAAAGAGGGTTAGAATATTTTATCCTGTCCTTGAGACTTCATTGCTTTATATTCATTTTAACCTGTTAAAGAGGAGCTGATTTTGCTAAGTCCATCATAGAAAAGACTGAACAGGTTAATATGGTCAGTTGTTTTCTTCAGATAAATAAAAATTAACAAAATGTTAAATACATACATACATAGTTCTTCTTTTCTTTTGTTTGACATGTAATACAATACAAATGAGCCATGCTTCGATGAGCATGAAGATTTTGAAATTTAAATGTCAAAATCACGTTGCACATATCAAAGGAATGGGAAACACACTGGATTTCATTATTAAGGGAACAAAGCCTTCAATGGGTTGAAATAAAACATTTTGTTTTGACAGTATGAGTCATCATTTTCCTTTTTTCTTTCTTTTTTTTTTCTTATCAAGATATGGATGTGTGGAGGTACCTTAGAGATTGTCACCTGTTCACATGTGGGCCATGTCTTCAGAAAATCCACACCGTATACATTCCCCGGCGGGACGGGGCGAATCATCAATCGTAATAACCAGAGATTAGCAGAAGTTTGGATGGACGATTTTAGGAATTTCTATTACAGAATATCACCAGGTAATATTAAATTTTCTTCATTTGAAAATAAAATGTTTGTATAGAGCTGAAGGGTCTGAAGCGAATTTGTCACAGAGCAAGCGAGACAATATTTGGAGTATCCAAATTTTGAGAAAAATGATGAAGTCAAACAGTCATATTTTAAGCGGCGAAAGCTTTTCAAACACCTGCAGAGGTTTATGAATATCACCAATTGCTAACGGGCGTTGTTTTCATATATTAGGCGGAAATTTTTAATTAAACTTTGAAAATTCTGTGAATGTTTCATTAATAATGGGTTGTATTTAGCTTGCGATTTGTTGTCAAACCATGTCTGAGTAGAATCACCATATGTGCATAACCTTCCCGAGGCATGCGTGATGTTCGCAAACTCTATGTAAATCCCTCAATTTTTTTAAATAGTCTCTTTTTTTTCTAATTCGCATCCTTCGCAGTTTGTACACTACTGTGGGTGCGATGGCGGTCACATAAATCCAGTTTTTGTTTGATTTCTTGCAGTTAACATTTTTTTTTTTTTTTAGAACTGAGCTAATTACTGATTAAAAAGTACCCAATATTGTATATCACATGGATTGAAATTCTCTCAATTTCCGTAGAAAGAGGGATGCAAATAGACAGGAAATAGGGCCGAGGATAGATTGATAATGTCATGTAAATATGCTCGTTGTCCTATCCAATTAGAAGTAGTTGAATGCATGTATGTAATTGCTTCATTAGAAATTATTTGGCATAATGGAAGATAGAACTACATGTAGGAGATTAGAATTGTAAATAAAAGGAAGAGGGAAAGAGTTGAGGATTTATCAACAATGACATTTAATTAAATATTAATCTGTTTATAGTCAGGCATCACTTCATTAAAAGCTGTTTGAATGGGAGAAGATTGGAGTAGTAGATGGGAGGGGGGAGCAAATGATTGTTCATGATGTCCTATGGCAGTCATTTAAAGGGATGCAGTAACAGTGAATGATATTCAAATTACCATTTATTTGATTTAGGTCATTTTGCCAACAGGATTATCAACACATAAGTCTGGCATCCTTTCAAAATAGGAAGCAATTGCTTGCTTTTCGATTGAGATATCTATGATTTCTGAAAATTTGAAAACCGTCCCGGCACGTTTTTGGTTTCAACGCAGCACAACGTACACCGCATACCAGGCTGCTAAGCTTGCAACTGAGTATATTAATCGTATGGTGCTGTATATGCTTTGCTGTGTGTTTTCACTGCTTAAAGAGAGTAAATCAATTGCTTTTGATCTGAAACTTTCATATGTATGTCTTTATGATCAGAGCAATAGAATTTTGTTCATTTTGATCTCTCTTGCACTTGTGTTTGGAAGTTACCCAATCCCTTTAAGATTGAAGCCACTTGGCAATTTGAGTTTACATGAGGCCTGTCGTCTCAGGTTGCGTGTCTGTCCATCTGATAGAGTGGAAGGGATGTAGTTTCCCAGAGAACATCATTACTAGCCACTTTGCATGATTTGATTGTGCATTTGTGAAGGGGTTTGTTAAGCGATTTGGAGCAGATGAGGTTTCGCGTCTGTGTCCTTTCCTTTATCTCTCTCTCTTTCTCTGTAGCTCTATCACGCACATTGGTGTACTCCTTTTGTCTGCTTGTCTGTTTCTCACACCCTCTCCGTCTCTCTCTCCCTCTCTATCTCTCTCTTTGTCTCTACCTCTTGATTGATTTATCAATCGATCAACTCTCTACCTCTTTATTACTGTGTCCATCTCCATTGTTTTGGTCTCTCTTTTTTCTGTCCTTTTCTTTTTTATCTTTTTTTAATCTTTTTTTTTAAATATATGTTTTGTGTGCTTTAATTAGTTTTCTCTTTTCTTTGTTATATCTCGCAAGGTTTTTCCCCCCTCTTTCTTTTATATTTTATCTTCCTTTCTATATGTCTTTCTCTATCTATTTATCCTTCTTTCATTTGTTGGGAATATATGAAGGTCTGCATTGTGCACCATTCAGCTTATATCCAATCTCTCACTCCTCTCTCTCTCTCTCTCTCTCATTCTATCGATCATTCTAGCTCTTCTCTACCCCTATATGTCCATTTCCATTTGTTTCTGTTCACATTACCCTAATTGGTCCGTGTCGATACTTAGATACAATGTGTCTGCCAATTTTCCTCCATGGAATCTTTTCTCTCCCTCTCTCTGTTCTACTTTTTTCTACATTTATCTCCTCTCAGGCTCCCCCCTTTCACTTTCTCCTCTTTTCTTAACCTCTCCCCAATTCTCTGTCTTCATGTCCTTTTACATCTCAATCTATGTCTAGATGTTGATCTGCTCTCATCACTCTAATTGGTCTATCAAGTTTCTTTTTCTACCTATATCCATCTTTTTTGTCCTTGCAAAAAAAAAATTTGTCTCTTTTACCATCATTCTCAATTTGTTACCTCCATTTGTCTCCTCTCGTACTCCATGCCCCTCTCTCCAGCCCCATTATTCCTTCTTCTCCTGCTATCTTTCTCATATCTATCCTTGTATGTCCATCTTCATCTATTTCTCTTTACATTAATTACTGTAATTGGTCCTTGTCGATTCTTATTCAACCTTTGTCCATCTCTGTTGTCTTTGCAACAGCAAAAAAGAAACAAAAAAACCTTACAACTTGTCACCTTCCCATAGAAAGGCTGTATAGTATCTAGATAACTCCCTTTGTATTTCATAAATTAATTTTCGTTCTCAATTCGCTTCAATTATTTTGCACGTCTCTCCTCTTTTTGTCTTTCCCTGTTGTTGTGTCTACCCCTCCCTCCTCTCTCTCTCCCTGTTTCTTTCTATCTCTCTCTCTCTCTCTCTCTCTCTCTCTCTCTCTCTCACTCTCTCACTAGACTAGTATCTTTATAGTCAATCCCCCTTTACCTGAGATGATAGATCTTAAAAATATATTTTGTCTTTTCTCATCTCTCCCCTTCGCTGTCAACCCAAATGTACCTTTAAGTCTCTTTACGTCCCATCTCTTCGTGCTGCATAAGAGCAGACTAATGTTTATGAAAGGTGACCACCGATAGCATCGAGTAAAAAAAATTGTGTCTGTATAATTCATGTCTCCCCTCAATCTAGTTCCTTCCTATCTCTTCTCATCTCTTTCACTCCCGCACTGTCTATTTCAATCTCCACCTGCATTTGCTAGTCTAAGAGTGTGTTCAATGTCCAGTTTCAAATTTATACGCCAACATGAATCATGATACAAAACGCAATCACAAAACTCAAACACAAACGCGATCAACGGTGCACCGTTCAGTGTCCAAAATTTAAACGTGTTTATACGTCGATCGTCTTTAAATTCCCCACTCTCAAAAAACAAATATCTTCTCCTTTTTTCAATTGCACCGGAAGCTTCCATTGCGAGAGCACATTTAAACGCGTTTGAAAACTCAATCCTGTTCAATGTCGCATTTCGTTGCAATCGCGATGCTCAAGGTCGTAAAAAAAATCTTTTTCGGCGTTTAAATTTTTGGCGTATAAATTTAAATTGAGATTTGAAACACGTTTATTTTTACGACCGGGGATGGGGGACAATGAACGCCTCTTTGTTTTTCTTTATATCAGCGTTTTGTAATTGCGTTTTGTATCATGATTCATGTTGGCGTATAAATTTGAAATTGGACATTGAACACACTCTAAATGCGCCCACTCTCTTGGTGAATAAAAAGCGACTAATGTTTATGAAAGGTGACCACCAATAACAACTGGTAAAAAAAAATGTGTCTAAAAGTAAAATACATGTCTTCCTTTCTTTGTCATGCTTTTTCCACATAGCAGCATTTCTCTAAAGTTCTCTCTTTCTCTCTTTCCATCTTTCTTTCTCTCTCTCTCTCTCTCTCTCTCTCTCTCTCTCTCTCGCTCTCTCTCTCACTCTATCTCTCTCTCTCTCTCGCTCTCTCTCTCTCACTCTATCTCTCTCTCTCTCTCTCTCTCTCCCCCACTCTATTGAGACCTTCATGCATCAGTACAAATGTCTACATCTCTGTTAAGTCGGTCTCCATCTTGCTCAAGAGTGATATCTACAATGTATCATGTCTCTTCCCATCTCGTCTTATCTCTCACTCTTCCCCTCATTGTCAGTCCCAATCTAAGTCTTGATGCGCCCTCTCTCTTGGCGAACAAAAAGCAACTAATGCTTATGAAAGGTGACCACCGATGACACGACTTGACGGTAAAGAACATGTAACGCACCTTCGCAGAGTGCACAGAAACACTCCCTGTCTGTACCGATTCTCAGCGCTCATCATTCATGTCATGACAATGCATGGAGAGCGAGGCCAGACGCATCAGACGGCTCGGGAATAAAGGGCAAAGGAAAAAAATGGCTTTACCCTACTTGTCTGTGCCCAGCTATAAAATTAAATCCATGGTTAAACCTCATATCAGGCACACTGCTACACCAGCTCCAAGTGGACGATGATATAATAGGCCTATTATATAAGGTATTTGTATGTAATGCGGGTAGGCTGTTGGTTATCGGTATGAGAGGGGCGGCAGGGGGGGGGGGGGGTTAAAATCACATTATGCAAAAATACAATGCAGAAAGTTCTTGTTGTCTATAGAATTGCAACCATTTCCCTAATGTCCTTTGGTAAGATATTAATCAACATTTACCCCATTCGACCCAGGTAATGTAAAACCCTTGCTGGAATTAACTATAAAAATAGCAAGAGGGCTGTATGGCATCCAATGCTAAACCTGAGGTAATTTTGTTATTTTTTAATTGAAGAATTTTGGATATTTAAAACAATTAAAAACATTCGTCTAGGCTCCGTAAAAAAAAACAATACCTAGTTACACCACAGAAAATAAACTCCAACATTACTAATTAATCAACAAGATCTTGGAATTCAGAGAGTGAAACTTTTTCTTCAGTCTGTTGTTCGTCTTCCTGATGTAACTAGGGAACAATGTAAGACAGAACAGAGCATTCTCGGAGCAGCGAGGGAGCCCTCCCATTAAGTCTACTTTACTTCAAGATGAATTTAGATTGCGACTGATTGCTCTAGTACGAGCCTAGATGACAGCCTATTTTGACACTGTAGCTTGGGAGTGTGCGTTCGCATATATTTCATGTGAAGCATTACAAGCCTTAGGGTAGGACATAGTGCAAATGTAGGTCTCCATTCGAAGTTGGGGAGAGGATCTGTTCAGAATAAAGTTTTAAGCTCTACTTTACTTCAAGAGAGATTGCAACTGATAGCTTCAGAACTAGCCGATTTCGACACTATAGCCAGGAATTTGTGTTCACATAATGTAAAGCATTACAAGCCTAAGATGAGGTATTATGTAGAACATAGTGCAAATGTAGGTCTCCATTTGAAGTTACGAAGAGGGTCTGTTCAGAATAAAGTTTTAAGGTGTACAACCTACTCACTTCAAGAAAGATTGTGACTGATTGCTCTAGTAAACGCTTCAAATAGTACCAGCCTATTTTGACACGATAGTCAGGGAGTTGTGTTCACATATAATGTGAAGCATTATAGCCTACAAGCCTAGGGGAAATATATGTAGAACATATAGTGCGAATGTAGGTTTATAGTCAAACTTGGGGAGAGGGCCTGTTCAGAATAAAGTTTTAAGCTCTTCAAAGTTCAAGAAAGGTTGTAACTAATTACTCTAGTTGAAACCTAGAGGACAGTCTATTTTGACACTGCTTTAGAGTGTGTGTTTTCATACAAGCCTTGGTATACAGGACATGGTACAAATCGTTGGTTGAGAAAGAGAAGGTCGTTAACATATTTTTCTTACCATTTTTTATTTCCTCAGAGTGAGAAGTGTGTTAAGTAATTTTCTCGTTCTAAAATTGGAATTGGTCATTAATTCTAATTTGTGTTAAGATATGTTGTAAAAGATGTATTATTAATTCATCAACCAAACTTTTACTTCTCTGAGCTCTCGAAAAGGTACTAAACGTGTTTCAACCCCACGCCCCCCCAAAAAAAAAAAAGGAAAAAAAAAAAGAAAAAATTTAAACATGATATATCTCGCAAATGCAAAAACGGCATTTTGGTCCACAGCCAAACTTGGTAAAATGACCATGTTTAGCTCTTCTTTACTTAGAAGAAAAATTGTGACTTATTGCTTAAAGAAGAGCCCTGATGACAGCCTATTTTTAAACACCTGGGCCTGCATGTGTGCTACATACACAAAAACTTTATAGTGCGTGCATACTTGAATAATAGTACTCCTCTGGTTATTATTCCAATGTGAACAACCTGCTGAGTTTATTATGTCAATGTGAACACAGCCTCCTCAGGCCATTATTCCAATGTGAAGAATCTTTTAAGTGTTGGCCTGCTACCACCCCAAATAACTTGAGTTGAAAACCAGCCTGATGAACATGACAGCTCTAAGAGTCGTGCTTTATAAGGTGTTAACTTCCCCCTCAATCTTCCAAATCAATTTGATCATTGGAAACAGATAGTCGAGGACATTGGAGCAAAAGTGCACTCCATTTGTCGGCCTAAAAATAGAAGGAGAGAAAAGTTTGGTTGGATTGACAGTGATGGTATCTTGTCTTGTACTGTATTTACATATTTTACCTGACAGGGTATTAGCATTTAAATGATCTGTAATGAACTCTATTCAAAGCTTGATGAAAACGCTCATTACAGTGACCCTACGAAAGGTTGCGTACATGTACAGTTTTTAGTCCTATCCTAGGGACAATGATAAAGGACTACCCTCGAATAATATGATACTTTAAAGCCAATACAAACCAGCAGCCTTGTACATGTATATCACCACCTCAAGTCCTTAACTACTCAAATCTGTCCTGGTTCCTTACCCATAATGCATTAATCTTATAATATAGGCCCAATTGGATAATGACACGCTAAGTCATTACTCAATATGTTCATACTGCAATAACTATTTTACTTAATAGCAAAACAAGCACTTTTCCCCTCAAAATATTGTATGTGTTGCAGTGATATGAGGTGATCAATAAATCTTTAAATGAAAATCTTACTACTCCATACCACTTCAGTTGCATCATGGGACTATATATGACGCATTTGGTGTAAGGTGTTAGACTAAAGGTATATTTGTACAAATGATATTTTGAATGTGTTGCCATGATATATGGTATCAATCAATGTTGTTATGAAGTACTTTTTACTCTTCACCACTTCTGTTGCATCATGGGATTTTCGTTAAGGAACATCAAGCCTTGTTTATTTAAAGTGGTGTCCAAGGAAACCCTCCAGTTGCAATCGTTTCTCTTGTTGATGTGATTGATTGTATAAATCTATACCTCTGTAGTGTTTTTCAGCTCGTTCATTTTGATGGATAGTTTCCTCCAATTTGTCTTCTTATAATCATGTGGTCCTTCTCCAGAACAAAGTTTTGAAATAGCGCACTATATTTGGTCCCTTGGACTAGCTAGATCGGAGAATATCATGCTTTCCCTCTCAAATAGGGTTCTAAATTTCCTCTAATTTGCAAAATATTGACTTGTGGAATGATAGCATCAGGCGTACTTGCAGTACATTCGGTTGAAGAAATGTCTCTGGACATCAAAGATTGTGAAAACATGGGTACTGGAATAAAAAGGTGATCTGGTGATGCACCAACTTCACATTTCTTCTGACTTCGGGCTTTTTCCTACAGATTCACCCGATCCTGGCCATTTTTTTTTTTTTTTTTTTTGGTGAAGAAGCATCTCTTTGACTGCCAGGAAACTTCTGGAGTTGCTTGGGCCTTGGGTTTCAAAAATCGATTGGAAATGAGATGTATTATTTGCAGGAGATAGCATTGCCCTTGTCCTTGCTGTGAAAAGGAGAGAATGTTTGTTTTGATTGAGCAGTGAAATTTGTTACTTTCATGTTTGTCATGTTCCAAATGTTTCAAATAGTAGTCAATAGACATGTGTTCATGTTTGATGCTTCCAAGGAAACTGGAGTTTTTCCACCATCTTCAGAATTTACTTTCTAAACTTTTTTAAATTGTTTTGTACCCTGGATTAGTTTGTTGTTTAATTAAATTAACTGTCAAGTTTTGAGAATAGGAACACACCCTGATGAAAGACCTACATGTACAAGTGTGTCAATATGTACTCACATGCTCTTGTTCCTGTCCCCTCAGAATATATTGAGGAGGCAATAAGTGTGCTCAGTTCAACCATGTAATTTGGATAGGTTGTTTTTTCAAAACATACCCTTGTTAGTCCGTGAGCACAGAACACGTACATGTATCACAGTGTCTGAATCATGAAACTACAGTCAGGGCCCAAAAGCCCCTGTATTGTATTTGTTCACAGCTAGGGGGTGGGTTAGGCTTCACATTGGACACTATGGCTGGCATTCTGAACCAGAGGTTCTAGTTTGCAAGGAGGTTGAGAGTCACTTTGAATTTGTGTGGTGCTATTGTGTGATCCTATTATCCGATACCTCTCCCATGCAAACTTAGGGTGCTATCTCACCTTGCGGAGACGTCTCTGTAACAGAATAGAAATTTCGGGGGCGTTTCACGAAACCGTCATAAGTCTAACTTCTTGACTAAATCGGAGATAGTGAACAACTTGTCCACAGGCGGGTTCCACGAAGCCCTCTTTGACAAGATCGAGGACAACAAGCTGACTAAATACTTATGACAGCTCCGAACCTGTCATATCTTTTGGAGAGCGCTGATACGTCAATCAAACGCAATTTATGGCAAGCGATCGGTTTGGGCGAATTGTATTTGCCGCGACAATCTCGATTTTCTCATTTTTGTTCATACGAAATGTGACAACCTCAGGATTTTGGTCTAATATGCAGAAAATAAATGGTTCTTAACAATTGAGTGCTTTTAATATCCAATAAAGAAATAATATCTAGTAATATATCCAATCAAGAAATAATATTGAGTAAATTGCAAAAGCATTATTTAGCCTACCATAACGCTATATAAAGAGACCCGCAGAGACTACGTTGGTAGTTAAAATCGATGTATTAGTCCCAAAATAAGTAATTTTGAATTTTTCTTTTTTTAATTACAATGCACTATTGATTTCTTTTTGTCAGCAAACAGAAAATTTAGGAAAAACCTCAATCTAGCTCCATGGCAGCTAGCATACTTTTTTTATAGTCTGATTTACGAAACTATCAAATTAGCGCATCCGGGGATACCCATCTCATGTTCTGATGTGGTCTTATTAAAGGCGATCCTGCACGAGCATCGCTAAGCTAAAACGAGGACTGAAGATGCGATCTGTGTGCAAGCCGCCATTGTTCCACGAACTTTTCGCGAAGAGCATGGCTTAATTTGCATACGGTTTTATGCAAACACACACCAGCCAATCGTGATCGCGCTGCATGTGAGTACGATTAGCGTACAAGCGTGTGTGTATGTGTGTATGTATAGTGTTCGGATCTCGAGATGTATGATAGCGACCTTCTCGCTTGCAGAGCTAGAGGCGGGGACAAGCTGTTCTCTCATGCGAGAGCATGCGAGCAGTCGAGTCAATGCCGATAACAAATTGGCTCATGACTTCGGCAATCGTTCGGGCGTTCTAGCTTTCGGTTTTTGGACCACTGCGTAAGGGTCGCACATCGTTGGTATGAATGGGCAGCTTGCAAAGTTCGTTACCGCGTACGTATTTTGAACTCCCTCTACACTACGAGGAATGTGCATCTTTAATTTCATGATTGACACCTTCTAAATATATGCAGTAAAGAACATTGTGCGTTTTAATACACACTATATAAATTATACATAATTTTATGAGTTTTCATACTGTTATTGACCGATTTTATCACTTCAATTTTCGATAATATTGAAAATTTTGCTAAACCACAATTTCTAAATATCAGCAAACCGTGATTAAGGCTATTACTCGATGACATCATCTCCGATAATATCGATATAACAAATTGTCTAGCTTGGAAGAGCTTCGTGTAACCGACTTAGAAAGATTGGAGCTAACTACGTAGTTGGTGGATAAAGATATGACTAACTTGTCCATGGTTTCGTGAAACGCCCCCCTGGTCTCCGCGACGGATAAATAGTATTAGAGACGTCTCCTGAATTTTGGAGACGGATTTTTTAAAATAAATTGTCGCGGAGACGTCTTGGAGACGTCTCTAATACTATTTTTCCGTCACAGAGACTAAATTTCTATTCTGTCGCAAAGTCGTCTCCGCGAAGTGAGATAGCACCCTTAACCTTCGCTTCAGAATACCGGCCAATATGTTGTGTTAGATTCCATGACTGTTGCTTTGGAGACAATTGCTCCACTTCAAATTCCATACCCTAATTGATGGACAAACTTGAACCTTGAACTCAAAACTTTACCTTCCCCTAAACCTACATTGTAACCCTAAAACCTAACATAAAACCATCTTGCAGCCCTAACCCTAACCCTACATCTTACACGAAATAAAGCTGGAGCAATTGTCGCAGGACCAAATGTTGTGTCACTGTGTAGAGTCTAGGCTTGCAGACTACTATCCTGTTCATGGGTTTGTTTGCATTTAACATGAAGAGGAATGGGCTTTCATCATGTTGTGATATTTGAGATGTAGATTATGTATTAAAAGTAAAGTTGAAATTTGATCACTGTTATCAAAGTGAAGTCTCCAAGGTATTGACATGTCTGTCAATAGACATTCTCTGGCAATTGCAAATTGAATCATTCATTGGCGAGTGTTCCACTTTCGGACAATAAAATGCATGCAGGTTAATGTGTATTGGAAGCAGTGGGTACCTGATCAATATGCACAGGGTTAAATTGTATAACCTACATGTACTGAGTATGGAAAGCCACTTGTGCACATTTTGTGTCACTGCATAAAATACAAAATTATTTAGTACTGTCTACATACTTCCCTTTTTATTTTCTATTTTTCATTTTCAATAACTGTTTTAGAAACACTATTTTCAAAATAACTTTTCAGCAGTAATAATATACTTTTGTAGGAAGATGCAGAGTGACAAATTAGTTATTCATGTACAATATTCATATAATGAATGAAAGCGCCGTAACATTTAAAAACAACAACAACATCAACAGTTACATGAGTAGGCCTAAACCTTAATTTTTGCAGCAAATGTACAGTGAGATGGAGGGGGCAAAAGGGGGGCAAATAGGTTTGTTCTACTTTGAGCCCAACATCAAGGTAAACTAAGGTACTGGTAAAAAATGGATTCAGTGGGTTGCTTTGTGCATAAAATTGTGTACAAATGTATATTCTGTTATCTTTCTAACCATTCTGTTTGATCTTTGTATGTTTTATTTGTATCAACAGGTGTGAGGAAAACAGAATTTGGCGACGTCAGCCAGAGGAGAAAGCTTCGAGACAAGCTAAACTGTCATAGTTTTGAGTGGTATCTAGAAAATATATATCCAGAGTCACAGTTCAGATTGGACTTCAAAACTATAGGAGAGGTACGTATTTCTTTGTGGATCAAGGAGAATAACTAAGATATTTGTCGTGTGGTGGCAGAAGGGCGGAAGCGAAGTGTCAAGCAGAATAGACATGGACTGGAGCGCACACTGAGTACAAAGTACATTGGCACACGCCATTAAAGGGCATAAGCAGAGCTGCCAAGCAGAAGGGCTTAGCAGCAGCGTGCACACTGTACAAAACTGCATGCTAGCCGCTATTAAAGCTCCTCCTGCTTAATATGGACATTTAATACTCTTCAGCCCTTCTGCCATCCACGTCTAAGATAGCATATGTTATGTTGTTTCCCACTATAAGCAAAGTCACTCACAGATGAGTGCCAAAAGGTAGTTACAACATATTCACTTACAAAGAGCTAGCAACCCTCTCGTTCTCACCCGAGGTACCTTAAAGGTAGTGTCATCCTTTTGCAGGCAAAAATATTACATTTCCAGTTTTTGAGAGGTTATAGAAGTATATTAATTACTATATCTTCCCACAACATGATTAAGCTGAAATGTGTATGTTTGTCATTATATTGCGATTATCAAAATTCATTCCTATTTTTTCGAACCTCGAAAAATATACCGTACAGTGCGAATCGTTGACCGTTAGCGCAGAGAATAACGCACGCTGATGCGCCGTGTGTATATTGCTGTGTGTGGTCCGTGCTGCACGCGCTGTAATATCAACGATGCTGATGGAGAGCTGGTCTAGATTGGTAGTCAGATTTTCGTTTCATAATACTGATCTAGGCAACCTATGACAGTAAGATTGAATAGACAGTATAGGTAGATCATATTCTAAAGTTATGCCAAGTTGCATTAGTTTTCGCGATTTGTGAAAAAGGATGACACTACATAGAAGAAAAGAACATCTTGATAAGCATGCCCGAGCTCTTGCCGCATAAAGGCATGGGGTAGATTTCTATAGTTAGTGCCAAAAGGGAGTTAAAACATATTCAATATCACAGAGCTAACGACCATTAGGCTCTAAACATAGGTACCGTAAGGCATCAATCACAACAACAGTAACATCTTATAAGCATCCTAGAGCTCTTGCCTGCACAAAGGCATTGGATAGAATTCTGCAGATATGTGCCAGAATGGTGTTACATCATATTGACTTACACAGAGCTAACGACCCTCTAGCTGTTAAGAGGTGTATCTCAAGGCATCAAAAACATCAACAACATCTTATAAGCACCCTAGAGCTCTGGCCTGCATAGAGGCATAGGGTAGAAATCTACAGTGAGTGCCAAAAGGTAGTTACAACATATTCACTTACACAGAGCTAAGGACCCTCTAGCTGTTAGCGGGTGAATTGGTCTTTGACTGCCTAAGAGGGTGTAGTGTTTCCCTGATGAAGTGCAGCATGTCACTGAAGTTACAGTCTGCATGAGGCACTCCACGTCCATGCTTGGAGGCTGTGTGAAGGGTTCATGTAGGAAGAACTAGGGCATTCCGGGTGCCTGTGAACAGTTTATAAACCAGGAACAAGTACTCCGTTGACAATTGCTCCGGAAACCGACAAGTACTCCCTCAACAAATCCCCCAGGCTTAATTTCATCTAAGATTTAGGGTTAGGGTTGATGTTGCAAAAGGGTTAAATGTTTTGTTTAGTGTTACAGTTAGTTACATGTATATATTGATTGATGATAGCAATTGACTTTTGTTGAGCAATTGTCGCTGGAGCAAATATCATGGAATCCACCAAGGTTACCTACTGTGCGAGACACTCCACGTCAGTACTTGGAGGCTGTGTGAAGGGGTTCAGGGAGACAGAACTAGGGCATCCCTGGTGCCTGTAAAGAGGAGTCTAACCAGGCAGGGGAAACCAGAAAATAGTCCGTCGACAATTGCTCCAGGCTTATTTCGTTTTAGATGTTAGGTGTTACAGGCGCGGATCCAAGAAAATCAAATTGAATGCATTTCGGGGGCCCAATTGTCTGGGGACAAAAGCGGCTCTATTATGTTTATGCATGGGCCCAGTACTTTCATTGTATGACGTCGGTCCGCGTCCGCTACTGTGTTAGATGTCATTTTAGAGTTAGGGTTAGTATTGTAAGAGGGTTTCATGTTAGGTGTAGTGTTAGGGTTAGTGTTTAATCCATTTATTTAGTGCTAGGAATAGACAGTGGAGGAATTTTCCCAGAAGCAAATGTCATGGAATTCTCTATTCTTGTGCAAGAAATTCCAAAGATAACTTTACAGTAAATCAATTTGAGTTGAAGGCTATAAAAGGTACCTGTAAACATTGTTTTGGCTGAATCAAGCATTATCCACTGCTTACTATATTTTAACATGGATTTTTATTATATGGTTTTGGGGCCTGGTGTAAAGCATCTTCAATACTGAATCTAACTGCCAAAGGTTGTCTTTATTCCTGTATTAAAAATGAAACTATAATTCTTACAGTGCCCTTGACACCAAAATTTACCCTTAGAACCTATGTTCGACTACCTGAGTGTGTATATTGTTTCCCGAGTTGAGAGGAACTCGTCACTGGGGTTACCTTTATGTGGGAGGCACTTGACTTTTGCTACATGAAGTGGTGCAAGGATGTCAAGGGGCAATATCCAATATAGTCATGAGGGGGGGGGGGACAAAAATGTTAATGGGAGTGAGGGGGGTGGGGTGGGTGGCGGTAGGTAGTCATAAAGAGAATAGAAAATATTTAAAAGTAAAAATACTAGCGGGGTGTAAATGTGGGGGTTTTTGTATTGCTTATTTGTTGTTGTTTTGTTTTGTTTCATTTTTTTTGTGGGGGTAGCTTTGGGGTTCTATTTCCTTTTGCCTTCCATGTTTTCTCTAATTTAAACCGTGATCCCCCCCCCCCCTCCCTGTGAATAATGACATTTTTGTGCATGATTGGGGTGGGAATGGGGATTCTTCAGGCAGATGTGGGAGGGTAACTTCCAACACTACATCTTACCTGATTCCTGATGAGATTATTACTATTGCTATATGTGAACTGGGTATTTGGAGTGGGTTATGTTACTCTTGTTGATCTAATTTATATAATTTCATGATAATCAGTCCCGTCTGAACTCACAGTTACATGAAATTGAGATCGTCAGTACCCCTATTAAGAAGAATAGGTCTGGTTATTATTACAGTAAGAGGTAACTTAATGTTCATTTGACTATTAAAGCGAGATTGAACTGAGCAACACTCTCATTGATTGTGTGTTATAAATAGGTAGTCCTAAAGTATACCTTTTGAGATAACCATTGACAAAACAGTGCATGAATTTAACCTGCAATTTAATTTGTATTTGGAAAATGAAACGTTTTGAGGGGAAAAGTATGTGTTTTGTTAATTGGCAACATAATTATCAAGATGTGAATTCATTGAGAGGTGAAAAAGTATGTTTTCATTCAAATGAGCCTGAATTATAAGACTACATTATGAGGATGTTGCATTATGGGTTAGGAATCAGGGCAGAAGCGAGTAGTTGAGGACTTGAGGTGGTGCTATACGAGGCTGTTAGTTCGTACTGGCTTTAAAGGTTCAGTATGAGGTATTGCAAGTTTGCTGAAGAGTGTAAATCTAGAATCATAATAGCTATGTAAAAAAGCTCTGTTTGTCTGTACCGCAGTCTTGACTCAAATCTCAAGTTTCCCAATGTTACAATAGAAAGGACATTCATGTGATATATTTTGTTTCTTGATATTAACATTAGCCTGTATTTTATTATATTTTTAATATGCTTAATTTCTAAACAAAATTAATACAATATTTTGCATTTCTATTGTGAATTTTGTTTCCCCGCCCCCTCTCATGAATAACAAATACTAAAAAGGTCATGATCCCATATGGCAACAGTCAACCATAAACCACTCGAGAAACTTTTTTGCAGAGTGGGTTTTTTTTTTTGTCTTGTCTTTTGTTTTGTTAGACCTCCTCAAGTGATAATGGGGTTCCGAAGCCCCCCACCCCAAAAAAGTTTGTAACCCAGTCAAGTAAAAAAATTTAATGTAAAAAAAATTTTAATTTAGTTAACTACATTTTAAAATATTAATTTTTCTATCTTATTTCTTGTTTCTTCCATCTATCTCTTCTTCAGATTCGTAATGTAGAGACTCACAAGTGCCTAGATAATATGGGGAGGAAGGAGAACGAGAAAGTGGGCATATTTTCTTGCCATGGCCAAGGAGGCAACCAGGTTAGTATGGTCAGGTGGTAAATTGCCATTTGGTCTAACCCCACTTTGACTAATGCCCGTTTGGTCTCATCTAGGGATGCCAACCCTACGTAATAATTAGAACATTAGAAATAAGAACGCGAAAAATAGTTGAAACAGCTGAAATTAATGTCTGGGTCACAAAAGGAAGAAATCTAGAGATTTTAATCCATTCCCAAAATTGAATGATAGAGCAAAAGTTATTATTCATGCTATCTCTCATGAGAAGTCAATTGTTTCAGCTGTTTTAACTATTTGTGCTATTCTGTAGGGTTGGCATCCCTGCTCATCCCACATGGTCTTTTCCATTCCATTTCGTCTAATTCCCAATTTGTCTAATGTCCATTTCATCTAATGTCCACTTGATTCATCACCACTAAGTCAATTCTTGTAACAAACTACTAATAGACCAGTTATTCATTTGGGCATTAGACAAAAATTGTAATAGATAAATTAGCTATTAGACGAATTGGCAGTTCGACAAATTGATTATTAGACCAGGTATGTATTACACCACAGGGAAATTAGACCAAAATATAAGTAGACTAAATGGATTTAACCCATCTTGTATTGGAAAATCAGACAATTCGACCAACTGTTGTCAGACCAAGTGGATATAAACCGGATAGGTAAGAGGGCTCTGATGGGGTAGCATCTGCCAAGTGGTCTTCTGGAGCCCAGTTCTCATCAATTTCCATTAAACAAACTATCAGTGGATTCCCACGGAAACATAATATCGTGCAGTGTGAAATAAGCCAATTAGGTCCAGTAAGAAAATGTCACCAGGGGCGTCTTTCACCGATTCATATATAAATTAACAAGAACTTTACTTGAAATATTGACCTTTAGAATTGAAAACCTTTGCCCATGATGTTAATATTTCAAACCATGTTATAAATATTAATATTACTCAGACATGTTATAAACAACACATTAAATTATAAATAGTTTTACCATACAAAATTTTAATTCTGATAACCAAGCTACAATCTAACTCTGTGTCCTTAGTGTTGGTTTGTTTTTCTTGTTGTGCTTTTAAAAGTCTTATATTGGTGTTAAAAGTTGATATGCTCTGTACTTGTGTTTGCCTGCAGTCAGGACCAATGGAGGTAGTGCAGTTCTATAATACAGCGGTAAACTATTAAAATGGCCTATTCTGAAACGGACGGTAGTGCATGTGTTTAGTTACAAGACAGGTTATGGGGGGAAAATGGGAGATGAAAAATATTATTCCACCCACCCCGCAAGCATGCAGACTTTTTTTTTTTAAGGGTACGTACCAATTCCTCCCCCCCCCCCCCCCTTCCTGGAGCTAGTACATTTTTTATTTTTACATTTATATTGGGTACGGCATGATTATTTAGAAGACAGGTTATGGGAAAATTGGGAGATGAAATATGTTATTCACATTCACCCCCCCCCTCTTCGGGGCAAGCATGTAAACATTTTTTAAGGGCCCTTTTTATCCCCCCCCCCCTTGCTATGTGTTGTGGTCAAGGTGAGTTGCATAGAAAAGAACAGAAAATTATAGAGGGATGTTTTATTTTGTGGGAATTGCATGAGCACTTGTAAATACTTAGGGTAATATTAACCTGTTGTGTACTGAGAACTTTTTACAAAACCAAATGAATCATGATTGTTAAGCATGCTTGCAAGAAATTCTTTTCATTTGAAGGTGAAACAAAGACATCTTCAAATAGATCAATGTCAGATAATTTAAATTATATAAGGTATTTATATGTTTACATGTATGCATTCATGAGTGAAATAAATGGTCAACAAGAGGGATTTTCTATGTCTCTTCAGCCCGCATATATGCGGGCTTAGTATACAACGGGTTAATGAAAATAATGGTGGTTGAAGGAAGTAAGGGGGAGCAGCAGCATGTTTTTGAGATTTACCCTTTAGCATTTTGATGCTTATGTCTCATGTGAGACTTCTTCTCAAATTGGTTTTCAAATTTTGTTGTGAAAAAAGAATTCCAAGAATTTAGAGTTTATTATGAAAAAGACAATTACCAAGAAATTAGAATGTGCCTAGCATGGTTTAACAAGCATCTGAATTTCCTCCAAGGAATAACTACATATAAATGTAAAATTTGTATTGTAGTTATAATGCATGCTGCATAAATATTGCATTATTCAATAAAATTAAAGCGTTTTGTCTGTGATCCTACGTTTGTATATTCTTCTTCTATGCGTAATATTCCCAAGGAGTTACCCCTGAGCTCTGTTACACAACGGTTTGCAATCATTTGCAAATTTGAAAGAGAGATCCAATTGGTTACTGGTTAGTCTTATGAATAAAAAGAGCATGGTACATTATTCTTGATCGGCCATTGCCATTTGCGAATGAATTTAAATCATTGTTCTACGGACCCCAGATCTTTCCTATTACTTCCATGTGACTCGACAGAGTGCTATGAAAAAAAGTGACTTTTATGATTTTAGATTTACTCTACTGCATGTATCCCTATGGACTTTCTAGATCTTCTACCAGCTCTAGACTGAAGACCTGACTTGCACCGTATGTTATCATAAGAAAAGTTGACATGATACCATAGTTACTATTTCAAGGAATTTCAATTTTACTTTCACAAATGCAGGTTTACAACATAATTATATGTCTTGAACATGTTCATCTGTATTAAAATGTGTGTAGTCAAACATGTCTTCGTGGCCACCTCTCCTTTTGGAGAGATTCTGTTTTACAAGTAAGTACTATATTAAATCAAATTAATTATTAAATCATTGTTGTTTTCCTTCTTGGTGTTTTTTCACTACAGATATTTGCCCTCACCAAACAGAATGAGATCAAGCACGATGATCTATGTTTAGATGCCTCGGCTAACTCTCATTATAAAGATGTGGTGATGATTAAATGCCATGGGAAACATGGAAACCAGGAGTGGCTTTATAAAGAAGATGTAAGTAGTAGCTATCATTACAAATAAAAGAGGGTCAATGATGCCACCTTGTGGAACTCCACACCTATTTGGATTAATTTAATATTAATTGCAATGATAAACATGGAAACCAGGAGTGGATTTATAAAGAAGATGTAAGTAGTTATCATGACAAAAAAAAGGAAAAATTGAACCAAGAAAATGGGATTCCATCGGAATTTAAACCCGAGACTTTTTGATTGCTAGAAAGATGCTCTACCGACTGAACTATGGCAAGCGCTCATGTTGGTGTCTGTCCCAGAGAACCCCTTAGCTTTCAGTGCTCAAGTGATCAAAAGCTATAGAACCTGGCATAAACCCAAAGGATAGAAATCAACTTGGAAATAAATGTGAGGGATCATGGTGATGTGATGCAGCTTTTTTAATATAAATTTGAACAAAGAAGGAAAGTGACCAGAAATATATAATATGAAAATATTAAAATGGAGCAAAGAAAATGGGATTCCATTACAATGGATATATATAAAATATTTATAATATTGTAAATACTCCTGACGAAGACGGAGGTCCGTCGAAAATTTGAGTAAATAAATAAAGAAATTGGCATAAATAATGCATTATCTCGACTACAATGTACTTGTTTTTATTGAATGAAAGTCGATAAGTGAAACTCTATAATAAAAAGTATTTAAATATAGATGTTCAAATTGTGTAGGATACGTGGACACAACCTTGCCCTACTGAGAAAGGGATGCCTTGTGAGCATGTTATTTATGTTCTTTGTTAAGTTTCTTTCCTCAAGTCTCTCAATGAGAGCAAATACAGATTACGAATTGTTAAATTGCTGCAAGCATCCAATGCGGTTCCATTTAGTAATGAAGAAAACAATTTGAGTTTGACAATTAAGAATACACAGTTTGCTCATCTAAGTGTGGTTCTATCTCATTGTAATAGTTACCAATTTCCTCACTTTATTTTTCTGTATTGATATGAAGTGCAATAATAAAAATTCAGCATATAGTGGTTTAGGCATCAAGAAACAATAAACCGAGTGTTGACTTTTGTATTTTCATCATTAAGGAGAAATGGGAATTCCCCCTTATGAGTGAAATCCATAAGTTGGGCAAATAAAAAGTGTCATGATGGATTAATGTCTAGTTGTTTTTCAGATTAAAATCAATACTTGATAAGAATCCTTTTGCCTAGAAATTACCTCAAAAGAGATATATTTTGAAGGGAAAAAAATGCCAGGCTCATTAAGGAGAAATGGGAATTCCCCCTTATGAGTGAAATCCATAAGTTGGGCAAATAAAAAGTGTCATGGCGGATTAATGTCTAGTTTTTTTTCAGATTAAAATCAATATTTGATAAGAATCCTTTTGCCTAGGAATTACCTCAAAAGAGTTATATTTTGAAGGGGGAAAAAATGCTTGACAATGCCAGGCTCATTAAGGAGAAATGGGAATTCCCCCTTATGAGTGAAATCCATAAGTTGGGTAAATAAAAAGTGTCATGGCGGATTAATGTTTAGTTGCATTTTAGATTAAATTCAATGTTGGATGAGAATCCTTTTGCGTAGGAATTACCTCAAAAGAGTCATATTTTAAAGGGAAAAAAATGCTTGAAAATGCTTGACAATGCCAGGCACGTGTTGCACCAAGATGTTCATAAAATAATGCATGACTTTGAAAACCACTTGATTATGTAGTGCCAAATGGGATGCCCCAAGATACAAAGTGTGACTGTATTTCCAGTAATCTCTATTACTTTTGACCAAGCATTATACATCTTCCTAAAAAAATGTTTATTACAATAACAATGTTTATCTACATTTGCATTATATCTAGTGTAGGTTATACCATTAATCTTGATTAAGAACCCCATTTGGCTTGCCACATTCAAGCCATTCATAAAGTCATGCGTTGACTTGTTAAAACACCCTGTGGAAGTTCATAAATTCTGCAGGAGTAGAATTCTTTTTGTCAAATACATTTTCTCCTCTTATCTGTGTTTCATACACGTTGTGTTCATGAAGCATTACATCATATTAGAAAGAGTTACAAACCTATGTTTTGTATAGAAAGAAATCAATAAAGTATTTGCAAAGTATGAGATCCTATTATTAAAAAAAGCATTGATAATGCTTGACACATTTTGAATAAATTAATTTGACGTACTTTCCCTCTGTGGAATAAGAATTTAGATTGCTAATAATCATTATGGATGGAAAATAACAGATTTATTTTTTTTCCCATTATTTCTCACAGTCAAAAACTTTTGTACACAGTCCTAGCGGTCTGTGTTTAGAGAAAGCTGGCGGGGGCAAGGACACGCCCAGTGTCGCCAAGTGCAACGGGTCACCAGGGCAACAATGGGATTTGATTGACATCTCCATGACGTCCGTTCGGTAGCCACGCCTACTTTCAACTCTGGGAAAGAGTTGAACAAAATTCTCTTGCCTTCAATCTTTGAGGGACAATCAAAACTCTGAATATAACTTCTATGGATCAATCCGCCCACCCTTATCTCTCAGAGGTTCCTGTTCGTTTGTCTGTGTTTTTTTCTGTTGGAAAGTATGAAAATGAAGGAAACATATGCTATGTTAGGCAGTGCACATGACACTTCATATATCTGATATTTGATAATGGGGAGGAGCGCTATATACATTGTAAGTCTTCATACTTTTTTCTACAACTGTCAGTGTTCCTATAGATTTGCTATTGAGTTTGATTACTTTGCTGCAATCACAATCCGATAAGTTCTCTGTTTCTTCATCATCATCAATCCTTTGTTTGGCAACGTCTTCTTCCAGTTGGCCACAATCTGGAATGCATCACTATCATCACCAACATCATCATCCTCTTCATCGTTCTCTCCCTCCTCATCCTAACAAAATGTCATTATCGACATAGATCTAAGCCTCATCATCAACTGTATATTTGTTTTCACATTCACGTTTGCCAATATTATATGATCTCTCCTTTTATTTGTCAGAATTTGGTAAAGAAGAGAGGATTGAAATGTAGAGGATAATATACCTGTTGACAAAATGAAAATATGTGGTAACTATGATGGAGAAGTTAGTACAAGCGCTATGTTGAGCTGCAAGATGATAAGACTTTCGTGGAAAGATACAAATTTTGGCATTTGAAGAGCAGCATTTCAAGCATCACATGTCTTAAATTGATCAGCCGAATATGTACCCAACGAGTCAAGAGTCATTTAGCAAATATTGGACTGCCCTTGTTTTACACAATTCCCTTTCTCCTCCCCCTAGTACTACAGAAAAGAAAATGGGAATTACCTCACTACATTTATTGTCTGTTAGATCTGTTAAATGATCTTTTGATTGCAAATTGGAAAATGTATCATCGTGGGGAAACCACCATTATGTTGCCAATTAACAAAAGTGGAAAGTGAAGATGATTGAAACAGGGTGTGAACATATGAATGTATGAATTATTCATATATGAATATCGGAAAAATGCTAGACTGTTAAGGTCCTGTATTCAGAACTCCAAGATGAACAGGCTTTTCTACATTTTTTTCTGTTCTGTTTTAATGAAGGGGGATAGAGATTCGAGACATGTGAAGTACTTTCTTTTTTGCCGATAGGAATAGTACCAGATGAAAATGCACATTAGGATCTAAATCAGAGATGACTTTTCATGATAAAATCATTTCATTACCATTACAATAGTCAGAATCCTTAAGTCTACATCAATTATAAAGAGCACAGAAAAAAAATATCTTTGGAACAAGGCTACTTTACTTGTCCCAACTTCAAACATCTACACATGAATCTATGTGCCTGTGTTTTCAAATAAAGAGAATCATTATATCAAGGTAATTGGCTTGGCCCCGAGCATCTCGTTTGTATGGGAGCGGACTGCATCTTTCGTGCATAGGAAGGGCAATGCTATAGGATTTTATCTAGTTGTGTGTGATTCTGAAAGAAATGGCTTTGATTTGTACCAATTATTACAACTTAATGTTACTATGCAGCAATTATTAATGTGATTTTGTTAATTGAATTAGTTTAAACATCTTTATTTTTTTCTGTTATTGAAATTCTGATTTGTGTTACTAGGTTCTTTCGTTAGGCTAGTCTATGAAATTAAACTTTTACTTGAGATTTTATTTGTTTGTTGTTTTAATTGTTCATAGTTGTCCTTGTTTCAATTATGTTTTATTGCGTTATTGTTTATAAATCTTACTGCTGAAGGTAATGGAATAAATATATATGTAGATTAAAGTTCAATAACAGTTTAGGAAAAGAGCACTTCTTAACTTATGACATTGATATATATAATTTTTCTATTCAGTGTTAATGTAGCAGTTTCAAATGGTGGAGGAAAATTATATCAATTTTAGTTAGGTTTTATTGTGATGATATTACTATTGCCAACAACAACAAAAAAAACTATCTGCAACATGAGAAAAATAGAAAGTTCATGACATTAATTTACCCCTTGTATTCTATCAAGGATGTGTTTCATAAGTTTTTATGTGTACCCATACTTTGCAAACTAATTGAACATATTTATGTATCGTCTTAATTGCATTCATGAAGAATTTGCCTTTGTTTGTCTTAGGTTTAGAATGGAAGTTATCTTTATCTAAGTTTGTTTTGTGTTTTGAATGAAAAACATTTGTGTGGCAAGACCTGTTTTCATTTGCCTTTTTTGAAATAGACATTATTGTATGTCACAAATGAATGGGAATTTTGCAATGTGTTGAGATTTATGTGCTGCATACATGTACACGTAGAACAGGCATCAGATATAATATAGGTTTTCCTGGTCAATTTTGAACTCTATGCAATCAAATTTATTAATGTTCATTCAATTTACAAGATTCCTCTCGAAGCGGGGTCATTCTTTGTAACACAAACAAACAAGTGATTTCGTTATTGAGCGATCGAATTTAAATGATGATTGAAGAATATTATTGCTCATAATGTCAAATGATTGGCACAATTTGCAATCTGGTTGCCGAGATTTTTATTTTGAGCTCTTAAAATGAATTTGAATGCTGATTTTTAATCACAATCACAATTTTGACTAAATTGGTTGCTGGAAATGTCAAATTGATTGCAGGTTGTTTTAAATTGACTGGGAAAACTTATAGTTGTTGATAGAGTAGGTGCTTCATTAGAACGAAGTTTCCAAATAGCCTGCTCCATCTTGGAAATAGTGAAAAGTGTAACTTCACCTACGAGCTGACCCAATATGGTGCATATGCATGGTGGCATAGGGCTTAAGCTTGGGACTGGTGAAGCTACATGTACGCTTAATGTAGCAGGTTAGGTACCTTCCCAAAAGATACAGCCGCAGCCCGCTGCGTGAACGCTGCACTGCGGCCCTTTGCACAGGATGTACTAATCCCCTCCAATTAAGTCAATGGAAGAATAATAGGGGAACGCTATATCCTGCCTAAAAGCCCGCTGTGCGGCGTTCACGCAGCGGGTCGCGGCTGTTGGGAAGGTATTTTACTTTGTGGTTTTGATAAGCTGTACACTCAAAAAGTACAGAGAAAGCCTGATATCTCTGTAATGGCTAAATTCATCAGAAAAGAACTTGCAGGCTTTTTCAAAATTAACTTCTGATAAAAAACCACCTACTTAGTCTTCAAAGAGGTGCAGAGACAATAACCAGCGTTTGCTTAATTTTCTTTGTCGATGGTTTCACTAACCGACGTACTTGTGGAGACATGTGTATGTCGATCTGTGAAAATCAGTGACAAATTTGTAGATAGGGGTAGTTTAGAAAGAGATTATGTATGTATGCATTAATATCTGAAAGAATATATTATTTGGAAAAAGGGTGTTAACTTGAATACATTTAGACTGTTTGCTGTTGTTGTTGTTGTTGTTGTTGTTGTTGATGCTCAAGCCTACATGTAGTCTTGTTCAAGTCAGATTGTATTATTTCCAAGTTACCAAATATAAACTTGTACTTACAACTAATGGAGAGTAGACCTCTTTAAGATGCCTGTTAATGTGAAAAGCCTTGATAAACAACCAAGTACTGGAGTATCCTGAATAGCGAGAAGAAAAATAATGCATGGAAGGG
This sequence comes from Paracentrotus lividus, assembly GCA_940671915.1. NCBI lineage: Eukaryota > Metazoa > Echinodermata > Echinoidea > Camarodonta > Echinidae > Paracentrotus > Paracentrotus lividus. The sequence goes on along the minus strand of CALNVZ010000641.1, from coordinate 22,455,245 downwards.
CAAACAAACATTTTGTTTTTTGGGGGGGGGGCCTAAAGTAGAGGTAAAGTAGAGGAAGAATGAATTCTGTAAGTTTTTGATTGGTAATTATGGTGTGCCTTTCTAGTACAATTTCATGGGGGGGGGGGGGTGTTTGTGTAGATGACTTAAAGAATTTAGAAATAAAAAGTTCAACCACAAGAAAATGTACCATGTTTGATACCTATGGCTCTGTCCAAATTCAATTCATTCACCTGAGATCGCAACTCGGTGAATGCCATCAATTTAAGTATTGCATACGTGGTACATTGTATGTTCATAAATGTTTTTCATATTTTAATAGTTGTAAATGATTCCACAGTGTGAAATACACAAAAAATATAATCTACGACCCACAAAGGTGTAATTCATGGTGCAGTTGACTTGTAAGTATGGAAATATGTTGCTGATTGTTCTAAATGAACTTTATACTTAAAAAACATATTTGTTGCACTTTATATTGACACATTTCAAAGACTATGTTTACTAGAAAAAAAATCATGGATTCATGAGAAGATAGTTAAGCAATCTAATTAAAAGTACCCACCAAAATGAGGAAAATAGTCTTTCAAGAATGAATGCAGTAGCTTAAACAATCAAATTTGTTTTTGTTTTATCTTTGTAAATTTTATTATTATTTTGTTATGTTGCTTTGTGTGTATTAAGACAATTTGTATGAGAAAACATTTCTAGAATAAATCTGTTCAACACTGGGGTATACTACATATGGTAGTCATATCAGATTCTGAATTATACATGGTATGCATTAAGAAACCGTCCTATTTCTTGACGATTGTTGATGTAGTTATTTCTTATTGTTTAAGGACTGATATGTGGGGAAATCATCTAATATGTAAAACATCTACCAAGTTTAAATCAAAAGTATTTCAGTTAATGGTAAACCAAATTGTCAGAGAGAATGAAAATTATAGTTAAGGTAGAGTGACTACAACCCCATTTTCTGGTGTTGCTATGTGGGTCAATAACTTATGTGTAAAATATATGGCGGTCTAACTCCAAAATATCTTTAGGTTTGGTAATCTGATCACAATTTATCCATTCATGACCCCCTTGTCATAAACATTCCATCCGCATAAAGGACAATGACCCTTTGTTAAGAGGAAAATATTGTTATACAGTCTGTGTTTTTAAAAAAATGGTACGGTCGGGAAAAAATTATTTAGGTATAATATCTTTTCAAATGATGTGTGAATGTGGTAACAACTTAAAGCCAAAAGAATCTTCTTGCTGATGCACTTTGTTTTTGTATAATTTGCATTTGTAAATCAAAAGTTAAGCTAAATTTTGTGCAGCCAGCGATGAGTTTATCGAAATTGCATACATCTATTGTTTCTGTGCGCTGAGTTCATGGCTATTATGTGTGAAACCCATAGAAAAGCATGCACAAAGTACATATTTTCTTGATTATAGAAAACTGGTCATATCTCAAGATCTACAGCACCAAATGGGATGAAAAAAATTGCAGCAGAAAGCCTGATTTTCCTACTTAATGGAAATATCAAACACTTTTAGAATGTGATTAATTTCCATTATTTAAAAAAATGTTTTCCACTTGTACCATTTTATTTGACACAGACTGTATGTGAACGACCCTTGAACACACAGGTCGAGAAAGCTAAAATCTTGTTGTGAGTATTAGTTTGTGTGTGTGTGTTGTGTGTATGTGGAAAAATCTGTTGTATACAGACATTATGTAAGCAATTTGTAAAGGCACCAAAGGGGCTATTAATTATGTTGATTTTATTTCATTTTTATGTGATTTGTAATTATTATTGACTTGCTCACCAGTACTTTATGTGTGTTGTACTATTTACTCTATCGAAAATGAGATATTTAATTAATGATAAAAGTTAAGAAATGCATATTCTATTTACTTTCAGTTAATGTGTTGAACAATTAAAATTTGACATTTGATACAGTTCTAGTCTAGTTTGTATGTAGTTTATAGTTTTGTTTTACAAAATGTAATTCAATTATGCAGTATTGTAGATTCGCATAGAGTTTTCCCCCATTCTAGATTTTTTGCATTTATATGTTTTACAAAATGTAATTCAATTATGCAGTATTGTAGATTCGCAGAGTTTTCCCCCATTCTAGATTTTTTGCATTTATATGTAGTAAATACTAGGTCATATTTAACCTAGTAAATATTTGCCAAATATAATCTCTATGTTACATGGGAAAACAGTTTTGTCTTGAAAATATATCCAACTTTTAGCCTGGCGCTGCTCTCGTTCTCCCTAAAATTGTCTCAGTTTTAGTAGGGTTGGGCGAATCTCAACTTTTTTTTTCAAACAAGTTGTTTCTATAGTGAAATTTGATGTAGAAACTGAAAATGACAATTATTTTTGCATACGATGACGTCTTACGTCGCTAAAGTGCAAAAAACCAAAATGGCGTATTATGCCCAATTATCATACTTTTTATAGGTATAACCACTTTTATTACGTTTTTATATGGCTTTTGGGTGTCAGGGAACCCAACATGATTAATCCAACATGATTAATCCTACCTAAGTTGACTGTTAGTGTAGTTTGGTAGTTAGTTTCGGTCAATATCGAGCAAAAATCACCTCATATCAAAATCACTAAATAACACCTATAATACATATTAGGTACAATAGGTCATGATAAAATTGTCAGATTTGAGCGTTTAGACCATCAAAATCCATAAAGAAACAAAATAAAACTGGTTTATACCTATTAAGTGTGTGATGAATGGGCAAACTACACTATTTTGGTTTTTTGCACTTTAGCGACGTCAGACATCATCGTACACAAAAATAATTGTCATTTTTGGATTCTACATCAAATTTGACTATAGAAGCAACTTGTTTGAAACAACTTCTCAGAAAAAAGTAATTATTTGCCCAACCCTAGTTTTAGCTTTGATATGACTTTTTTAAAAAAAACATACAAATTGTATGAAATGATAATGTGGGAACTAGTTTATATGCTATTTTATTGGAATGCATAATAATTTCTAAGATATAGTTTCTAAGATTTAAAAAAAAAGTCATATGCAGGGATTACAGTTTTTAAAAATATAACAGATAGATTCTTTGCAAAACATTGTGTCCAATACGTTTAGATTTTAATAATGAATGATAATTATTGATGTTCGAAATCCAATTGCAATTATTTTAATGAACTGTTCTAGTGTTATGGCAAGTGCTTTGTTTCATTTTATAGTTCATTGCTAAATATTGTGTTATTTCATCATTTTCATTTCTATCATGTTTATGTGTATATTTCTTCAACCTTACATTTATATTGTACTACAGGATGGTATATTGGGCCCTGATTCCTATTTAGATATTGTGTAATATTTTAAATTATGTATTTTCATGCGTTTTCCTTTTATATCTGAGTTTGACTTCATTTCTATATCTTCTGCAAGTTCTGATTTAAGAAATTGCAGGAAACTGCTTTGAATTTGTAAAGATTGAAATTCATCTAATGAGAATAAAGATATGTTGTGCAGATAAAGCAATTTACAACAAAAACAGATATTCGTTGTTTTCAATCGTTTTTATTTTGTTTAAATTGGTCAAAGTGGACAACCGCTTAATTTGAATATTGTTCCTTAGGGTGCTATCTCACTTCGCGGAGACGTCTCCGCGAAGTGAGATAGCACCCTAACTATCGCTTTATTATATATATAGTATATCCAAAAGAAATGTGTGCTGTGATATTTTATTTAAATAAAGAGAGAAGGGGGAGAGAGGGAGATGGAGATTTGGGAGAAAAAGTAATAACCATGCTTATCTTATGATAGAGGGGGAAATAAAAGGAAAAGAGAGTGAGCGGATAGACAGAAATAGAGAGAGAAAAAGCGAGAGGGAGAGAGAGAGAGAGAGAAAGAGAGATTGAAGGAGAAGGGCATAGCAGGAGATAAGGTGAGAGAAAAGACAAAGTTAGAGGGATAGGTAAGAGAAGGTATGAAGAGAGAGCAGCTAAAGACAGAAGGGATATGGAGAGGGACAGAAGCAGAAAAAGAGAGGGAGAGAAATTAAAACCAGTTCAGTTCAGTTCAGTTCCGTTTATTTACATATTCGAATCTAACAATAATAAAAACATAAAATTAAAAGTCATTTGGGCAATTCCACGGTAACTGACGTTACACACAACCAGAATTTTCTACATTGTTTCTACTGTAGTTACATGAATAAGAATACATGGGTCTTCAAGTTAATATACTTAAATAAGTAAGTGTAAAGGAAGAAGTTGTGTAAAAAAATTCCACCCAAACATTATTTCCATTGAAACGCCAAGCAAAAACGTGTCGGTAACTGACGTTACAGAAAACGGACATGCAAAATCATGGTGTTTGATCAAATCTCAACATCTCATGTCCACGACGTGTTATAATGATAAGTCTTATATAACATCATACCTAGGTCCTTATGAACAGATTTGCAAAATAAGGAGAGATTTTCATAATTTTTGTTTATCCTGGGGAAACTTTTGTGAAGACATGTCGGTAACTGACGTTACCCTTACAGCTTCCATAGACTTTACACATGTAAAATCTCAAGTTTGATTTGGATCAAAATATTTTGTGTTCCTGGCCTCTGAGAATTATGTGTTTGATATGACATCATACCTATGTTCTAGACAACAGACTGCTAAAATAAGAAGTAATGTAATCATTTTCCTCTTATTCAGTTAAAACTTTCCTGTGAACATGACAGTTTTACACATATATTTCCTATAGGGATTATACAGAATATTTTGGAAATTTTATTTCTTCCTACTTTAAGAACTAAATTCCATCACATACATGGGAATATGTTAGTATTAAGATATAAGAAACTCTAAAATAGTATTTTGATTGATTAATACACGTAGGATGTCCCACACATGTATTTTTGTGTGTAGTGCATGTGAATCTTGCCAGAATCAGTTTCATTTGTTATAATTTGCTGATTCTAAATCCTCACAGCACAACAATTCTTAGGTGAATTGATTTTTAAAATCACTTTTAAACGGCAGTTTCTTCCTCAATTTAAACTTATAGTTATAACAGCAACAATAATTTCCATTTAACCAATTTTGTACAGAGTTATGATCCGCAGTCATAAAATGCAGAATTTCAAAGCTACATGTACATGTACTGTAGGTAATGAAATTTGATGAAAATTACTATTCGTCTTTGGCATCAAAATGAAATCCTGTTAAAGTAAAGTGTTTGTTCTATGCTTTGTTCTACCACAAATCATGTACATCTAAGCAGATGGACAGACATTGGAGCTATAATCATACTATTTTCTTTTCTTTCCCTTTTTCATTTATTTATTTTTATTTTTTTTTTACTGAGATAAGTTTTTATATAAGCCTACAACTAATAATTTGATTTAGATTTATCATAACATTTGAAATTATGGGCTCATATTCCAAATTCAGAATATATAGCAATGGAACCTTGATCACACCAATAGATAATCAACTGCACGGGTTTCCTAACTCTTAAATCATTACAGGAAGAAGTTACCATTTACACTGGCAGTCTTTTTATTGCTAAATGGTTAGTTTAAGCAGTAGTAATTAGTTCAGATGCATACAGGAGTCCAAATTGTATTTGTTTTCTATGAAACGATAATAGCATCATGGTAACTGACGTTACACTAGGTCACGGTAACTGACGTTACACAAATTGGTTGTCAATTTTGGCTTGATTGTATGTTAAATATCCATAGCTTTGCTATTGATAATGATCAGATGCAGTCATACATTAGAAATCTTAATTGGCATATTTGATACTGTCTTCGTTGCGGAAAAAAATTCACAAGTTCATGTTTTCGGTAACTGACGTTACATTCCAAATGAGGGTTGATTAAATCTTGTTTTTTGACTAAAGTCACAATTGAACCATTTTTTTTGAAATACAGATTGATAAAGTGTCTGTCTAACAACTTAATCCATGCGAAAGATTATCAGGAACAGAAACGGTTTAGTTGGGAAAATGAAAATGAATTTCTTGTAAATATAACTTTTCTATACCCAAAAAATATTGGAATACTTCGGCGTACGATTATAAAGTGAAAATGGCCGCCATTGGGAAAATTGTTATTGATTCTTGAAACTTCAACTCATGTATTTTTTGAAAATCAAAATTATTTTAACCAAATATCATTTTGAATTTCTGGCACCCGTGTCCGGATTTCTGTGGAATTGCCCATTTCAATACAATACATTATTTGATAAATTATAAGACGAATGACATCAGTAGTATATATAAGAAAGACAGAAATATGAAGGAGCCTAAGTTAAAAGCCAAGCTTGTTACATTATAGGCTCCTTTGTGAAAATGATGTATAAAAATACATAAGGAAATAAATAAATACAAAGATATATAATATGGGAGTATATCCTTGTTTACATTGAATTACCTATCTGTACGCAAAGGTAATCGTGAGGCGTACCGAGATGATGTCATCATTATTTTGATATGTAATGACGACATCTTCTCGGCACTACATTATAATCATAATAGAAAAAGTGAGGCGTGTCGAGATGACGTCGCAATTTGTTGTGGAATAACGACAGCATCACGACACTACATTATAATCATACGTTAATATTGAGATGACCATACATGTTTAGACCATAAAGACAATTGCTCATGTGTCATTTTCCGCCTGTGTTTGGTAAACCTTTAATAAATGGCATTTTAACTTACATTTAAAAGTATACAACGAGGTTGATTCAATAATTACTTTTGGGAGGTCAGACCATAACTCAGGACCATTTATAATAGTTTTTGGGGCAAAAAGAGTTCGTGTACGTGGAGGGGCACTCTTGCCATAGTGTACATGGTGTAGGTAGGAGAGAGAGGGGGAGGGCAAATATATTGAGAATAGATAGAGTAAAGTAGACTAAGATAGAATGAGAGGTATCTGTTACTTGGAAAAGCCTATACTTCTAAGATAAAATAGAAATTCACTCATCCATCACTGTCGAACATGTTGAAAGTTGCAGGTATATTGAGACATAGGAAGGTCCGTTAGGATTTTGATAGGTCATAATAATTATTATCTAGCTTATTTAATCTTTGTTTTTTTGTTTTTTTAATGAAGGATCAAAATGATTTCTTTCTATTTTTGGGTCATTTGGAGGCCTTATAGTTATACACTGTACCAGAATTTTTGGCGATATTCATGATAATTCACCCGGAATGACTTATAGACCCAGAATCGGGTAAAGGCCTCGTCACACCGAGTCCGGTCCGGGTCACTTCACGGGCCCGTTCCGGTTCAACAATGGGCAAAAACGGTCGAAATGAATCGGCCGTGTACTATTGCAATGAGACTGGTCACAACAAACACGGGCTATGCCGTACTAGCCGGAACGGCAACCGGTACGGTTTTTATGGGATCGCTCATGGAGCGATTTGAGACGGTTTGCCGTACCGGTCACCGGACCGGACTCGGTGTGACGAGGCCTGTTAATTCTTACTCCTCATATACATGTATATGAGTATTTGATAATTATATATATATTTTTAGTATGTGAATAGGAAAGAAAGATTATTTTGACTTTGTTATTTTTTTCCTATTTCTTATACAAAAAGGTCATGTACTTCAGGATCGGATGTCAAAATGTGCTTGAAACAATCCGAAATTTTTTACAAAATTACAAAAGTTTACAACTTTCACAAATTGGTTCGCCACCCTATTCTATTTAAAAAAAAAAAAAAAAAAAAAATCCCCCTTTCTAAACACAAATATTCTTGGGTATCTATAGTCTCACAGTCAAACCTTTGTATTTCCATAATATTTCGAACTCGATATATATAATAATAATGATAGTGTATTTATAGAGCGCAGAAACTACACAACAAAGAGTATATTCTACTGCGCTGTTTTATAAGTTAAATTGAGCTAGCGCGGCCTTGGCAAGCAGTATTAAATAGAATTATTATATTCTACCATGTTTTGAAAGTACAGAAAGTATAGAAAGTAACCCTAAAATCAGTACTATATTATGCAATCGTAATCGTAAAATGTAATCAAAGACGCCTACCTGGCTAATTTAGCATAAAACCTGCCGCCTAATTCCCTTTTGGCCCACATCAAAGGAAAATAGTTCCGTATATGGTCATGGAAAACCCAATAGGGTTCATTTCTACTTTCATTAAGCTCCCAACTGAATTACGGAAACTTGCACAACCCAGTGGCGGATCCAGGATTTTCAAATAGGGGGCGCCTCCCTAATAGAGGAGTGGCGCCAAATTGTTTCTGACTTTAACATGTGTGATGTTTAATAATTATGGGGGCGTGTCCCCTGCGCCCCGCTGAGATCTGCCACTGCAACCGGTAGATTGTTTGATATCGCCATGTCATGGAAAGAATTATATACACCCCCAACTTTCTGTGTCGATAAATTTTCATGTTTGCGTTTCAAAAAGTAGGGGCCTATTATAATTATGGATGGTCATTTGGCGATATGGTCTAGCTGACCATATGCTTCGTACCGCCTAGAAAGATGGTTTTGGCACTCTCTTACAGTGATGTGTTTTAAAAACGACTACAGTTGTATATTGACATCAAAGTATTTAAGGGTTCGGGAGTTGGTTACGCTCATTATCAACACTCTGTATAGGTCTCGGGTTCGAATTTCAGTCGCGTCTTTCGAATGGTGACGTTAGACGTCGGTCTTAGACATAAATAATCTTCTCTAATGCTACAACAGAGTCAGCCGAATCCCAGTCAACCAATCAAGTTTAATCAACCTATTAGTTTACCATCTATCATGCCATTACTAACATTATTGTTGCTATCGATGACGAATACTTGATTAGCTTTGCGAAGAGCTTGGAATAAATATCTTGGATGATTATTTTAAGTTGGATATCAAGAAATTAGCAATGTATTTCTTGGTGACAACTAAGTGAGGAACTTCCGTATTTTAACTAGAGCATATAAACTTTTAGATCTACAGAAGCAACCGACCAATGTTGGGCATTCTTCCAAAATCAAAATGGTGTTCGTTGATACATCATCCAGAGCCCCTAATATTATTATGTAAGCTCGGACGATCCAAAGTCGACCCCGAGACCGAATTTTCGTTCTAATAAAACTTTGTTACCCAGTAATCAGAATTGTAAACAACTCCTGCGTTCCTCAAAATGGATAAACAAACCGAATCGGCAGAGGAGGCGAAGGTTATAGACGGAGTTATCGATACGGATCGACTAAAGAAGAAGTTTCTGAGAATGGTTCGTGCGGGGTGTGTGGTTGGTGTAGAGACATTGGTTCGAGACCCCTTACACGCTTCAGTATCAAAGGCATTGTGGAGCTTCGGGCTTCAAGAGGCGATTCATCACAAGCAGATAGGTATGTCAATGACAATGACAATGATATTGACAAAGGCAATGGTAATGACAATGATAATGACAATAATAATGACAATGACAATGATAATGACAAAGACAATAATAAAGATAATGACAATGACAATAATAGTGACAATGATAATGTCAATGACAATAATAATGTCAATGACAATGATTATGATAATGGCAATGAAAATGACAATGATAATGACAATGGTATGATCAGAGTTGTATTATTTCATTGTGCGCTTATCTTTAATAATTTTCCAATATTGGGAGAGGTATTGTTGATGTATCCCGTCTATACTTTGGGCAATCATTATTGCATACTAAACTCCTGTATATTATGCCCACTTTATAATACGACTTTTTAAAGACAATAGACCTACTCCACAGTTGTCAATATACATGCATGAATCGGAAGAGTGTTATGATGATTACGATTCATAAATTTCATTAAACGTGTTGAATCTTGTTTATCGGCATAGCATGTATTCATATCTATAGTGACCTTAGTTTTTAGACTACTCGAGTCCGGGTATAATTAAGTAAAACAAAATAAAATAAATAGATAAATAAGTTTTTTTTTAATTTAAAAAAGAATTAATCAGCGGGAGGCATAAGTGTGATGCATATTTGGTTTTGCCAATGAGTTAAGTTTTATTTTAATGAATGAACACAGGTAATCGTAACGTTTTAAGCTTAATGAGCTTCTTTTGAAAAATATAATGAAGCAAATAAAAATTAAATGATGTTAATAATAGAATAAGAAATAAAACTATGCCTTCAACCGAAATATCATCTATATGATCATATTATGCTCTTGTAAATATGTTTTATTTCAGTTATAGGGAACATTTTATTTCCTGCAGTCAGTCTTTATGGCCTGTCTAATCATTTAGATTCATAACATTTCTGTGATAGGAAAACGAACTATATATAAAGGATTTGTTTTTTTAAATACTAATTCAATCTGACTTTATAATTTATATTCCAAATTTTTTATTCGTTTGTTTTCAGTATTATCAGGCCTATCTTCTTCTTCATTTTTTAACAGTAGCACAATCACAAATCTTACATGAATACATACTTTTTTTCAAGAAAAGTAAAATACTAATAATATCCTCAAAAAAAAAATAATAATAAAAAAAAAAAACGGGATTGTAGATGATTGATCTTTACCATACCATTCTTTATAATATACCAGCATGTTATTTTGTGAGGAATGTACCCGCAAAACCTCGGCATTGAAATGCCAACAAAGCTTTAACAACTTGCATTGTATTTACGTAATGTCTCGGCGAAGATCCAATAGCGTTCATTTTCAAAATGAAAGTCATAAAATATTCTACCTGTACACGCATGTCAATAAATTTTAATATTTTACTGTGTAATAAATCCCTCATTTCGGCCATAATATTGCCAATCACTTTTAAACGCATACACAACCATTACTGTTTCTACAAAACCCACTAACATGTAGAATAATGGTGTTGTGCCCTGTGGTGTGTGTGTGTGTGTGTGTGTGTGTGTGTATGTGTGCGGGCACGTGCGTGGGTGGGTGTGTGTGTGTGTGGGGGGGGGGGGGGCTTGCGAATGCAGTCTCCTAAATAAAATTGTTCAAAATGTGATGCTTTTGTGGTTGTATTTATATTTTTCCCCAAAAATTGTTTTTAATTATGTTTTCCTTCATTTGGGAGCTCCAAAATCTTTTGCTCGCCTTACGGTAGTGAAAAAAAAGTAGATAAAAATAAATAAATAAAAGCAATAATAATAATAATAATAACAACAAAATACATACCTATTAGGAAGTCTTACATTATTATCCTAGGTTAATACTGAAAAGAAAATTGATCCAGCCCCTCAACCTAGAATAAACAAACGAACCAAACAAAACTAAAAAAAAAAAAAAAAAAAAAAATGATCATTATACTCATTGCGTGAATAAACATAAACGAATTCGATTGCAAAGAGTTTAAAATTGACCGGGAAACCCTATATTTAAGTCCCTTTGCCATGTTTGGATAATCGGGTATGGGGTCGGAAAACAGAATGATTTCGGAGAAGGGGATGTGAATATGGTGACACTTTATTAATGTCATACCATCATTTTGTTTGTTTTTGCTTAAGATGGATGGGGCTCGTGTCTGCGGAACACTGCCCCCGCCCACCGACCCGCTACCCCACTACGACCCCCCCCCCCCCTCCTTTGATTCGCCGTGTCATAAAGTGATGCTTCGTTCACACAATAAACTGCATGAAAAGTGCGTTGCACCCACAGCTTGGGTCACGTGCTAAAAGTTTCCAAACTATGTTCTGCACGCGCATATCTACACCGTTGCATTGTTGACGTCAGCAAAGACATGCGCGCAAACTTTGTAATCTTGTAATGCGCATGCGCGTACCAATGGTAACTACAACGTTGAAGTTTTTTTCTTCATTATCTAGTTATCTTGTGCTATCTATAGCCTCTTGCTAGCTAATTATCGGAATATTATATTATATTCGGAATTCTGTTGCATATTTAATCGAATAATGGGTTCTACGAAATCGAAAATTTCGCCGATCCATTCATCTGAAGATCCTGTCGAGGAGAATGGGTGTCCAGCTAAGACCAGTGGGACGACCTGTTGGACAGGACTTAGGAGATTGTTCTCAAGGAACTCCAAAGTAAGGAAAATATTTTACTTTGAATTTTTTGTTTCATTTGATCTTGTTTTGATTTGTGCCTTGTAATTTGTTGTATGGTGTTCTAAATGCGTATATAATTCACCCATACAAGCCCAGAACTTGCAGCGTGACTGTGAATTACGGGCCAACGTCTTCTTCCCGTTGCACATGATGTTAATGATGATGATGTTAATGATGATGATGATGATGATCGATGATGATGATGATAATGATGATGATGATGATGGTCATGATGATGATGATGATGATGATGATGATGGTCATGATGATGATGATGATGATGATGATGATGATGGTCATCATGATGATGATGATGATGATGATGATGATTAGAACTTTGACTGTAGTATAAAGTTGATAATGTCAGAAAGGTGATATGCAGACTAGATCTACGTTTGGAAAAAAAAATGTGTTCCATTATAAGAGGAAAAATATTTAATAGTACCAATCTACTTTTAGTCCTAGGCCTATATATTTGTGTGAGTATGGATTGGTTTTGCTGTTTGACTTAACTTAATTTCCAAGAACATGAATTTTCTGTCATTTTCTGGATCTGTTGTTGCCATTTAAAGAATTTGCCCTCCCTATGGCCCCACCTTCGTCCCCTCCACAGAGATAATGTAGAATATTTCCGCCATCCCGCCCTTTAAAAAAAAAAAATAATAAATATAGGCCTATAGAATAATTTAATAAAAATAATATTTAAAAAAAAAACAGAAAAAGATATACTCCTTGGCGGGGAATCGAACCCCGGTCTTCCGCGTGACAGGCGGAGATACTTACCACTATAACCTACCAAGGATTCATGGAAACCAAATTAAATTATAAGCTGAAATTGAATAGTTTTTTAATCTCTCTACAAAAGACAACCAAATAAAATATTATACTCCTTGGCGGGTAATCGAACCCCGGTCTTCCGCGTGACAGGCGGAGATATTTACCACTATACTCAGGCGCGGGTCCAGCCCCCCCCTAATCAAAAAAATATTAAAAAAAAAAAAAAAGAGGGGGGGGGGAAGGAAAAAAAAAACGGAGTAAAAAAAAAGAGGAACGGGCCTTTGACACAACCTTACCCCTATGGCTGATACATAATGACGTCTTTGATGGCGAAGGTCTCCCCCCAAAAAAAAAAAAAAAACAACAAACAAAACAAACAAAACAAAAACAAAAACACCCCCCCCTTGGAAAAAAAAAACGGAGTAAAAAAAGAGGAACGGGCCTTTTGAGCCTAACCTTGCCCCTATGGCTGATACGTAATGACGACTTTGATGCCGAAGGCCCACAAAATAAACACAACACCCCCCCCCCTCATCGCTCGGCCAGCGTGGACGTAAACAATTATAGAGTGTACTTTTTAGCTCGCCCGTGTAACAGAAAAAAAAAGATTGGGTGTACAAAATCTGAAGGCCCGAAGGCCCCCCCCCCAAAAAAAAAAAAAAAAAAAAAAAAAACCTTGAAAAAAAAACGGAGTAAAAAAAGGGACGGGCCTTTTGAGCCTAACCTTACCCCCTATGGCTGATACATAATGACGACTTTGATGGCCGAAGGCCCCAAAAATAACCCCCCCCCCCCCGCTTATCTCGCTCGCCAGCGTGAAGTAAAGATTTAGAGTGTACCTTTTAGCTCGCCCGGCATAACAGAAAAAAAAGATTGGTGTACCAAAATCTGAAGACCCGAAGGCCCCCCCCCAAAAAAAAAAAAAAAAAAAAAAAACACCCCACCCCTTGGAAAAAAACGGAGTAAACCCCCCCCCCCCCCCCCGCTTATCTCGCTCGGCCAGCGTGAAGTAAAAGATTTAGAGTGTACCTTTTAGCTCGCCCGGCGTAACAGGAAAAAAAAAAATGGGGTGTACCAAAATCTGAAATTCTGATTTTGCCCCCCCCCCCCTGTAATACAATCCTGCATCGCCACTGATACTACCAAAGGATCATGGAAACCAAATGAAATTATAAGCTCAAATTGAATAGTTTTTTTATCTCTCTACAAAAGACAACCAAATAAATTCTTATACTCCTTGGCGGGGAATCGAACCCCGGTCTTCCGCGTGACAGGCGGAGATACTTACCACTATACTACCAAGGATTCGTACAATCATAGACTAGACACAAATTGAAAAGTTTTTTTCTCTGTGTGTAAAATTAAACCAAAATAAGAATTAGAACTTTTGTTTTGTTTTGTTTTTTTAATGAAAATAATTGTAAAACAATGATCAAGAGTAGGAAATCAAACTCGGGTCTTCAGCGTGATTTTTTTTAATCTTATTTTTATTTTTTTGTTGGGGGGGGGGGAGGGCTGAGGGGTCCTCCTATCTTTTAGCAGCCGTTCTTTATTCAGTAGTTTGTTTTTTTTATCTCATCTAAAATTTACATTGTATGGCCCTGGAGACCTGTTTCCTGATCCAAGGTCATACGTATATAATCATCTTTGTATTATGTAGGCCAACGATTGTTTTTATTTATTTATTTATTTATTCATTTATTTATTATTATTATTATTATTTTATTTATTTTTTATTAATTTTTTTCGGAAGCCCCTAAACTTCAAAATATTTGAACGACTACTGAACCGCAGATGGCTTTTGGATGTATACCTACAAAACAAATATTGTAATCCTATCCGACAAATGATGTTGCATTGCAGGTAGTTCCCCTGGCACCGGAGGATGATGCCAACATTGATGACGCTCTTGTGCAGACTGCTCAAACTGCTACGGTCGTAGCCTCCGCCGGGGCCGCCATCAACGAGCCTGAAGAGCTTCACCTACCCACCCCTAAAGGAGTCCTCTCTCAACCAATCACTAGCCGGGAATTGCAATCATCCCCTGTGATTGGCCGAAAGTGCAGGAAGCCAGCTGTGAGGAGGTCAAGGTCAAGGGTCAGGAGGGAACGCCCATCCACCTCCTACCCATCTGAAGTAAGAGTCTCATCAGCTCGCTTCCTGCATTATCGTAAGTTATACTGTGTCTTTTACCCTTTTTTATTTATTTTTTAAATAAATCCCCTAGAGGTATTATAACGATTTCAAAACCCTCAAGTTCATACATTAAATGATAATTAATCATTTACAATATTGTATTGAAGGGATATTGAAAGCAAGGCATATTATGTCAGACAAGCATTTTCAATAACCCTTGAAAATTATTTTCCATCCTTTCCCTTATACTTTTACATGTGAGTGCGAAGTTTTACTATAGTGATCTGAAAACATTACAAGTCCTTATCTTAATATAGTCATTTCGTTACCACCGCATAAAATAATCTTTTCTTCTTTATATGTAGATAATGACCACCTTCCATTTCCCCTTCAAGCAAAATTTCTTGCAAATTAAACCTCGCTTTGGCTCCATCCCTGCTGTTTGCAAAATTTTGGATGACTCAAACCCAATTTATCGATAACATTTTTGTTTTTTTTTAAATCTAAAAGGGAGTCTTCTGATCTTATGTCGTGAACTATAACAGTGGCTAACATTATTATTATTTTTTTTTTTTTTGATGAGCTACATTTCTTTTTTATTCAATTGATTTTTCAAAAGATATTTATCTATTTATTGATTTTGTTACTCGTATCAGATCGATACGTCAACGATGAGGATATCAAGCCATCTGATGACGAATTGTCGGACAACGATGATGATTACGTGGCTGATGCCGACATTGATTCTGATGTCGATGAGATCACTGGAAGGTACATTGCCCGCAAGTACTCCAAGAAGGGTAAGTTCTTTATTCATGTGATACTGTATTTTTAAAATTGATCTTCATTTTCTTCTCAAATTGTCACCAATTATATATATAATTATACTAAATAATTTGCTTCATTCATATTAAATGACATAATAAACTGTTTATTTAACAACCTTGTAAAAAGACACTTACAGAAGGCAAAAACAAAGTTGTTTATTTATGCATGGAAGAACATGAAGTGATTATACATGTCATCATCATGATAAATATGATAATGATGATGATGTTGATGATGATGATGATGATGTTGATGATGATGATGACAATGATGATGATGATGATGATGATGATGTTGATGATGACGATGATGATGAGGAGGAGGAAGAGAAAAGAAGTGATGATGATGATGGTGATTATAATTATGATGAAGTTGATGATGATGATTATGTTGATGATAATAATGAAGATGAGTTTGATGATGATGGAGATGATGGTGGTGGTGGTATAGTAGTGATGTCAACAACAATGACGATGATGGTGATGAGGCGAGGTAGAGGGTTTTTTTCCAATTCAATCTATGTTCCCACACCTTCCAATAAAGCCATCAAGAGCAAGCGCAGTGTCCATAGCAGGAAGGGGACCAAGGGGGTTAAGGGGTCCAAGAAGGTGGGGGATGA
Source organism: Paracentrotus lividus (assembly GCA_940671915.1). Lineage (NCBI taxonomy): Eukaryota > Metazoa > Echinodermata > Echinoidea > Camarodonta > Echinidae > Paracentrotus > Paracentrotus lividus. Next base: position 22,438,819 of record CALNVZ010000641.1, on the reverse strand, counting down.
GTCCAGTGATGATGAGACACGCCCTGTTACCAGCCGTCCAAGATCTAGGAGGGTTAAGAGGGTCGGGTCAGATGGGGATGAGGTCACCAAGAAGACAGGTCCGCTATCAAGCTTTAACATCTTGTTTCTTTTCTTTTTGTAAGAAAAAGAAAACAATAAATTTGGATTTTTCACAATTCCATTAAAATCCACATTGTTATGATATCTCCTTGTTTGCCCGGGGTCAAAACTAAACGAAAAAAAAAATAAATAATAATAGTAATAAATAAAATAGATAGAAAAAAACATAGATTTTTGATAGTTTTAATTGATGAATCTAATGAACGAGCAGACATTAAATTTTTAAAAATGAGAATTTGAAGGGGAAAAAAATGAACCTGGCAACATTACTTTGGTTCTACCTTGGAAGCACCCCCTGTAAATTTCCTTGTTATTTAAACTACTATAAATCGGCCAACTCGAGAGCAGATTTCTTGTTGAAATTTTGTCCCCCTTAAAAAGAAAAAACAAACGAAGAAAAACAACAAAAAACAATAAACAAACAAACAAAAACTTACTTGTTTTTACTTTTTTAGTTGAGGATACCACCATCACCAGTCCCCCTGTCCCAAAGAGCGATGACGTCACACATGCCGAGGAGATCACCAAACCACCACGTGATGAGGATCCTTACGTCACTGACAAGGACATCTTCCTCTTCTTGCTCTCCATGTCATGGTGCATGCACGTCTTCGTAGCTTTCGCTTTCCCCGAAATCTTCGCCTACATCATCCGGCGGGTGGAGAATGAGACCAGCGACGATGACGACGATGAGGATGATGATGACGATGAGGAGAAGGAGGAGGATGGGGAGAAGAAGAAGAGAAAGGAGAATGGAGAGAGGGAGAAGAAGGAGGAAAAGAGGGAGGAGCCAGAGAAGAAGGCCGGGAAGAGGAAGAGGAAGATGAAGAACACAGAGGGAGCGGATGGGAAGGAGAGGAAGAAGGAGAAGGGGAAGGGGAAGGAGGAGAAGAAGGAGGAGAAGAAGAAGAAGGAGGAGGATGAGTACGAACCTGACTGGGTCAGCGAGTCAGAGACGGATATCAACCAGCCATCCACCTCATACAAGCGAGATAAGCATGCCACCTACGACTTCATCGTCTACAGTGAGTCATTTGAAAAAGTATTAAGGACAAAAATATGACTGTTATTTTTGTATGTTTTCATCACACTCTGTTCATTCTAAATCACATTTCAATAATTAATTAACCCAACAGAAGTGTAATCTTTGTTCTATGAATCAAGCAATCAATCAAACATCCATTCAAACAATTAGTCAACCAACCATTCAATTAGTACTTCAAATCTATTTTCATAATCTTAAGCAATGTAACTTGATCAGTGATGTTTAATCCTATCCGGGGATCCTATCCGCAGAGCGATTTGTGGAGGTGTCCGACGATGAGTACATCTGGTAGACACCTCGATCTACGCACAGGGCCCGGGGGCAGGAGGGAGATGGAAGAGCCTTTAAGATCATACAGCTCTCGGCATCAGTTAAATGCTATAAGAAAGATCCCATCGACCAGTTGTGAGTATTTCCTTTCATTTTTATTCTTGTCTAATGTTTTTGCACTGTTCTGGTTCTATTTGATGCCTGCAAAGCAGAAAAATCCAAAAGAAAGGGGACATTTAGTTGGAATGCTGTTTCTGAGAGACTTATAAGAAATGACAGTTCATTAAAAGAATATAACCGATAACACCTTGTTCATTATTCCAATCAGTTCTATTTTGTTGATTTCATCTTTTCCTATTTTTCATATCCCAATAGCAATTACGATTGTGAGAAACAAGAGGCTCTGGAAAAAGGGAGAGGGAAAGAGACTTATAGATCTCACAGCTCTCATCTACTCATCAGAGAACAAAAAACCCCTCTTGTCAGGGAAGGAGCTGCAATGGAGAGGAGAGCCATGGACACCATAGGGCACTCATCAAGCAACTATTTTGTTCATCTGATAGACACCCATGCAGCCAGGGCAGGGGACTGGAATGGATAGCAGAGCAGAGCCTTGAAGACTATAGAGTTCTTATCAGATAACTGTTATAAGAAGGGTGGCATATATTTTATTGATGGTGAGATTTTTGTTTTGTTTTGTTTTGTTTTGTTTTGTTTTGTTTTGTTTTTTGTAATTGAAAGCTTTCAAACTTCAAATCTTGCAAGTAACAGGCTACTTGTAGGCCTATTCATTCATATTCATGTTCAATATTTTGCACTGAAAAATTAAGAAGAAGTATTATATCTTATTAAAGGAATAAAACAACATATTTATAAGCATTATTTAATCCGTTCTATTTTGTTGATTTCATCTTTCCCTATTTTTCATAGCAAAAGTAGCAATGACGATTGTGAGCAACAAAAGGCCAGGGCAGATAAAAGAAGGAACAGAGGAAGAGACTTGAAGATCACACAGCTCTCAATAAGTTTCAACTCTAAGCACCTAGTAAAAACCCATGCATCCAGGGCAGTAGCCGGAATGAGAAGGAGGGCCTCGAAAAACATAAACCTCTATCCAAGCAACCACTCTTTTCATCTGGTAGATACCCATGTAGCCAGGGCAGTGCCGGGGCTTGAAGGATAATTAGCGCCCCAAAGATCAAAGAGCCCTCATCAGGTAGCTGCTTTAAGGATGCCATCTATTGATGGTAAGCCTTGTCATTTTTACCTGCAGAATAAAAGCCACATTTAGTAGAATGCTCTATCTGAGAGAAATATTACAAGAACAAGACATTCCATCGCCCTTTCATCACCCTTGTTCATTATTCAATCAGCGTTATTAGGTTGATTTCAACTTTCCCTATTTTTCATAACCCAATAGCAATGACGATTGTGAGAAACAAAAGGCGAGACGGAAGGGAGAGGAAAAGAGATATGAAGATCACACAGCTCTCATCAGGTTGCTACCCTGATTATCTAGCAGAGACCCATGCAGCCAGGGGAGCGTTTGGGTATATGAGAGCCTTGAAGACCAAAGAGCTCTAATCAAGCAAACACTCCGTTCATTTGAGGGCCATAACGTTCAAAGAGACCCATGCAACCAGGGCAGGGGACTGGTGTGGATAAGAGAGTCTTGAGGACCATAGAGCTCTCACCGAACACTACTCTGTTCATCCTTTGGGACACCAATCCAGCCAGGACATAGGTCTAAATGTGTAGGGGTGTCTTAAATGTCCAAAGCCCTCTCATCTAGACTCATGCAGCCATAGTTTTGGGCTGGAATAGAGAGCCTCGAAGCTCATAGAGCTCTCATCAACCAACTACTCTGTTCTTCTAGTAAAGACCCGGGGGCTGGAATGAGAAGGAAAGCCTTGAAGACCAAAGAGCAACTAATCTATTCATCTGGTAGAGTCTCATACAGCCAGGACAGCGGGCTATAAGGAGGACGAGGGCCATAACGTTCAAAGAGCTCTCATCAAGTAGCTGCTATAAGATGGTTGATGGTAAGTTTTCCTTTTATTTTGATATTTTGTTAAAGCTAAAAGCTTTCAAACATAAAATCATCTAAAAGCTACTTATATTTATTGATATTCACGCGTCCAATATTTTTCTCTGTTCTGCTGTCATTTTGTCACCTGCAAACTAGAAAAATCAAGAACAAAAGCGACATTCAGTTTGAATGCTCTTTATAAGAGAAGTGTTATAAGAAATGACATTTTATTGAACGAATAAAACACCTTGTCCATTATTAAATCAGTTCTTTTTTTTTTCTTCTTCATCTTTCCCTATTTTGCAAAACCCAATGACGCTTCTGAGAAATAAAAGATTGGGGCAAAGAGAAGAGAGAAAGAGACTTGAAGATCACAAAGCCCTCATCAAGCAACTACTATGTTTGTCTAGTAGAGAACTATGCAGCCTGGGCAGGGGATGGCATAGGTAGGAGAGCCTTGAAAACCACAGACCTCTCCCCAAGTACTCTGTCAGAGTCTCTGGTAGACACTCATGGAGCCAGGGCAGTGGAATTGCATGGATAGAAGAGCCTCAAAGACCATGATCTCTCACAAGCTAACTTCTCTGTTCATAATTCTGGTATCTAGGGCAGGCCTAGAATAGGAAGAAGAGCCTTGAAGACCCTAAAGTTGTCGTCAGTTAACTGCTATACGGCGTATGCCATTTATCGTATTCTATCGATGGTGAGCATTTTCTATCATTTTCATATTTTGTTAAAGCTTTCAAACTTAAAATCTTGTACAAACTACTTTATATTATTATTCATATTCTTGTTCAATATCTTTAACTGTTTTGTAGTCATTTTGTCATCTGAAAAGAGTAGGAAAATCAAAAATTTTAGTCAGAATGCTATTTCTGAGGAAATTAGTAGAATAACGACATTTTATCAAACGAATATAACACCTTGTTCATTATTCAAACAGTTCTATTTTGTCGATTTCATCTTTCCCTGGGTTTCGTAATCTAATAGCAATGAGGATTGTGGGAAACGACAGGCCAGGCAGAATGTAGAGGAAAGTGGCCTTGGGGATCACACATGACAGTTCTCATGTAGTTGCTACTCTGGGCACCTAATAAACACCCACGCAACCAGGACAGGGGCTGGAATGGGTAGGAGAGCCTTGAAGACCATACAGCTGTCATCAAGCAACTACTCTTTTCATCTGGTAGAGGCTCGTGAAGCCATAGCTAGGGTTGGGATGGGTAGAAGAGCCTTGAAGACCATAGAGCCCCCATAGACTACTCTAGATATTCAAATGGTAGAGACACATTCAGTCAGGGCAAGCGTGCCACCACCGAGTTCATCGTCTAAAGTGAATAATTTATATTATGCTTTCATCACCTTTTTTAAAATTCTAAATCGCATTTCATTAACCAATAATTATAAGCCGAACAGAAATATACATTAATTTTTGAATAAGTCAATCAATCAGTCAATAAATAAATCTATCAATCAATAACTCAATTTTCTAATCTATTACTTAAATTAAAAATGCTTCTTTTTTTTTTTTTTTTTTTTTTAAAGACCGCTTTGTATCCAGCAATGAGTTCATTCTGGTAGAGTCTCCTTTAAAGCAGGAGGGAGCGACGGAAGGAGCCTTAAAGATCACATCAAGTAGAGACCCATGTAGACAGCTACAGGGCAGGGGGAATGGGTATAAGAACCTCGAAGACTATATAGCTCTCACTAAGCAACTACCCTTCTAATCTGGTGGAGACCTATGCACCGCAAGGCAGGGGACTGAAATGGGTAAAAGAGCTTTGGAGACTTTAGAGCTGTCATCAAGCAACTTCTCTTCTCATCTCTGGTAGACACCCATGCAGCCAGGGCAGGGGCTGGAAGGAGGATGGGAGGCTATAAAGTTTAAAAAGCCCTCATCAGGTACCTGCTATACGAAGGATGATATCTATCAATGGTAAGCATTTCCTTCCATTTTCATATTGGGTAAAATTATAATCTTTCGAACTTAAAATCTTCTTAAATTTACTGTACATTCATTAGGTAGATATTCAGATCCAATAATTTTCTATGTTGTTGTGCTCTCATTTGTAACCTGTAAACTAAAAAATAAAGAACAAAATTAATGCGCGATTTAGTCGGAATGCTATATCTGAAAAGATGTATTAATTACATTTTATTGAACAAATTTCACCCGTTTTGCGTTAAAATGCGTTAATAAGATGTGGATTGGAACGGTTACAAACAAGAAGAGAAAATATATGTATTGATTTTGCAAAATCTCTTTTAGAAAATCCTAGGTGTAGGGACTGGCTGCCAAAGAGGAAGACTGTTACAATCTCTTTAAGACATGTTCCCAATTTTAAACAATTTAGGTGTAAAACGGACCTTTTCAGAAAAAGTTCCATACCATATCTTTTATATTTACCTGTTAAACTCCAAGTAATGTTCATATTCGCTCATTATCTGAAATGTATATATATATTTTAAAAAACACACACATCCAGTTTGATCCAACCTTTTCAAAATTCTCTATCTTGTGTCAATTTCTGCAAATGTATGTTTTTTTTTAATATCTAAGTATTTTTTAAAAATAAATTTTACATGTAATGTTTTGGTATTGCTAATTTGTTAATGCCTTTATGTATTTTTTATTGTAAACATGCCCATTTCAGCCCTTCGGCTGTCAGTCATGTATACTGCTTTTATTCACAATAAACCATTCTTGAATTGAATTGAAATGAACCCCCGGTCATTATTCAATCAGTTCCATTTTGTTGAATTCATCTTTCCCTAGATAACCAAATAGCAATGACGATTGTGAGAAACAACAGGGCGGGGGCAGAAGAGAGAGGGGCCGGAAAGAGACTTGAAGATCACACAGCTATCATCAACCAGCTCTCATCACCCATGCAGTCAGGGCAGGGGACTGGAATGGATAGGAGAGCCTTGGAGACCAAACAGCCCTCACCAAGCAACTACTCTGTTGATCTATAGTAGAGAGCAATGCAGCCATAGGGCAGTGGCTGGAGTGGGTAGTATAGAGCCTTGATAACCATAGGCCTCTCTTCGAGCAACTTCTCTGTTCATCTGATAGAGACCCATGCAGCCAGGGCAGTGGTTGGAAGGAGGATGAAGGCCATAAAGATCAAAGAGCTCTCATCAGGTAGCTGCTATAAGAAGGATGCATCCATTGATGGTAAGTTTACCTTTTAGTTTGATATTTTGTCAAAGCTAAAAGCTTTCAAACATAAAATCATCTAAAAGCTACTTATATTTATTGATATTCACGCGTCCAATATTTTTCTCTGTTTTGCTGTCATTTTGTCACCTGCAAACTAGAAAAATCAAGAACAAAAGCGACATTTAGTTTGAATGTTCTTTATAAGAGAAGTGTTATAAGAAATGACATTTTATTGAACGAATGAAACACCTTGTCCATTATTGAATACGGTCTATTATTTGGATTTTTCCCTGTTTTGCATCACTCAATAGCAGTGACGACTGTGAGAAATAAAAGGCCGAGGCAGAAGGGAGTGGGGAAAGAGACTTGAAGGTCACACAACTCTCACCATGTTGCTATTCTGAGCAAGTGGTAATCATCCATTCAGTCAGGGTAGAGGCCGGAATGGGTAGAGGAACTTAGACGTCCATAGAGCTCTCATGGACCGACTACTCTGTTCATCTGGTAGACACCCATGTAACAAGGGCAGGGGCCCAGAATGAGAGGGAGAGCCTGGAAGACTATAGAGCTCTCATCAAGCAAATATTTTGTTCAACTGGTAGACATTGTAACCAGAGCTGAGATTGAATTGGCCGAGAGAACCTTAAATACTACAGAGCTCTCTGCTCGGCTCATCTTATTATACCCATGCACCCATGACAAGGGTTGGAATAGGAGAGCCTTGAAGACCAGAATGCTCTCATTGAGCAAATACACCCATGAAGCCAGGACAGGGAATGGGTAGGAGAGCCTAAAAGACAATAAAAGCTCACACCAAAAACTACTCTGTTCATCCTCTGGGACACAAATGCAGTCAGGACATTGGTTTAAGTGGGTAGAGGACCTTTTAAGATCTCAAAGCTCTGACCAAACAACTACTGTGTTTACCTAGTAGAGACCCATGCAGCCAAGGCAGGGAGTTGGAATAGGTAGGGGAGCCTTGAAGATCACACAACTCTCACCTGTTAACTGCTATAAGAAGGGTGCTATATATCTCAGTGGTGAGCATTTCCTTTCGTTTTCATATTTTGTTGAAATTGAAAATTTTCAGACTTAAAATCTAAAAGCTACTTATATTCATTCAGGTCGGATACTTTTCTATGTTCTGGTGTCATTTGTTACCTGCAGTATTATAAGAAATTACATTTTGTTGAACGAATAAAACACTGTCTATCGTTAAATCAGTTCTATTTTGTTTATTTCAACTTTCCATATTTTCATAACCCAATAGCAATGAAGCTTTTGAGAAACAAAAGGCCGGGGAAAAAAGGAGAGGGAAAGAGACTTGAAGATCACACAGCTCTTATCACCCATTCAGCCAGGGCAGGGGATTGGTATGGACAGGAGAGCCTCTCAACATTCAACTATTCTGTGCATCTAGTAGAGACCCGTGCAGCTAGGGCAGGGAACTCGAACTGGAGCTTCGAACTTCTTATAAAGCAAAGCTACTGTTTATGGAAGCAACTACTCTGTTGATCTGGTAGACATCCATGCAACCAGGGTAGGGATCGAATAGGTAGAAGAGCCATGAAGACCATAGAACTATCATCTGATAGAGGTTCATGCAGTCTGGGTAAGGGCCAAAATGAGAATGGACCATAGAGCTCTCATGAGTTAACTGCTAGCCATCTATCAATGGTGAGCTTTACCATGATTACCTTTCATTTTGATTTTAGTTTAAAAATCTTCTAAAAGCAATTTATATTCATTGATATTCAGATCCAATATTTTTTCACTGTTCTTGTGTAATTTGCCACTTGCAAAGTACATTTAGGAAAATTAAGACCAAAAGCGACATTTAGTTGGGATGCTATTTCTCAGAGAAGATAATTATAATTACATTTTATTGAATGAATAAAACATCTTGTTCAATATTCAATCATTTCTATTTTGTCGATTTCATCTTTCCTTTTTTCATAGCCCAATAGCAATGACGATTGTTTGAAACAGAAGGCCTGGGCAGAAGGCAAAGGGGAATAGAGCAAACAGCACTCATCAAGTTGGTACTTTGGGCACATAGTATTGACAATCATGCAGACAGGTCAAGGTCCAGAATGGGAAGGAGAGCCTAAAAATCTTGATGCTCTCATCAAGCAACTACTCTGAGCACTTAGTGAACACCCATGCAGCCAGGACAGTGGGTTGGAATAAGTAGGAGAGTCTTAAAAACCACATACCTCTCCCCAAGCAACTACTCTGTTCATCTAGTAGAGACCCATCCAGTCCAGGGCACGGGATGGCATAGGTATAGGAGAGCCTTGAACACAAACCTCTCATCAGTAAACTGCTCTTTGGAGGATGCCATCTATCAATGGTATTAATTTCCTTTTATTTTCATATTTTGTTGAAATTGAAAGCTTTCAGACATAAAACTACTTAAAAGCAACTTATATTCAGTGATATTCAGGACGAAAACTTTTCATTGTTCTGGTGTCATTTCTTACCTGTTAACAAAAAAAAATCAATGACATTTTGTTGAAGAATATAACACTTTGTCCACTATTAAATCAGTTCTATTTTGTTAAATTCATATTTCCCTATTTTTCATATGATAGCAATGATGCTAGTGTGAAACAAAAGGCTGGGGCAGAAGGAAGAGGGAAAAGGCCTGAAGATTACACGGCAATCATCACTTATGCAGCCAGGGCATGGATTACGGTGGGTAGTCATGGTAGTAGAGCTTCGAAGATCATTGAGCTCTCATGAAGAATTTACTCTGTTCATCTGGTAGAGACACAGGGAGAGGGAAAGAATATCATACATGGAGCCTTAAAGACCATAGACCCCTCATCAAGCAACTGCTTTGTTCATTTGGTAAAGAAAAACCCATGCAGCAAGGGCAGTGGGTTGGAATGTGTAGACATAGTAGAAGAGCATTGAAGACCATATGGCCTATGAAAGCTCTTACCGAGCAATCACTCTGTTCATCTAGTACAGAACCATGCAGCCAGGGAAGGGGGTTGGAGTGGGTAGTAGCGCCTGGAAGACCATGGACCTCTCATGTAGTTGTCACCGTGCTCATCTAGTAGACAACAATGCATCCAGGGCAGGGAGTTGGAGTGAGTAGTAGAACCTTCAAGACCATAGGGCTATCACCAAGCAACTCCTATGTCTATCTACTAGAAACCCATGCAGTCAGGGCAGGGGCGGAATGGGTATGGAAGCCTTGAAGACCATAGAGCAACTACTCTGTTCATCTGATAGAGACCCATGCAGCCAGGGCAATGGGCTAGAAGGAGGACGAGGGTCATAAAGATCAAAGAGTCCTCATCGATTAGCTTCTATAAGACAGATACCATGCATCAGATGGTGAGCACTTTCCTATCTTTTCATTTTGTTCTAAAGTCATCACTTTAACTTAAAATCTTGTAAAATTTACTTATGAAATATTCATATAATATCAGTCCATATTCAGGTCCGAGAAATTGTAGAGTTTACTGTTAATACGGCGCAAGTAAATAGTAACTTGTTATTAGACATGGATTTTTTTTTTTTTTTTTTTGATTGGCCAAACTGTACATTGCTAATTTTCAATGACGGAAAAATCACAGCGCTCACCAAGGATGGTTTGAAGGTAAAAATCTTATGTGAAAGTGACCTTGATCAACTGTGATCTTTAAACTATCTCTGAGACAACACACTATTACACCATGTGAATGGACGTGGTTGATTTTGAAACACTTAAAGCCTACAATGGTTGTTAAAGTAGGCCATCTTAACGTTTGTACTCTTTTAAAGAACTTTGATGAAATTGAACACTGTTAACCTCAAGTAATTTAGATATTTAACTCTATGTGAAACTAGACTTTTGAAGCTATCCCAGACTCGGATCTGAAAATACATAATTATGACAATTGTAAGACTAGACAGAAATCGCCTTGTGGTGGCATAATTATACATACGAAATAAATTCGCTTCTCGTTAAAGTACATCTAATATCTGATATTGAGCTCTTAACTGTTTAAGATATTCGTTGGAAAAAATAAACCTTTCTATATTGTACCTTGTATAGGCCACCTAACTCTTCTATACAAGTATTTAATAAGTTTGAAAATGTTCATAGAACTGCTTGAAACAACATCAAGTGATTTTATAAATACTGGGTGACTTAAACTGCTGATATATCTAATGAACCATTTAATAATCAAACACGTCGGTTGTTAAATCTAGCTGAAGACTTTAGTCTACAACAATATGTTACAAACCCACTCGTGTCACAAGACAACCTCTACAATATTATTGACCTTAACTATTTGCTTCAAATAATAACGTGGTTCAGTATTGTGATGTCTTGCCTGTCACTCTTAGTGATCATAATTTAGTTGTAGCGTCTCTTGGTAAACGAAACCACCCCCAGTTGTTCTAAATATGTTTATTCTAGAAATATCAAGAAAATGAACTAGAACATTTAAACAATGAACTACGACAAGAAACGTGGATGATTTTTATGTGAAATAGACACTGTAAAGGCTTATGATAAATGGTTCTCTATTTCAATTCGAAGTTAGATAGATATGCACCTATAAAAAGCCAAGAATTCAGGAAAAAAACCAACTCCATGGATGAATGATAAAATCAAAGATTTAATGGCTAAAAGGAACAAGGCGAAAAAGGATGCATGCTCGAATGGTGACTGGAAAGAATATAAAAGGTTACGTAATCTTGTAACTGCAACTATTAGAAAAAGTAAACGATCATATATAACCGAAAATATTGTAAAGAACAAAGGTAATAGTTATGAGATGTGGAAAATTCTTCGAACCATATATCGTAAGCCTGAGAAGACAACTGCTATAAAATGTATCAAAACAAATGACCATGTTTACACTATTCAGGCCAGAAACAAAAAATCTATTAAACACCACATACCATCTCCCAAGCAACTCTACTCTTCAGTCTGTTCATCTAGTAGGACCAATACCAAGTCAGGGCACGGGATGGCATAGGTAAGAGAGCTGTGAACACAAAACTCTCATCAGTAAACGCTCTTGGAGGATGCATCTATCAAAATGTGTATTAATTTCCTTTTATTTTCATATTTGTTGAAATTGTAAAGCTTCAGACATAACTTACTTAATGCAACTCTTCAGTGATATTTCGAGGACGGAAAACTTTTTTCATATTGTGTCGGTGGTCATTTCTTACCTGTGTAACTCAAATAAAAAATCAATGGCACATTTTGTGAAGAATATAAACTTGTTCACACTATAAATTCGAGTTTTATTTTGTTTAAATTAATTTTCCCTATTTTTCAGTATGAAGGAAGCAATGATGCTATGTGAAACAAAGCCCTGGGGCAGAAGGAAGAGGAAAAGGCCTGAAGATTACACGCAATTCATCAAACTTAGAGCACAGGGCATGGAATTACGGGGCGAGTGCATGAGGTAGGATAGAGCTTCGATAGATCATGTGAGCTCTCTATGAAAAATTTGAAACCTCTGTTCATCTGGGTTAAGAGTATCTATCAGGGAGAGGGAAAGAATATCAAAGTCATGGAGCCTTAAAGACCATAGACCTCATCAAGCAAGTGCTTTGTTGCATTGGTAAGAAAACCATGCAGCAAGGGCAGTTGGGTTGGGAGATGTGTGACATAGAGAGAGAGCATTGTAAGAAGCCATATGGCCTATGTAAAGTCTTGACCGAGAGCAATCATCTCTGTTCATCTAAGTAGCAGAACCATGAGCAGGTCCAGGGAAGGGGGTGGAGTGGGTAGTAGCGCCTGGAAGAGCATGGACCTCTCAATGTATGTCAGCCTTTGCTCATCACGTAGTAGAACAACAATGCATGCCAGGGCCAGGAGTAGTAGTGAGTGAGTAAGGAACCTTGCAGAGACAATAGGGCTATCACCAAGCAACTCCTATGTCTATCTACAAAACCACACCCATGCAGGTCAGGGCAGGCGGGAATGGGTATGAGAAGGCCTTAAGACATAGGATCAACTGACTCTCTGTTCATGAACTGATACGGAGACCTGCAGCCAGGGCAATGGGCTAGAAGGAGGACGAGGGTCATAAAAGATCAATAGAGTCCCTCATGCGATCTACTCTATAAGACAGAATACCGATGCACAGATGGTGGCACTTTCCTATTCCATTTCATTTGTTTCTAAAGTCATCACTTTAACTTAAAATCTTGTAATTTACTTATAGAAATATTCATATAATATCAGTCCAATTCAGGGGAAGTCGAGAAATGTAGAGTTTACTGAGTTATACGGTACGGCGCAAGTAAATTAAGTAACTTGTTTATTAGACATGAATTATTTTTTTTTTTTTCTTTTTTTGATTTGGCAGACAAAAAATGTACATATGCTAATTTTCAAATGACGGAAAAAATCACCACGCGCCACCAAGGAGGTTTGAAGGTAAAAAGCTATTATGTGATAGTGACCTTGATCAACTGATCTCTTAAACTATCTCGAGACTAACACAAATATATCACCATGGAATGACGTGGTTGATTTTGAAACAACTAAAGCCTACAATGGTGTTGACAAGTTAGGCCATACTTACCGATTGTACCTCTTGAGAAGAACTGATGAATTGATCACTCTGTCTAACTCAAGTAATTTAGATAGATTTTAACTCTATGTGAAACGTAGACTTTGGAATGCTATGCCGAGACTCGAGATCTGAAAAATCACATAATATGACAATTGGTAAGACTAGACAGGAAATCGCCTGGTGTGGCAGTAATGTTTATACTAACGAAGATCAAATTCGCTCTTTCTCGGTTGAAAGTCATCTAATATCTGATAATTGAGCCTATATCTGTTTAACGACTATTCGTTGGCACAAAAATAAACGTTTCTAATATTGTACCTTGTATAGGCCCCCTAGACTCTGTCTATACAAGTATTATAAAGTAAGTTTGAAGAATGTGGTCCTAGAATCTGCTGTGAAATCTACATGCAGTGATATGTTATAAATACTGGGGAGAGACTTAAACTGGCGATGATATCGTAGAATGAAGTCCATTTAATAATAAAATCGAGCGTCGGTGTTAAAAAGCTAGCTGCAACGACTTAGTCCACAACAATATTTACTCAACCACTCGGTCACATCAGAGCGAACTCTACATATTATGTACCTTAACTGAATTTGCTTCAATGAGATAACAGGGTCAGCTAACTTGCCTCGATGTCCTTGCTCTGTCACTCTGCCTGTGATCATTATTAGTTGTACCTGGCGTCTCAGTATGAGTAAAAAGAAACCCATCGGCCCCTAGTTGTTCATAAATAGGTTGTTTCGTATTCTAAAGAAATATCAAGTAAAATGAACTAGAACATTTAACAAGTGAACGTATCGACAAACAAAGACGTGATCGATATGTACTGGTGAAATAGGACACTGGTAAAGCTTATGATAAAATGGATTATCTATTCTTCAAATTCGAGAGTTCAGATACCGATATGAACACATAGAGAACAAAAGAGAGAAGGAAAATGAAGCCAAAAAACCAACTCCGAATGCGATCAATGATACTTCGTCCCGATGGCAAAACGCCCTGTCATTGAGAAGGGGATTTCGAGTAGGAGGAGGAGGATACGCAAAGAGCCCCGAGGGAGGGGTGATTATAATGGGAGAATACTCCTAGAGTTTGTACGCAAGAACAAAAGGATACTTGGTAAAACGGTGGAATATCAACACGATTCTAATTCTAAAGAGGAATCAAAGGTCTGAAAAAAGGATCATCGCTTGCGTAATGGCTGACTGGACCAACGCGAATATAAAAGGTTTATAATCTTGTAAGACTGCAAGACTAGGAGAGAAAAGGAAACGATCATGAGATATAGACGACGAAAAAATTTGTAAAAAGAAACCAAAGGTAATGAGTAATTGAAATCGGTGGAAAATTCTTGAACCAATATCTTAAGCCTGAGAAGACAACTGCTAATAAAAGTAATCAAAACAAATGACCATGTTACACTGATACAAAGATATATCATGTGATGAAACGATTTTTCTTACAAATGTTTCTAGTAGACCTAAAAGATAAATAGAACCGTTGGTCGGTGACCTGCAGCATTAAATACTATGTCGATTAGCTTCAATCTACCTATTTTCATCTTAGTTCTGAGCTCATCCGGAGAGTGGGGCGATTCTTTGAAAAGTGAGCCTTTTTTGGAAAAAAATAAAGTTTGTCCTTTTTGTAATTGTTTAAAGGCTGACAAAGCATTCAGTAGTATCACGAGAACGAGTGTCTGCAAGCTTTCAAACTGAAATGCATTTATCTTATCTAATTTTAAATAATATGTTTCAATGCTCATAAGTTGCATAAATTAACCCCATTTGCGAAAAAATAGTATGAATAGAAATAAATGGTACGCATAAGATATCATTGTGTTGTGACCCTAGACTTGATTGTATATGCTGGTCCATCTGCTGTATTTGAGTAATATGTCAGTATAATCCGCGCCTTTTTAAAACTTCAGTTCGCATAAATTTAAAATGAAAAATCATGATGGACGATTGGATTGATTGTTCTTAAGATAATTTAAGGCTTAAAAGAAATTAATTGCTCCCCGCAAATGTCACACACGTGGACCCAAAAACACGAAATTACCTACCCGCCAACTGAAAATCCATAAGTTCTAATAATATTCATACAATAATTTTATTCTCCAAAGCTAGATATAAATGTGCCGTTGCATTCAAAATATGAAAGCCCCATTGAAGCTTATTTAGATTATTAATTAACTTTGAATATTGGGTCACACAACTGACCCACGGGTCACGATCTAGTGACCCAACTGATGTCATGCCTTTACACTATAAGGGACTCAGGGCTATCGGCCATTCTTTGAATAAAGTGAACCTTTATTGGGAGACAACGAGTAAAATTTTTGCTTCTATTGATTTTTAAGGTCTGGCATATTCAAACGGAATAGAGGCACATGTCTGAAGTTTCATTGGACTATGAATCGTTATATATTCTGATTTGCAGTTCATGCTCATTTGCATAATTTAAGATAAATGATAATTAAATAGGAAAAAACGATGAAAGTAAAATAAATCATTTATTATAACCTGACTGGAATGGATATCTGAAACCTTCCTTACTGGATTAACCTGTGCGAATTATATAATTATTATTTACATCTGATTCCTTTTTATCTAACTCCCAAAAGAATGTTTTAATCGATGTATATTAAGTAATAATCAACCTGGAATTATATTGCCCATCAAAATGTCACAACAGTAAACAGAGTAATCAGAAAACATGCGAAAAAGTTTATGCACGCGCGTCTTATAACAATGGCTCTGGTATTATGGATAATCTATTCTTCAAAGAGCTGCATCTCTAGCTAAGAGATAAAGTGGAATTCCATGACAAGTTTGCAATTCTGATTATTAATAGCAAACAAGATTGGTCACAAAGACGTACCCAACCCGCAGCTGGGTGGGGGCCGGTCATAAATTCTGTAATTATTGTTCAACTTTCATTGGCTCGAAATTAATTCTATTTTAGGCATTATTTATGCTCCAAAATTGGTTCTGCACGATAATCTTTTCCCGCCAAAGAAATACCACAAATAAAAACAACAAAAGGAACCAAACAAACTAAAACAAAACAAATACGTCCGAAAAAAAACAAGGATAATGACATCTAAAATTATCAAACACAATGATATACACAAGGGAATCTAGTCTCGATATCAAGAGTTTTGTTTTGCAAAAGTACAGGATTGTTAGGGTAATCCTATAAAAATCTTGCAAAGCAACTAAAATTAGCATTCCAGAGGTCCTGTAGTTTGCGCTCAAAATTAGAACAAAAATTATGCACTGTCATGCAGATGCGTAAATAGGTCAATATTAATTCATATAAATAAATTAAGTATGTATTGATTCGCGGTAACACATTAACTAGTGGGTTTCTTTGTAGTCCTCTAACATCAACGTACAGGCGACAATGGTGCAAATTTTGCGGCGACTGCAGCGATCATACAGCTGCAGACTCCTTATAGGGGGGTAACCATGCGATGGCCTCCCCGCCCTCCCTACCCCCGCCCCTACCCCAGTCTTGAACAGCTACCAAAACAGCACCCATTGAACTGAACTAGGTCGGGGTTCATTAAAAAGACCTTTATCGCAAGCATCTTGAATGTGGCGGATATGTAGAGCTTGCATCAACTTTCGGGTGAGTGTACATTTATGCGGCAATAATACACTAATGATATTCATTTTTTCTGTACTAATTTAGCCATAGGTCAGCACATATCATTAAGGTGTGACCCACTAAATACTATCACCTAACACACGTGACCCAACAATAGATATAAAATAATAGATAAAAACAAGCGAGAGACTCCAGAGATGACAGTCCTAATCCGACGGTATGGTATCTTTTTGGTTAACAGGTCGCAAAATAGCAATATTCTCACAGCTAATGAAGAGACATGTTCGCGACATTTATTAGAAGAACTCAACAGGAAATTTTCAAAGTGAGAATTGAACTTTCAAAAATCATTGGCGTTCTGTGAAGTCACACAACCGTGAACCCACTTCTTTTGGCACCTCTGACCCTTGAACATGCTATTGTAAAATATAAAAAGGATATTTACAAATGAAAGCAGACAAAATATTATTAGCATATATAAACATAAATACAGTATATTTTGTTAAAACTTGTTAGAAAGGTTTATAAGCCAATATAAAGTTCAGAGATATTTTGCATAATCTCTGGTCACATCACTGTGACCAAGGAATGGTCCATAATTGATGTATTGTTGAAATGACCCTTGCAGCTCTACTAGGGTCATGTAACAAAGGCTACCGAGGGATATTAGGATGAAATCCCATCTGAGTGTCTGCTAAACATCTTTCAGTTAACACTTGGTCAGTAGTCTTAAAGCCTTTACTTCAGAATTATATTCTGAATCTATCTTTGGTTTAAATGTAACATTAATACTGCAGTATGGATAAGTACATCACGCATTACCTCCAATATATATCAAGGAGGAGGGCCTATTGCTCGGAGCCCATCAAATTCAATTCGACCAATATGCAAGTAATCCCATGCTGTCAAAAGATTTTAGACAAAGTAGAATGAGTCATTCTTCTCAAAACAAATGTATAGTTACAGGTCTCTCAAGACATCTAATTCCCTTATACTGGCACCAGTTGTCGGCCTTACGGCAAAGGTATCGGATGTCCACAAAATTTCTGCTCTAATCAAACTATTACCTGTGAATAAACATATCCGCGATAGTTGGATCAAGGAATGTCTGTTGGGATCGTTACACTTAAGATTTAAAAAAAGCTTTTGATTTGGTGCGCGACACGTATATTTTACTCCGGAAAATGAATATATGGGATTTCGACAAAAATAAGTATCACGTTGGTTTGAGAATTATCTTACTGACATAATGAAAGCAATCTTACTGTAATAATGGTAAATCAATCCGTCCTGCTATCTGTTAAACAGGCCCGGAATCCCACGATGGGTAAGTATATTGGGCCCGGCTTATGCTTTTATGTTGAAATATTAACGATAAATGACTCAATAGGTGTGTAATTAAAACATAACATTGTAACGTATCGTCTCTAACGCAGACGACAGCTATGTTTCATAACTATACCGCAATAACCATACAAGAATGACAAGATTAATCGTGAGTATGAAGCCTTACAACTTAAATATCAAAATGTGCTTAATAGTAATATCGAGAAGCAATATAATAAGATGAATAAAGCCCATAAATGTGAATCATAGTTTATTACATCTAACCTGTAAAGCGAAAATCAGTTGATAATATCACAATTGAGTACATGTAACGTGGGAATTCAACTGTAAATGCGTCTCAGATTACAATAAGATGAGGGGGGGGGGACCTTGGGATATTATCCTGTGAGCGACAAAATGAATGCATAAAACCATAATCGGGCGCTGTGTAATGAAAAAAGCACTTTTTCTATGTTTATGTGAACTACTTGCTAAAACACATTAGCCATTTATTCGCAGATGACACAGCGATCATGTTACTAATACACAACACTTAGTACAACCTTCGAGCGTCGGACTATTGCTCAATAATTACTAGAGAACCAATGTAAAATGACTCACATAAAAAAAAATATCCATCTACTCTCAATTAATAGTATAGCACTAGCGAGTCGTAGCATTCTGGTTGATATCGCTTATAGAGTACAAACCACGTCTTATTCTCTTTTAAAATATTGATTGCGTAGAAAATTCGTTTGGAAATACAACTAGCCTCTCTCATTATATAGTTTAAACCTCAATTCAAACAACCTACTCCCTCCATATCACTGAACGCATTACTTTCAAAAGAATACACATAGGTCTTAGAATATACTTAAAATCGAAAGCTCAAGCATTGCAAAACCGTATAACTTCAAACGAATGGGTTATTATTTAGTTTCACTGGTCAACTATTTAATGCATTACCATCAGAAAAGATCACGCCTTTTGTCCAAATCTCCACCAGCAGATTGAGCTGGAAGTAAATGTATTGTACTAGTTTTCACTATCTCTACCCCTCTTTTCTCTTATTATACTTTTGGTCTGTTGCGGTATTCAAATACCAGCCC
>CALNVZ010000641.1:22390370-22415999 GCA_940671915.1 Paracentrotus lividus | reverse complement strand
TAACTTCCACACAGGGATGTGAGATCAAGCAGAGCGAGCGAAGGAGATATGCAGAAAACTGCCTGTTAGTACGCACAACAAAACATCTAGCACCTGGGACAAGAATAGTTGCTCTTGCTGGCCGATCTCCCAGTAGATAACAATGATGGCATTGTCCTCACAAATTCCAGTACAAACCTAGCCATCCAAATCACTACTTAAATATATCTCTGCATAAGGACCAATAGAGAAGTTTGGCTATCCCGAGCAGCCTGAGGCGAACTTCTGCGTCACAAGTAGATCAAGCAGCTGCCAATAGGAATAAACTAAACTCCTATATATCCTTAAAGCAACCAAACATCTTATCCCAACGAACTCTTTTATATTACTACGTATAACACAACTCAACTAATTTCATACAAATCCAGGGGCTGACAAGCAGATTGACAAGAAAGGGACATAGCTGATACAAAGCATCTTTATCATTCCCAAAGAACAGCCTCTGTTCGAGCGAAGCAGGTCCCACTCCACTTCAACTCGGCCCTAACACAACCCACCTACCGGTACTGTCGGGTAGAGACGTGGGAGCGGGTGTAGTGGAAGTTGGGCGCGCAAACTTCGCTCGATGTTGGTAGCCCGTGTACATGCAGTAGCATCCGTGAAAAAACAACTCACTCATTTATAAGAATCATACAAATTTTATTCCTCCACAGTTAAATACTCAAATCAAATGATAGATAATCCAAATCTAAGTATTTTTTTCTATACAAAGGTCACCTTTCGTATCATCTCCAAGCCTTGCCTCGCAGCATAAATCAGGCGATCCACGGACGGAGAGATTCGGATATGCTTGTATATGTGCGGGTTTCCCTCAACTCTTCAAAGACTAAATTGTCATCGATTGCGTCAACAAAGTGTTTGTTTTCGAATGCAATAATTTAATAAGACTCGTTACGGCCGACTAAGACGTCAAACCTACCGACGCGAAAGGATTTGATCATTACCGGTTGCAGAGTCGCACGCAAATAAACTCAGTCATGCGCAATTGTATTTTTGTCAACACCACCGTTAACTTGTAATACGTGCTCTCGAATCAGATGTTATGTGTACACCGAGGGGTTATGAGTGTGCATTCCGAGCTATTTATTGCTAAACTTATGTCTAGTGCGGTCGCGCCACCACCCACGGTAAAGACTCGTCAGTGGCACATGGTTCGCGGGGGAGTTGTCCTCATGCCCAAAAGGTTCCGGTGCTTTCATGTTTTATTGTTCACAAGACAGAGGAGTTGTTTCCAGTGTGGGGAGTTGTCCTCTAGAAACCCGTCAGGAGATTGTCCCTGCGGAAGCTGTCCTCCGGGGGATCTCGTCCTTTGGGGGAACTGTCCTCGCTATACAGGGACGAAATGTCCTGCTACACGGGGGACCTGTCCTGGCGGCGATGCTGTCCCCGGACTCATGGTGAAAGTGCTATCCATCATCCCGGGGATTGTCTCACGGGGGAGCTGTCCTCCTCGGAGCTTTGTCCTCCCCCGGGGTGACGTTGTCCTCCTAGGGGCGCTGTTTTAATAGAACCCTTTCCAACATGATAATGTATAGATTAGTCTAAAGCTGGGAGAATGTTCAATCAAAATGAGGCCATACTTTCACTCTCACTGCCAAGACTCTGGGCATAGCCACCACTGCTGACTTGTAATAAGGCGTGGGTGCATTCTGTGTGTTATCGCAGTCGCTGTGTATCAATTAAGCAATTATTCTTTGCACACAAACCATGCTCATCAGGGGCCACGCGGAGCGTGTTTGAAAGTGGAGGGGCTGAGAGCGAAAGTGCGGGGGGCTGGAACTGAGGCTAAAAAATTCACAATTATAGTATGGCTATATTTTGCATTTTTGTACACTGTTGGCGCTGAAAAACAGTGGGGGGGGGCTGACAGCCCCCCCCGACCAGCCCCCTCTTAGTCCGCCCGCTTCCGCGCCCTGCTATTAATTGCACTCGAGTCCCAGTGATCCTGTTTAGGCCGGCCTTCAACAAATCGATTTACACAGTTTTGTTGCTAAATTCAGGTCTAGAGTGAATTTATAACAAGATC
This sequence comes from Paracentrotus lividus, assembly GCA_940671915.1. Lineage (NCBI taxonomy): Eukaryota > Metazoa > Echinodermata > Echinoidea > Camarodonta > Echinidae > Paracentrotus > Paracentrotus lividus. Next base: position 22,413,934 of record CALNVZ010000641.1, on the reverse strand, counting down.
ATTTTGTATCAGAGGTTTATTTGAGGTATTAATTCATATTATCTGCTTGGAGGCAAACAAAAATATTTTCCCAAAATATACATGACTTTAAGAGAGAATAAAATTAGAAAGGTTGAGACTCTCGAGTGAGCAAATTTTGCGAGAGCGGCAATCTTGTGTTCTGGATGTGACACAATACATTACCATTGTAATCATCCACCATCACAACGCAACTCATTCATCTTCATCATCATCATCATCATCATAGCCCCATCATCATCAAGACACACCACCATCATCACGCCACCCACTACTTCCACTTACCATCATAATCATCATCACCAGCCTCAAACACTCACATCAACCACTACCACATGCATATCATGCACTCATCACGACCACCATTAATCAATTATGACATTTCGTCTTCAAACGACTGTTTACTGCTCACCGTAACTTCAAATAATCTTGGATTTCTCTCCACTCTACCTTGACCAGGTGTTCTGAAAGCTTTGGCTTGATTTGTAAGTGTACCTTAGAGGACGCTCTACTCTCAGCCATCCTGCGTACGTGATCATCGACAGTCGTGTTGCATGACATGAACTCGAAGCCACGAGAGACGAGCATGGCAATATAGTAAGGCCGGTGCTGGGTGTCTTGGTGTCGCAACTGTGAGTCTGTTCTTTTTTTTTTGGATTTTTTCTTCGATATAATTGAGGGATGGATAAAAATACGAATAAAAGAGCGATTGCAACAATATGGTAGGGCCTATTATTTTGTTTGTTCTGCACAGATTTTGCTTCTTCTTCTTTCTCTCTCTCTTCTATCGTTTTGTTTGTTTTGCTTTTGTTGTCTCTTCTTTTTTTTTCTTTATTCATTTACTTTTTTTTTTTTGTGTCTAGTTAATCATATTGCAAGGTTGCGCAATCAATTGGATATTTGAAGTCATTTTATCTTAAAGTACAAAGCTTTAACGGTCAACTTTCTCTATCATTTCTTTTCATCTATAAAGTGCATCGTCCAAATTCAAGCAACCTGCAGATAGAAGCAATTATTCCTTAAATCGATAATTATTATGAAACTAACACGACTCTCGGCGTTCATCAGGCAAAGAGAGGAGTGTTTATTGTATCCGCGATTTACAATAAGGGGCTAACTTGAGCGATGCGGTCAGCTGAATCGTCGACAAACGATATACTGAGATAAGAGAAGATTTTATCCCGAATATTATTTGCTGGATTATCCCTGAATAATACTTATTCTTTGCGCTATAGGGTTACTATCATATCATCAACTATTACGTTATATCAATATTCTGGCCTAGTTTTTCAAAACACATTGACTAGTGGATCCTAAATCTTTGACGACTTCGGAAGAAATTCGTGACGCAGTAACTGAAGCTGGCAGGTCAACCACAACTACCTTGATACGCTTTGGTCGAATAAAGTGAAGCTAAACACTTATTATGAAAGCTCATGATGGTCATCACCAGCGATTGCAGATAAATATTGCTTCGAACTCAAGGAAAAGAGACACAAAAATCAGTGTTCTGGAAAGGAAAGTGAGTGAAATGAATGCTAAACACGAAAGACGCTGAGGCAAGGTATTCGACGAGAGGATGTCTAGTTTTGCCATTTGTCTGGACGAGGAGAGAAAGACAGGTGACGAAAAAACAGACGAATCGTGAAGAAAACTGATGCAGCGACAGAGTTGGGTGTCACAATCAGTGACATAGATATTGACAGATCTCATCGTCTAGCGAATCCAGAAGACAGACAAGATACGAGGTATTTATAAATTTCGCGTTTCAAACTACACAAAACCGTAATGAAGCTATATCCAGACCAGGAAACTCTTGCGAAACACAAGTCAAAAACACATAGTTTTGTCGCAGGAAAGTTGACCAAAGAATAGGGCAAATCTGTTTGGCATGTCAAAAAAAAAACTTCAAAGAACATATCAAGAGCAAGTGGACCCAAAGATGGCCGCGAAAGTGATCACGGCTGATGACTGCCGCGTAACACTCACGAGAATGAATGAACGCATACCGCCACAGCCTTGTGACACCATCAGATATATGATATGCTATATAGTATGATTATGTTCTTGTCGGATGCGCTTCAGTCTGATTTGTATCACATATTTTTAATATTATATTTCTTCTTGATCAATCGTACTCTGTAGGCGCATTATTATTGTGCTTTGCTTTTATTGCACTCAAGAGTTCTTCTTATTATTTTGTCAAGTTTTTTTGTAATGTCTTTATTTATATAAACAAGGCCCAGCTTGTGTTGATATAATACTCTTAATAATGATTTTGCGTACACGTATAATCTGGAAGGTTTAGACATTATGTTTCTTTCAGATATTTCAATGCCTGATGTAGTACACCTTATATATTTATATTTTATAGTATAATACAATTATATATGTATTGGATAATGTTTATATATATTGCCCGATGCTGTAAATCTGTTAAGCTTACTTTTTAAATCTGTTCTCCTTTTGTTTTGAAGACGGTTTTAATCTATTCCAGTGTCCTTATTGCAAAGTATTATTATATCTTACTTTCAAAACATTTATACACTTATATGTACCTGGATATAGGTCTTTCTTAAAAGCCTTGCTTATACAATCATGACGTGTATTATGTTTTTGTTATACTTGGGGAACTCATAACCCCACTCCTTCTCTATATTGTAAACCGGCTTATCTATTCTATTGCCTTTTCAATTTGACAAAGTATTTATCAGATGCTTTACTTTCAAATTACGTTCTAATGGGTTCTTAGGAATAGAGTCTTCACTAAAGCCCTTCTTAAATAATGTGCGAAGAAAATCAGACTTGAATGTCAATGGAACTTTAAGACATACCAAAGTCAATGTGTGTATTATGTATTATGTATATACCTGTGTGGATTTATAATCCCGCACTATTTTGTAATGCTTGTATTGAGTCTTAGCACAGCCATCTGAATGAAAGAATGGTGGGTAACTACTTGACTGACATGACTGAGCGATTTGCATTATATGTCATGATTCTTCTTTTTCTATTACTAACTCTAAAAGAAGGAAATTGCTGCGTTCCAGTTGGGTTGTTTTTTAAATTCTTGTGCTTCATATTAAATTCCCGATGGTGAAATTATTGTTTAAAGTTTTACTGACGGTTTTTGTTGTTGTGTTTTTATAGTAGTTTGTTTGTATTCCTTGTTTTTATATCTCATGTTACTTTTCCTGTTTCCGTGTAGTTATACGTGATGAAAAAAAAGTTTTCATGTGTACTTTGCGGAGTATGTAAATTCAACATAAGCCTTTGTGTACATCATGTAATAATGTCATAGTCCATGTGCCAGTGTTCCTTGGAAATGTTAAGTGATCGTTCACCAAATTATTTGTTAACTGGAGAATGTCTCAACTGTGTATGAAAATTTTGCCTGTTTTATTGATATAGAATACTGGTACCAATTTCGAATGAAAACATATATAAAACTGTAATGAATTATTACCTATAGATAAATAATGTTCAATATTGAATAGATCTTTAAAATTAAACTTACGTCAAGGGTTTGAAAATTCAATCTTCATCCTATACACTTCAGTCTAATGAACATTATTGATGAATTGGCGATTAATGTATCACCAGAAAACAAGTTACAATATTTGCGATTAAATGAACTAGACTGGATGATAGCATAACTTGAATGCAATTAATATAACCCATTATGTGATAGTCCGAAAGGATACAGAACAGATTTGGAGTGTGGGGTCCGCTATTTACTTACATGAAGAGTCTCAGTTTTACACTGTTGAACGACGAATCCTTACCTTTTAGAGAAGCAAATCTCCTATACTTATTCCGATTGAATAAACAAAATACCAACCGATTTGTTTTATAAATTGGTATAACTCCAATTCAAAAGTGAAACTATCGAATATTGATGATAAGCGACACTGTTCGATTCTGCCGAGGATTTAATTGTAACTTAATATGATTCTCTGGGCGATCAACATTTGCGTTATATATAAAATCACATAAATTGCCAACAACTAGGAATCTACCTAAAGCATAACTAGGACTTATTCCATGGAAAAGTAACTACACAATGTACGACCGAATGTAAGGGCCTTCTTTCTACTTTGATCGATCATATGTTAACGAATTCTTGATAAAATCAAATTATCTGGTGTCTTGCATGCTGGTCCTGAGTGACCCATTTTCATTGAGTTTTTATATATGTGAAATCCAAATTGTGTCAACTACGAATGGTATATATTTACTTTAGAAAATGTTAACAATATCGAATATTCAACGGCTTTGAAGACAGATGTTAAAACAATCAAGCCATGGTGTGCAAATCAAATCATTTGATTAGATATAGATGAGCACCAAATGGCTTGCAAACTTTTAGTAGCTGTTATAGATAGAGCATATTGCCTACAAACGGAAAAAGAGTACGATAAATAACAATCCCGGCAGGCTGAATGAAAACATATATGCATTGAAAAAAAGACCGAGATTAAAAATGAAGAATGAAGCAATTTTTAAACATCGATGACAAATTCTGGAGAGATATAGACGCCTAAGAAATAAAGTACATTTGAAAAATCGGAAATTAAAAAGAAATATTATTTTGATACTTATTTGCATGTAAAAACTAGGATCAATCTTGGAAAGTTTTAAAATCACACTACAAATAAGTTCTTCTAATGACTATAACTATACCTTACAGATGATATTCTGAGTGTTGCTAATAATTCAACTTCTTATTTTGCCAATGTCGCTAAATGATTCGGTAAACTTGATTCAATGCAAATGAAATATATTGTTCCTCTGATGAGTAAATAGGTTTATTTTCATAACAGTACAGAAAGCATATTCTAACAAGAAATCCTTGACCAAAAAACAAAAGTCGTGTTGGTTTGAATGATATATCGACTTTTGTTTTTAAAAAATGTGCAAACGGCTTTAATCTTGAATCTCATTAACATATTTAAACCTGAGTGTATAGTTTTTTGGTAACCTAAAAAAAAAAATCGACATAAACTTCGATAAATATAGTTCTATGTGTTTCACATGCGCTAAAAGACATGATGGTGAGAGATTTGTATATTCTTTCACGATTTCGGTGAATTTCAGTCGAATGTTTGAATTCCAAACACAATTGTAAGGTTTTGAGACCTTTGCTGGGTTGTCCTGTCCCCCTTCGAACTTCCCGCATGAATGGACCGTACAGCGATCTGTTTGTATCACCCACACAGAGAGAATCCCCATTGGTTTTCCATGTGAACGCCTAGTGGCACCCACAAGACTGTGTCGGTCCCGTTTATCTGGTCATACTATAAAATATCGTTGAACATAAGACGTAAACGAGATTCCATGTAATATACTTTACTTTGTTACAGTCTACAAGGATTCAGGTTTCAATATTATCTAACTGTGAATCCAAATTAAATTTTTTCCTTCTCCCAACACATATACACACGCTTTAAATTCAATAAATCTATATCAGATGGTTATGTTCTTCTGCGGAGTTGGGAGATGAATAGCTTAAAGTATTCCTTTTCTAAAAAGGTGACAATCAAATCCTGATAATTATAGAGCCGAGTTTCCTCTTCCGTGTATCCTTCAAAAGATCTTGAAAGAATAATCCAAAAGCAGCTTAACAGAAATTTCTTCGATACAAAAAAGATCTTAGTAAAGGAACAATCGGGTTCAGACCGAAGCATTCCACAACAACCGCATTGGATTAAGTAACCGATGACTGGCTTAGACTTATGTGACATAGTGGGCGATCTACACTGGGGAGGTTTTATGACCTACAAAAGGCATTGACACAGTCAGTTCATAAATACTCTACGTAAATATCTGGGCTTGGAAATAATTTGGGAACTCTTTAGAATGGTGTTAGTTATTTATCAAATAGGAAATCATAACTTAATGTTTAAACAATACATTGTCTGATAAATATATTACATAACGGTGTGCCCAAGGGAGTCTGCTTGGACCAATTCTTTGGCAATATTATAAATGATTTCTTAACAGTTCCATATTCCGTCAAATGTTATTTCAATCTTACGTGCCGATAGACACAGTTTTATATTATTAATCATAAGAGATCCAAAATTTGTAGAACAAGTGCTAAATGATGACTAAAAGTGCAGTAAGAAAATGGATGGATAAAATAAAGCTTAAATTAAACTATATCATAAAACTGTTAGCAGGTTATTAGGTACGCAAGGCTATGCTAACAAAAAGCAATACTTACATTGATAGATTATATAGCTCGATATTAATATGTTGATAATTAAATCTTGGTGTTTTTTATTGATGAGACTTAAATGAATATACACATTGAACATATGTGCTCACTAAAATAGGCAAAATGGAATAGGCTCTTCTAGGTAGATTAAGATTTTTGTCAGTGAATCGATTGTTTAAAGAATTATTTATACTTGTATTATATTCGCATTTATTATGCACGTGTATCGTGCAGTCTGCTCTCAAAAATTTAGATTTGTTCAAAAACTTCAAAAACAGAGCAGGAGAATCATTTTAAAAATCAATCCATATTCCATCTTTCAACTTCCTCATATACAGATATTTTTAAAATGGAAAAAGTTAGATGTCCGTCAATTAGAGAATAATGTTATGATGTATGAAACTTACATGATCTGGCACCTGAATATTTGAAAACTCTATTATAAAAGACAAAGTATGTATTAATTGTCCGTAATAAAAATAATCTGTGTTCCCCAACCAAAAACAATATTGTAAAGACATTCTACTCACAGAGGCTGCTTATCATATAACCTAACAACCAATCGTTTAACTGGTGCTTCACATCAATCTTTTAAAACAGTATGCATAAGTTACTTATAATCATCTTCTTATCCTTGTTTTAGGGTGTTTGTGGTCATGTATCCTTTTTTAAATATAATTGTATTGAACATGACATACATAAATGATCAAGATTATTTGTATAAGTATGGAATGTGTTATGTACATATGAAGTATTTTGTTTTGCTTTTGTTTGAATAATTATTACTGATATATATAAATGTATAAGGACCATGGAAGAACAGCGGTATTTTGTAAATAAACCGCTGAAATGGGTATCGCCCGTATTCTTATTTAAATGTACCATATATAATGTAAATGTATTATGATTTACGGAAAAAAAAACAACAAACAAACAGAATCCAAGAAACCAAATTCTTTTGCCGGATGCAAATTTCCGAATAGCAATAAAATAATTTTAATTGGCAAGCTTATGTGTATGCTTGTATTTTGGAATTGGTATGAATGATTGTTTTTATCAATTTAACACGGAAGGTGAATTTGATGACTGATTTTGTATTCATTTGTTTGCACGGAAAAAGTGAATAATATATGTTTGATATCAGTAACTCAAATTAATCAGGAAGTGGAATTAGTCCCTTTTTGGAATTAAACTCTTCTGTTGTTGCATTGAATTATTTCAGACGGACGGCAAAAGAAGCGATCTGGTTAACAGATTCGCAATGACCAGCAGCTTCCCGCCCTACACTACCCCTCTACTCCTGGCTACAAAACTGGATGACTTGAACATTGTCGAGGTAAGGATACGAAGAGAAGTCGATCTGTTACATACATTATATTTAAACCAAAATGAAAGGTCATAACAGATGTATGAATTAAATAATGACCTTGGATGACATATGGACGCAATGGACCCAGAGTTAGGTGAATTTTACCCTTTAAATACAATCATGTAGAGTGTGCATAACATCAGAAAGATGTGACATGGATTCGAACCTGGGTAAGCTCCATGTCAGTTGAGAGCTGACAATGAGCGTTACCGCTCGACCAACTCATGATGCATGTTAAAATCTATCCGTCATGGCATTCTAGATTTCAAAGATCAAGTATAGCAAAGCCTTTAAAAAAAATCTGATAACAACAATTGTGTAACATGATACCAAATCTTGGCACTCGTGTTTATAGTCGCCGTATTCGTCGGTGCGCAAAATACTGAACAGTGTTTATCTGCCATATATTCATTAATGGGCTATTTTGTTTTTGTTTTTTGTTTTTTGTTTAATCTTCCTTTCTAACTTGTGATAAAAGGACAACGAATTATCATAAATTATATATATTTCGAATCCCACAGCTACTGCTAGACAACGGAGCCACTATGCCGACGGAAGAGGAAACACTTACACGGATCAACGATGATTCCTTGGAGCGCGCACTTGCGCGTCTTCAGTGGTACCAATCCATGACCAGCGACGCTTACATCCTCTTGACATCAGATGACCCGATAGAGACGGCGCTGTCGTGGGGCGAGCGGCTGAAGGCACGGGCGACCAACGAGAGGCCCGTGTTCAGTTCTTGTTATGACGTCATTCACAGTCGACTGGAAATGCTTCTGACGCGACTCCTGGACTGCGCAACGTGCAAGGATGAAATATGGGAGGCCCTCAACGAGAGAACGGCTTCAGATGGAATGCGACGAAGTGTGTCGAAGAGAGGGATACTAACCGATCCGATGGGCCGCTTGAAGAGAGTCGTCCGGTTGGAATACAAAATGGTAATTATTGTTTGGGTAACTAGGGGATTGTTTCACCAAGTCGGTCGTAGAGTATGCTTTGCGAACGACTGGAACATGTTTTTGGGTGCTACACAAATTACTATGCTTAATTAATTAGCTGAAGGACTGATCACCAGTCGTTCGTAAAGTCATTCGTAACTTACAGACGACTTGGTGAAACACAGCCCTGAATCAATTACAATAAATGTTTGGATATAGTTTTGATATTCATATTCCGTACTTATTCATCACGGTTTTAATATTTCATTCATTTTGTGCAGTTGGGGTTGCCCTGAAATTCCGATATTATATTTTAAGATTTGAGACATTGACAGGCCCATAACCAGGGGGGGGGGGTTCGGGGGGTTCGAAAGACCCCCCCCCAGCTCCAGCGTCATGACTCTGATGCATAGCTGTTTGTCGAGCTGGTGGCGACCAGAGGTCCGCTTTACAACAACAACAACAAAATTGCTGAATTTTTTATTTTTTTTTGGGGGGGGGTTTGCTTATCAATTTTTTTGGGGCCGATCGAATGACCTGTGTATACCCCTATAGCTAATATTTGGTACTCTTCTTGAGGGCCGAACGAAGGCAGAAAAATTTTGATGTAACGTTTTTGTCACTGCTTTTGCCAAGATTTCGAACCCCCCCTCCCCCCCCCCCATAAAATCCTAGTTACGGGCCTGATTAATCACTATTAATCACAACAACAAGTTTACGTAAAATTTTACACTTGCTTTCACATAAAAGTCACTTTATAATAAACAACATAACTATTACACGTGTAATTCAACGAATCAGCATAACAGAAGAAGATGTCGTTTTTAATTGGTTATCCTCGACAACAGAGAATGATTTCCTTGAAAACCTCTTGAATTTGAGATGCTTAAGTGCTTTCAACTCTTTTTGACAATATTTATTTTGCCCAAAACATTTTACAGAATGAATTGCATCACAAAAAGCCGTGAAATTCTTCAATCGATGTTTCAAAACAAGACTTGCATCTATCCGCGACGGCAGCAAATGATTTTCTTTAAGACTTTTTGAAGTTGGGATGTTTGAGTCCATAGAGATTGGATTGACGACGCTGTTCGCCAGTAAACCGTTGTGCCATACAAAGTGAGTACGCTTGAGCCCCGTATGATGAAGTTCACAAACACTGATCAAGAAACAGAACATAAATACACAGAACCATGAAGAGATTCTTTGTGATCTCAATCTCCTTCTGGTTAATTGCCTGGATCATGGGCGGCGGACGGGAATCTGTCGATGCAGAGGAATTCTGGCTATGGGGAATCTGCGAGGTGGTTGAACTATTGGTCCTTGTCGCTGCGAACTTGTCTCTGAACTTCTTGTTGTGGCGCTGATATGTCGAGAATCAGAGCGTAGAATACGAGGGTCAGCGTTAGAGCAGTGGCAACGATTGCTCCATGGAACATGACCAGATAGAAGGCCAGTGGGTTTGTATCTGTCAAAGAACAGCGCGGCGTAGTAATCGGAATACCGCGAGCGTCCGCCGAAGCCAGGACAGGAGGGATGATCATGAATACGACTGACTCTACCCAGAATGATCACACGAACGATGGCGATGTTCCTTGGAGTGTGCATCCCTTGATGACCGCGTATAGACCTCGTAATGACGTACCACCGACGAACGACACGCGATAGCGACGAGCGTTGATACGCTAACAGAAGGCTCCGACGTATCCGACTCCAGCGGCGATGGCGGCAGAATGTCTCGTTAATGGGTCGAAGTCCTGTGTGACGACGAAGCCCGGCCATTTGTAGCGGTAAGACGCGTGGCAGGACATAAAGTCTGCAAAGCGAGGTTGACGACCAAGACGTTAGTGATCGTCCGAAGTTTCTTGGTGATGATTACGGATACGATGACGAGGGTGTTGCCGGAAAGACGATGATGGCCAATGCAAGTATGATCGATGCATTGATGGCTCGATGATGGAAAGGGACTGTAAACGTCGAGTCAGGGGATTCGGCGCTCGTTTCCATTGCTCTGGGTGAAAAAAGGCGTTCTTCTACTTCCAGTTCTTTGATCTCTTTCTTCTTCTTTCTGTTCAATATGGACTTCCTGTACTCAATAAGACTTCCTGATGTTGTTAAATAACATCTAAAACCAATTTATTAAAGCGGACTTTTAGTAATCGATTGTTGGTCATCTAAATTGGAGTTTTACAGATGCGTATTAATAAATCTTATCAATGCATCTCTGACTTAGTTTTACCATCAAAAAGGCTTAAAAGAGATTCGAACCTGTGTGGCCACCAGAGTCGTTTCGCAATCGATGATCCAGAGACGTTACTACTAGATCAACTTCAGACCTGTCTTGTGGTTTGTAGTCAGAATGTCCAAACCCAGAACTAGTTTTGCAATCAATGACTAGCACTATTCATGTAAGCAGAACATCAGTTATTAGTCATGTCTGTGTTCTTTGAGCTCTTTATATGAAAGTCAAACATTTCCTCTCCTCATCAAAATCCATATCTATACCAAAAACTAAAAGCTTATAGAACTGAGATTGGCCAGGCGTGTGGACTGATGATACTGTTTTGTTTGATGATATCAAAATCTGTTTCCCCCGCTTATTTCATTATTTTGAACTGACGTGGAGAGAACTTTGGCAAACATTGAGCAAACATGAGAAACGATGATTAGTAAATTTATCTAGAGCAGTGATAGAATTTTCCTTCGCTCACTATTTTAACCTTGAACGTTTGTTCATGATTTTTCAATCGAATCTTCATAAGATGAATGCCTTTCGTTTCAATCGGCTTCTCTCGCTAGCCTTATTTTATTATTTAAAATATATCATTCACCCACATCTCAATTTCTTTCAACCTATCTCTCTCCCATGTCTTTTTCATTTCCGTATCAATATAATCATGATAATGTAACATTACAATTATGCACTCTGCATGCAATGCTCGTTAAGGACGGGAATTCTCAATAGATGTTTTACTATGTATTACTTTACCTCAATTTCATATCCTGCTTTTAGCTCGAGAGCCTCATACAACTTTTCAATGAATATTAAAAGCAATTTGTTGAATGATATTATGTTTGCATCCTTGCATCCTTTGCCTTTAATATCTGTTGTTATTCAATTTGTAGAGGCATGACACTGAATTTCTTTCCATTGGAGTAATGAGGACCACTTACATGCTACATTAGTTTTAACGTTTGCAACCAATAAGGGTGGTATCTCACTTAGCGAAACAAAAATGAGACGGTATTTGCCAGCATGGAATTGTACTAGATCTGTCTTCTCTGTCGCGGAAACAAGAATGAACGGATTGGCATATCGTCCATTTTTTGTTTCCGCAAGTGAGATACCACCCTAAGATCTACGAAACAATCTCTCCTCATTTGTAAACCAAGGTTAACTATAGAACATTATTATTGTAGCAATGGAAATGACTTTTTGACATAATTTTATTGGTTGTCTGCAATTTGTTGCTGTGCTGGTTAACTAAAAAAATTGTTGTTAATTTAATTTAGTTTCTCAGTTCAACAATTTCAGTGATGATGTACAGCTGGGAGAAAAATCAAAGGAGAGGCAAAAATAGAACTTAAATGTAATATTATGCTTTGAAAGTTAGACAAAAATTTCAAAATGAACTGAAAATAGTTTGATTTTGAATATGGGTGGTCAACAATTTCGTTTGTCTTTATTTACCTCAAGAACGGCTCGTTCATTAATCAACTGTATGTTTAATAAAAGAATGTGAAATTATAGGATTTTTCCTTCTTTTATTCTGATTTAGTTGTGTCTCACAGCTACTGCCAAGAATACATTCTTCGTTGGTGGTATTCTAACGTGCCATATCTTGGGTTTCATGTAGTCAAATCACCGGACCTTCCTGGTGTTATGATAGCGTTTCTCTCTCCCTTCATCTGCGCTTTCGACATCATTCTACCGAAAATATACGCTGTGTCAGATGGTTTGACAGACTAATGGCTACCCGTAAGTATATCAAAATATCCCTTTGTGGAATGAAAAAAACCTGGAGAATATGAGGACAAAACGATATATTAAACAGGTGGCGTATCCAGCGGGCGGCAACAGGCGCGCCGCCCCCCCGCCCCTATGCGTAAACCGATAAAATAAAAAAAAAAAAAGGAGGAGAAAATAGGGAGAAAGAAGGAAAAAAAGGAAAGTATAAATAGAATGAATAAAGAAATGAAAGAAGATAGGGAATAAGGCTCGATGCTTGTACAATTTTCGCCGAAAATAGGGCTTGTATTAATTGGTTCTACAACGACCATAACTAAGGCCTTTAATGTGGGAGAGGCCCACGGAGGCGACTTTCTTCAGTAGTTGTATTTTGCCAAATAAATCCGCTCAAACGCTCTTTCCCTCTCTTTTTAAGAAAAGAAAATAGCATTAGTGGACGAAAAGTAAAAATATTTAAAAACTTCTAAAGTTTCAAAAATTTCAAAACAAAGAAAAGAGGCCGTCGTTGGACCCTGCTGCCTCCGGCCTGGGCCCTCGGGCCTCCCTGGGAAACATAGTTGGCGCTCATGGGTTTATTAGAAAGTACCTTTATTAATTCAAAATTGATTTTTGAACCCGCAACATTTTTGCTGCGCGCTTGCCGCGCTGTCCGCTGCTGGGCCAATATGCAACATGCAACAATAAATAACTCTAAATTTTACCATTTAAAAATTCTAAACCCCAAATTTTGCGGCTCGCAGCTTCGCGCTCTCGCTGACTATCCAAATCAAATGCATACACCTACTAATGTTCTAAATTTTACCTTAAAAAAATTTTAAACTCCCAAATTTTCGGCTCGCGCTTCGCGCTCCGCTGATACGAAATCATAATGCACAAATAATAATCAATTTTTTACCTTTTAAAAATTCTTTTCAGCTCGGCGCTTTCGCGAATCGCGATAACTAAATTGGGTCTATTAATAGCAACACATATAATTCTACACTCAATTATTCACTAGTAGCTAGAAAAATGCCCTTTATTTATTTTCATATAACTTTTAAAACGCTCAACATTTTGCGACGTCTGCGTTTGCGCTCGCAGATTCGCAATTCAGATGGGTATATAATGCACACTAAATAGGTTTCCTATACGTCCCATTTCATACATTGTTCTTACGGGTATTAGAAACTGATGTTAACTTTTGTGATCATATTGAAAAAAAAATGTGGAAATTTTCACTGTACTAATTATCGAATTAAGAAAGAACCCTGCCTCCCCGCTTCCCCTGACGGCGTATTAAAATCTCTCTTGCGCCCCCGCTCTTATTTGCGTGATAATCCTGGAATACGCCCCTGTATTAAGGCCTTTATGAGGGGAAGAACAAAACCAAAAATGCAATATCAAAGTTGAATTTACGCCATTTATGATGATTTTTTTTGATGGGTCATGATTAATGTATATTATTAGCATTAATTCGAATAAAATTGTCCTCTTAAATGAATTACGTAATATAAGATACACTGTTGTCTATATTATATACATAATTATATTGCCCTTTCACTTTACTAAGGTTGTAAACGACTCCCATGCCTTTCACGCAGTCTGGTATTGAGTTCCAATGACGTGTTCACACAACCTCTTTCCCGCGAAAATACACCTATATTTGTGAAATATGTCCGGTATTTCGCTGTCAAAACATTGTAAACTAAATGTTATACACTCGTTATCTTAGGTAGATATAAACACACCAAAAATTCTTAAGTTCAGGATTGTACAGATTTTTATGTGGACGTGTTCACATCATCCTGATTCTCAAATAATAGCGTAGATTGATGAAAAGTGTCCTAATGTCTCTTTTTGAAGCATTGTAGTATAAATTATATACACTCGTTATTCTTACGTAGATATAAACATACCTGACCTTTTAAAGTAACGGATTTCTATACAATGCATTTCCTCTGGATATGTTTACACTCTTTCTCCGCAGAAAATTGACCTATATTGGTCATGTTGGGTGGGGGATAAATTAGTTTTTTCATTTTGGAAGCACTCTTAACTAAAGTATATACACTTGTTATCTAAAAGTAGATGTAAACAATATCAATGCGTATTAAAATTGCAGATTTTGAAAAGATTTTTTCTCCAAACGCGCCTCACCATTTCTATCTTAGATAATAACTGTTCACATTATTAAATAAAAGCCTCCCAATGATATGGAGAAATATGTTTATCTTATAGTATAGATGTACACATACCGACGTATTTTACACTATCGATTCGTAAGGACTTTCCTCTGGATATATTCAAGACATTTGATACAAGTATATGCCTTAGAAGTATAAATGGTCCACGTCATACCCGATATTGCGAAAGTGGACATTTCTGGGTGCATATACACGTAGGGGAGACCGGGTATATGGAAGTTACACGGGTCAGTTGTTACAGTTTCTCAGTGTGCTAAGTTGGAAAAAGAGAGTTCGTGCTAACTGGCATATATATATACATCTGCCTTACACATAGCTGTGATGAACTGCCGGTCGTGAGGTTTCTCCGTTGTTTTATTTAAAAGAGTAAATCAACAAAAACCATTTTTTACAGTTCCAAGTGAATTTTTGACAAAAAATTAAAATTTTTAATAGTTTCTTACAACTGAAGGCACATGATGATAGTCTGGTATTGTGCATATAGTACATGAGCATGCCCTGTAATTACCTAGCACTTAGTGGCATTTGTACAGTTGATTATATGTTGAAAATCCCATGGGGTAAGTGGATTTTTACAACGAAACCTACCCATGTCGATGTAACAACTATGCGAACCAATTACATTACACATGTTAAATAATTTTGTTTCATTTTTCGAGGTGTCAATATTTTGAATATTTATATTATTAACTATTAGGTCTATTATTCTAGAGCTCTACTATGATCTAAGCAGTATAACATGGATAAAAGAAACTGGAAAGTTTGAAAAAAAGTAGGTATAAAGAGATTTAAAATTTGTATACAAATTAACGATGTTACATATGTAACATATTACTATACGTTGGTGTAACAACATTACCACGTAGACGGGGTGGTTGTTTACAACAAAAAAATATACCTTCTATTAATTAAGACTGTAGTTAATTAGTGGTTTACATGTTTGCAAGTTTTATGTGCCCTCAGCTTATTAGCCAACATAATAGGCTTATAAGGACCACAAAAATGCAGTGTGTGAGTACGATTTATTTAGAATATCATGCAACAATGAAATCGATTTTGTATACGTCCATAATCGCCGGTTCGCCTACGTACTCAATGTACACCTCCCGCCCCCCTCCCCGCCCCCCACACACAGCACGAAATTAAAGTATATATCGGGGTAAACACGCACTTCTTTCAAACAACAGGTTTAATAAGCAGCATATCCTGCATAACGTGTTCATACATCGTTTTCCCTTCACGACTCCTTCTAACATGACTTTGGTATGCTACATCACTCCTGGTCGAGTGCCAGATTTCATCAGGCTTTCGTCATGACCCCACAGGATTCCATTGCATAGCTTACACTTATACAATGTTCCCTTTGGGGTCGCGATTTTGTGTCGTGCTTTCTTTGGGGTCATAGGTGAGTGTTTGGTACTGTAACTGTGGGTTTGAAATGAACCAATCAATGTAACAAACGTTTTGAAGTGCTATGTGGAACATTTTATTTGAAATTAGCCTAGAGGTTTCCCCAGTCAATTTAAACTATTTTCAGTCATATTCTTTATGGTAATTCAATTTAAACGATAAAATCCCTCGGAGCGAGGCTTTCCATCTGTTAAAATTAACACAAACAACCGTAGTTTTCATTTTTCGAGATTCGTTATCGTTTTTTGAGCGACTTGAAACTGTTTATAAAGTATGCATTTTTGTTCATGTGCGTCATTCACATTATGTGCAGTCAAATTTAAGATTTTTTAAATGACAAATGACGAATACTATTGCGTATATAATGTCGAATTTATTATTTTGCGCAGTTTGCAATTTGCTTGCTGAGTTTCTTATTTTCAGCGCTCTAAGAATAAATTTGAAATGAACGAATAATAAATCCGATCGCTTTTCAACGAAATTTGTTTGAGGAATGTCAAATTGATTGTACGTGTAGATAGCTTGAAATTGACCTGGGAAAACTAACTGAAATATAACGGTATTTAGGGTAATGCTATAATGAATAGACTATTTCGTTTATCTCCCTTTTCTGTTAATTTATTGATCTTATTTCCCATTGTATTGTATTTGCTTTGTTGATTTTTGTGTTGTTGTTGTTGTTGTTGTTTTTTTTTACAAATGTGGCTTATATTTGATATTATGTACATGACTTCCTTTTTTTTTTTTTTTTTTTTTTACAGGAATGACTTGCAACACATGACCTTAGTCTACATCAAGGCATAAAGACATATCTCGCGAGTCTACTGCCATATAGTAGATTTCTCATCTATATTAACTTCACTGGACATATATTCTCTGACCATTTTCTGTGACTAGGGTATGATATTTATCGTATCAGGAACATTCCTGCCCGGAGGACAACTCCCCCGGGACAATTTCGCGGAGGACAGTCCCATCGGAGGAACATAGGGTTAGGGTTGAGGGTTAGGGTTAGGGGTAGGGTTACGGGTTGTCCTCCGGGTTTGAGTTGTCCTCCGGGGGAGTGTCCTCGCGTGAAATTGTCCCCGGGGGAGGTGTTGCGTCCGGGGGAGTATGTCCTAGACGGCGATATTTATCACTAAAACATTTTCCTACTGAATACGAAATCTCATTCGTTATAAATAAATTCAATTTTAATACTTAATTGGTTTCTTTGTCATCTGGGAGACATATATCAGATATTGTTCTGGGAAAAAAATTATTAAAATGTTTAGGAGGGCAACAGTTTTCTAATTTTTCGGATGATTCGCTTTTAAAACTGTATTATATAGGAGCCACTGAGCCGGGAAGGGGGGGGGGGCTTCAGTACCCCACTTTTTACAGAAATCAAAGCCGTCCGTTAACCAAAACTTGGCCAAATAAATGCCCTTATATAGATCTTGGTATATTTTTTAGTCATGTTCAAAGCCCCCCTCCACCCCAGCCCATTTCGGCTCACCCCTTCCACTTTCATAGTGCGCTTTGTTTTAACATGTATTTTTTTAAAAAGGTTATATTTATTTGTCACGTTGTCAATATTTTTAAATCCGGTGAAAATGTATAACAAATGCTTGCATTCAGAGCAGGTAATTCGCCCCGTGATATAGTTTTTAGTGGTAATAATTTGGTTGGGGGCTCTTTTTAGCGACTACGAGCCTAAATCGCTCTGATCCTCCCGTGTAATTTTTTTTCAGAGAATATACAGAATGAATCATCTCTGTAAATTGTCATTTTAATTATCAACAGTCTGTTTCATCAGTTTAAATGTTTGTTTCGTAATTTGATAAATTTAATGCCTACAATGGTACATGGTACTTTATTTTTGTATTTTCTTATTTTGTCTATGCAAGCAGACCGAACCACAAACGACATTCTTACAAGATAAGTTTACAAATAAATGTAGCGTAAAGCAACCATGGATAGATACTAATATCACTCTATCGAAAATATGCAAGTATCAGATACGACTGCTAAGATATCAAAATGAAGTCTCTAAGATGAGATGCATTCTCTTTTATAATATTAGGTGGATATAATGGTTTAAGTTGGAATGTTGACTTAATTTGGACATCTATATCATTTAACTTATTTTCATTATTTTCCCTATGTTCATGTCCTCCGTATTCACCTCTTTTGTTATCCTCTTCTATTTTTACTCCTTGTTAAGATCACCCCTTTATGATTTTTCTAACTTCGTTATCTCTCTCTCTCTCTCTCTGCATTTGTCTCCCTCTCTCTTTCTCCCTCATTCTTTTTCTCTTACATATTTTCTATCTCTTTGTCTCTTCTTCCTCCTTCCCCTCCCTTTCCGTCTTCTATCTTCCTCTACCCTTCCTTCTCTCTTTTCCATTCACTCCTAATTCTGTCTCCAACTCTCTTTACTCCCCCCCCCCAGCAATGGGACAGAAACTGTAGCGATCCACCCTTTTTTCAACCTGGGAAAGGCCTTTCACTTCCACTACGATAAGTACGAGGTAACAAGACGCGGCTGGGATACTTTCGACCCCCAACTTATCGCTGATATCTGCTTTTCAGGTATGCGGTCAAGTTCAACCGAAGGGTCAAAATGACCTTTTTCTGGGTCCATTGGGTTCATATGCCACTATGGGTCAATTGGGCCGTACCATAATTGTATAGCAACAACTGTCAAGGCATGGCTACTGACCCGAATTGACGCAGTATGGAGATCATTTTTGACCCCCTCAACATGCATGCTCATATTTTAAAGTAGTCTGTTTAT
Source organism: Paracentrotus lividus (assembly GCA_940671915.1). NCBI lineage: Eukaryota > Metazoa > Echinodermata > Echinoidea > Camarodonta > Echinidae > Paracentrotus > Paracentrotus lividus. Next base: position 22,395,044 of record CALNVZ010000641.1, on the reverse strand, counting down.
GAACGTCGCTATCATGGCTATGGTCAGGTGCTGCAAATGCCCGCCCATCAAAAAGACGTAACTGTGGGAAAATTTCCATCTTTTATTACTTTATATTTCCCTTGGGTGTGATGTATTCTCAACTCTATATTATTCTTGTTATTATACCTGCTATTATAATAAAGAATATTTTATCGTGCCATTAATTTGAAGAAGACACGGGATTCGGGCCGATAATTATGTTAACGACTCTGAGAACTGTCAATTTTTTTTGACCAGCATGAAGAGTAAGAATGAGACTCTTTCATTTTTTTTATGTGGTTAAAATGGAATCCCACTGCTTTGTACATGTTTCACATCTTTTCACATTTAGAGAGCGTTATTTTCTCACTTGTCCTTATCATCCCTATCTTTACAGTGGCAAACATTCTGTCGTGCCTTCGACTTCTACATGCGACCGTTGCCTTCCAATTTGTCGGCCCTCTTCAGATCTCGTTCGGCGCCATTTTGAAAGACATGAGCAGGTTCGCTTGCCTCATGGTCTTCGTTCTCCTAGCCTTCGGTCTCGGTTTCACCCAGCTCTACGCCACGTACAACACGGAGAATGATGCCGAATGCAAGATGGATCCGACATCGGAAGTGTGCAGTATCACCTCATTTGAAACGTATGGAATACTCTTAGAAATTTTAGAATATATCTTTGTCTCGTATTCGGGACGTTTTAAGGGTCTTTAAAGAAGCAGAAAAGGGTACTAAAAAATCCTTTAGAACCGCTTTTGGTTCTACGAGGAACCCTAAGGGTGGTATCTCACTTCTCGGAGACGTCTCCGCGACAGAATAGAAATTTCGTCTCTGCGAAGGATAAATATTATTAGAGACGTCTCCGAGACGTCTCCGAGACGTCTCCGCGATATTGGAGACGTATCTAATACTTCTTATCCGTCGCGGAGACGAAATTTTCTATTCTGTCGCGGAGACGTCTCCGAGAAGTGAGATACCACCCTTAATGTTCTTTATACAACATATGGGGTTCTTTACACCATCAAGAACCCATCCCTATACAAAATAGGTAGGGTTCTTCACACCATCAAGAAACCCATATATTGTGACTAATTGCAACCGTTGACTTAACGCTGTAACCTTGGCTATAAACCAAACCTAACCCACCAACCTAGCTTGAGACATATTGGAAACCTATCCTCGCTGACCGTCCCTAAATCATATGCGTTTTATTCCATACTGGACATGCTAGACAAATTTGCTTATATTGTATTTGAATGTAATGTTTATACCTTCATGTTTGTAAACGGAAAATAAATTGAAAATTGAATCTTTTATCTTGAACATGCAAGGATCTGGAAGTCGGTGGCGGCTCTTTTCTGGGCGATGTATGGAGAGACGAGTGTCCAGACGCTCTCGTTGTCGAGTAACCTATGGTTCACAGAGAGCGTGGGCATGCTGTTGTTCGGCGTCTATATGGTACTAGTGGTCACCATCATGCTGAATGCCCTGATCGCTATGCTCAGCAATACATATTCACGAGTTGAGGTAGGGTGGTCGTTGACCAAATCATCGTCGTCATCATATCATCATCATCATCATCATCATCATCATCATCATCATCATCACCATCTTGATTCCCCATTCCCACTTAAGCCAGTAATTTCTTTATGTTCGATGACTTATCAAATTTCTACTTTAAAAAATGAATGAATATTTATATTTCCTGTTCTTTTTTTTAGTTATTATTTTTTTCTCCATCATTGATGAAATGAGCAAATTTTAATCTGAATCGGTATCATTACCACCATCACCACCATCAACAACAACACCTCCATCATCTCCATCAACAACATCATCATTATCATCATCGTCATCATCATCATCATCATCATCATCATCATCACCACCATTAGCACTATCATCAAATCCTCGTTATCATCCTCATCATCTCTCCCTTATCCTCTACAATGATCGTTTTATTTACCCTGAAAAACCACTTAAATTCTGATAACTGCCAGCAGGCCCTGCACAACATTGTGCTCTAATCGATCGAGCCACTATGTCCAATAAACGACAAGTATTAATAGCCCATGTTTAACTAAATTTAACATGAAATTAGTCCATTTTTATAATTAAAGTCTTGAATTTTAAAGATTTCTCCTTCGTTGATCAGGAGAATGCCCGCAAGGAGTGGCACTTTGCTCGGACCCGTATGATGTTGGAATACGATCAGATGACTGGGCTTCTACCCCCACCCTTCAACATCCTCCCCAGGGTGGGGTGGTGGGTCCAGCAAGCCTATAATGGTCTGAGAAGGATAACTGTCTTGGTTTGGAGATGCAAGTCGAGTAACGTGGTACGTCCAAAATGTTAAACTCTTCGACCTATAAGTTGAATAATCGCCCAAGTCGAAGCAATTTTTCAGTCCAGATCATACAAGACTTGAGCAATTCACCTCTCATAAGTCGAGTTTCTCGTAAGTCGAACAGATTACTATGGTCCCAAGAAATGGTCTGTTTCTATGTCGTCTGCAACTAATTCGCTTATTTTTCATTTTGTCTAATGTCCATTACTTCCAATATCCACTTGGTCTTACACCACTTGGTCAATTCATCTAACAAACTGGTAATAGACCAAATATTCGTTTGGGAATTAGACGAAATTGCTATTAGACAATTTGGCTATTAGACGAACTGGCAATAATACCTATTGGCCATTATTTTGACCAAGTGAAAACTGGACTATATCTATTAGGCCAATAAGAAATTAGACCAACTTGTTAGTACACTATTAATGGGTTTATCCCGTGTATTAGACAATCAGGTAATATTGGACTACTATCTGTTGCAAGACCAAGTGCAATAATAAACCACAAATGATTCGTGCATTAGTGCATGTTAACGGTATTAAACATGATTTGTTAAAACTGAATTTCCTTAACAAAAGATTTTTAATTCCTCCTTTTCGCTTACTTAAAATTCTTATGACAGATATTGATTAAGATGGACAAGAAAGATGATATTAATGTGAGGGGTAAGGCGCCCAAATCTAGGATTGGACACACATATAAGGTGAGCATTATTCTCTCTCTTTCTCTCTCTCTCCTCCCAATCTATCTCACTCTCTCTCTCTCTCTCTTTCTTTTCCCGATTAAATACATCAGTCTGTCTCCCCCTCTCTCCTCTCAATCCATTTCTATCTCCCTTTCTCCTCCCAATTAAATACATCTCACTCTATCCCTCTCTTTCTCTCACACTCTATCTCTCTCTCTCTCTCTCTCTCTTGCTCTATTTCCCGCCTCTCTCTCTCTCTCACCACCTCTCTCTCTCTTCTCTCTCTTTTTCTCTCCTCTCTCTCTTCTCTCCCTCTCTCTTTCTCTCTCACCATCTCTCTCACTCTCTATGTCTATCTGTCTCTCTCTCTGTCTCTTTTTCTCCCTCCCTTTCTATCTAAAATCTATCTCTCCCGCTCTCATTCTCCTCTTTTATCTCTCTCTTCCACTCCCTCTTTCTCCTCATCTCCTTTCCAGCATGGTTGTCTATATAAACCCCTTATCAAAATCACCGACACAAATTTTGTTCGAATTCAATGCATGAACCATCCGTATTCAAATCAATCGTAATACATATTCCAACATAAACAGTATTCATACGAAACATAAAAACTCCTTTCATTGGACGCCAAAATCATATTAATATGTATTGTTTAAAAGCCTTTCGGATGTTATATTTGAATAAACCGTTCTTCATTTTATTATGATTGTTTTCATTGTTTCTTTTAGAAAAGCGGCGGCAAGATTTTGGCTAATCGTCTTCTGCAATGCATGCAGTCTAACCCAGAACGGAGTCAACAACTAGTCTACTACTAGCAACACTTTTTATTACGAATTTTCATTTGGGAAATGTTTTATTTGGTCAGAGGGCCTTTAGACACCTTAAAACCTCAACGAAATTTACCATTGAACTTTGTTAAGTACATTATTTTTTAGCTTTTCGGTAGGCTCCTTCACAATTCCATTTAAAATGATATTACAATTTGTAAACATAACGATAATGATGTAGGCATTTACATTTCTTTTATCTTTTTTTTATCATGTATTCTGTTCACAAAATTTGTTGTATACATGTGAAATATGTGAAATATGAATATATTGAGAACTGAAGTGATTTATTGCACAGTCTACTAGTTTGACATAAGAAATTTAAGCGAAAAAAAAGTATACAACAATATAACAATATCGTTAAGACTCCAATTTTTTCACACAACCATTAAAAAAAATTGTATAAAACAATGAATTAAAGGTTCGCAAACAATTAAGCATAACATGTAGCTCGAATGAAAAGCGAAATGTATGTCATGAAAAGGTAACGTTATTAGGAAAATTTAAAAATAATAATACAAATATTTGTGATTCAAAATCAAATCAAGTGTATTTAGATAATAACCCAAATTTAAGAAAACGAATGTGAGTTGTTGGATGATTTGGCACAATGATATGACTATTTTGGCAATAATTTGGTCCTGTTAAAAATCACACACAATTTCGTAAATGTTAGTAGTGGTGGGCACGATCTTCTGTATAAAAAGAGTTAGAATTAATAGACATCTAACATTTGAACATTTAGAGTAGTAAGATAAATTTCCATGTTTATCATATTAATGTCTTGCTTGTTCCTTTTGAATGACTGTAAA
>CALNVZ010000641.1:22350797-22390348 GCA_940671915.1 Paracentrotus lividus | reverse complement strand
AAAAAAAAAAAAAAAAAAAAAAAAAAACCACTAACACACGTCTTTCCATAAGAATATCACAATGATTGATGTAATTCATATTCAAATATATCAAATTACTAACCCACACTTTGGCATAAAAAAAATCTAATGTTATCTCCACGTAATTTCTGAAAATGTGTCTAATATAGCCCATTGATGCTTTGCTCTTGAGTCGCATTCTTCAAGTATTACAAATGATTTCTTGACATCTTTGTCTAGTTCTTCTTTCAGTCCCATGCACAGGCCTGTGAGTTGGTGCTGTAATGTTCCAATCTAATGGGATGGAGAGAATTAAAAGTGAGATTTAAACTAAATGTAAAGACAGTGAAAATTTTAGGAAACATAGTTTGTTTTTTTAAATCTAAATTTAATATATATAAATATATTTTGGTGATTTAGTCCTATCTGGGGAACTCTTTTTTTAACTTAGGGGAGACCGGGTATGGAAGTTACACGGGTCAGTTGTTACAGTTCTCAGTGTGCTAAGTTGGAATAAGAGAGTTCGTGCTAACTGGCATCTATATACAGCCTACACATAGCTGTGATGAACTACCGGTCGTGAGGTTTCTCCGTTGTTTTATTAAAAAGTAAATCAACAAAAACCATTTTTTACAGTTCCAAGTGAATTTTTGACAAAAATTAAAATTTGTAATAGTTCTTACAACTGAAGGCACATGATGAAAGTCTGGTATTGTGAATATAGTACATGTATGTCACTAATATATCCCTGAGCCATGCCCTGTAATTCTGCCTAATGGCTTTGCTACAGTTGATTTTATGTGTAAAATCACCCATGGGGTAGGTTGTTACAACAACCTACCCCATGTCGATGTAACAACCTACCCCAATTACATTACACATGTAAAGTAATTTTGTTTCAATTTTCTGGTGTTAATATTTTGATATTTCTATTATTACTTTTAATCTATTCTAGAGCTCTACTTGATCTACTGTTAACGATACCAAGAAACTGGAAAGTTGAAACAAAAGTATGGTATAAGAGATTTACACATCGTCAACTTACCCCGTATGTTTACATACTGTAACAATCTACCCCTTATGGTGTAACAACTTACCCCGTATACGGGGTAGGTTGTTACAAAAAAATGTCTTCATTAATTAAGCTGTAGTTAATTAATGTTTACATGTTTTCAGGTTTTATGTGCCTCAGGTTTTAGCCAACATAATAGGCTAACTACAGACCCAAAATGGAGTGTGTGAGTACTTTCATTAGAATTATCTGGCCCAAAATGTGAATTTTGTAACGTCCATACCCGGTCTCCCCTATAAATCTAGGTCATATTTTGAGGTTTGATTCTTTTTTCCTATACAGGGCGTCCCGAAAAGAACTATACACTTTTGAAATGGCTGCCAAATAAAAAATATATGATTTTACGTAACGAAATTTACATGTATGGAGAGCTCATTATCCCAACTTTCATATGACACCAAAAAGTCTGAAAATAAGTCATGCATGAATGAGCAGCGTTCACTTTTTTAAAGGGTATGGAAATTAGGGTGGGCAGGAATTGCCCTACCAATTTGTATGAGGAAAGTCATTTGGGGCTTATGGAATTGGGGATGATATGCAGAATTACTGATCAATTATGATGAGTTGGGGTTTGCTAAGAGAAATTTGTAGAATTGGGGATTATGATTTCATGTATGAGTGAACAGGAATATGTATTTCCTATTATACCATTGTAACCTTCCAAGTTGTCTTCAGTGGTGCGTTAGTGGTAGTCAGGATGGGGTGCAGAACAAGTGAGATGCAGGGTAAGATTTTTGATCCCTTTTGATGATCGTTTTCATGATCTTTTGGATTGTCTGAATGTCCAACATCAGTGGTATTTTTTTTTCTTCAACAAACAGGTTGTGCATCGGAAGAGGAGGAGGACACGTTGAGCATTGAACGTGCAGACTTTTATTTTAATTTTGCATTATCAGATTTTTTTTCCTCCTTTTTGTTTTGTTACAGGCTGGATGAAACAAGTGTAAAATCGAAAAGAACAAAATTCAACTGAAAATAAAGACCAACATGTTAATTTCACAAATTTGTGTTACACTGTACCATATTCCTTTACAGAAGTCCAAATTGCTAAAATGACTGGATAGTTGGTTGGTTGATCAATTGAGTTGATTGATTTATTGGACATGGTGATTGAAATAACTATGAAGATGGTGTAATGCTTGATTGATTAGTTGAAACATTTGGAGACTGGTACACTGTTGATTAAAGGATTGCTAGCTGGGTGTTGATTGTCTAATTTATGTGACTAATTGATTGATAGATTGATAGATTGTCATCAACCATCCCAATTTTGGGAAATGTGAGTAGACCGGGATGCAGGAAGGTTGTCAGAATATTTGGAGTAGAAACCAATGAATATGTCTGGTCAAAAACACACCCATGCAAAAAGAGAGAGAAAGAGAGAGAGGGAGGGAGACAGGGAGAGAAAGAAAGAAGAGAGAGGGAGAGAGGGATGAAGACAAAGAGTGAGAGAGAGAGAGAGAGAGAGAGAGAAAGAGGAAGGGAGAGAAAAAGAAGAGAGAGAGAGAGAGAGATTAAACACACCACTGAAGGACCTCACTAAATATACCTTGGAAAGTTACAATGCAACAATAGGAAATACATATTCCTGTTCGCTCATGCATGAAATTGTAATCCCCAATTTCACAAATTTCACTTAGCAAACCCCAACTCATCATAATTGATCAGTAATTCTGCATATCATCCTCAATTCCATAAGCTTCAAATGACTTTCCTTATACAACTTGGTAGGGCAATTCCTGCGCACCTTAATTTCCATACCCTTTACAAAAATGAACGCTGCTCATTCATGCATGACTTATTTTCGGACTTTTTGGTGTCATATGAAAGTTGGGATAATGAGCTTTCCATACATATAAATTTCATTACCTAAAATGAAATATTTTTCATTTGGCAGCCATTTTAAAAGTGTATAGTTCTTTTCGGGACGCCCTGTAGAAGGAACTACAGTATGTGAATTGCATAATGATTGGGAAAGAAAATCTGATCATAATATTCTGAACTATGCCTATTTCATTTGTCTTAAAAGAAGTAGTTGTCACCCCAAATATATACATAAATGTATGTATAAGCATGAAACATTTAGCCTCTGAATTTTGATAGATCTTTGATTGATTCATTGATATAATCAATTTTTGGCACAGTTCTTACAGGAAGTTCTTTCCCTGTGGAGGGGGAAAAACGGTGCATAACTATTTTAGTCGGTTATGAATATAATCTGAAACAAGCGGATAACTATATTAATGTATCATTTCATGTTTTATTCAAAAATAAAATGAAACAAATAAACAAATCTATACCTGTTCATTGTACTGCCACTGTTGATTAGTAAGTTTTCGATTATATCGCACATCTTGACATTCTAGCAGCATAACATGATTGTCGCCCTCTACTGATGTGATACAGAAATGATCATGTTGGAGCTGACTCCCCACGTTCCAAGAAAAAGTCTGATAAAATGAAGGGGGAAACTGTGAATTGAGAGCTAAAATCTTAACGACATAAGAATTAAGCTGGGAATAGGAAATGTAAATATACCAGGTTTAATTTTTTTTTTTTTTTTTTTTTTTTTTTTTTTGCCTTACATTGAAATCACTTGGGGGATCAATACAATAAAAAAATTCATAATGATGCAGTTTTGGGTTAAGCCTCACAAAAGATACAAAGGCTTGAAAATAATGTAGGGGACTGTCCAATAATTGTAGGCATATGCTCAAGGTGTATTACTTAATCAATGCAAATGAACAACCATTCCAAATTGGTAAAGGGAATTTCGAAGCATCTTGTACGAATATTATACCATCGCAAAATAATCTACATGAAAATGTTAAGTGTAATAGTGTCTTTCCAATACATGAATGAATGCATCCGTATTTTGCACAATACGATAACAAATTCATACTGAAAAATGATATTTCCCCCAAAAAAATGTTGAAGACCCACGTGCCTACCTGTGCCAAAGCACCTTCCCGGCATGCATTTACAGCAAGGTGCGCCCCCATTCGACGACCGTCAGTTGCATACATCACATCAATGCACAGGTTCACAGCCTCGTTCATTATCTTGTGAATAGGTAAATGAAGGTGGAAAAACCTCAATAAATTAATAATAATTAAATTGGTACAGATAGGAAATTTATTTTGACTACTACTTCAAAGATATAATTTGGTACATTTTCAAAAATTATATTAGGTCCTACATTCCGAATATTAATTCATAATTTCATCAGTTTTTATAATTAATATTCTCTATTCACCTGGTTTCACCATCATCACCTGTTCAACATTCTCTTTCCAGACAATGTTAAGTGTAGTATTTTGAATTATATACATTATTTTACCTCATCAGAAGGCCTTATATATCATATTTTGCAATAGACCTAACAATATTGTATTAAAAAATCGTACTGTGATTGCAAAATAAACTTTGAATTTGATCAGAATTGAAATGAAACTAACGACAAACGACAGTATCTGTCCTTCATCATATTTGTCTACTGCTTTTTTTTTTCTTTTTTGTTTGTTGTTTGTTTGTTTTTTTGTTTTTTCTTTTTTTTCCTTTTCTTTCTTTTTTTTTTTTTTTTTTTTTTCTTTTCTTTCTTTTTTTGTTTTTTTTTTTTTTTTGTTTTTGTTTTTTTTTGAGGGGGGTATAAGAAAACAACTCATCCCTTACCCTTCCCAGAGCCTGAAAGTCGAGAGGCAGGATATTGTTAGGGTAAACGCTCTCCAAATACCACTCAAAACTCTTGCACTTCAGTTCATCCCTGAGTCGAATCCTGGATGAGACGTCCCCCGAATCTACGGACTGGTACTCCGGCGTCAGCCCGTAGAAAAGATTTTTTATCCGCCCTCCCCAAACCTCGAGAACTCTTTTGTTGTTGCGTAGGAGCACTGCCTCTGGGTTGCCAGGGAAGTCGTAAGGGGGCTTGGATCTGAACACGTGACCTACTCTAGAGCACGGAACTACTTCGAGACTGCCGCCACACTGCCACACCTGAAAACAAGAACAATTAGATGATAAATAATTGAAATAAATAAATGAAATAAGAAAGAACGAAATAGTGACGCATCAAGAAAAAAAATAAATAAAAATTAGGGGGCGCAGCCGAAAATTGTCCGATTACAGTCAGTGAGTGTTTTTCAAATTATGAATGGGCGCGCGTTCCCTGCGACCCCGCCTGGGTCCACCACTGGATAAGTACATAGTAAAAGCAAATCAAACGGAAGCACACCAACACAGCTTAATATACTGATGAGGCAAGCTGTAGTTTCATAAAGAACTGTGTGTGTAAATAACTAACTTGTAATTTAAATGTAGGCCTACTGTTTCATCTCCCGGATCAAAAAGGGTGAAGTGGCCTCTTTGGGAGCACCCCAACCCCACCACTCCTCCCCTATCACCATCACCAACACCGTAAAAACATCTTCTATTTTCTAATCATGCATCTGAAATCAATTCGCATCGGCTAGATATATTTTAAAAAATAAATAAAATAAAATAAAATTAACATTAGTCATATTTTTTTTTAGTCACTCAAAAATTACGACCTCAATTTCCATCCTATGCATTACAGGAACCCATCAACTTTTCATCGCTTAAACTTGGCAACTATTCGTCATGAAATAAAAGACGATTAATCGTTTGACGATAATACTTCAGGGTCACAATCAGAATTATCCGAAACCTGCAAGTTTTCAACTTGAAGACGAAAAACAAATTACCTTGGACCAGACAGGTTCGAGAAATAATGTTGTAAATCATTCGATATCAGTACATTAAGGTTTGACCTCTGTCATACATCAATATATTACTCACAGTGATTGAGTCATGTTCCCAATGGGATATTCTGAAATAAAATGTGTCATGAAAGGTCACTAACCAAACGCGTTGATGTTATTTTTATTCCTGTCAATTGGAGGAAATTTCCTTGATAAATATTTCCGCAGGAACCTCTGAATGGCAATATTCCATTGATAAATAAGTCTGTCTAAACCATATCCCATAAATTACGAAATCGACTTGGTTAGAATTGTCATAATCCATGGAAGAAATAAAATTGTATAAAGAAAATAATTATTAAAGGAAAAAGAGGTAACATTTATTGGTCTTGCATCTTTGCATGTGCCTAATTCAGGAGCAGATAGTCTCAAATAGGTAATCGGTTAAAAACTGATATGAAATTCCATTCCCGATTTTTTTTTATAGGCGGCAAGGGCGCAGCAAGCGTGCTCCCCCTTTAATGATAGCATAACATTTTATCCCCCCCCCCCCATTTCAAATCCTGGACCCTCCGCCGATTGTCGATTAATGTTGTTTATTCAATTTATTCAATTAATGTTTATTTTGATATGAGAAGGGCATTGGGTATCGTTTTTAAAGTCCAAATAATAATGTATTGTCACATCGCAAACCCCAGAACTAACCTAGCACCAGTACCCCCATAAAAATTGGCACATGCAATCGTTCACTAAAAACCTCTTCGTTATACTGCCATGAGATGGAGTTGGGTAACTGTGAGACGTCTTTGAGACAGTTTTGAAACTTGTCGTTGAGACGTCTCCACGGCGGAAAAGCATGTATCGGAGACGTCTCCGCGGTGGAAAAAAGTATCAGAGAAGTCTCTGAGTGTCCAAGTTCCAGATACGTCTGCGTGAAGTGAGATACCACCAATAAAATTTTAAAAAGAAGAATGTACGAATCATATTTATCAACATTTTCATTCACCTTGAAGGAGAGTTCCAGATTTTCGCTGCCCCAGACATGAAGTTCCGGGTCGTAGTACCCCAACCTCTTGAAGAACTTTCGATCAATAGCAAATAGGCCCCCTGCGATGGTCGGTGTCCTGTAGAGGTAAACACACGGGGGGTATTGTTTAGCGTGAATAGATGCAGGTGAATAATGAATCATTCTTCTGATTTCGAATGTTTTAAAGATGATTTCACATGGAGGAAAGAGTATGGCCCATATTCTGAACCGAAGTTCGAGTTTGTGCGAGCTGAAGTTCGTGCGAATCTATTGTGCAATCCTTTTGTCTGATACATCAGTCAACATCAGACAAAGGATCGCACAATGACTTCGCACGAACTTGTAACTCGTACAAACTCAGTCTACACTCCAAAATACAGGCCTATGTGTTTGAATGTTTACAAATGTATTCCAGACTTATGCAAGGGGCGTTTTACATCTGTCATCATGTCATTGCGGAATATTTCTTAATAATAATAATAATAATAATAAAAAAAACACAACAACAACAACAACAACAACACAGAGAAAGCCTGTCCGCAAAGGAATATGTAAAGGTGAGACAAAGGAAAAGAATCACATTTGAACATATTGAAATATTTTACAAAATGAGCTCGTATAGTGACAAGAAAGAATATGAAAAGTGTTTTACCAAAATATATATCGATGAAAAATCAAAATCTGTACTTTAAGAAAGGTCAAGAGCAAGTTTAATCAGGAATCAAACAAAATGATTGAGAACAAATCCACATATGGTAAAGAACAATAGTTTCCTGAGAAATGTTTAACAACATATTGCTCTCATTCATGGCTTAAACTTCACACGTAACAATGTAGATTAAGAAAACAATCAGAAAATGGAGTATTTCCGCTACAACTTGCTCCTTTTCCGATGTTAAAGTATGACTATAAAGCACTGACTACCTGTATATAACATTAATCTGTTTATGATTACACATTATAGTCGATTGTCTCGTTAGCCTACATTTTCGATCCCATCTAATTATTATTATTTTTTTTCTCTCTCTTTTTTTTACACAAAAAAAAATTCTCATGAGAGGCTAGACGTTTTCAAGAGGAACTTATTTCGACGTAATATGATTCAATATCAACAAAATTCAAAATAATAACACCGATGTGTTGGCTCAGTGGATAGAGCGTCCACCTCATAATCGGGAGGTGTGGGTTCGAGCCCCGGCCGCGTCATACCAAAAGACGTTAAAAAATGGTAGTTGCTGCTGCCCATTTGGCGTTCAACAAGAGGGGATAGAGCAATGTCCTTCTGGCGCTGCTCAGCGGCCGCCGAGCCCACGAGAAAGGGGGCAAAACAATTATCCGGTCATCTTTGTTTCGGACAATAAAATTTGGAGCATTTGGAACAGTTATATTAAACGTTCTTTGAAACCGTTAAGCTGCAATCCACTAATACAAACAGGGGCCGCGGAGCCGGGGGTGGGGCCTTGGGGCTGCAGCCCCCCCCCCACTTTTTTCAGCCAACGTGTACAAAAATGCAAAAATGACCATACATTTGTGATTTTTAGCCTGTTCAGCCCCCCCCCCCCCCCACTTTCGGCTCAGCCCCTCCACTTTCAAAAACGCTCCGCGGCCCCTGACAAAGCTGTTATCATAATTTTATGAGTCCCATGAGCGTTACATTTTTTTTTCTTTCTTTTTTTTTTGTGCAGACGAAATTCCATGCATGAATAATAATGATGATATATTAAATAATTTTGCAGACGGAATGGAAATAATTAATTTAAAAGTTTTGAGTTAACGTTTTGAAGTATTATAGCATAATATTTCGTTTTATCAATAGACCAAAAACGTTCAATGTGCTTTACATGTAGATGTAAAACTAATGATGAAATTAAAAAACACATTTCTAAACAAACATTTAATTCATCAAATTATTGGAATAAAGATATTAAACGGCAAAAAGAAATGTTAAAAAGTTAGTATAATATTTCGTTTTATCCTACAGCAAAAAGGTTCAATGCGCTTTGCAGACAGATGCAAAAAAGTAGACGATGAAATTAAAAACACATTTCTAAGCAAAGATTTAATTCACAAAATGAATGGAATAAAGATATTAGATTGCAAAAGGAAATACACATCCTAGTTGTCATGGTAACAAATTGCGGTTTATTGGATATCCGGCAGGCGCGTTTCAAAAACACCTCAATTAAAGAATTAAAGAAAAAATATGTTTGTAAGCTGTTAAAGAGGAACCAGACTTTTTTTTACAAAGTCATTTTCAGAAATTGATTTAGAACTATACCCATTTTTTGCTCTCGAATTATACTTAGTAGAAACTTTAATTTATGGCACAAAGCCCAATCATCCTAACAAAAACAAAGCGGTTCGGTGGTCTGTAGGACAAGTGACAAAATTCTGGGTTCGAGTCCCTAATATTGAATTCACCAACGTCTTTTAAAATGCTTAACAAAAGGCCACTAAACATGTTTTGGCACAACATTTATGAGCTTTTGCCTCCCATTTACATTTAACCCCCCCCCCCCCATCAGCAAAGACATTTAGAACTACTAGGTAAAGATTTTCCTTGACGATTAGAGGCATTGATAACACTACAAAAGCTAAAACTGCTGAGGAATAATTTGAAACGTCTTTGGCAATGTTTGGGAGCTCGACAAAGCACCACAGAAGAAATAAATATTCTCAACATTGTTAGGATTTCTATAAAAAAAAACTTTCCAAAATGAAACCGGATGAAATGTTTGATGAAGCCATTATTTCCTTTAAATAAACATCAATCATTAAATGCAATGATGTAAAGATCCATAGATGACGCATGCTAGCTGCATTTAAAGATTTAAAAGATCATGCTGTCGAGTAAATCGTGTCTGAATCATATTTCTTTCCAACACCATTTTGCTTCATTTCTCAATATAAACTGTTATACACGTGCGAAGTATATATCTTGTCATGGTTTTGGTTTCTTCATTTTCAATCGTATACTCCAACTCGTTTAATTTAAAATCAGTTAAATCATTCATGAATTAACATTTTGATTTTGAAAGAATCATAATCTGACATTCCCTCAGCCTTTTATCAATATCATTTTTCATTTTCTTTGAAAACCAAAGTGTTAAGGAAAATATTAAATGAATTCATTACTATAAGCTACTCAAAATTTCTTCCGTGAAGTATGATAACTTTTTTTTTTTAATTAAAGAAAGAAAGAGCAAGTATTTGACAAAATGTTTGAAATGGAAATCGGAACATTTCATTTTACCCATCCTACATCTGGAATGCATAACATGGTGGATATGTTTAAATTCATCTGAACAGTACCACATGTTCATTTATGTTTATAGTCTGATGTTGGTATTCCAGACAAATATTGAAACTGTTATGACATGAATGCTGAGAGATATTTATACAGATCTACACATGGCTGTCAGACATGTTTGTTTTTAAACTTGGATTCGTGACGATCTCTAAATCGATGCTTCCATGTTGATGGGGCACTACAGGTATGGCTACAGGAGGCATGTGGACGCACGGTTCTGTATATCCCATCGAAATGTAAGAATACCTTTATGCTACAGTCACACAGACACTTACGTTGAGTTACGTCCGGTTGCGTCCAAAAATTATTTTCTTTTCTGCGGATCCCCACGGATGCCTACCCGTCATAGTCAGAAGTGGAAATATTGATAATTTCGTTCATCCAGTAAAACAAAGAAATACATAAGAAATGATAGAATAGAAGATGAAATAAGATTTAAACAACACAAACGTATCTATACGTAAGTGTCTGTGTGACTGCAGCATTACAGACTTTGAGATGTATTTGGAAGTAAACATTTAATGTGTTCCATTGATATTATTATTATGCAGGTCCGATTCGCATTTCAATAGTGTAAAAGTATTTACAGGACACGAAACACACCATGGTGCACTAGACACTGTGGTCATATTTCTTCCTAAAAATAGACAATATGCCCCTCTCTATAAGTAGTAATATCATATGTAACTATTTCTGTGAAAGAACGAAAAGAAAAAAACAAAACAAAACAAGCTTTGGGAGAAAATGGGGGCATTCATTGACAAATTTGAAAATATGAAGGACAGATTATACGCTTTTTGGCAAATGAAATGAAAATAAGGGCAAAAGTTCCCCATTGTGTGGCAGGGGTGGGGGTAGTTTCGGCACCTGTCTGCAAATTTTAACCGGCCCACAGCCCCCCCCCCCCCCCCCCGTCACTCGCATTTGAAAATAGTCAATATATGCCCCCGACTGTAGACTTAAGAGCTCACGGAGAAGGGAAGAAATGTCACGTCATGTCAGGCCTCACAAGAGGCTGGGAATCCTATCGAATGTTTTTCTCAGATTAGGCCAAATGTTTAGCAGATGTGAGAGGATTTTCATATCACAGCTTCGATTCCATCGAATGTGCTTTGCACGTGGCTGAACCAGCACCCGATTGCTTGTCGTTGCTTGCCAAAATACGATTATGTTTTTGATCCTAAGATGTGGAGAAAGTCTGGGCTCTGTTTGCGTTAAGATCGGGGTGCCAGATAGGACTACTTTCATTTATAAGGGCACATCGTGTTTTTTTTTTTTTTTTTTTTAAGAAAAGAAATAGGGGCTCCAGTTCTTAAGACTGATATTTGTTCACTTTCGTGATCTGAACATTGTTTTAATTCCTGTATAGATGTGGAAGTCTGAAGATAAAAAGGGCCAGACAATATATTATTTTATTACTTTTTTTACGTCTTATGAAACCAAAAGTAAAATCAAAATACTTTTGTAGAAATTGAGAAGGCAAAATAAACATCCATAGTCCTAGTTCCTTATAGTCATAACAGAATAAATACAGACAAAAAAAGTAATACAAATGTCTTAATGTGATAAATTATGATCTTAAAGTTTGCGTTACATGAAGTCATATTAAATTTGCTTTTATATCCCGATAACATTTTCTGGTATCCTTAAAGGAAAACATAAAGCATTTTATGATACCCTTAAAGGAAAGCATAAAAGAAAGATGTTTATAGTTTTCTTCGCATTTGTTTAATATCAGAAGGAAACGACAAATATCTATGTTTTATGACTTCCTCCATGCATTGTTTGACACAACTGGATGTATATTCGGTTTTTCAATTATTGTCAGTGAATGGAAAGTCTATAAAACAATTTCAATAATAAATTTGACAGCCCTGTCATGTATAATTTGTGTGACGGTTTCTGTCTTCGCCTACGCCTCGAACCATTCACTAACAAGTAACCTGACAGCTATGTATCCTATTTCAATTAACAAACTAAAAAGATGTTTCCAAAATTTTCCGGAACTCTCCAATAGTGATTATTGTGCAATCCCAATTGATTTAATTAGCAAAATAAATGGACGTAGCAAAAGCTTTCCACAACTTCACTATTATTATTGCATAATACCAATACTAGTAATTCGTTTAATAATGAGTTTATATGCACTTGGTCTATTACAGCAGTTTGTCAAATTCTCTGATTGTCTAATACCACACGGGCTAAACCCATTTGGTCTACTAACAATTTGTTCAAATTACATATTGGTCTAATATATACTTGGTCCGATTCTCACTTGATCTAATGGCCAATTTGTCTAATAGCCAAATTGTCTAAATGCATTTTTGTCTAACTCCAAAATGAATACTATTGTCAGTTTTTTTTAATACGAATCGACCAAGTAGTGTTAGACCAAGTGGACATTAGACAAAATGGGCATTAGACGACATGGGAATTAAACAAAATGGTAAAAAGGCGAAGAGCCAATTATACCAAAAGGTAATTAGACAAACTGGATGTAGACGAAATGGAATTAGACCATGTGGGGTAGGACCAAACGCCAAACGGGCATTAGTTCAAGTGGGTTTAGACCAACTATTGGCAAGTACCGTAGAGGTACATGTAGTGTTAGCATGGTAAGGGTTATTAGGGTTATGTATGATTTTGAGTCCAGGGCCGAAGTCAGACATTGAATTACTGCAGAGCAAAATTGTCGCTGGAGAATTTGATGTACACCAAGGATATCATGGGTGTCGGGGGACGGAAGCGGGCAGTCTGTCGGGGGCTGTGGGCGATAGGCTGTCCATCACTAGTCAGTTTATCCAACGGAAATCTTCCAAGGCTTAATATACGATGCTCAGAAGCCAAGGGGCTATTTTCATCCGGGCAAGTTTGAGACATTCCTTACTCGAGATAAATCTTCAAGACAAGACTGCCATGTATTCATGGTGTAGCAATACTTATGAAATAGATAAGGAACACATAATTATTTAAAAATATATACATTATATTTAAATAAGCGCTACGCCTATAGGCCTTTCTAGAAAGCAAAATGGTCAAAATGACCCCATTCTAGGTGTATTGGGGGTAATCGTTATTATGGGTCAATTATCGACGTACTTTGGACACGGCCCCAATTCCCGGAATTACGAATACCCCCCCCCCCCCCCCTTAATGGAGCAAAAGTGGAGTAAACTACATAATTTTCAGCAATCGGGAGCTCGATTCTTTCAGCTCTTCTCCTAAGAACTCCTTAACGTGTTCTCAGGAGAAGATAACATCAAAAGCTAAAAGGTTTTTGAGCGACAAGCCAAATCTTTTCAAATCTCATACACTACTTATGAATCGAATCGTGTCCGACCTCTCTAGAAAGAGAGTATTTTGGAGGTTTAGTTCATGGTTTTTGTTTAGCGTACAATATAGTTTTTTTTTTTTTTTTTTTTTTTTTGTTGTTGACAAATCACAGAAACGTGAACAACTATACTTAATCTATTCCTTATAAAGTGTTTTTAATGGCATGGATGTAAACATGGGTAATCCCTTGGAGGTTTTAATAGTTACTGATTTTGGACATATATTCATGTATTATCATCTCAGCTAAACTTACAACAAAAAAAAAAAGAAAAGGTATCTCTCCCTCAAGATCTTCCCCTCCCCCATCCGTACGCACATCATCATCCAATAAGCATATTTTGCTAATGGAGCTGATCATGACATAAATTCAGCAATATAGTAGTCGTAATATGTTTGTATTTCTTCGCGCCCCGGGGAGTTTTCGTTTCTAGATATATCACGTGACCCCGGCACGTGATGTGTGATGACTGAGTGAGAACCTAGACAAGACGGTCATGTCCAAAGGCCGTGACCGTGAAGAAACTCTTGTCTTAGATCTTACAGAGAATAGTGAAGTAGACATCTTAATCCAGGCTTGTTTCCGATGCTCTCCAAACGAACCTTGAAAACCAGATCGCCTGCAAAGTTCAAATTATTTGTTTTTTGTCCAACTCAACTTCAAAATCCATAATTGGGAACTCCTTTGCGTTCAATAGGTTCCATCAACGACATCAACGACATTGTTATAACGAATATCATTATTTTCTGCGAGCATGGCGAGTGAACTGTTAAAATGAATAAACAAACTATAAAAAAATATTTTCACTCTGGCCTACTACTTACAGGTAGACTGAGACAAACAAATCTACGTTATAGTGGTTTTATACCCATGAAACCCCAAATCCACCTCCTCCACCCCATCTCTACCTCCTCCCCCTCCTCATCCAACCCCCTATTCTTTACCCAAGTGGTATTTCCGCTCCGTACTGTCTCATCACCATCATCTCCCTCTTTGATGCATGGTTCATATAAACTTCGGGAACCACTTAAAACCACTAATCCTAAGAGTTAGGGTGGTATCTCACTTTGTAGAAACTACTTTGAAACTACTTTGAGAAGGATTTGGGACTACTTTGAGACGGTTTTGAAACTTGTCGCGGAGACGTCTCCGAAACGTCTCAGACACGTCTCCTCAGTCCCCGCGAAGTTTCATGAGTCACGGAAACTACTTTGAAACGGTTCTTTGAAACTACTTTAAGACAGTTTTTGAAAATTGTCGAGGAGACGTCGCGGAGACGTCTCCGCGACGTCTCCGCTACGGAATAAAGTGTCGTAGACGTCTCTAATACTTGTTATCCGTCGTGGAGACGATCTCCGCGAACAGAGATATCACCTTGACAGTAATGACTCCCATAGAGTAAACCCTCCCATCTGTGGACCTATCCTAGCTCCTAAATGTTCTTACCCCTCCTGGCACCCTCTTACTGGTATTGGATCTTTACCGGAGTTGTGTTACCGCATCCACCCTCTCCATCTCCCTCCGATGCCTAAGTTCACAAAAAGTCCGGGAACCAGTAGTAGCCACCAATCATTGCCTAAGAGTTACCCGTACCCCTACCCCAACTGCTCTTATTATCTTACCCCTCTCGACCCCTTCTTACCGGATAAAGGATATTGTCATGATTGTATCCTATCTTTAAACAAAGGTGTTGCCGTGCTCTACCACACCCTTTTCATCTCCCTCTGAAATGCATGGGTCCACACCACCTTGCCTACCAGTGACTCATATCAAACTGTTCTACCCCCTCCTGACCCCCTCTGACTGGTGAACTAATCGCATCTTTGAAATGTTAGATGAAAGAAATAATAGTTATGTTCACACGGGACCATCGGGGTTTTAGTCCTCGAGAACAGTATCCTTAAGAATTTAAACACCGACGGCTTGTTCCCGAGTTACGTTCACACGGGGTGCTTGTCCTCGAGAACAGTGTCCTCGAGGACAAGCGAGCGGCTCGATGACCGGAAGTACAAGTTGTAGGTAGCGCGCGCAATTCATGTCCCCCTACGTCGCTCCAGTGGGGCCGGAAGTTTAACCTATGCAAGGGGTCACTCTTGTCCTCGAGAACACTAACTCTAAGCTGAAATCCCGTCCACACGGTCAAACGCGCGATCGGGGACCACCCACCGCTTGGAGTTAACTTGGAGTTAAGAGTCTTAACCCTAAGATCTGTCGAGAACATAAACACCAAGTTGTCCTCGAGAACATAAACACCAAGATCGTTCACACGGGCCTTAACTCTAAGTTAACTTCAAGTTATCCTTAAGGACTATGTTCTTAAGGATAACTTGGAGTTAACTTGGAGTTAAGGCCTACCGTGTGAACGCTACTAATATACTTCTTTCCTCCAATATCGCATCTTTACCTGAGTGGTGTTGCTGCATCCTGCCACACCCTTTTCATCTCCTTCTGTGATGCATGTGTCCACATGAACTCTGGGAACCAGTTGAAGCCCCCGGTCCTTGCCATGCCTCTGATGAAGGTATATGAGAAATCAGTATCGCTGATGGAATCTATAGCTGGGCTTACGACCCGAGTACTAAATAGAGAAAAAGTAGAGAAACAAAAATATGTTTTCTTTTATATTATCCATAAATCACAATGAACAAATGAGATTTGTTCCTATTGTTGTTAAAATTACACTCTCATATTGTAAAGACTTTTGGAGACCCCCCCCCCCCCGTCTTGTCCCTCTTCTTGACTGACATCAACATTTGGGATTGTTTAATTGGGATCGGGTAAGATCATTCTCAGCGTCTTATTTGGGGGGAAATACTTTTTTGATTTTCTGAATTTTCAATGTTTCTTGCAGCTCTGTAAAAAAAAAAAAAATGAGTAAGAAATGATTAAGGGAAAGCCTTTAAAAATGGATTGTTTTGTTGCAATCTTTGACTCTTTTCTGGCGACTTGTGTCTGATTTTGATATGAAGGGTCACATATTTATTTTTCTTTTTTTAACGATAACGATAAATTTCCCAATATTTAAATCGACAGCATTTAGACTCATCTGATGTTGCAAATGGCGATTTCCACGTTTATACTTAAAGAGAAAAAAATGGCCAGACCATGCAGGAAACATTAGACCAGTATTGCTTCTTGCAACGAGCAATACATGTTTTTGTTATCTACGTGATCTACGAGTGGTGCCGAACTAGCCCGATGTTCGGCACTCACTCGGCACCCAACCCGGTAGACATTAAAAGGACTAATGAGCTCTCTTCTTAATACGAACCTGTTCCTGTTGATGCAGTCGAGTAGAGGTTCAAGCCATCCTTCAGTGCATTCACAATGCGAGTCAAGAAAGACAAGAACGCTGGCGTTGCGACTAGCTGCCGATACCCCCGCCAGCCGAGACCCTACGACTCCACTACGACGTGGCATACGAATCAACCGAGTCGGTACGGGGAGGTGGGAGAGGTAATCTTTAAGCCAGCTCTTGTACCAATCTATAAAGAAAAAGAAAAATAATTGTCAAGATAACTTTTAATATTAAATCAGACATTTTAACGCATACATAGAAATAGGGAGTTATTATCGTACAATCCCCTACACAAATCTTTATCAAAAATTTATGACAACAATGGAAAAGGAAGAAAAATATGGTCTAGAGGTTTCCGAAACCAGAGAGATCATGACTAACAAAATAGAAAATGGGATATTGGAACACTTGCAATATTTCCTCAATGGCAGCATGAAGAGTATGATTATATATACCATTTGCTGATCTAGCCTGGGACGCAGGGGATACCCCCAACTATAATTTGAAAACCTCTTATTGACTGTACGTGTTAAAATCGGGAAATTTTCGGCGGCAAACCCCCTTATCGGAGCTGGTTCCCCCCCCCCCGTCCCTATTTTAAAATCCTGTATTCGCCACTGGTTATAATATAAATATCGATTCTTCTGGTCAGTAAAATCAGAAAAGTGATGACTAACTTTTATATTTTAGAGATTATATTCTATATAATTTATTAAGCCCTTCTTTGTTATGTTTAACGTCAAAACCAAACTTGGCCGTATTTTATTGATGATTAAAATATACGTCATGGACTAAAGAAACTCAATGGTCAGTTACAAGCTCATGTAAACGACACGCCTTCCGGGAAATCCCCGGGGTTCTTATTCATAAAACATGCAAAGGGTCAATAGCAATTATTATGTCCGAAGTATTACTGGTCAATAGTAGCCGGAAGGTCAAATATGTCTCGCTCCATTGGGATCAAACTGACCAGTAATGGATTTGGGCTGGACATGTGCTTCTAATTTCCTTTCAATATAGGAAAGTCACTGCGATTTTAAAATTGATTTGATTAAATCCATGTCAATGATATAATTTGGGAAATTTGAGGAAATGTCTG
Organism: Paracentrotus lividus; assembly: GCA_940671915.1. Classification (NCBI taxonomy): domain Eukaryota; kingdom Metazoa; phylum Echinodermata; class Echinoidea; order Camarodonta; family Echinidae; genus Paracentrotus; species Paracentrotus lividus. The sequence continues at coordinate 22,372,493 of CALNVZ010000641.1, read as the reverse complement.
ACCCATAAGACATTTCCCAGATAAGAACTATACGCCCTGAGCGGTTTCAGTTCAAGTGTGCTGGTAAGGCTTTTAAAAAGTCGAGAAAAGCAGGATATTTCAAAAATTTCTGCGAATATTTTGGCTTTCTTGGCCTTCATGCGTCGAATGCAAGTTTTGATAAAAGAAAAATGCATCTATGTAATCGTCCTTCCAAAAATTTCTGAAATATCTCAGGCATTGTTCTTTTTTCGCAATATTCAAGAATTTGAAGGCATATCGCTGTGGATATACTCATATTTTTTCTTATTTAGCATGTTTAGTGCAGGAAAACTGAGGAGTTATACAAGCACGTAGTCTAATCTCTGTATGTCGATATCTGTGGTTTATCAACTGATTTCGTTAATAGTAGGCATTCAAACATTATGCCGAACGAATTATTTTTTTTTATCGTCCGAGACAACCTCGGTTTAACTTGATGGCATGCGTCGTCATACAACAGTGCATTAGTCATTACCTTCGGCTAGATTACTATCATCATCGACCAGTACGATTTCCTCAAGAAGGTGCCTCGGTGATCGTATGATGACGCTCCAGATCGTCCTCAGGAGAACGCTCTTGGCCTCGTTGTGGAAAACGATGATGACCGAGGCTCGGGGAAGGTCGTGGCGATATCGAAACATTCGGCATCTGGATGGTTGGAGTGGGTGACGAAAAGGTTGACGAACATAAGATATAGGGTATATTGAAGGAATGGAGGAGAGACAGAAAGAAAAAGATTTAGTGCGAGAGAGTGAGAGGGGGACATAAAATGAAGGAGATTATTAATTTAATAAAATTATACCACTGAGCAACTAATTTGGACCTGATGCCACATTATAGTCCTATGCTACCAAAAGGACCTATCCGAATAAAGTGTCCAAAAAATCGAGGATTTTTAAATTGTTTTATTTACACCTAACTGTGTGACATAGGGCAAAAAATTTCCAACAGTGTATTTCCTGTAATTTTGCTAAATCTCAATCTTAAATTCATATTCCGTTACTGAGAAAGTAATTATACATTTTGAGGAATTGAAAAGGCGTTAACATGGTTAAGGTGTGTTGTTGGACGGTGAATTTATTGTGGTCAATAGTTATTGGGTTGATGAGTATGATTGTGATGCTGGGGAGAAAAAGGGTATGGCAGGGATGGATAAGGGGCGTGGTAGGGTGTGTAGTAAGGGTGGGATCAATGGGTGGATGTGTATGGTCAGGGGATGATGGTTAGGATCAAGGGGCGTGTAAGGTTGACTTTGCGAGATGCGGTAAAGGTTAGGGTCCAAAGTAAGATTAATGATCGTGAGGGAGATTGATCAGTGATATGGTCAAGGGGCGTGGTGGGGTGGGTGTGGTCTGGGGTGTAATGGGTTGCGTTTCTCGCCAGGGGCGTGGTTGACTCACCTCGGTGGACGGTGATCAGGAAGGGTCCGATTCAACGCAATCTGATCACTCGCAAACACATTGAACTGATGTCGCTCAAACAACGATTCCGCAAACGTCTTGTCCTCCGCCGAAACCACTACTCCTTTTCCCTTCTCCCCTGGTCCATTCTCCCTCCAGACGTACCCCGGATCTTCGAATGGTAGAGTCCTCTTATATATTGTCTCTCCATCAATCCGCGAGAAACCATTTCTGTTATTAGGGATGTCGTGCTCATCTTCGAATACTGCGGATATTGCTCTGGTTCTGTTGACCTGGATGAACACCTGATGAGTTCTATCTACAAGATCATCTGACAACAAAAAAAGATTCAGAGAAATAAAATTTGCATTAAAATATCAAAATGTCGAAGTATATATCATTTCAAATTGTGACAGATGAAAGAGATGTATGTGTTTATTAATTTCATGCGAGCAAATTAGTTTTTTTTTTTTTATAATTCCAAAACACAATTATTACAATACAAACTAAATCGAACCAACAGGAACATTTGACACTGCATTCTGAACAATTTCGGGCAAAGTGTTTCTAAGATAAGAAGGTTAGATTACTCATGCCGATTGCTGTTTGGTATACTTACTAGTAATAGATTGATATAAAACTGGGCCGCGTAGTAGACAAACGTAGGAAAATAAAACGATTATCAGATTATGATTTTATTTCTATGTTCAGTCAGCCCCCCCTCCCCTCCCTTCACTTAAAAAAACTTTGTTCTCGTCATCTCAATTTCATACATTATTGGGTCTCTTTATCAAGAACTATCCAACACATTACTACACCGCTCATGGCTCATTTGATTTCAAATGATTTTAAAAGAAGCCATAAATATCGGAAACGAAGAGGAAGAATTCCCACAAAGTTGGGAAACAGAGTACCATAGGATCCCGCTGGTAAGTTCAATGTCATTGCTGTGTACGGTCAATGCACGCTACGCTTCATCAAAGATTTACTTTCCGACATCATACTACACGAGATCGACAATATAGACAAATATGAAGCTGTTTTTCAAATGACCATGAAAGTATTCCGATTTCTTTGACAATTATATCGGAAATAGGCATATCTTTTATTATACGAGGTACATATAATGAGAATAATGCTCTTCAAGCTAAAAGAGGTACATGCATGTCATGAGAGAGAGGAAGAGAGAGAGATAGATTTCAAGAGATTTCAAAAGAGAGAGAGAAAGACAATTTCAATGCCCTTCCCTGTTAACCTTCATTTAAAAGTCAGAGGAAATTTGAACTGTCGTGTCATTGAAACAAAGGCTTCGATGAAAAGGAGGTGATCATGTTTCTCTGGTGGACAAGTTATTCTTTCTTTAGATATTGAGATGCCCTTTGCATTTATTCCTATTTTCAAAGCTAACCTGATCTGTCATAAAATTGCATATTCGCTCAACTTCTGCGAACTACATGAGCATTTTGAGAGAGCATTTCGTAATCAAACAAAAGTGACAAGGACAAAATACAGCGTGGATCGGAGAGGAGAGATGAAGGGAGGGCGGGGTTAAAGGTGTCACCGATGTCCATCCCCCCCCCCTTCACCCCCATTCGACATGTTTGAATGTACACAAAAATAATGCGTTCAATTTTGCCTGAAATGAACTACCTTACAAGTTTCAGCCCATTAACTTTACGATCAAATTGGGTGAAACGAAATTACATACTTGAAACAGAAATAGTTGCAGTTATCAGGGAAATTCGACCACTTTTGAACTCGTATTATGAAAGGTCATAAGTCCAAAAGATTGCGATAAGTGATCTGTTGTAATCCCTCTTTTATGTTTTCATATTTGTAATTGCCTGTCACTTGCAATACGTTTTTATAACAAACAAATCACTGACCTTTGAACTTCGTGAATTGGAGAGATGATTGGCAGTGTTTCAAAAAGTTGAAATTGATTTTTTCTTATCAGTTTTGAGCTCTTAGGGGTAAACTTACAGATTGCGACAAGTGATGGTCTTATATTATTGCCTGTCATTGTCAAGAATAGTAGAGTTTCCAACAAACAAATTAGTGACCTTCGAACTTTGTAAATTTGAGATATGATAGGCAGAAAAATAGAAAGCTGACGTTAAGATTTTTATAAGTTTCAAACGCCTCTTGACGGAAAATAGACACCATCCTTTGGCGAGAGAATAGTAAAGAAAAGTAAAGATAATTGGATAGAAATGAATCTTTATAAAATGGATGCATAATCTACTTGAAGGCCAATGCTACATACACATAAACTTTGATCGGTATTTGTGATTTTTTTTCATTTTTTTTTTTTTTATAGATTGCTTTATTTTACACATTCAACAGAACAGCATAAAAAATGTATCGCCACTAAATACTACTCATTGTCTGTATTTTCCATTATATTCAATTCATTAAAGTATGAAACACGATTAAATTTTACAAAATTATTCCTGCGTTTTGACCGTAAAAGTAACCTTGATATCAAAACTTCGGACTGGCATGCTCTCAGAGGCGGATCAAGGATTTGCGCTGTCGAAATTTTATAATTTTAACCTACACAGTTATCGGGCTGTTTTCAAATCACAGGGGGTGCGCCCCCTGCGCCCCCGCCTTGATCCGCCTATGGCTCTTATACTGATATAGGCCTTATTAGTTTTGACAAATGGGATTTTGAACTACTGGGCTTGGACGCAGGTGTAAAAGCTATTATAATATTTTAGGCATTTTTTGTCCGTTCTTGTTCTTCAACCGTTGCCAAACTTTGGGCCTTGGCACTCTAGACTCATCGACCCCTTCACCATCGATGCCATGTTCATGTAGACTGACGGGTGATTTTCATCTTTTTTTCCCTCGATACCCTTGTCAAGAATAATTTGTGAGGGTGTTGCTAAGGTACGCCTTCGGGCTGGTCAAGGCGAGAAAAACTTTTCCACTTTTCCCATCGTCAAATCTCCACATCAGGGTTTGACAGACAAGTTTAACCATAAGGTCTGGTTTTTTTTCTGAGAGAGAGGGATAATTGTACTGAGTTGGGAGGGAGGCAATCACATTCATGGACACATCTACAAAAATACACAACGAGCAACAATTTTGATAAATTATCATTGCTAGCAAATCTTAAGGGCAATTAAGAAGTCACTAAATTGAGAGTTTAACTTCATTCAGGATCTTGAAAATAAATCACTCTTCCAGCTAAAGCTGTAATCATAATTGCAAACTTTTAGGTCAGACAGGAATTGCCTGAGATTTTTGAGTCAATCGGCCGTTTAAATGTAGACATATTGATGAATGTATAGCCAGTATCACCATTTCATAAGCGTGCAAAGGGACATTCAAAATAGCACTGGAGTCTATGGACAATCTGGTTTTCTGGTCACTTGCATTTTTACTTAATGTGAAGCATGTAAAAAAAATCTATGGAAATCAAAATTCAGGGTTTTATCTTGACACATTAAAATGACATGCACTGATAACATATAGGGTCCCCTAGCCCAGAATTTTTCAAGTTTCCACAAAGTTACACAGTTCCTTTAATTCAGTTAGACTTTAAGTCGCATTAAACCCCTGAGGCTTTATTACCATGTTATTCCTCTCTTTATATTAGGTAGCAGTCGAAAATCAATCATCCTAAATTCAAATACACAAAAATGTTATTTTTGCATTTTAGTGTTCGAAAATATTTTGTTGGCAACTTAGCACCATGAGCCAAAATAATGTTTGTTAAGCAGATCCTCGAACTCCTACAATTTATTTTATTCAATTATGACGATCTCCACTTTCTGGGTCATGAAAATACCTGCCAGAATCAATTGTCATAGACACTAACGCCGGGAGACAAACCGTTTTTGATTTGATCATAGCAACGTCAGGGTGGGGGCGTGTTTTTGGCTGGAGTTGGTATCTTGTTGCCTCATTCAATTTTTTAAAAAATCGTGATTTTGGCGGGATATTTTGCTGATTTTCTATCCAGATGCAAGAATCATGACAATCATTGGGATAGATAAAATAGTGCACATTAAGGCATGTGTATTTCATCTTATATCGAACGGACCCCACCCCCATTAAAAAACGGGGTCATGGGGTCCGCTCGATATAAGATAGAATACACATGAAAAGGGGTAAAATGACACTTTTAACGGCAACCTCTACAATCTTGTACACACTACGAGCGAACCTTACTGAACACAAGTAAATTTTGAGGGTAATTTTGTCAATATTTGTCCAAAGTCTTTGTTAAAAGCGCATTTAAGAACAATGAGACATAAAAGGGTCTAAATAAACAGAATACAGACAGTCCTATCAAGACCTCTCAATCCTATGTTGTTAGACAAACAAAAAACGTTTACACTTTGATTATTTTATGTCTTAAATGCCTTCAACTAAGTTGCGAGCACTTAAAGGTATTTAAATGAACGAAGACAGACACACATACATTTTAAAACATAATATGCTCCTTTGTAATTATTCCATGATTTTGTTAAGTAGATTTAACTTCAAAAAGACAACATTCAAATTAAAACATTCAAATTAAGTCTTACTAACTCAAAATTTAAGTGTCGTTGAATTTACTTAACATATTTGAATTAAGTAACTACGACCGTAATTTTTTTTTTACAGTAGATCCCATCTCCATTTCGTGCTACTTAATATTAATGCAACTTTGTTTCGTTCCTTTTTAATTTTGTCTCTCCAAGATACTAGAAGTATTTATTAGAGATACATTATGCATAATGGTAGCCTATAAATGAAAAATCCAAATAAATAGGAGATTATATTTTGTATGGATGGGTGTGTATACATCTAAGTGTGTGAGGGTGTGTGTCAAAAATAGTAAATCATGACCGTTTGCCTAAACATAATGAACATTCCCCACTTTAATTTATTTCAAAATAATTCTCCAGTCGAGCTACGTATACATAATATAGGCTAAACCAGACACAACAAACATGAGTGCTGCAAACCAATCTCAAGTTGCCGACAAATTAAATAGCCTTCCCTCTGATTACGAGGGTGATTAAAAACGGACAGAAGGTCGATTAATACTATAGATAACAAGACTGCTTCGAATATTTGGCATAATGATGTCAGCATTCGTTGCATAGTTATATCGGCGATATATATATGTTTTCAATCTGCTGACATCCACTCCCCTCCTTCCCAACCCTCCCTACTTTTCCTCCACTTTTATTCAACTTGGCATATCGCAGTAGCGGACGGAGACCGGAGTCACACAATGAACTTACCGGGCCCATGCGTAAACATAATAGAGCCGCTTTTGTCCCCAGACAATTGGGCCCCCGAAATGCATTCAATTCGATTTTCTTGGATCCGCGCCTGTATAGGTATACATGGTATACCCATGCATATCTTCTCGCACATCGTTCGTTATTTTGCTCTGAATGCACGCACTAGTGGCATTATATAGGCCTACTGTTGTGCAGCATGGCCATATTATATTGCAGTTCGATTTAATATTTTGTCGAGTAATCTTTGAAACGAAGAGAAGGAGGAGTGGCGTTGAGGTTGCCCCTTATGCTGGATACTATACCAAAAACTCTCCCATCCACCCCCCCCCCCCCCCCCCACCCCGAAACACCCCCAACAACACATCTCACCTCACAGGTTTTGAGAGCAAAGCGGGGTGCGAATTGTGTTACGTCGGCACAGATAAATATATTAGGCATCATTGATTGAATCAGTGGAGTAGGTATGGTTCCAATATTCATCTCGTTACTCCCCATTATACCTGATCAAGGATTCAACCCCCTAAATCGAATTTACCCGACGATCTTTAGTTCTGCATCCGAACCATCTTATATTTTTTCATCTTTCAACTCGACTTTTTAAAGTTCATAAAAGGTTTACAACATCTCAACAATGATTATAATTTTGAACTTGATTGCTCAGAAAATAATATCAAGATCATTTGGTAATTTCCTCAATCTAGTGCCATATATCGTAAATATATACTAATGGAGTAAAGACTACAAGTATCTGGAAATTAAAATAAATATTCTGATTGCTTCAGAATGAGACTTTGCAAAGGTTTTATATAAACTTTATATTGAATTCAGCGGCGGACCCGAAGATTTGAAAATGCGAGGGGGGGGGGAAGCTGGAAAATCGGAAAATAGGGGCAAAACAGGGGCAAAAAACAATGTATTGTATATCCAGTGGGTGATTAAAAAAAAACTATGGGCGCAGCCGAAAATCGTCTGCTATATTATAAACTACCGGTCATTTATAAAGCGCTTTACCTGTTAAGACCAAAGCGCTTACAGTATATTATTACCCCGGTCACTGGATTCATTTTTCGATCCCGCACTTTACAGTGCACAATCTCCAATTAAAAAAAAAAAAATTAAAAAAAGTTTAAAAGGGGGACACGTGCCTCTTCCGCGCCCCTCCCCTGGATCTGCTAACAATATTTAATTGAATATTCGGAATGTTGTAGGTACCATTAGCCGATAATCGATTATGTCCCTGCAAAAACATGATAAAAGGACTCGGAGAAACTGTGGGTTTATCCTTCGATGCATTACTAAATATAATCTGATATGAAAGGAAAAACTCTACGTCAATGAAAGTAAATGTACTCTACAATTCTTATTCCACAGAACCTCCATCGCTTTAAGATTAGAAAGTCGGAGAAAGTAAGATGTTCTTACGATTCACAGCATAAAGTTTCACTACCAAAAGATAAAAATTCAATACACTAGTGCCAGTAATCTTTGAAGCATTTAATAATTATATGAATTTCTTTCAATATGTTTTTTTTAACTCACCTCGACCACGTTGATATTGCTCAAGTCTTGAATGTTTTTCATGGCTTCGTAGCTTCTTATCATAAATTTCTCTATCGTTTTCTCCGTCATCTGTTAAATGAGCTGGAATATCCAAACTGACACGCGAATTCTCAACTTTCCGATTCAACCATGTAGACTCAACAACATTTTGATTAAATCCATTAAATTTCCCGGGCCTCGGCTTTCCAATTCCAAAATTTGGCGGGAACTCGGCACCCTCAGTTTCTGACGACAGTTTCCTTTTGGCGCCATTTTCCGCAAACTTGGCGTTCAAATCTAGCGCTTGAACGGACGAGTAATCCACGACGTCGGCTTTCTTCTTCAGAATCCCCTGGACTGCGGCGACATTGTCCCGTGGTTCGTACGGTGCTCGTGGTAGCCAGACGAGCTCGACGAGGCAGAAGGAAAGCGTTGCTAGGAAACCAGTTTTGAAAGCAATCCGCACTTTCTGCATCCGCCAGTTTATCCCGCTCCAAGTCATCTTCAAAAATTGAATAATTTCGCCTAGATTGGATAATTTACAGAGCCTGTACGAAAGTTTAGCCCATGCTAATCAAATTCTTGTCACTGAGTGTGGAACGCCACCTGAAAAGAAGAAAATAAAAGTCAAAACTCACAACTGTTGTGGCATATTTGGGGCTTCGCGTTTTGGGGCTTCACGTTTCTCAGCTCAGGCGATTATCATTGTTAGCCCTGTGAATTTGTGTAGATTCCTCGCCTTGACTGGCAGTAATTGGACAGTTTGGTTATTTCCACACAAGTAGAAATAAATTTGTATCAAGCTTAATATAACTCATAATCCATAGATCATCGACCTGGAACTAAATGCTATTAACTCAAATTAACTGTTTAAATCCTTTAAAACATCCACATCTGCAACTTCTTTGCAGTAATCCTAAAGGCTAAAGAAGCATCTTGGCAGACAACATGCGATCAATATATTCCGAATTTCACAATCACCGTATATGTATTTTATATATTCAGTGGCAAGTTGTACATCTGAAACGAGATTTAGAATTATATCAAACTGCCAGTCATTCAATAGCGATCAATCAATAGGCTTTGTAAGTTCAGGGGGCGACAGGAGACCGTTGTCATCACATAAAAGTTAGATGTTGCACAAAAAGCAGTCACTGAAAAAGAATTATTTTCCGAACTGAAGAAATTTGATAGATCCAAGAAGAAGGCCTACAATTTTTCAATGAAAATCAATTTCGTTGCCATTGTCAAATGGAGAAGACGAGAATATATGCCTTTGAACGTGATGTATTCCAAAACTACATTGAAATCCTTCAACTTCCGTTTACCTTCCCTCGTTGGGTTTTAGCACTCGCATAATGATTATCGCTGATCGACAATTCACCGGCTCGGCTCTGCTCTACATTTTATCGGAGTTCTTGTTGGTTTTACCGCCTGCACTAGCCCGCTATCTGTCATCGCTGCACGTCTCCGCAACCCTGGGTTCCCCTCGCGAACCCAAACATTACCTCCTCCGACAATAAACAATGTTCGTTTGCCTTTCCTTTTTGTCGAACTCTGCTCCAACCTCGCTAGAACAAATATGGGGTATAGTAAACTAAACTGTTCGCAGGTTACCAAGTAATATTTGTATTCCATTTTCTCTCGTCCCTCGCTATTTCCTTCACCTGCACTCGTTGTCTGCGTCTGTCATGTTGCGTTTACCTGGAGAGAGAGAGAGAGAGAGAAGGGGGGGAGGGGGGGGAGAAATGGGGGGGGGGGAGAGGAGAAAGGGGGTTCAAATGACAGGAAAAATAAGTCATTATGATGGTGTTTGATGACATCCGCTACATTGAAACCACTTAAAGACGAAGTTCACTTTAAATTTCAGTTGGTTGAAATGAAAGCAGATAATAGAGTTTTGTTTTGTTTCAGTATTAATTTGTTCTACGCCATGGGCCCAAAGCTTTCTGACAAGATCCAATTATTTCATTCAAAACTATTCATCCTTTCTCAAGTTATAAGAAGCGGGAAGCTTGCCATGTTTCCTAAATTCAACGGAAAACCAATAAACCTTGTGCTCATTATGTTATTCTAAGCACTTGTGAAATTGACAGATACGAAATGTTGGTTCTCGGACTTCGTGACATGTCAGGGGGAAAAGTAGAAAATTAAACATTCCCTGGCAAAACTACACCGATCATTGTTGAAAAAAAGAAGGATATTATCCATAATCAACTGTATACTAACAATTTTTCTCTCAAGTACATGTATGTTCTATTTCAACACTCACGTAACTCCCCCCCCCCCCTCAAAAAAAATAAATAAATAAATACAAAAAATGAAAATGAAAAGACTAAACATGTAGTCCCATCATTGTGCGTTTACATAACATGACACATTAGCATCCCGGATTTCCCTCACACATTAACTATAAACCGAACTCTTCTAATCCCAACCATAAATATCGCCCTTAATCCTAACCTTGACACCATAACCCTAAAACTTATAGCATTATGATTAGGTCTATGGTTAGTTAATTTAGCACCAAACACCGATAACTGTAATGCATAAGTAAGGCCTACATGTATGTAGCGATTGAAGCTCCTTGCTCCAGTTTACAAATGCCCGAAGAACATTTCAAGAAACTTTCTACAAATACCTAACTCCATCCAATATGGCTCAATTGCCATGACAACGGCACACTTGGTGGTACTATATCTCAATAATCGTTATGGAACATCAAAATTAGGATTACGAGGTCAAAGATTCACATAACGAGGTCGTTATGTAGGCCCCAAGTCTCCAATAAGAATGCTACCGAACGAATATTGTCTATAGTGCATGTAGGCCTACGGAAAGATGAATTGCCTCTTGGTCTACAAACACCCGTCTGGTCCTATCCCACTTGGTCTAATCCCGTTTCGTCCATAACCGGTTCGTCTACTAACCATTTGGTCTATTTGTCACTTCATAGCCCATTTACCAATTTGTCTAATTTCCAGTTAGCCTAAAAATCGATAGAAGACCAAATAGCCAATGAGGTATTCCCCTTCCATCCACCTGGATAGGCCTAATGGGAGAGATATCAGTCGGATATAAACCGTAGTCACGTGTTTTTGCTTTTGCTTTTGTTGTTTTTTATTTGAAAAACGCAAATGATTTATTGACAAACATTTTGTTTATTGGTATATTCTTCTAGCAGCCCAATCACGCACACTACTCACTCCCCATTTTCTCCTTCTCCCTTTCTTTCTCTCTCTCTCTCTCTCTCTCTCTCTCTCTCTCTCTCTCTCTCTCTCTCTCCCCCTTTGTTTCTTTCTCTCTCCCTCACCCTTCTTCATATCCCGTGCTATCTATATCACTAATATCCATGGTAACAGGACGCTATAAACCCTTCACTCACCCATAACTTCACTGCTCGGTATAACCCAGTAACATATCATATATCGCTTATAGGGTCATAGCATCATATTACAGGACAGGGTCGCTTGACAAAATCTCAAGGGGTATAAGAGAATGCTACTGAAAAAAAGAGACAAATTTACCAGTCTCCACATCGGGTAAAAAAGCTCCTGCTTCTCTGTTTCCATAGCACTTCAGTACTTTACAAGTTCCAAAGTGTGTTTTCTCACTTAGGCTATTTCTGAAAAGTGGTATGTCAAATTAATATTGAACTGTTGATTGATTTCGGATCCTATAACAGAACAGAACGAAATGTGTGATAATTATTATATTTGACCCAACATCTCAGCCAAGAAACTCACTTCCAACGCCATATCGATATGACGGATCCACAAAATGATGTGTCAATTTCCTTACCTATATTAGCTAATAAGGCTTACATTATGTTGAACATGATATGATCATCTAACCCTAAGTCACAGTCCCTCTCCTGTTTTCTCTCTCCATCTCTCTCTCTCTCTCTCTCTCTCTCTCTCTCTCTCTCTCTCCATCTCTCTCTCATTCTCTTTCTCTCTCTCTCTCTCTCCCTCTCTCTCTCTCTTCTTTAATCGCCTCTCAGACAAAACCATTTCTCCTAAATCATTTCAAATCATATCTGAATGTTTAAATGATAAGAAACTTCTAGTTAACCCAACTTCTAAAATTGTCTAAAAACATGGGGGTAGGTTTTTCAGATACAGATTTGGAATAATGTGGCTTACGGAGATAACTCATTTATTAATTCAACGAATCTCTTAAATGGACAAAAGTTATAATACTTCACAATTGAAACGAAGGACGACTAATGGACAATTTAGAGACATAATGTTGATGCATCAAAGGATCGAGAAATCGCCTTATATAAACAATTTCTTTGTCATTATTGTGTGATAAACTGTCAATCGATTCATTTTTACGAATTAGCGTGTCTTAACGCAATTTCAGTCACTGTCCTATCTTTTAATGACTTCTAATTTATTTTGAAGGATTTTTTAAAATGTATATAGACATCATTCTGTAGAAGGGTATTTCACTGTTCACATGAAAAACGACTAATGGACAATTTGCGCACTTATTTAGGGACCTAACATGCTTATGTTAAGGTTTCAATAAGAGAAATCACTCAAAGGAAAACAATTTCTTTGTCATTATTGTGTCTTGGGATAAACTGATAATCGTTTCATTTTAAGAACGGGAATAAGTTCCTAAATTCAAGGACTTCGATACTGAAGGAAACTCTTAAAGAGTGAAAGGAAATCAGATTGTTGACGACTTCCACAACTTTTTAACGAAATAAAAAATCGTATAAAATATAAACCGGTGCCCGACCATGAACAACACGCCCCCATATGCATTATATACCCCAAAATATCACATCATACGAAGCTGTGGCATGTTCTCCACATTTTTTTTTTTGTAATGGCCGAAGAATATCAAATTGCTTATAGAAGTGATTTTACTATTATAGTTTTTGTCCAAAAGTGATCCTTTTCAAACATATTTTCTTCAACAGCCTGGAAATAGATCTTGATACAGACAATATTGCATCCTACGGCTTGAAATTACAGATTTATTTTCTAATAAAAGTCTTACATACTCGCCTGGCTAGCTAAACATGCTAAAGTCTATTGACATGACATTATTTCTTTCACACTCAAAGACAAGCTCGGGAACTCCATAAGCAAACAATCCAAGACGCCTTAATATTTACCAAAGGTCCATAAGGTCTTGGTTTATCAACAGGGAACATGTACTTGGTCGACATTTTTAGACAGATTTCAGTTTTAAAGAGAAATTATTGTTCTGGTCGTGACATTGAAACGTGGAAGACACTGTCTAAAAGTGAGTTGAAAAGTTTGATAACAGTTCAACTAAGCACTATTTTGTGCTATGAGGTTTTAGAATCGCCAAAATGATAAGAAATTAACCCAGTTCAGCTTTGAGTCACATGAAATTACACAGAAATGCATGTATGGGGCAACACGAAATGTTTGGGACCCAAACATATCGGCTGTTTTTGGTATATTTTGAGTCATATTACGACTATTAGGCCAATTGAAGGTAATTTTTTTATTGTGGAGCTTTTTATCATGATATTCTTCGCAAATAGCATGAAAATAACAGGAAAGCTAACAATAATTTTCGTCATCTTTCCCATACCTTCCCATTCCCTTTAAGTTTTTGTGTTCACGTTCGGAATTTTGACGTTTGCATATACGCTGAACCAGAAAATCTATTAAGCCAATACAATTTTAATAACAATTGTATATTTGTTTTGCTCTAGGTTCATTTTGTTTACAAATTTTATGTCAATACAAATGCATATTCTTTATAAACCTCTGAGATTCAAAAGGGTATTTTCAAGCGCGGCGATTTCATGTGACGACTGGAGGGGACGGTAACACCCGTAAGTGAAAAAATGATACACTAAAAATTCGCATACTTCTCACATTATGCAGAAACTAATGAAAATATTTGCGAGCGCGAAGCGCGAGCCGAAAATTTTGCCTTATAATAACATTTAGCATTCTATTTGACATACATTTTACTTCTTTATTAGCTTCAGAAGCTAATCACTACATAAAAATATGTTAAGCTTTGAAAATCGAGGGGGGACGATTCCCCCCCCCCCAGAAAAAATCGAGGGGGGACACGTCCCCACCCCCGGATCGCCGCCAATGGGTTTTTTAATGCAGCCTAAGACCATTTGAATAATGGAATAGATTTCAAATTGCCAGACAATTTTGCAGAACCCTTTCAAGGTTATATACTCCCCGATTAAGCATGTTTAATAGGCTTAAGCTTAATGCGGCGGTCACAACTCGCCGTACCTTCGACGTGCAACTCCCTATGACGGATTTCGTAGAAAATTACTACAGAAACGCAGGAATCGCAGAAGTTGACTCAGGACCTGTGCGTGCATTGTACATGCAACGCAGGCTACGTTGATGGCACGTGCCCCGTAGCCTACGACGAGTTATGTAATCATGCTAATCGTAGACATGGAAATATTCTCACCTCCAGTTCTTTACCCACTCGAGTATCATGATGATAATCGTCTTCAAAAGTAGATCTCTAATGAGATCGAAGAATGAAGAAATCGGGAGGGGGCTTTTTCATTCTAAAAGGCACTTCAAAACCTGCTCAACTGTTATTAAAGAAAATAGTCTAGTGAAGAAGGGTGTCTTGGTGATTAAGAATAATGAAGAAAATACTGTAAAGCCTTATGTCAAACATTTTAAAACCGACTCGACTGTTTGTAAAGGAAGAAGCCCGTAGAGCAAACTACCTACTGAATTTTAGACGAACTGCAGCCTCGGATGGTGTGGGGGTGGGTAGTATAAAAAGGGGCACAGATGACAATTTTTCTGAGAAAGCTATACAATATGTATGTTCATTTGTGGTTATCAATGGTATATAATCAAATTTAGGTGGGGAGCTCGCATCTCCCGCCCCCATCTGTAACGGGCGCGCGCTAAACTGGTTCGGTAGTCCAGACCAGTTACGGATCCAGGAGGGGGCACAGGAGATGCGTGGCCCGCCCCCTTTATAATTTAACCATCGCTCATTTACTGTACATGTTATAATCGGGAAAATCTGATGCGCCCCCTATTTTTACACTTTTTCGGGATGCGCCTCCTGTATTTCAAAATCCTGGATCCGCCACATCAGACTGCACTAAACCGACGTGAACGGGGTATGTAAGTGAATCTCAAGAAATGAAGGAGACTTTTGGCACTAAAGTTCGAAAAGTCAGTCCTACGATTATGGGACAAAATCAAGCCGAAGAAAAACGTTCGCTATATTGTCTGGTACATGCTATATATTCAGAATGTTTCATGATCTTGACGGAATGACAGGATTCGGAACCCGAATTAAATTGAATTCTTGATTCAATTATGATTTTGATTGACCCAGCCCTGGAACATGGGGGCCCATGGGAGATGCTCCTGGGAGATGTTGCCTGAATGGTGATCCAAATAGCGCGATGTCATGGTTTCAAATCATATTTAATTCCTTTATAAAAGTTATAAAGCTGTATTTCATTTCATTTCATTTCATTTATTTTCATATCTCTCATGTTACATCGTTATACATATCTACGTATCTACTCATCATAAAGAGTGTTATGGTAAATTTACATCAATTAAGTGCATTTTGGCTCTAGACAGTCATTATTTCATACCCCCCCCCCAAAAAAAAAAAAATGGATTTGAATTTGATTATTTCATTTCATAAAAACATGGAACCATAACCCAATGGAAATAAATCATTAAAATTATCTTGATTTTATTATCATTCGGATTTTGGGGAATCTTTACTCATGCTATTTGAATGGTTAAAGACGGAAGTTCTTTAGATTTTCACGACATGAATTATTATTTCAAAATGGAAAGAGCTCAATTCGACGAAAGAAACTGACAAATTGCAAAATTTCATTGCTAAATTCAGTCATAATTTTCATGACTTGAAATGTTCACCTCTCCGGCCAACTTTAGAAATTTTCAAAGGTTTTACCCATGTGAATGTACAGTATATCAATCTAAAAACTCACCTAAATTTTGTGAGACTCCAAGAGTTGCATTCTCGTCCTCACAAATGATAAAATTTGGTCCAAGGTACATGTAATTTCACCAGCAGGACCAGTCAGAGAAACCCAATACGGTTCTACCTATATCAAATCCCAAACTGAACTCTGTGGACAAATTAACCGTAGATTTGGCTGCTTTGCAGGTTCGCAAGCAGGCTTACTGCAAATGGAACGAGATGCCAGAGAGTGTTTTGATGTTTTCATATTTTTGTTCCAGGTTTCTAGAGACTCCATCTTAATTTAATTTGAAGACGCCCACTGAATGCCAGTCCTAGAAGGATCTTCAAGTATACAACTGCTTCCCTTCATAAGGTTGATAAGATCGCAAGACCGAGGAATAGAGACTCTGGAGCCTCCAAGGCACAAATCTTGTCACTCATAATTATACGCAAAACAGAGTCTGAACTTGGAAGCTGCAAGCCCCCATCTCAAAGACATTCGGTGTATTAATTGTACCATAGTTCAAAACCGTAATGACCCAGATAGGTTTATATCCACTTGGTCTAACAGCAGGTGCTCATATATTCCATTAGTCTAATACCTCATGGACTAAACTCCTTTGGCCTAATAACAATTTGGTCCAACTTACAATTGGTCTAATAAATACTTGGTCTAATTCTCACTTAGTCTAATCACTTGGTCTAATTATTAATTCATCTAGAAGCCATTTGCATTTTCGTCTAATGAGCAAATGAAAATATGCTCTATTAGACTTGGTTTAGACCAAGTGGCAATTTACTCCAAGCCCATGGTCCAAGCATAGCACACAAATCAAAGCCAGAAATAGGAAACTACATTCACTCATATCATGTACACATTGGACGCGAAGGCGTGGCCAGGTATGTGTTGCCATGGCAACAGACCTGTCAAAAAGTAATGAGATGTGTTCAGATCTCACTCAATCAAATGAGGGCTTGGAAGGAAGATCAAATGTCTATCCTGTATTGAAATTACTGCTGACTTCAATTCAATTCAATTAAATTCAACTTAATCTTTCATCACCACAGAAATCGTATTTCATTTGCACAAAACAGAATCGGGCAATATGACATTTAAATAATATAATTTGCAAAATAACTCTTTAACTGCATATACAATATAAATTTTTTGGTATATTCAAAATAGGGTAATACAAAAAAAAAAATTTAAAATACATCGATATTCCTATGGACTGTGCAAAACAAAACAAATCAAAATCACAAGGAAGTATAGCCTGCTGAAGGGGGGAAATAGTTTTAAATGACAGTCATTGGTTATTCCTAATTGGATGAAAAGGAACGATTGGTCAAATTATGTCGAAAAAACGATGTCTGAAGAGATCGATCGAGTATAAAACTTTTGAAGAAAAAAAAATAAAAGAAAAAAAAAAACATTCTACAATGTATTACACCTATTTCCTTTTCCTCTCACTATTTTCCCATTGCTAGTACCCTTCTTTTATGTTATGCACTAACATTGCATCAGATTATCTTGGGATTCAGTATAAATTTGTTTTATCAATGACCTATCCATACCCTTACAGATACCTCAATATAATCATCTTATATTTGAGTTATCAACTCGTGTTTGAGGAGATTTATGGCAGTTACATTTGGGAGGTTACGGTTATCAGACTCTTGAGAATGCAAGCCAAACTGAACGTGAATGAAGTGGTCGCAAATACAGTTCATCATAAACATGAAAATACAATTATCATGGTTCCCTAAACGAATCTCTATATTAAAAGCCGAAGCCGAAGGCAATCAAACGGAGAGCTGCCACTGCCCGAAAACGGGTAGTACCCGTTCTCGCGTGTTTGCGGGTGATGCGCAGCGAGACCCCACACAGCTTCATCGTAGCTGTACTGCATGATGAACGCGTGAAAGTAACGCTTTCCCCTCTATGTTCTTTGGTATCGAGGTTTCGGTGCGAATGTTTGTCGCCGTCGTTGTTTTTTTAGTTTCGACACTTTGCTCAACAAATCACTTAACAAAAAAAAGCAGTGCAACGTCACATTCAGAAGTCATGAAATACGACCGTTTGTATGTAATCTTGCCATTTGCGATGAGATAGGACCGAATTTCTGCCCGATCGATCGATCGCTGTAATCTAGTGTCTTTAAGAAAGCAAAAACAAAGTTAATCACAGCAACAACAAAAAAAAAAAAAAAAAAAAAAAAAAAAAAAAAACAGAGAGGAGAGAGAGAGAGAGACAGACAGAAAGGGCGTCATAAAAAAAAAAGAAAAAAGGGAAAAAAAGAAGCAATGAAATATACATTATAGAGAAGTGAGAGAGATATTTTTTTTTTTTTTTTTTATTACTATATTAAGAAAAAAAAAGTAAGGGAGGATGGACAGAAACCAAACCACTAAAATTTTGATTTTTTTTTTTTTTTTTTTAAATAGTTATAGGCCTATATTACGTAACCGGTTTACTGTGTAAATCATTAAACTAATTATCTCATATACCTCTCAGTCTAACTTAATTCGAGTATTTTTTTTCTTTTTTTCTTCTTTTTTTCCCCCTTTCTTTTTAAAGTTTTATTTGGTTTTGTTTTTTTGATATTTCCGTTCAGGGAGGGCTGCGCGCCTCAAGAATAATGTTTTGATAAAATATTAATACCTGAGATGATACATCCTGAAAAGGATGTCTTCAATGAAACCATATAAGGTGAGTTTAAAAAAAATAGTGCAAAATCCGGAGAGAAAAGGAAAAGTATGAAAGAGGATGGAACGAGAAAAGATAAAAAAGTAAGTGGTGACTATAATATATTTGAATAATTCGTTGATTAGCAGAGCCTCAAATGTGTGTTTTTTGTTTGTGTTGTTGTTGTTGTTTTTTTTTTTGTGATGATTGATATTAATTCGAATGCAAAAGTTAGCAAAATCTAGCCAGAAGGAAAAGAAGTCTAATCGCATATATAAAATATGTATAAGAAAGAAACTTGCCTCGGAGGGAAAGATAGAGAGAGAAAAAGAAAGAGAGAGAGAGAAATGGGGGAAAGGAATAAACAATCTATGGGGGACGGTTGTCAAGGTATCAAAAACATTTTTACATGTAATATAACAACACGATATTCCTCTTTTATTAATATATTTTAAACAACAACAGTAAAAAAAAAAAAAAAAAAAAAAAATGGGTCGGCTGAAATTGTTCTTCGTATGTTTGTTTGTTGTTTTTATTTTTTTTAATGAAATTTTAAAAAGGGCGTCATAAAAAATATACACCCAAAAAGAGAGAGTGAAGGAAAAGGGTGGCGTCATATAAATAATAATTTAAAAATCCATCTTATGGAGGATGTGGTGAGATGTGTTCTAAGAGAATATATAAACTAAGACAGTATTTAGCCGGAAAATAAAAGAGAAACCATATTATTCAAAATTAAGATATTCAAAATAGACATAATTTTCATTATGATCGAAAATCAAATAATATTTCAAATGAAGATAATATTGTTTATTACGAGGAAAACTCAAATAATAAATGGGAAATTGTTCGACCAAATGGCCCCAAAAACATATAAGCCTCTCAATTTGTTTACCAGCTAACAGTTCAGTTAGGGCTCCAAGTAGTCCATCGACCCATTCAGATGTCATGAAATAATATAGTCATGACAACTGTATTAAAATGACAAGATATGTTATAGAGGAGGTGAGAGGAGGGACGGAGAGAGAGAGAGAGAGAGAGAAGAGAGAGAGAGAGAGAGAGAAGAAATAAAGTAAAATAGTAAGGGAGTATAGGACAGCCGGGAAATAGAAAGACTAAATTTCAAAATTGAATATAATATTACGTTATACGGGAAAAGCAAATAAAACTAATGCTGCAGTCACACAGACACGTTACGTACAGATACGTTTGTGTTTATTTCTTCTCTAATTCCTATCACTTCTTATGTAGTTCTCTGTTTTTACTGGATGAACGAAATTATCAATATTTCCATTGCTGCAGCTATGACGGGTAGGCATCCGTGGGGATCGGCAAAAAAAGAAAATAATTTTTTGGACGCAACCGGACGTAACTCAACGTAAGTGTCTGTGTGACTTAGCACAAGGGGAAAATTGTTCTTCCAATGGACCAGTAGGCCTACAAGCGAGCAAAAATGTAATTTGAAGCAATTAAATAGCTCACATGTCACTTACACATTTTTAATTCATGCAGATATCATGCACATTGTAAAAATATACCTCACCTCTCATCTAACTGGATTTCGTTTTTTTTTTTTTTGGGGGGGGGGTGTTTATGATATTTGGGTTGATAGGCACGTTTCAAGGATAATGTTTTAATAAAGCATTCATATCTAATTATACGTTTCTGAAAATTAGTGTCTTCAATCAAACTGATATAAATAATAAAAATATATAGGGGCCAAATACGGAAAGGAAAAGGAAAAAGAAAAGTAAAACGATATGAGCAACATGTCTTGCGTATTTTGGGTTGGGGGGGGGCTTAAGGGGGCTTCAAATTTACCCTAGAGGGGAGCTAAACTGAACTGAAGGGGAAGCAAAGTGATCGAAAAGCAAAATATAAAATATAGAATAAAAAATAGAAATAAAATTTTTAAAAAATTAATAGAAATGGGAGGAAAGAATAAAAACCCAATGGACGGACTTAACTCAATCCCCTATGATGGTATGCAACCTTCTTGGAGGCCGATTTATTCTTTTAAAACAAATAAGGGGAAGTATAGCGCGAAAGATAGAGAGAGAAAGGGAAAGGTAATGAAATACTATGGTGGACTGCTGCATGGTTATCGAAACATTTTATAATGTAATATGATAACATAAACATTCCTTCTTTATTTTTAATATACATTTTCAAAAAATAAAAAAATAAAAAATGGGCGTGGGTCGGGTGAAAATCGTTTTTTTTTTTTTAAAGTTGGTATTAAATTGTATAGGTAACAATCAAAATAAAATAGAATTATGTGCCTAACCCACTGTGCTGCTACGGGCACTGCTGCTAGTATACTAGAATAGGATTGTGGTTTACAATTTTTCCCCTTCCCCATGCTCAACCAATAGGAGCCCCCCCCCTCCCCCCTCCCCCTCCCCCTCTTCCCAAAGAAAAGAAAAGAGGGACGTCAGACAACTTTTCCCCCCTTCCCTTGTAATACTTTTGTTTTCCGTTTCTTCTTCCCTCCATGGTTTTCTGACGCCTTCCCTCAGCCCTCCCCCACCTACGACTCAGAGTTCAACTTGATTCCGCCTGCCTTTTCAAGTTTTGAATGTTTGTCTTTTCCCAATCTACGGTAGATTTGCCCATTATAAAATGATGATCTATGTGACCACGACCTTAACATTATTTTACCCCGGGCTGCTGTCACAAATGATTTGATTTATCGAATTATGTTGAGATGAATTTATCCCGATTATAATTGGGGAAACCCAGCTGTGATGCTGGTCTCGAATGTTCATTTTATCCTTGTCTAACCTAACAACATGATGTGCGTCATGCTAAGCAGTGGTCACAACACTATTATACGACGTGCAACTAT
>CALNVZ010000641.1:22298654-22350778 GCA_940671915.1 Paracentrotus lividus | reverse complement strand
CATTTCGCTGATCGCTGGAAACTGGGATAAAATATTTTGTCCGCCCCTCCCTACTGAAGAATTGATATACCACATGGTTAGTGGACGAATTGTAGACCAAATGGCTTGTTGACCAGTTGGTTGTAGACCAAATGGTAAGTGGACCAATAGGATGTAGACCAAATGGTTAGTGGACCAATTGGATGTAGACCAATGGCTAGAGGACCAATTGGGTGTAGACCAAATGGTTAGTGGACGATTAGGGTTTAGACTGAATGGAGGTAGACGTATTGGCTAGTGGACCAATAGGTTGTAGACCAATAGGTGTTTTAACGTAGATATTTGCACGTTGCACAATGTTGTGACCACCTCATACCATGATCCTAGTAACAACTGTGTAATCCAATCATTATGAACCCCCAACCGAGCAATGCTTCACCTGCCACAAGCTAAAATGTAAAATGTTGGCTTTTTCAAGGTACATGTTGAATTATCTCCTTATCTGAATCTAATGCAAAGAGACTTTAGAAAGATTCGAAGTTATTGAATGATTTCAAATTTACAAAATAGACCATAAACTAATGTGCTACCAAGTAACTTCAATGCCCCATTCGAAAAAAAAGTCCAATGGGGCACTGAAGTTACTTGGTAGCACATTATATTTCATTGATGGTTACTATGTCACCAATGGTATCTATAACATGGCAACATTGCTCAACAGCTAATCAAAATCAAGGATTTTACCATTAATGGTATTGGTTATATGCATGTAGGCTTATATATATATATTTTTTCATATATAAATAAAGATTATACTTTATATTCAATAATATACATCATAATACAATATGAATATTGGTACTGGCGAAAAATGCAAAGTAAATATTTAGTTGAGTATTACAGATTCAAATGATATTAAATTTTTCTGCTCTTACTCAAGCATGAATATATAAGAGATGCTCTAAGTAGCATTTCTTCCACATCATTAGAAATCGATGTCAAATGATGACCTTGAAATGTTTTTGCACTTGAGCGGTAATGTTTATCGATATTTTCTTATGATGACAGACAAGTTATTTGGAAGTACTACATCGACATAATAAACAGATGACACGACTAGCATGTCATATAGATTATAAACATTGTGTCAGTCCACGACGATCGAGACTTGTCTGACTTATAGGTTTGTTATGACTCGTGGGAAATGTTTTATCTAAAATTCAACAAGACATTAATAAACTTTTTTCACCATACCATTATGCCTGTAGGCATTATTATTATGATCTTTTGAAGAATTACTAAAAAAAAAAAAAAAAATACCATTATGCCTGTAGGCATTATTATTATGATCTTTTGAAGAATTACTAACAAAAAAAACAAACAAACAAAACAAAACACTGAGTTGTTTGGACAATTTAAATTAGTAATTATCATTATTAATACTTTTTAAAAGTGATACCATAGCTAACACTCTTATCACGATGTATTATCAAGTCAAATAAAAAAATATATTTCGGTCATACCGAAAGACTAACCAATAGTCGAAACTATAACAAAACAACAACAAAAAAAATGAACCAAAGCCTGTAAAAAAATATTGATCGGAACAACTTACCGTTTCAGGAAAGTACTTAGTTCATGGTTTATGATTTCCAGGCAGAAAAATAATCTTTGCTAATGAAGTAACTTATATATCGATGATTGTTTCCGTTTTAGAAACCCAGGTACACCCCTACAAGATGACGTGAAAAATATCCATTGCGTAGTAGTATAGGCCTACCACCATCATAACCATGGCAAGGTCGAAATGAAGTTTGAACTCCCTAATAGCAAAATTATTGCGATGAAGGGCAGAACCCGCATAATGACTTTTGGAAGTGATTTTGATTGTTTACTCAGAGATAATCGGTTTGCGTTCGATTTATGACAAAAATATATTCAAGAAACGACCAAATGCCTGGGGTATATTATTGATTGTTCTGATATGATAGCGAGATTGAGTTTACGACGTCCCGATAATCGAGTCTTTTCAGCGGGCCGGTGCCCCGAGGGAAAGAGGGGGATGTTTCCATTCATACTGCACAAGCAGACAACAATATGATTTTTTTATATTACAATATGAGAGAGAAAGGAGATGAGAAAGAGGGGAGAGAGAGAGGGGGTGAGAGAGAGAGAGAAAGAGAGATAGAGAGTTAGAGAGAGAGGGGGGGTGGGGGGGGGGAGAAAGAGAGAAAGAGTGGGAGAGAAAGAGAAGAGAAAAGATAGAGAGAGGGGGGGGCAGCTAAACTAAGATATCTACAGAAAATCAGATAGACAAAGATATATTTTCATTAAAAAAAACTAGAAAAGATCTAGAGGTGGAAGGAAAAAAATGAATAATGAGATGGTAGAAAGAGAAACTGAACGATAGAAAGAAATAAGAATGAAAGGAGCCTTTAAAAAAAAAGTAATATAAACTAAGATATAAAGATAGAGAGAGGGGGGGGGGGTGGGGAATAGAACGAGAAATAGGGACAAATCAACAGGAGGAAAAGGAATAAAGAGCAAAATAAGATTTTAAGAAAAAGTGGGCGAGAGAGAGAGAGAGAGAAAGAGAGAGAGAGAGAGAAAGAGAGAAATAGAGGGAGAAAGAAAGAAAGAAAAAAAGAGGAAAAGAGAAGTGTTTAGAATACAGGTGAAGTGTACTTTTTAGCACCGTCTTTTGCACTTTGCTTCGGGATCATGTAGGGATCGCTTGCTGCGCTGCAACAATATATTTTGTTTGCCCTTTTTAAAGGGAAAGAAATCCACTGCATTTCTCGACTTCATGAAGATCTACATAACTACAACCACTTCATTCACACAATAAATTTGATATCACCCAAATGCAATTTTATTAGTTAGTGTATTTTGTTGTCAACTTTCGTTATTAGGGCTTGCCAATAAACATGATTTTTTTTTCTTCTTCAATAAATGAACAAGAAATTTGAAATAATTATACTCACCCCGTTACATGCTTGGGCCTATCAGGCTTAATACTATAGTGTAATAGAATATGGTAATAAGTGAATGTCTTACTGGAGAGTTTTATTATACTTTCTCTAATGTTTTACGCAGGCCTATGGATAAGTTTTTAATTGTTTTGCAGATTTTCACCTTCATTCGGCATTTTGAGCAATGGGAATAATGCTACATAACAAATTGTAATAAATACGTCATTAAAGTTGTTTTTTTAAACGTATTCATTGATATTTCTTGTACATGCTAGTATAAATGTGAATGCTGGAGTTTCTTTTCTTTTCTCCATTCTTATACTCATGTGACTTACTTGTAAAGCGAACACATACTATGTTTTGTTGAAGACAAACAAAAAACCAATACAACGTATTATATTTGTCACGAAAGAATTGTACTCCCAAGGTCGACATAAGTAAATATTGTTCAAACAACATTTACATTAACCCTAACAATGAAAACATGACAATACCAATGTACTTCATTTGCACTTCCCCAAGAAAAGTTCCAGTCGCATGAAATTTTACCACAACATAATCCGGCGGTTTAATGGCCAAACGCCTCTCCCGAATGGAACCCAAATATTTTCCTACCTGAGGTTCTCGCTTTTTGCCTTTTGTGAGTTTTGAATCGCGATTGACCTCAAAAGTGCTCGTTTTTTCAATAAATCGGTAAGAAAACAAATTAATCCTTGCCTGGATTGTCTGGGAATGGTATCGTACCTTTGTACCTTTGCCAATCCCACCCGATTTACAATTGAATACGATCAAATTTGAATACGTGAATCCTCAGTAGTAGAGCCTACTTCAACAGGGGTGAATATTCTTCAGATGAAAAGTTGAGGTGTGGTAGGGCTGACCATGCTCCCTCAATCATCATTATTGACTTCAACTTCTTTCTGTCTCTACGTTGGACAGTGTCAGCGCTGTATTTGTGCCTGAGATCTCGATCCTATATAGCAGAATCCTCGTCAGAGACATGACAAAAATGTATGGTAAACTACACTAACTCTTTAAAGCGAGATATACTTTTCTTGTGAAGATTGTCACCTCGTTTTATCAAAGAGAGGTGTTGGTAAACTACGGATTTTTTTAATGTAAGAAAGTTTATATTCTGACACAAAATGTTTACTCCCTTTCCCATTCCACTTATAGCTTTATCCCTTTGGGCTAATCTTTTGTAGCCGAGGGACTTTTTTAAAATTTCGTGATAAGTTGTTTGTTGTATGGCAAATATTATGTCCGTTCCCTCCTACCAAATGACTGAACACAATAAAGTATTGATATAAAGATTTGTGCCGGAGAGAATTTCAATAGTTCTAAAACTTGTTAAAAGCTCTTTCGTTTAATCGGATATATTCCTCAAGGCCATGCAATTCTTCAGTGCATATTGCTGAAGGCTTCAGTCATACCAACAAACCAAGGAGCTTCAAACTAGGGAAGTGTGAGCTTCCCTGTTCAAACAAACTGACCTCAAACAGAAAAAAAAAAAAAATAAAAAATCGATTATTCGAGGAAGGACCCTATATATTCAGAATTTTACGGGGGGTCGAAGTCGAGAATAGTGAACCTATCTGAGGAAGAGATATTGGCGAGCGCGAAGCGCAAGCCGAAATCATTATCATACTTTTTTTAATAAATAGAAGGCAGAACATTTTCCCTCTTATTCAGTATCGAACTCCTTAAAAAAAACTAACGATAACCGCTGGTTAAACTCCCCCATAAAGCATTTCGCTTCCAACTTCCCATAGCTCTCTTCAGATTTATTATTTTTAAAAAAAAGAGAAGAAGAAGAAAGAAATATCAGACAAGCACGAATTGTGAATGAAAATTTTGATTTCATTGTAAATTGTTTAGAAAATGATGACAAACAAGGCCTTCCTAAAAATGAAACAAGTACATTCCCAAATGGGAAAGATACAAAATGACATCTCGACGTAAACAGGCCAAATTTACAGTAAACGAAATGTTTGTGAAACCATGGAATTGGCAAGACGAACTAGTTAATTTGGTTTGAAATGTAGACCAAACAATAGTTTATCGCCTACATCATTTTTACATGATTTCCGTTCACTGCACCCAGCTAACATTCCAGCGCCAGAAGTTGCACCTTCTGAGTAAATACAGCAAAAGTTCAATGGTTTATTACTTTGTTGTCATGTTTGAGAAATGATGTGAGGTATACCTAAACATATTGGCTGCTAGCATGAGGAGTCAGGTTCCCTCAAAAATGCACCCCCCCCCCTCCTCAAAAAATACAAATCAAATTAACAAAAAGGCAAATATAAAAAGGAAATATGTCAAGTTTTTTATAGTCTTTACCATGGAAAACAAGGGGAATATTTTCACATATTACAATATAAATATATAATTTTTTTCGCACAATTAGGCCAAAAAAAAAAATTGTTTGGTTGTCCAATGAATGCCTTTTTCAAAAATCGGGTCGGTCGGTCGGGGTTTTTTTTTTTTTTTTTTTTTTTTTTTTCCCCCATTGAAAAACAAAGAAAAACAAAGAAACGAATGACTTCCATTTTTGAGATCACTTTTACGTTTTATTGAGTTATGTAAACTGGGACTGCATGGAAAAATAACACATGTATAATACTGTTTTATGAAAAATATATACAAATAAATATGAGCTGTGTATTTCGGCGTTTGGGTGAAAAAAAAAAAAAGAGAGGTTGGTCGGGTCGGGCCGTTTCAGAGGGTCGGTCGGTCGAGGACAACCAAACAATTTTTTTTTTTTGGCCTTATAGACTCTACCTGCGGAAGACACAGATGTAGGAAAAGGTAAAGGTATATAGACAATAAAATCAAAGAAGAAGGAAAAGATAGAAGGAGGGACAGACCCTATAGATATTATCATAAATGTGATCAAATTGGATTCAAAATAATTTAGGAGCGATATTGATATGATCCGCATTTGTCAGTGGCGCGAAACAAAGTTGTTTAGAACTGTGGGTAAATAATATGTAATCTAATTTCACAATACACTGATTACGTTGTCATGTCGACAACAAAGTATGCCGATAAAACACGCTCCTCCATCGTTTCCTCTTTCCCGTTCTCTCTCTCCCTCTCTTTCTCTCTCTCTTTCTCGCTAAATCAAAATAATTCATTGATCTAAAAAAAAAAAAAAAAATGTCAAGGGCAGAGAAGTGTAAATCATATAATTAACAAAGAAATTATCAAGCCGTAATTTACTTGTGGTTTAAAGGAATTATTCGGTAATATGGAGCGTAAAATGAAATGTAATAATTTTTTCGGTGGCATTGTATATTTTTTATAACCGTAAAATAAAGATGTCGTAATATGATAACCATATATATCATATTTGTTTGGGGATCACTGATACAACAAAGATCCTCCGTTTCATTAAAATTGTTTCCTTTATTTTGCTTTGATTCGGTGACTTCAAAGCGAGGGACGCGTGGAAATGGTAACAAGAAATTACAATAGGAAGCAAATTAAAAATCGTGATATATATATTTTCTTTTTAAATAAAAAAAATAATAATAATAATAATCAAATCTCAAAATATTGTTACCATTCTTCACCCCCCATCCCCATTTTCAGCTCAACCCCTCCACTTTCAAAAACGCTCCGTGGCCCCCGACTTTAGGATGCATGCAGTCGTGCCCAGAAAAGAAAGTTCAGAATTAATGCCTCTTTACAACCGAAAGCGGGCACCAGACCGTTTTAAGACAGGTACTAAATAGAGAGTTCTGTAGTGATAATATATAATTAGCACTCGTTAGAAATGAGATATATATATTTCCCGTTTTTCGTGACAAAAAATAAGAATAAATAAATTAAATCACCTTTATGACCATTTTCAATGAACCTTTGAAGAGGAAGAAAAATGAGTAGTCGGATTCTTTAATAATTCTTTTTTTCTCAATTTGTTTCTTTAATCTTCATGATGTCAGTACTTCCAATATATATAATACAATTACATTTCAAGGTGTGTTATTAATGTCATATCCTACTTCATACAAGTCTTTTTTAATCATACTTCGTATACTTAAATTATTAATTAAGCGTTCAGTCTCCTGAAGAATCTATTTTTTCTGTATATACGGAGCAACATAGCTAGTGCACGTGGCTTTACCGTATCTTATCATCAAAGTCTCATAAGCGTTATAATTTAATCAGTTCATTAATTGTCAAATTTTATACAAAATACAATTGGGGTATAGATCTAATAAATCCACCCCAAAACACATGAAGTGTTAAAACCGTCTATGTGTACTAACTTGACAGAAATAAAACGAAATTGTGCAATCATTAACTAAACTCCCTTCTGAGGGATGTTATTTTGTTCACCAGAAACTAGTTACGTAAATTTAGATACTAATACATTAAGCATATTTATTTATTTATTTATTTATTTATTTATTTATTATCAATTCGGCAATATTACAATATACGATTAGAATAGAACAATACATGAATAAAAACAGAACCGCGGTTGGTTACATGTATCTTAGCTCATATCAATTCTACTCTATGTAAAATGTAAAGTTATACGTATACCAATGTGCGGCATTAAATCGTAATTAAACAAGGCGCGTCCATTATCTAAGAGGCCAGACGCAACAAAGTGACGTTGGAAATACGGCTGAGAAGCGTAGAAATCTATACAGCTGGCTGCAATAATAAATTAGCTCACAAAAACTCGCGTAAGAAGACTTCCCTGCATTTGAATGGTATTGTCCGTTCGGTTGAGCAATCTACTCTTGGAGATGAAAGAAATTGATGAACTTTTATCATGTAGTTAGTTAATAGATTCTCCAGACCAGATGGAGGAAATACACATTTGGGCAAGCTTATAACATTATTGTGTTGAAGTTGTAATCAGAATATGCAATTCATATAAATTGATGCTCAAAACAATGACATAGATTGTGAACTTGTCACAAGTCTTGTGAAGACGCCGTTCACATGTTTCTAGGCGATATGCATGTGATAGACGTAAATATTGACTAGTCGAGGACAGAACCTCTTATGATTATGTTCAAAGTGACAGGACCTTTTTGTAATCAATTAAAATGAATGTACCATCTCCGGAAAGCTGAGAATTCAAGCTTTTAATTGCCCTGTGAACAATAAGCTATAATAGTATAATGCGGCATCGAGGATCGAAACTATGCAGCGCATGAGCTATTTTGAGAGCAAAATATACCATATTATATTGTACAGGAATTTGATCTGTCTAGGCTTTCGAATTGACACAAGTGACAGGACTTTTTTTTCACTTTGCAATAAGTTATTCCTATTTTTGAAAAATTCAGACTCTTAGCGTACTTATTCAAGTTGAACATTTCTTTGAAAAGGTAGTTGCTCGCCACAATAAAGAAAATAACGTGAAAAACTGTCCAAAAACAAAAAAAAGTCAATGGGCGCGTTCGCTTTGAGTAGAATGGTAGCGCCCTCTATCTCTTAAGTTTACAACTAGAATTGATATGGCCTGGGTTTTGGAAAAGTTAACTTGATAACTGTGACCCAATTTAGGGTCTCCCTCCTCGACATTGATAATAATGATATTTCAACTAATTCCGACACATAAAATGTAATGAATCGCCATGAACATCGATGGGCTAATTGATAATTGTTGGAAGACAAATTGGAATAAGAAGGAATAAATATTGAGACAACAAAAATATCGAACTTACAAAAAATATTGAACTCATTAACCTCTTAATGTATTCATAATGTAATGTCAATCATTCGAACATTATATTCAGATTAACAATATTATTTTGCAAAGCTCATATTATTTTTTTTATTAGTTGCACGAAGCCGAAAAATAAATAATTTTATAAAATCGAATTGGCAAGAATAAATCGATTAGCTATAAGTTTTGCCGTTTTGAAATTTTGCTTTATTTTTCTGTAATAGAACATTGTGAGTAATTTAAAAAACTTAATATTTCTTTGCTGAGTTTGAAAAGGCTAGGCCCTTGCGTTCTCCACAATTTAATTATTTCAAAGTACTGATTGTTATTGACTAAAATAATTCATGATAAACAATTGCACTTAAAACAGGCATAAAATAATTCTCATCATAGGTACACTGTAAATATTTTAAATAATACTGACGTTCTTTCTGCAATATTACAAATTAAAATGGGCTAAATACTCATCAAGCTTCGCAAAAGCTTTGATATTTAAGTAGTAACCGTAAGGAAAGTATAATGATTATAAAATCGTTGGAAAAAATTCTAAAAGCAGAAACGAATATAGGATGAATGAATCGTAATCATATTCACTCGCTCTTCCAATTTAATATTGTTCTTAAACACAAATAATTTTCAAATATTTTATACTTGGTTTGGGATATAGAAAATAATCCATGCTCGAAAAGAATTATTATTATCATTACTTCATTAATATAGTCTTCAACAAAATAAACGTGATTTTACATTGCTGATATATATTGCACATAAAAATAAACATCTAATTACATCACATTTTACGTCACCAAAGGCATTTCGATACTGTACGGATCATGGAAGAGGGAACGGATTTCCCCACCCCCATTCCCGACTGTTTGGGCTTTTTTTAGTTCTACTGCAAGGCAATTTATGACTCCCGCATTTCAATTATTACGAGACAAGACAGGGTATCATGATTTTTAATTTTTTCCCATAGATTATGTTTTGGGGGTAAATTAACTGTCGAGCGAAAATTGTAGTTTATAACGTGTTCACATTTTAAGTACAAACAGCTAGCAGCGAACACTTCAATGTTTGTATTCAGCCTTCGTCAAAGCATATACATAATCTAAACTATATAATCTTTACAATCGTACAAAAGTAACTGATAACAACAAAATAAGGAATGTAAAAGTTTTTTATATATCTTAAGTCACGTATTTAAACTAAAAGGTTTTCTTTCTGGCAGCATTTTTGTCTTTTTCCTATGCTATTTTTAAAACACAAATTATGTTTTAGGGAATGGTTTTATTTTACTTTCTTTTTATGATCGTTAAAATTATATTTATGAAGTATTTCATTGTTGTTGTTTTTATCCATCGCACGTAGTCTAATTTTGTGGGAAAAACGATAATGCATATTTAAAAAAATAAATAAATATAAAAAGTGCGACCACGAAGGGACTCGAACCCTCAATCTTCCGATTCGAAGTCGGACGCCTTATCCATTAGGCCACGCGGCCACTTCATAATTGTTATTATTCAAATTCGAACGGTTTTAATCAAGCACTTTACCCCCAAGTACTTGATTAAAACTTTTCATCCATGGTTAACAGTAAATTGCTGCATATTTTTTTCTAAAGGGTTTTTTTCTTGACAAATAGAAAGCTTGCCCGATATTTACCCGACATATGAAAAAATAGTTATGCAAATTGAATTCCAAACATTGTAGTGTATTTAACAGGTTATTTGAATACCTCGTTATTATGTCCCCAGGACAGAAATATTCATAAATTATACTTGAAAACCCGACTATTGAAATGAAACAGAGATGCTCCTCGTATACACAAGGGGCGCCCCTCCCCAAAAAACCCAAATTACCACATTTTCAGAGAATTAGGTGTACCCTTCAAATTAATGCCGCGACAACTGAAAAATACAAATAAAAACTATAAAATTCAATGGGGCAAGGCTTAATTTACCCTTGTAAAGTTTCCCCAACCAACCGATCTTTACAAGAGAAATTTGTTTTCATTGGATCCTTGTACAGTTTGCTTAATGTGCCTCTGCTTTTCGTGTTTTTTTTTTAATCAGATGTTTTTGTAACGTTAACCCCGGACAATTTTTTTTTTTTAATCAAATGTTTTTTAAACTTGTGCGTGCCCCTCGCTAACTTACTAGAAAATGTAGTATTTTGTTTGTTTCAAGTGTTGATAATATACGATTTATGTAATCACCTTCTGTGACATAAAGGGAAACAATTTTCTGAGATTCCCCCCCCCCCCATCGACAAGATTGTGGATACGCCACTGGTATGAGAAGGGGTCTCAAGCAAGTGCATGTCCGCTCCTGTCAAAATACCGTGTAAAGGTCCATCGCTGGGCTTGGCTGCCATCACAATGGTTGAAGACTGCCATGGTCTTATCTGCGTTCAGATCAAGGCACTTCCCGGATGCAGTGTCCTGTATGGTTTGACCCTTCAATGACACGGAAGTAAACAAAACAATAAACAAAATATTAAAATGCACATTTTATTTATTTAGCATTACCTGAAGATTTGAACTAAACTATCAATGCCCAGGCCCTTTCATCTGCATCAAATTGTTGGTAGATCATGATTTGCAATAAAATTGATTATCTTTGTTCTCCAGATGCACAGGGGAGTCTTGGGTCGAAAGGTTAACCCCCCCCCCCGAAAAAAAAATAGGTGAAGATGCATTTAGGTCGAGGGTTCTAGCCCTAGCTCGCCCCGGTTTGATAAAATGCCGTTTTTGAAACTGTACACTCCGTCCCAAAAAGAACTATACACTTTTTAAATGGCTGCCAAACTAAAAAAATATGTGATTGTAGGTGACGAAATTTACATCTATAGAAAGCTCATCATCCCAACTTTCAAATGACACCACAAAGTTTGAAAATAATTCATGCATGGATGAGAAAATTTCGTAATAAGTTTCGACACCTAGAACCATACATTTTTAATTGGCAGCCATTTCAAACGTGTATAGTTCTTTTTGGGACGCACTGTATACTGGACCAAATACAATAAAACTATGCAGTAGATCAATTCTTCTCATACTAACCTTACAGGCCTTCAGTTTGAGTTGGTAAACTCAAACTGACAAAAAAAATCCATGGTCATAATCAAATACAAGAAACGAATTAATATAATTATTACGTTTACAATATCAGAATAATAAAGCTATAAAGAACCTACCCGTATATGTTTGAGATGTGCGGTACTAGCCATGTTACACCCAAGCATCATTAGCTGACCAGGGGTCTTCGTCTTGGTCAAACATTTATTCTTATGCTGCAAGATGTCCTTCCAACTCAAAGAAAAAGCCTAGTTAATCGTAAAGAAAGTATGAGAGAAAAGTCACGTGATATAATTCAAATATCATTCAGTTAAACATACAATTTTTGAAATAAGAAATAAGAAACCTCAGTTGCTCGGGAGTAATCTGTGACACAATGCTCCTTCCCCGCAAAAAAAAAGAAGAAAAAAAATCCCAGTAGGTCCTAACCAAACGATTACATACTAACTGTGGGCTGGTGGAGGTACTTTTTTTCAGGAGCTTACCCGGTAATTTACGTGAATTCATGTTTTATTCATTCCAAATCACCCTCTTTTATCGAATCAATATAAGACAATCGATCTCAAGATAATGTCCCAACATTGGCAGAATTCATCGACAGGACTGTTTCAACTGTGGAGTTATTTTTCAGCAGCTTGCCTGTGTCTGTTACCCTTTCCATGGCAAGGAAACAATCCAGAATGCATACCCCCAATCGAATCAAGATAGGCAAAATTATTTTCTCAAATGGTAGATTTTTCCTTAGACTATAGCAAATGGTCGACGATAAGCAGAGGCGTTGGAAAGCTCTGAAGAGATAAAAGATTGGAGGGACAAGCGATCGTGTGTTAACAATGGCTCGCCCCTCCAATCCTTTGTCTCCACAGAGCCTTCCGATGCCTCTGACGGTAAGATGTTTAAATATAAAAAGTCTTGACGGTAACAAAGAAAAGTGGCGGTACTTACAGAAGATACTTTAAATGGGGTGTAAATGGGGTGTCAAATTTTGGAATCAATTTCCAGTAGCTTACCTGGTTGTTACCTTCCCCATGGCATGGGAACAATCCCAGAACGCCCCGTCCCATCGAATCAAGGCACATCGAGGTGGCAGCATTCTTAACCTTGAATGGAAAAAAAGAAAGAAGAAAATGATGTCATCAATATTTTATAGTAAAGGAGGGTATTTTTTGTAGGGCCCAAAAATTGCAAAGGTACATAAGGGGGCGCACCCCCTCACCAATCAAATGACATCCCCTCAAAACAAATAAAGATAAATAAATGATTTAGATTAAACAAATAAGATGGGGGATATTCAGGGACAGTAAAGAAAACAAAATAGGTAGTATGAATTTGCTCAATTCTAAAGAAGCAGGGTTTTTTTTGCCCCCCCCCCCAGTAAACTAACTTGCTCACCTCTCCTCGCGCTCGGACTTTCGTATCTGGAACCCTGAGGGCGGGATACACGTTGTCTAGGTACCACTGGAAATCATGGCACTGCAGTTCTTGACGTAGCTTCACCCTCTCAGAGACATCACCGTAGTCCTGCCCCATAAGCTGTGGCCTGAGTGAGTAGAAAACCTCCCTGTAGGGCTCGTCCACCCATACCGCTACCAGGCGCATGGTGTTCCGCATGAAGGTTCTGAGGTTTAAGCGGACAGAAGGAAGTGATTATGACATGACTGGAAATATGGACTCTCTCTAGCATTAAAACGATTAACAAACATTGACAAAAAGGAGCCTCTGTAACTTTTCTAGCGAGATCCAGGGTGTGCACAAAACTTTGCGTCATGTTAACTTTCAAACCACAATTTAAGAAATATATATCATCCATATCAAAGCTATTGAACACTTTTGATCTTTACATCATATCATTCAATACCAGTGCTCTGTAACATAAAGACTTGCGATCAATACAAAGTTAGATTTTATTTTCATTTCGGTAGCCTCATTTGGAGTGCAAGTACAAACATGGTTTAGGATAAGGATATGATTAGGACAAGGGTTAGGGCTAGGGTTAGGATAAAAATCATCAACTTTGGGATACGCCTCACGCCATTATTATCTTGTAACATGTTTGATTTTTATACGGAAAATAAAACCATATACACAATAATATACGTTACCATACCAAATGATGAAGAAGACTTACTTCATATTTCCATCTGGAAACTTGTACGGTTGTTGCTTTCTAAATATATGAGCCACACGAGAACATGGAATGATTTCTAAGGACCCACCGCACATCCATATCTGACCAAAATATAGGAAAGATTCAATTCAATATTTTGTTTTAGTGTACTCTAAGAAATTATACACTGTTGTATTTTTCTATTTGCGAGAAAATCGTGTTATTGTTGGACTGATTTAAATGTCAAGTTTGAATAAAAGTAGGCACCTATTAACTCAACACTTTGGACACTTCTGCTTGCTATTTCCAGTCCCTCACACCTTTGTTTGAGATAGGAAAATGCTGTCCCTACAGTATTAAGTAAGGGGTGGGTTTTTTCCATTTTGGCTCTGGGTGAATAACAGCTATTTCCATAGCCAAGGCTTTCATTTGATTATGTTGATGAGCGTCAGTTTCTGACCTGAACAAATAAGAGCTGATATATTTGTTTCGGCCCAGAAAAAACTCCCAGAGGTGACTACATTATTCTAGGGTTTCGGAGATGAGATCAGGAGTTGGTCGAGCGGTAACGCTCACTGTCAGCTCTCTGCATCAGCCTACATCCTGACATGGAGCGGACCCCGGTTCGATTCCCAGTCAAGTCAATCGGATGGTGAAGTTAAAGGTCGGTCCCAGACACCCCCCCCCCCTACTCAAAATATATTTTCGTTGATGAACGTCCACCAAAGATGTCAACACAATAATGAGGTCTGATTTATTTTGGGGTGAGCTTAGATAGGTTTACAATCTTTAGGCTGTCAATTACGTCCTTTAAGTCACATACCTTGAAGGAGAGTTCCAAGTTTTCAGCACCCCATATATCAAAGCCAGGATCGTATGTTCCGAGTCGGTAGAAGAAGGCCTTGTCGATCGAGAACAATCCACCTGCCATCGTCGGTGACCTGAGGTGGCGACGGAGATCGAGATGAAAAATGGAGGGTTCAAACAAAGTAGAAATTAGAATAACGGAATGACGAAAATAGAGAACAAAAGAGCTATAGCTCCACCTCCAAAAAAAGTAAAATTAATGTATTGGGTATATTTAAATAAAGAGACATAATATTCATTAGCATTATAATTGATCTCAATAGACGAACCTGATTCTTCGATTAATTTTTCCTTCGATTTAATTGAATTAATT
This sequence comes from Paracentrotus lividus, assembly GCA_940671915.1. NCBI lineage: Eukaryota > Metazoa > Echinodermata > Echinoidea > Camarodonta > Echinidae > Paracentrotus > Paracentrotus lividus. The sequence continues at coordinate 22,335,766 of CALNVZ010000641.1, read as the reverse complement.
GAACTGAGGTTTCTAATTTTACATGATCATAATTTACATTTTGTCATGTTATCATTTTTTTTTTTTTTTTTTTTTTGTGGTTAATATTTGATTAAAAGTTGATTATTATGTTCTGTTATTCTGTATGATTTTGTTCAATTATTAATTTAATGCAGAGCCCCCTTGTAAAAGGGTACTCTGATCGCTGGCAAGGCCACCCTGGATAAATATGACTAAATAAATCAATCAATACATCAACAGGACATAATTTCTAGAAAACTAGAGACTATTCTTTGCTGCAGATTCCAAATTTATTTTATTTTTTTAATCATTAATTTTTTTTTTTTTATCTAGAAAATTTTTAACAAAGAAAAAATTGGCTCCGTATATATTCTTAGCGATACATAAAAGTTAATCATTCATATTGACTAGTTGCAATTTGATTTGTAATTATAGTTGTACTCCCTTTATGTTAATAGTGCGTGTTGAGTGTCTGACAAGTACCTGATTGGCCAAGTTTCATCTTCTCGTCGCTTCGCCTCGTAATCTGGGATACCATTCCATGTAAACTTCATCTCCCAACTAAACGCACCGATTATTGATGCTCCGGATCCAGTGTACCTTAGAAAATAGAAACCAACAAATCCTTTTGGATAAATTTCCTCCTCATTTTTGCCTGACAACTATGTTACTAATTCGGGATGCATATACCCTATCTGATCAATCATTACATTACAAAAGAGCACCAACAATGAAGACCAAGTTAACATAGATCCAATATGAAAAGTCAGGAGTGAATCTTTAATTGACTCCATGTTATCAAATGGTGAATAACCATTATACTTGTCTACTTTTTTCCCATCTTTTTTTTTTTTTTTTCTTTCTTTTAACTCACTTCATGATATAAAAAGAGCATAATTTACACAAATAACGTTTAAAACATTTTAAACAACCAAAATCAGTGTTTAACCGGTCCCTCTTACAATTTCGTTTCAATTTCAAAACATTGTTAAAGCTGGTGTATAGTTTGGGGAGAAGGAAAATTTAGTTTGGATTCACTGTTAGATGATTTGAAAAATTGAATCCTTTAACTATAATAAAGAAAATTATATTCCATGAAATCTTGTTTTAGTGTCTTTATTTGACAATTATAAGTATAAAACGTGGAAAGTCGGGGACCAGTCACGTTTCAGTGTTCACTCAACGTTCACGTGGAAAACCAATGGAAATTCTCTTGTGTGGATGATACACACAGATCGTTACCCCCGTTCATGCCGTAAGCTCCGGCGGGCGAGCAATGCAGCAAAGGTCTCAAACAACGGTTACAATATGTTTGTTTCAAACATTTTCACTGAAATTCAGCAGAAACCATTCTTTTAGTGCAATGTGGACAACATGAGACTAAATTTGATCGGTTTTATGACGATTCCTTTTTTGTTACCAAAACTATACACCAGGTTTTGACGAAACGATGTTGCAAAAAGCCTGATTTTCAACGTTGCTTGTTTTAAGATTGTAACAAAGTTTTTTTGAGCTTTTGTAAAAAAAAATGACCGGCTTAAAACAAGGTTTTGAGTTATTTAGATTATTTCAAACAGTGATTTTTACAGTTCATAAAAGAGCAAGGAATTTCTTGTGGCGCACTTACTGGAATGTTGTCGCATCGATGGAATCAATGGACGGACAGACTACATTAGTCTTGTCGTCATGGATACGCTGAAGTAGTGGCTCGAGCCACCCGACATTGCACTCGACATGGGAATCGAGGAAGGTAAGTACGGGAGCCTGGGCCATCTCCGCCCCGATCAGCCGGGCTCGTATGAGACCCTCTCGCTTGGAAAGGCGAACGATTTTTACTTTGGGAAGGTTCTTCATGTAATCGTCCAGAGGCTGTTTCAGGTATTCTGTTGATGAATAAAAAGATCAACAACTAAATGACTTTATAAGAGGACATTATGGATGTCCTCCGAAATGGAGACATGTACCGCATGAATGAACACATGCGTCCTGATTTGAGGTCACACAGGTGTATCCATGATGCGATTGTGGCGTTTTGCTTTTAAAGGTCACTGTCTCTCTCTTGACTGTACGGTAGCGGGATTATTGAAGAAAACTCGTGCCAAGTAATATTGACCAAAACCATAAAAACAAAATGTTATTTTGAAGGAAAAAATAGCTCTGATTATGTTTGGCGAAAGACGATGCATAGTTGTACATAATTATGCCTGCATACTATAATGTCTAATTTCTATCATCACAAAATTTTAGAATAAATTCTAAATAAGAAATAGGCATATCTGTCTCAAATACTTAAATTATTTTTATTCTTTTATTTATATTATGGACATTTTGTTGATAGTTTGGGATATAGGTGGCCATATCAACAGCCGGTGACGCGACATTTGCTCCTGCGATAATTGCTCCTGGCTTTAATTCTTCTAACATGTCTAAGATGTAGGGTAAGGATTTCACCAGGGCCCGTATTCCATAAAAGCATGAAATTTAAGTATTTTTGCTTATCTTTAAAATGCGTATTCCATAAATACAGCTCACTAAGAATTCTGTTCAAGTCTATATTTTTGGCAGTGAAGCATAAATTCTTAGATTTTTGCTGAGTCAAAAGTATTAAATGAAATTGCGCCTTCAAATCGCACCCAAAAAAAATGACAATTTTATCCTAGTGGCTTATCTTTAATGTTGATTATATGGCAAGCTCATTTGAGACCACAAAAATTAAAAATGATGATATTAATAAAATTCAGAATTTTGCTTGATGCTTTCTGACCTCAGACAAAGTGCTTAATGTGTTTGGTATAAAGACTAAAATTTTTTGTTTCCTGGACAAAATCTTAGAAAAATACTTAGACTTAAGACAAATTGCTTAAGTATAGTTTATGGAATACGGGCCCTGGATTTTATGTTAAGTTTAAGGTTATGTTTAGGGTATATAGGGTATTATTCTTAGAGGGTTAAAATTGATCATTCAATAATTAATGTATACAATTTGCAGCGGAGCAATTGTCATGGAATCCAACAGCCATGGGAAAAATATTTGAAAACGTCGTCTTCCTCTTTATCTTCACCTCTTTGACTGAAGTCGTCGACCAGAAGGATCTCGGTGATGAGCTCGGGTGGTGATCGGTTGATGACGCTGTGGACAGTTCTTAGGAGCGTCGACCATGATTCCTCAGTAAAGCAGATGATGACGCTGGTCGATGGAAGATCGTTGGAATATTCCTTCGTCTTGCACCTGTAGAATGTAGGCAATGGAATGTGCTAGAATCAGTAGCGGACCCAGGCTTACGTCACGCAATTAAAAGTATCGGCCCATCCCTAAACATAAAAGAGCCGCTATTGTCCCAAAACAATTTGGCCTGCACGATCTTTTTAAATTGAGAATCATAGATCCGCCCATGACATAGCCCTAATATGACTAAGAATGATTGAGAACATATCAATTTGACGTACCACATGACGTCATAATGTATAAATTCTTCTGTCTGCGGTATCAAACTATCTAAAAATAAGTCCAGCTGGAAAGAGTTAATTTTGACACGGAAAAACCTACTTTGTTGTTGTTGTGGGTTTTTTTTTTTTCTATTCCTAATCTTCCAACAAAGTGCTGACAAAATCATTCACCTCGCCATTGTCGCATAGAGAGACTAAAATTTCCAAATAAGACTTGGGATCGTTCAAGTGGAGGGGAGGGGGTGCAGATTGTTTATCTTAATATTTTGTCTTCATATAAACCAGTCGGCCAAAAATCCTCTATGGGGGTGGGGTGGGAGGAGGGGGCCAAAAGGGGGCCAGCATGAAATATTGGAACAACAAAATATGGGCCCCAACCCTAAAATTTATGATTTCATGCATCACTTTTTGCAAAATGTTGAGTGGAGACGGACCGCTCCCACACCCCCCCCCCCCACCCCCAGTGCGCCAATCATCGGTATTAAAGGCTGTAAATAGTCCATTTCGAGCGTTGTCACTGTCTTCTCAGACACCTTGATGGTGTTAAAAGTTTGACTGGATATAGTCCATGATAACGTTAATTTCAATTTCAGAATTACATGGTGTCAAGAAAACAGGAATGATAATAATGATAATACACAGGATGTATATAATAGCGCATGATACATACATGCAGACATAATTATTTATCGGTAAAGATTTTGACATGAATAACGAATTTTGATTCTGCAGAAATAAAAATATATTTTTTAGAGGGAATTATTCTAGCAAAAATTATACATGACGTTTTTTTAAAACTATATATGGGCTAAATAAGACATTTTCTTATAGGCTAAAGACAAATTACAATGATTAGATGACATGTAATATGAAGTGAGAGAAAAATAGAATTCTGAGACGGTGCAGTCGAGAAAGAACAATAGAGCAAAGAAAGAGGGGCAGAGAGGGGGGGGGGGCTATTCATGTGTCGCATCTTTACGCACGCACGACAATTACTTGGGACACCACGGTGGGGAATCCCCGCTTTGTACATGGAAGCGTAGGAAATGCACTTTGCACCACGTCGCGTCTCTGCCACGTGTATTGTGTGATCAGCTCCCATGCATGCTCCCCGCCATATTGATTTGTATTTCTATATACTAGTACACGTATACCATAAGACTGGCATTATATATTGAGTTCAATATTAGGCCTATTCATTTCACAATTCGCAGGATACTCTACATGACGGAATCATTTTGTACCAGCTTTCAAAACTGTATATTATCAAACAAGACAATCAATGCTAATACTCAGATCTGCATACTGAAATGATTTTGATCGGCATGCAACTTGGAAATACATGTAAATGCCAATGGTTGTCTAGTAGGGACGATTTTTTACTCTTGGTTTTGATGACATTCGATCGTCACTGAGTCTCAAATAGTCACGTCAATTGTGTTTGAACAAATGTTTGAATCCTGACGATATATCCGAGAAGTCTTCGAGTCGACTCAGTGCCTTTGTTTTAAACGAACATGGCAAGAAATCTAGAATTGTATGGGGAAGAGTGGGTTGACATTGATACTGAAGGAGAAACGGAAGAACAGAAAAAAGTAGGACCAGGGAAGGAGGGAGGTGTCCAACCCGTTCCCAGATCCGAAGAAGAGTTCGTTGGTCTGAACGTAGGTGGCGTGGTGTACATGACGAGTCGCAGAACATTGGTTCGGTACCCCAACTCGCTACTAGGGGTAATATTCACAGCAAACGTCCCGACCCCCAAGGACGACAAAGGTTAGATTATAATTCGATATTATTCAAAGGTTGCAGGTACATTGAATTATGTAATTTGCTGGGTCATCACGTGATCTTCGACTCAATACTACAAATCAAAGTCACCACAGGATGATCTTTTAAAACCCTGCATGGGTTGTAACGTTAGGACATATTAGGCCCTAAATATTAAATATTATCAAAAGTGTAACATTTAACTACATAGATCGAAAAAAAAGAAGTACAACTATAAAAGGACATGTACTATCGTATCAATGATTTATGTTGCAAAATGCAAAATATTGTATCGTTGTAATCGAAAATTATACCTAATGAAAATTTTGTAAAAGTTTATATTGTAAAAGTTTCCGTGTTCCATTATTATCCCCACACAGGAAACTACATGATAGACGGCGATGGCTTGATGTTTCGGCACATTCTGAATTATCTTCGTCGGGGCGCCCTCTCCCTGCCCAACGATTTCCAGGAGCACCATCTGCTAAAACAGGAGGCAGCCTTCTACCAGCTCCCGGAGCTCCAAGGTCTCCTCAGTAAGATCAAGCCTCAGACCCCAAGCAAAGCAGAACCTACTTCTATAACGATGACGACTAAAGAACCGACTACAAAGAACTTCATCGAAGTCTATGTCGCGGAGGAGGACGGCAGACCTCAGACGTGGCGCATCTATGGCGGCCTTAATTTCTTGGAGAACATACCGACCTTACTTGACTACATCCATACCTACAGAAAGGGCAGTCAGTGCTCAGAGTTCACCACCCAACATCCGATGTTCCCAGCGCACAGATACAGGAGATTCCCAAAGACCACTTTATTTTTCGATATCTGCAGCCTCGGTTTCAAACTCCATACGACCGACTGTATCCGGATTTTCGACGAAGACAACCATGAAACGTCTTGGCTACGATACATGTTCACATCTTCGAAATAAAATTAGACCCTTGGTACATTTATACACACGTCAGAATGCAGTGATTAAGGTCACATAAGATGCTTGAAATTGACTGAACGTTATAAAGGGGAGGCAAGTTCTTGACTAACCTAAATACTAATTTATCATCATCAAAGAGAAATTTATCATCCATCACACAGACGACATAATTTTATTGCAGACTAGGCCTATAGACCGAGCAAAAAATAAAAAATTAATAAATCATCAATTCACCTCTCTATTGCGGTAGGCCCATGAGTTATCGAAATATGGTGACGTGCCGCCTGGACGAGTTTCGAAGTTTGGAAGTTTTTGACAGAATTTTAACAATAATGGTGGCTTCTTCACGCGTGACGTCCACTGATCTTATCAGTGGTGACGCCATCGTACTGGTCAGCTGAGAAGAGATATTTCAAGTTCTTGATTCAACCTTTCGACCTGTAGCTTTCAGCGTCACGCGTGAAGAATCTACAAGTATTATCATCTGTCAAGACGCTTCCATTATTTACCTCTCAATCTCATCCTGGCGGCATAATTCGGAAACTCCATTATTTACTCGTGAAACGACATTACAGGCCTTTATGTTTGTAATGCGGCGGTCACAACTCGCCGTACCTTCAAAGTGCAACTCCCTACGATGGATTTCGTAGAAAAATCGTGCAGCGCAGGTACCTCGCAGGCACGTTCCATGTACGACGTGCAGGAAGTTTTTCCAATACCCTTACCACAGAAACGCAGGAATCGCAGAAGTTGACTCAGGACCTGTGCATGCATTGTGCAATCAACGCAGGCTACGTTGACTGCAAGTGCCCCGTAGCCTACGACGAGTTGTGACCGCCGCATTAAGTGTACAAAGTATTTGAATAAAATGTTTAGGCCATAGGCCTATAGTGTGACATTCTATGTAGTTTCTTTTGCAAGTCATGTTAATGTTTAGCAATCTATTATGTTCTACTTGATCACATTAATCAGAAAATATATGTCGCCAATTTTTTAATTGACCTTTTGTGACCCAAATGAAGGTCAAAGTTCAGGCTTCATTAACATAAACATAATTTTGTTCAAATTGTGTCAAATTTGGTAGAACATATTTATATAGATGTTGCCAAGCATTAGCATGACTTGCAAACGAAACCTATATTTTCTCCATTGGATGCCACACTACTATGATTGTGCGATCTTATGGTCATGGTAGACAAAAGACCACTATGTCCAACAATGTTGACATGATGATCTTTAAGGTCATGTGTCACAAGTTGGGGTATAGTACAAGGGTGGAAGCGTTACATTTTGGAGGGAAAATTATCACATTTTTTCACATAGCATGAAAATGATGTACAGTCATAAGCTGTGCAATAATTTATATTGTAGATAATTTATCAGGCTACATGTCTGTGAAGTTTCAGCTTCGTTATGCTCATAGTTTTAATACAAAGATATTTTTAGTGAAGTATAGGGTAAGGGGTGGAGGATCCTACGGTGGAGGATCCTACGGTGGAGGCACGTGTTAAAGCATAGGGAATTCCCATTTTTGTTACTTTCTTATTGTTTGCTGCGTTATATCTTTGCAGCCAATTGGGCATATGGGTTGAGTGATATATCATTCCTTGTGAATTTATGTGGTTCTAGATAAATGTGAAGAAGATTTTTCAAAAGTCTTTTAATCAATTAATTGATTAATTAAAACATACTTAATGCACACATCCTCATAGACAATGCATTGCAGGCATCAAAAATTGTCGCATGCAATTTTATAACAATAATTGTTATTTTTTCGCCATTTTCTTTGCATGCATGTAAATACACAATTAAGTGGAAACATATTACTTGCAATAAACTTTGTTTGAGTTGTAGTGTAAGAGACAGGATTTCTGCCCTTTTTGCACTATTTTTTCGTCTTTTTTGACACCATGTAGCGCGGTTAGAAAAAAATAATTTTGTATTACAAGTTTATATTTTTTAGAACCATAGCGTCTTACTAACACAATTCAAGATGATTCATTTCATTTGGTGAAAAGATTAAGAATTTATTCGCCGGTAAAATTTTTTCCTGTAACACTCTGTATATCTTTTATGACACACCTTATACAGGCACAAAAATATTTAATCATCTTCCTTTCAATCTCTGCTTTCAATATATATATATACTTTTATACATGTCTGACTTACTACTAAGAAACTAGAGATGTTTGATTGCGACAATGTACATTTCTACAATTTTTTTGACATGTAACGCATTTCCCACCCAACTCATGACATGTGGCCTTAAACGAAATCAAAGCACTAAAGCTAAGAAATTTGTTCGTGAGACGACGAAATAAAAGTGACAACTGAAATAAAAACAAACAGTTTTCAGCGAAGATGAAGATGGAATAATAAAGCTGTAACTGTATGAATCTTTCGATACGACATCGTTTTGTTTGTTTGTTTGTTTGTTTTTTTTTTGGGGTTCTTTTTTACACTACTACAACCTGAACAAATTTTTAAATTTCAATGTTTTACACGCAGATCGTTAAACATTTTCATTTTGCTTTTAGGATTTGCATATTTTCAGAAGTCAAACATGGCATAAGATAAAACAATTCCTTCAGTTTCAGTCCACAAAAAGTGGAAATATGCACAATAATGGTATAATAATCAAGCACTGTATAAATGTTCAACTGTAGACTCGGTAGGGCCTACTTTGTTTTCAATGATTTTTATTCACCGAGTTTTTATTGTTTCTTTTCTTCTTCTTTTTTTCTTAATTTTTAGTTTTGTTATTATTTTTCTATTAATTTAATTCTCCTTATTTTATCGAAATTACAAAGTGATTTTTTTACCCTTCATTTTTGTTTTTGTTTTGTTATGAGATCAAACTTGTGAAATTATTGTTGAAAACATGCATTGGAACAAAATATTTTACTCAATGTAGGATTCTTATTTAATATAACAATTCACGTTTGACACGAGTATTACGAATCGACTTGGAGGATGAGAAAGGGGGAGACATTGACCATGTGGACATGCATTAAAAAATATTTAAAAGAGAGAGAGCGAGAGAGAGAGGGGGGGGGGGTCGAGGGGAGAGAGATATGGTAGAGATATGGTAGCAAGAAAGTAGAAGGAGAGAAGTGAAAAGAATGCGATCAAAGAAATACATGAGAAATCAGGCCGCGGAGCCGGGGGGGGGGGGGCTGCAGCCCCCCCCCTCCCCACTTTTTTCAGCCAACGTGTACAAAAACGCAAAAAAGACCATACATTTGTGATTTTAGCCTGTTCAGCCCCCCCCCCCCACTTTCGGCGCAGCCCCCTCCACTTTCAAAAACGCTCCGCGGGCCCTGGAAATGTAACAGACTAGAGAGAGCATGACAAACGTAAACTATTAAACGAGAGAGGGAGGGGCATACGATTAGTCACTATTGGCATGATTGGGAATTCCCCGTGTTGGGATTCCCCGTGTGGGGATTCCCCGCTTTGTACACGGTGTGTAGTAAATGACAAGGGCCTCGTAAACAAGCGTTTTCGTGGAAAAACGGAGGGTTACAGCCTCCTCTGCCACTTCGGATTAAATGAATGAGTAATAACCGGGAAATAGTCCAGGCTAGGCCCCATAGGAAAAGAGTCGAACCTTGTTTTTTGATATATACAATGTTTTTTGATGATTCTTTGTCAATTCGAGGGTGCTGATTCCGAATCCGATGAGTGCCAGACGCGAAACCTTGAGCATTTTTCACAAATCGCGAAAATTCAAAATGGCCGCCAAAATGGCCGCGAAAATATGAAAATGAGTATTCCAATGGTATTTCTAAGGATGTTTAGGTGGTTTCTTGTCAATTCGAGGGTGCTGATTCCAAATCCGATGAGTGCCAGCCGCGAAACCTCGCGGATTTTACGCAAATCGCTAAAATTCAAAATGGCTGCCAAAATGGCCGCCAAAACTGGAAATCAGTATTCCAAGGGTATTTCTGGGGTTGTTTTGGTGGTCACTTATCAATTCGAGGATGCTGATTCCAAATTCGATGAGTGCCAGCCGCAAAACCCAACATATTTTACGCTAATCGCTAAAATTCAAAATGGCTGCCAAAATTCGCGCCCAAACTGGAAATCAGTATTTCAAGGATATTTCCGGGGTTGTTTTGGTGGTTTCTTATCAATTCGAGGGTACTGATTCCAAATTCGATGAGTGCCACCGGCAAAACCCAACAGATTTTACGCAAATCACTAAAATTCAAAATGGCTGCAAAAATGGACGCCATATTATATATATATCTTGCCAATTCGAAGGCGCCTATTCCAAATCTGATGATTTTCAGCCACAAAATCCTACAGGATTTTTGTAAACCGCTAAAATCGTCTGCCTAAAAATGAAAATGTGTCTTATTTCAAAGGTTGTTTTGGTGGTTTCTTGTCAATTTGAGGGTGCTGATTCCAAATCCGATGAGTGCCAACCGTGAAACCCGCTAGAATTCAAAACGGCCGCTAAGTGAAGTGAAACCGCGCATTTTTTTGTTATCTATATAAAGTTTGTTTTATAATTTCTTTCAATTGAAAATGCTGATTCAAAATCTGATGATTTAGAGGCACGAAACCCTGAGCATTTTGCGCAAATCGTCAATATTCGCTGCCATCAGCCACATTAAAAACATTTCTATGTGTATATCCGAGGTTGTTTATATAGCTTCTTGTCAATTTCATGGCTCTGATTCCACATTTGATGGGTACCTGTCAGGGAAATCTTGATTTTTTTTTTTTTTTTTTTTTTGTTTTTTTTTTGTTTACGCAAAGCGGGTGAACACGGCCGACAGTCATGAAAAAGGCTTAGGGCCTATTAAATTCCAAATGAAAGCAAATTCGTGAAAATGCCTATTTCATCGGTATTTCTTACGTTATCTATTGGCTCTTGTTGATTTGGGTAGGCCCTAAGCTTAGTCATTCAAAATTACGCGAGTCCTAGAAATAGAACATTTACCATTTTATTGATAGCAAAATGAGTCATATGATTCAGTCTCGGATTTTTTTATTTTTTTTTTCATATTATTAGTATGTTTTGTAAGACATGCAAAAGTATATTCATATCTCACTGCACTATTACAGACATAATACATTATTTTTATAATTTGAAGACTGGGTTTGTGAGTGATCCTGACATTAAAAAAAAATCTCTTTGATTTTTTCCCCCGACAGAATTAATAGAGGCTGTAAATGAAATACTGGGTTTCCCTTATTAACTCTTTCATGATTTATTGAACAACAGGAGACACTTTACATAAAACTAAATGATCGAACACGACTAAATAAAAAATAATTGTTCTGAATAGATGCAGAGTATAGGCGTACATCTTCTACATGTCAGGGGCGGATCTAAGGGGGCTGAGGGTACGGGCACTCCCGTAAGATCGGAAGAATGATATAAAAATGTATTCCTTTTGAACACGAACCTTTGTTTATTTTGTGAGGTTTGACTTTATCCAACCCCTATAGGTAATGGCGACTTTCTTAAAGGCCGAAGGCCAAAAAAAGAATTAACTGAGAGAATAATTTTGATAAGGAAAAGAATCAAGTTTGAAGAGCAATTTCGTGTGGTGGTGGGGGAATCCTCAATGGTTCAATGCTTGTAGCACTGTTAGCTTGGGACCCTATGACAGTAAACGTCCAAAAGAGTCTCATAATTTATTATTGGCAATGTATGGCCATAAAATAGATTTTGCATGACTTGGTTGCCATTTCTTTTCAGTTTTCTTTCTCTCTTTTCTTTTCTTTCTTTTCTGTCCTGTGTATTTTTGTGGCTGGTACCTATCAGATTTGGAATCAGCGCCTTCGAATTGGCAAGAAACCACCAAAAAACCTTAATATACCCATAAAATACGCATTTTCAATTGGGAGGCCATTTTGGCAGCCATTTTGAATTTTAGCGATTTGCGAAAAATCTGTTGGGTTTTGCGGCTGGCAATCATCGAATTTGGAATCAGCACCCTCGAATTGATAAGAAACCACCAAAACGAACCCAGAAATACCCTTGGAATACTGATTTCTATTTTTGGCGCGAATTTTGGCAGCCATTTTGAATTTTAGCGATTTGCGTAAAATATGTTGGGTTTCGCGGCTGGCACTCATCGAATTTGGAATCAGCACCCTCGAATTGATAAGAAACCACCAAAACAACCCCAGAAATACCCTTGGAATACCGATTTCCAATTTTGGCGGCCATTTTGGCAGCCATTTTGAATTTTAGCGATTTGCGTAAAATCCGCGAGGTTTCGCGACTGGCACTCATCGGATTTGGAATCAGCACCCTCGAATTGATAAGAAACCACCAAAACAACCTCAGAAATACCATTGGAATACTCATTTTCATATTTTGGCGGGAATTTTGGCGGCCATTTTGAATTTTCGCGATTTGTGAAAAATGCTCAAGGTTTCGCGTCTGGCACTCATCGGATTCGGAATCAGCACCCTCGAATTGACAAAGAATCATCAAAAAACATTGTATATATCAAAAAACAAGGTTACATGGTCTCTAGCCTGGACTAAAAAGGCCAACATTGATTCTATTAATAGTATTATGTATTTAGTCACCCAATCCATTGCAGGAATGAGTTACTAGCTTTCGTTGGTATTGCGTAATAAACACGCCTTTTCATGGGATACCCTACATACATTACGCAATGTTCTCGCTTCCGCGGTTGTGTATTACGATAAGCCAGCTGTAGCTTAATTCGTACACAATATTGTTTGTACTCATACTCCAGAACAGAATTATTTTCTTTTCATATCAAGTTGTCGCATATATTGACAGTGCTCCCAATTTACTCAAAGGTTAGCCTCTTTATATTAGGCGACTTTTTCAAGTAATCACAGACGATAATCGATACAGTATAACTATGGGGAATAAGAACGGTGCAATGGCGGGAGACACTAAGAGTAAGAAAAAAGCTCCTTGGAAATCAGGGAAGTCACTAGGTCCTAAGCTTGTACAAGAAGAACAATTGGACGAATTACATGAAGAACAACAAGAGAAACAAATTGAGGAAATTGAAGGACCAACGCAGGAACAGAAGAGCGACGAAGGAGAGACTGGAGCGGAGGAAGGAGGTGAAGAGAATGCCGCCATTCCTTTACCTACCACAGATACTACACAACCCCTGGTCCAACCTGTTTCGAGATCCGACGAAGAGTTTGTTGGCCTGAATGTAGGTGGCGTTGTGTATGTGACCAGCCGAAGGACACTGGTTCGGTCCCCGAACTCGTTACTTGGAGTAATATTTACAGCAAATGTACCAACTCCCAAGGATAACCAAGGTAAGATTATATTTATTCATTCGGCCTGTATTAGGCCATATCTACAAATATTTTTGTTATCCGGAGATGATCCGGATAATTAGAAGAATGATGTTGCTGCAAAATTATTGTTAATGGAGCCCATCTTGTCATTGGAATTGTGGCAGGGGGCTTAATTGAAAACGTACCCCCCCCCCACACCAAAATTTTTAAAAAAAATAATAAAATAAATTTTTAAAAATCCCGGAAAAATATCGATATTATCGTTTACTCGAAAATGAATTACAGTGGTGATTAATTATTATTCAGTACCAACACTCGTAGCCGAATGGTATGGTGCGTAAACTTGAAATTAGAGGGTTGAAGGTTCGATTCCCAAGAATTCCATTTTTCATGGTGCTATTATGAGGTCTAGGAATCGTGATAGGATAGGGTTAGGGTAAAAGCTGTGTGTATATCAGCAGTGGTGTATAAGTGTATAACAACGTAACTGGTCTCTATCCATGTCCCTCTGAGAGAATAATGTCGTTTGGGGAAAATCTATCACGTCTCGGGGAGATGATCACAGGGGTGGTTTCTTTGGGGGTTGGAAATTAAGGTATAGCCGTGAGATAATTACAGATGCAAAAGACAATATCGTTGTAATCACCCTGGTTGCAATACTAGTAATGTCGACGTTTCCTCCAAAATCTGAAAGATTTCCGTTTTCCTTACCACCCCATTCCAATATGCTACAGGAAACTACATGATAGACGGCGACGGTTTGATGTTTCGGTACATTCTTAATTATCTACGTCGGGGCGCCCTCTCCTTGCCCAACGATTTCCAGGAGCACCATCTGCTAAAGCAGGAGGCAGCCTTCTACCAGCTCCCAGAACTCCAAGGTCTCATCAGTAATATCAAGCCCCAGACCCTAAGCAAAGCAGAACCCACTACCATAAAGGTGGCGACTACAGAGCCTAGTACTAAGTACTTTATTGAGGTCTATGTCGCAGAGGAGGACGACAAACCACAGATATGGCGCATTTACGGCGGCCTTAACTTCTTGGAGAAGATACCGACTTTAAGTGACTACCTCCATAGCTACAGGAAGGGCAGTCAGTGTTTGGAGATCACGACGCAACATCCGATGTTCCCATCTAACACATACAGGAGATTCCCAAAGACCACTTTATTTTTCCATATCTGCAGCCTCGGTTTCAAACTCCATACCACTGACAGCATCAAGATTTTTGACGAGGTCAGAGATGAAACGTCTTGGCTGCGATACATGTTCACTTCTACAATGTGAAATAGACCCTTAACTTGTACATTCAAATACTAAATACACTGAAGAGATAAACGCCAATAAAATGGCAGAACTTCATAGGACCTTGAAATTCATCATAGATTGCAATTATGCAACTTATCGACTAATCTATCCTGAGGATTAACCCACGGCAGCTTTATTATCATCCCTATACACCAAGAATCTTGCCATACGATTGGTCAAAACTTTATCACATGATAATTTTAACTTGTCGATCAGCCGAGCAGAAAAGTGCGTTGCACCTTTTTTTTTATTTTTTATAGTTTCACCTATCACCAACGTCGGTTAAGGGTACACAACGCATTATGCAAGCAAATTATTTGGAATACGTTGCTTATAGTTATTGTTATACCCCCGTCACTCTGAGCTCGTTCCTACTACGTCCTTGCAAATTTTGCCGAACTGGCAAAGTCTGTGTGTAAACTAAGTGGACGTAGTAGATACTTATTACGATCTGTTTACTAACTTCATGGACTAGCTCGGTCGGATTTTTAAAAAAGTGTTCAAAAAAATCGGGCGCCCATCTCGTCCTAAAATTTAACGGGGTGGGCACGTACCTGAAACGAGAGTGTGACGTACTACACACGAATATTGTGCGTACTTAAATCGTTTCTAAAGATGTGCTGAAACGTCTAACAAAGAGCATTGTATATTCATTATCAGCTTGAATTTAGGAAGACGCCATGAGGTCTGGCAAAACGGGCTAGGTTTTTTTTATGGGAACGGGCATAGCATTTTTTGCGTTCAACACGTTCTAGCCAGGATATGAGAAGTAAGAACGAGATGAACTTTCTGGAGGCCGTTTGGTCGACGTAAGAAACGGAAGAGTAAGAAACGGATTTTGAACGGTTAAAAAGACACCAGAACTAGTTAGGTTCGGGACGAAAGCGATTGGAAAGAGTTGGAACTGATTAAGAACGGGTTGCAACTAACTGGGACGGGTTTGAATTGTTTCAGACGGGCTCTGTTTCGTGGAAACGGTCATTTTCACCCGATATTTTTACTAGATAACAACGGACTGAGACGAGGCAAGAGCGTGATGGACGTATTGAGGACTGTAATACCACGTTGTTTCATCTTATACCCAGATAATTAGGTCAAATGTAGGCGTTCTTTCGGACACATGGCCGTTTTTCGTATTTATTCTAAAAGTTGTGAGATTTTATATAATTGTAACAATAATAATGGTGTGGCAATTAAAAGAGCCGATCTATTTGCTTATCTACTTATTACCACTGAACAATTCTTACATGTTATTGAAATTATTGCAGAACGGGCTTATTCTATGTACACACGAGAGTGGACGTACTTGAGACTATTTCAGTCTGCTCAGGACTTTATAGCAGGGATTGGATAGCAATAGTTTCAATTTTTAAACAGACGGCATGTCATAATTCCCGTCACACTGAGCTAGTTCTACACTGCGTTCTTGGTAGTTTTGGTGAACGGGCTCAATCTTGTTACACACGGACTGAACGTAGTACAGACCTTTTAGAATCTAGTACAGACCGTTTACAATCTGTTTACAAACTTGGCGAACGGGCCCGAACGGAGAGAACGGAAAGGCATTCCGATTTTTTTAACATGTTAAAAAAATCGTACTGGCTTCCAGTTCTAAAATAAACGTAGTGACAACGTTCTTTAAAACGGGTAGGACTTACTCTGAACGAAAAAATAGCTACGAGAGGAGTAACTTCAACGAAATGGTAAACCCATATACTTTATGATGGCTGCTTTACGCATAGGCACTTTTAATGACGGTTTGGACGTTCTACGAACGATATAGAGTAAACGAGCGGTTTACTCGGTCTGAACTGGATAACGTATTGCGGACGTGATAAAGACGGAATTGACGTAACGAGAACTATTTATGAACTGCCTAGTATCGTATTCAAGACCCCCCGAAAAAAAACAAATTAGGTGAGAATGCATTTAGTCGGAGTTCTAGGCCCTAGCTCGCCCCGGGGTTTGGACTAAAATGCCCGTTTTTGGAAACGTAGTAGGCATCCGTCCAAAGAACCAATAGCACTTTTAAAGGCTGCCAAACTAAAAAAAATATGTGATTGCTAGTGACGCAAAATTTACATCAGTGAAAGCTCATCATCAACTTCAACATGACACACAAAGTTTGAAAATAATCATCGCAGGATGAGAAAATTTCGGTAATAAAGTTTCGACACCAGAAACCAACATTTTTAAATTGCAGCCATTTTCAACGTGTATAGTTCTTTTGGAGCACTGTAATAACTGGACCAAATCAATAAAACTATGCAGTAAATCAATTCCTCCCATACTAACCTTACAGGCCTTCGTTGAAGTTTGGAAAGCTCAAACTGACTAAAAAAAACATGGTCCAATAATCAATACAAGAACGAATTAATAATATATTTACCGTTCAATATCAGAATAAATATAAGCTAAAAGAACCTAACCGTATATGTTGAGATTGCGGTACTAGGCCCATGTTACACCCAAAGCACAATTAGCTGACAGGGTCTCGTCTTGTGTCAACATTTATTCTTATGCTGCAGATGTCCTTCCAACTCAATAGAAAAGCCAGTTAAATCGTAAGAAAGTAATGAGAGAAAAGTCACGTGATATAATTCAAATATCATTCAAGTAAACATACATTTTTGAAATAAAGAAAAAGAAAACCTATTTGCTCGGGAGTTAAATCTGTACACAAGCTCCTTCCCGCAAAAAAAAAAGAAGAAAAAAAATCCCAGTTAGGTCCTCAAACAAACTTACATACAACTGTGGCTGGTGGAGGTACTTTTTCAGGAGCTGACCCGGTAATTTACGTGAATTCTGTTTATTCATTCCAAATCACCTCTTTTCGAATCAATATTAGACAATCGATCTCAAGATAATGTCCCACAATTGCAGAATTCATCGACAGGACTGTTTCAACATGTGGAGTTATTTTTTCAGCGCTGCCTGTGTCTGTTTACCCACCCGCTTTCCATGGCAGGAAACAATCCAGAATGCATACCCCCAATCGATATCAAGATAGGCAAAAATTATTCTCACAATGTAGATTTTCCTTAAGACTATAGCAAATGGTCCGACGATAGGCAAGAGCGCTTGGAGAGCTCTGAAGAGATAAAAGATTGGGAGGGACAAGCGATCGGTGTTAACAATGGCTCGCCCCCTCCAATACCTTTGCTCCATCAGAGCCTTCCGAATGCCCTCTGACGGTAAGATGTTTATAAGATATAAAAAGTCTTGACGGGAAAAAAGAAAAAGTGGCGGTACTTACAGAAGATCTTTTAAATGGGTGTAAATGGGTGCATTGGAATCAATTTCCAGTAGCTTGACCTGGTTGTTTACCTTTCCCATGGCATGGGAACAATCCCAAACGCCCGTCCATCGAATCAAGGCAGCATCCGAGGTGGCAGCATTCTTACCTTCGAATGGAAAAAAAAAAGAGAAATGAATGTCATCAATATTTATAGTAAGGAGGGTTATTTTTTTGTAGGGCCCCCAAAAATTGCAAAGGTACATAAGGGGGCGCAGCTCCCTCACCAATGCAAATGACAATCCCCTCAAAACACATAAAGGATAAATAAAATGATTTTAGATTAAACAATAAGATGGGTGGATATTCAGGGACAGTAAGAAAACGAAAATAGGTATTATGAATTTGCTCAATTCTAAAGAAGCAGGGTTTTTTTTGCCCCACCCCCCCAGTACTAACTTGCTCAACCTCTCCTCGCGTCGGACTTTCGGTTCTTGGAACCCTGGGCGGATACACGATTTCTAGGTACGCGACTGGAAATCATTGGCTACTGTGCAGTTTCTTGACGTAAGCTTCAACCCTCTCAGAGACATCGTAGTCCTGCCCCATCAGAGCTGTAGGCCTGAGTGAGTAGAAAAACTCCCTGTATGGGCTGCGTCACCATAACGCTAAACCAGGGCGCATGGTGTTCCCAGGTGAAGGTTTGAAGGTTTAAGTCGGACAGGAAGGATAGTGATTTGACTATGACTGGAAATATGGACTTCTCTCTAGCATTAAAAGATTAACAAACATTGAAAAAACGGACTCTCGTAACTTTTTCTAGCGAGATCCAGGGTGTGCACAAGAACTTGCGCTCATGTGTAACTTTCAAACCACATTAAGAAATATATATCAATCTATCAAGCTATTGAAGCACTTTTGATCTTAGAATCATTCATCATACGCAGTGGCTCTGTAACAGTAAAGATTGCGATCAATACAAAGTTAGATTTATTTTCAATTTCGGTAGGCCTCAAGTTGGAGTGCAAGTACGATAACATGGGTTAGGAAAGGATATGAGTTAGGACAAGGGGTAGGGCTAGGGTTAGGAATACAAAATCATCAACTTTGGATATCGCCTCACGCCGCATTGATTATCCTTGTAACATGGTTTCTGATTTTTATACGGAAAATAAAACATATCAGCAATATACGGTTCATACCAGAATGATGACGAAGACTATTCATATTTCATCTGGAACTTGTACGGTTGTTCTTGCTCAATATATGACACGACGAAACTACTGGAATGATTTCTCTAAGGACCCACCGCACATCCATATCTGACCAAAATATAGGATAGATTCAAGTTCAATATTTTGTTTTAGTGTACTCTAAGAAAATTATACACTGTTGTATTTTTCTATTTGCGAGTAAAATCGTCGTTATTGTTGGACGATTATGTCAAGTTTGAATAAGGAAGTATGGCACCTATTAAACTCAACACTATTGGACACTTCTTGCTTGTCCATTCCAGGCCCGTCACACCTTTGTTTGAGATAGGAAAATCTGTCCTACAGTATTAAGTAAGCGGGTGGTTTTTTTTTTCTTTGGTCTGGTGAATACAGCTTTTCCAAAGCCAAGGCTTTCATTTGATTATGTTGATCGAGCGTCAGTTCTGACTAAAAATAAGAGCTGATATATTTGTTTCGCCAGAAAAAACTCCCAGAGGTGACTACATTATTCTAGGGTTTCGAGATGAGATCAGGATTGGTCGAGCGGTAACGCTCACTGTAGCTCTCTGCATCAGCCTACATCCTACATGGACGGACCGTCGATCCCAGTCAAGTCAATCGGATGGGAAGTTAAAGGTCGTCCAGACACCCCCCCTACTCAAATAGTATTTCGTTGTGAAAGTCCACCAAAGATGTCAACACAATAATGAGGTCTGATTTTATTTTGGGGTTGAGTCTTAGTAGGTTTACATCTTTGGCTGTCAATTAGTTCTTAAGTCACATACCCTTGAAGGAGAGTTCCAAGTTGTCAGCACCGCCATATATAAAGCCAGATCGTATGTTCCGAGTCGGTAGAGAGAAGGCCTTTCGATCGAGAACTCCTGCCCATCGTCGGTGACCTGAGGGTGGCACGGGAGACGAAATGAAACAATGGAGGTTCAAAACAAAGTAGAAATTAGAATAACGGAATGACGGAAAATAGAGACAAAAGAGCAAGCTCACCTCCAAAAAAGAAATTAATGAGTATTGGGTATATTTGTAAAGCATATAAGAGACTAATATTCATTAAGCATTATATTGACTCTCATAAGACGAACCTGATTCTTCGATGACATTTTTTTCCTTCGATCTTAACTTGAATTAATTGAACTGAGGTTCCTAATTTTACATGATCATAATTACATTTTGTAGGTTATCATTTTTTTTTTTTATTATTTTTTGTGGTTAATAATTGATTAAAAGTTTGAATTATTATTTTCCTGTTATTCTGTATGATTTTGTAAGTTATTAATTTAATGCAGAGCCCCTTGTAAAGGGTAACTCTGATCGCTGCAAGGCCACCCTGGATAATATGACTAATAAATCAATCCAATACATCTAACAGGCTACATAATTAATCGAAAACTAGAGACTATTTCTTTGCTGCAGGATCCAAATTTATTTATTTTTGAGAGAGAGGGGTTGGTTTTCTAGAAAATTTAACAAAAGAAAAAAATTGGCTCCGATCTATCCTTAGCGATACAGTAAAGTTAATCATCATAGTTGACGTAGTTGCCAATTTGATTGTAATATATTAGTTTGTACTCCCTTTATGTAAGTGCGTGTTGATGTCTGGACAAGTACCTTGATTGGGCCAAAGTTTCATCTTCTCCGTCGGCTTCGCCTCGTATCTGGATATACCATTCATGTAACGTCCATCTCCCAACTAATAACGCAACGCGATTTATTGATGCTGGGCGTCGTGATCCAGTGTAACCTGTAGAAAATAGAAACCCAACAAATCCTTTTGGATAGATTCCTCCTCATATTTTGCCTGAACAACTATGTTACAATTCGGGATGCATAGACTATCTGAATCAAGTCATACATTACAAATAGAGCACACAAACAATGGAAGACGCAAGTTAACATAGGATCCAATCATAAATCACTAATCTTTAATTGGACCATCCATGTTAGTCAATGGTGAATACCATATATTATAGCTTGTCTACATTTGGTTTTTTCCCATCTTTTTTTTTTTCTTTGCTTTTACTCACTTCAGATTATATAAAAGAGCAATAATTACACAAATAACGTTAAAACATTCGTTAAACAACCACATCATGTTTAACACGGTCTCTTACAATTTCTTTCAATCTTTCAAAAAAACATTGTTAACAGCTGTGCTAATTGAGTTTGGGGAGAAGGAAAATTCAGTTGGATTCAACTGTTAGATGATTGAAAAATCTGAAATCCGTAACGAGATAGAAAATTATATTCATGAAATCGTTTTAGTGTCTTTATTTGACAATTATGATAGTGAAAACGTGGAGAGAGAGACGCAACGTTCACGAGGTGGAAACCATGCGAAAATGGAAATCTCTTGTCGTGGGATACTGACACAGATCTACCCGGTTTCCCGGTTCAACACCAGCCCGAGGAAGCCCAGGATGGACAAGTTGCAGCAAAGGTCCTCAAACGAACGGTAAACTTTCGTCTTTCATTATCATTTCACTGAACGATTGAAGCCCAAGACATTGCTTTTAGTGCTGTGGAACTGAAAATTGATCGGTTTTATGACGATTCCTATTTGTTACCAAAACTAAGCACAGGTGGACGAAACGAGTTGCAGAAAACTGATCTTTCAACGTGCTGTTAAGAGGGGTAACAAATTTTGAGCTTGTTGAGTAAAATATATATAATGACCGCTTAAAAACAGGTTTGGAAGTATTTAATATTCAAACAGTGGATTACAGTTCAAAAAGAGCAGGAATTCTTGTGCGCCACTACTGAATGTGTCGCATCGATGACACAATGACGGACAACTACATAGTCTTGAGAGAGGGCGCTGAAGTGTGGGCTCGATGCCACCGACATTGCACTCAGACATGTGGAATGCGAGAAGGTAAGTACGGGCCTGGGCCATCTCCGCCCCGATCAGCGGCCGTAATGAAGACCCTCTCCGCTTGGAAGAGGCGAACGATTTTTACTTTTGGGAAGGTTTCGGTAGATCGTCCAGGAGGCGTGTTTCAAGGTATTCTGTTGATGGATAAGATCAAACAACTAAATGATTTATCAAAGAGCATTATGGATGTCTCCGAAATGGATGACATGTACCGCATGAATGAACACATGCGGTCCGCATTTTGAGAGTCTAACCACAGTGTATCGGCAGATGATGCGATTGTGGCGTTTTTGCTTTTAAAGTCATCTGTCTTCTCTTGACTGTACGCGTAGCGGATTATTTGAAGAAAGGCTAACGTGCCAAGCTAATATTGAAGACCAAAACCATAAATAACACACAAATGTTATTTGAAGGAAAAAATAGCTCTGATTATGTTGGCGGAAAGACGATCATAGTTGTAGCATAATCATGCCTGCATAGCATAACGTTATTCAATTTCTAATCATCACAAAATTAGGGAATAAATTCTAAATGAAGCAAACAGGGCAAAAAGATATGCTGTCTTCAAACTACTACGATTTATTCTTTAGTTATATAGTCACAGAGGACATTTTGGGTTGATAGTTTGGGATATAGGTGGCGAGTCCAACAGCCGTGACGCGACCATGGCTCTGCGATAATTGCTCCTGCTTAATTCTCTAACATGTCTAAGATGTAGGAGGACAGAGCGAGGTTCCATAAAAGCCAGGAAATTGTAGTATTTTTGCTTATCTTTAAAATGCCTTTCCAATACAGCTCACTAAGATCTGTCAAGCTATATGTTTGGAGTGAACGCATGAAAATCTTTAGAATTGCTATGATAAAGTATAGGAAAATTGCGCATTCAAATCGCACCCGAAGAAAAAATACAATTTTACCTAGTGGTTATCTTTATGTGATATATGGCAAGCTCTAATTTAGCACCAACAAAAAATTAAAAATGAGATATTAAAAATTCAATTTGCTTGATGCTTTCTGACCTCAAACAATAAGTGCTTATTGGTGTTTGTATAGAAAGACTAAAATTTTTGTTTCCTGGACATAAATCGTAGAAAAATACTTAGACTACAAGACAATTGCTTAAGTATAGTTATGATATACGGGCCCTGGATTTATGTAAGTTAAGGTTATGTTTAGGGTATATAGGGTATTATTCTGAGAGGGTTAAAATTATCATTCAATAATTAAGTTACAATTTGAAGCGGAAGCAAATGTCATGGAATCCACAGGCATGAAAAATATTTGAAAACGTCGGTTTCCCTCTTATCTCACCTCTGTTTAGACTGAAGTCGTCGAACGCAAGGATCTCGGTGATTGAAGCTCGGTGGTGATCGGTTATGACGCCTGTGACAGTTTAGGAGCGTCGACCATGATGTCTCAGTAAGAGCAGATGATGACGCTGGTCGATTGAAGATCGTTTGGAATATTCCTTCGTCTTGCACCTTGTGAATGTAGGCAAGGAATGTGCTTAGCACATCAGTAGCGGATCCGCAGGCTACGTCACGGCCATGAAAAGTATGCGCACACCCTAAACATTGAAAGAGCCGTCTGATACTCGAGAAAACAAACTTTGCTGCACGTCTATATGTTAGAGAGAATTCCAATAGAGCCCATGACATAGCCCTAATTAGTGCACTAGAATGATGAGAACATATCAATTTGACGAGCCCACATGACGTCATAATGGACTATCACTTCGCTTCTGTCTGTGCGAGTATCAGATACTATCTAAAAATAAAGTCCAGCTGGAAAGAGTTAATTTGACACGGACGATAAGAACGCCTATGTTGTGTCGTGTTTTTTTTTATTGTTTATTCAATTCTCCAACAAAGTCTGACAAATCTTCACCTCGCCATTGTCGCATAGACGAGACAAATTCCAAATAAGACGTGGATCGTTTCAAGTGGAGGAGGGGGTGCAGATTGTTTATCTAATATTTTGTCTTCATATAAACCAGTCGGCCAAAAAATCTCTCTGGGGGTGGGTGGGAGGAGGGGCCAAAAGGGGCCAAAGCATGAAAGTATTGGAACAGACAAAATATGGGCCCCGAAACCTAAAATTAATGATTCAGCATCACTTTTGCAAATGTGAGTGGAGACGGACCGCTCCCACACCGCCCCCCCCACCCCCAAGTGCGCCAAATCATCGGTATTAAGGCTTGTAAATGTCCATTTCGAGCGTGTCAACTGTCTCTCAATGATCACTCTTGATGGTGTTAAAAGTTGACTGGATATAGTCCATGATAACGTTAATTTCAATTTCAGAATATTAACATGTGTAGAAAACAGGAATGATATAATGAAATAAACAGCAGGATGGTATATAATGAGCGCAATGATCATACATGCGACTATTATACTGGGTAAAAGTTTTGACATGAATAACGAACTTTTGATTCTGCAGGAAATAAAAACTGTATATTTTTAGAGGGAATTATCAGGCAAAAATTTAACATGACGTTTTTTTAAACTATTATATGGCTTAATAAGTACATTTCTTAAATAGGCTAAAGACATTACAAATGATTAGATGACATGTAATTGAAGTGAGAGAAAAATAGAATTCTCTGAACACGTGTGGCAGTCGAGAAGAACATATGAGCAAAGAAAGAGGGGCAGAGAGGTGGGGGGGGGCTATCATCGTTGTCGCATCTTTACGCACGCAGCAATGTACTTGGACAACCACGGTGGGAAATCCCCGCTTTGGTAACATGGATGAGCGTAGGAAATCACTTTGCACGCACGTCGCTGTCTCTGCCACGTGTATTGTGTGATCAGCTCCCATGCATGCCCTCCCGCTCAGTATACGATTTGTGTATATTTTCCTATATACTAAGTACACACGTATAAACCATAAGTACTGGCATAATACTATGAGTTCATATTAGGCGGCCCTATTGCATTTCCCAAGTTCGCGAGGATAAACTCTACATGACGAAATCATTGTCCACTTTCCAAAAACTGTATATTATCAAACAAGACAACAGATCGTGCTAATACTCCAGATCTCGCATATCTGAAATGATTTTGATCGGCATGCAAACTTGGAAAGAGCATGTAAATGCCAAATGTGTGTCTAGTAGAAAGAAGCCGAGCGAATTTTTAACTCTTGGTTTATGATGACATTCGATCGTCACTGAGTACTCAAATAGTCACGTCATGTGTAGTTTGAAACAAATGTTGAAATCCTGAGCGAATAATCCGAAAGTCATCGAGATCGAGCTCCAGTGCTCTTTGTTTAAACGAACATGAGACAGAAATGCTAGGAATTGTATACTGGGGAAGCCAGTGGGATTACATTGATACGAAGAGGAATCGGAAGAACTGAAAAAAAGTAGGACCAGGGAAGGAGGAGTGCCACCAACGTTCCAGAGTCCGAAGAAGAGTTCGTTGGTCTGAACGTAGGTGGCGGTGGTGTACACATAACTGAGTCGCAGCAACTGTGGTTCGGTACCCCCCACTCGCCTACAGGGGTAATATCAACAGCAAACGTCCGACCCCCAAGCACAGGCGAAAGGTTAGAATTATAAGTGTCGATATTATGCAAAGGGTGCAGTACATTGGAATTATCGTAATTGCTGGGTCAGTCACGTGATTTCGACGTCAATACTAGAATAGCAACCACCACCTACAACAGCCATCACCCACACAACCGCAACAAAGGAAGTCTTTTAAAACCCATGCATGGGTTTGTAAACGTTAGGACATATTAGGCCTAATATTAAATATTATCAAAAGTGTAACATTTAACTAATAGATCTGAAAAAAAGAAGTACAACTATAAAAGGACATGTGAATCGTATGCAAATGATTTATGTTGCAAAAATGCAAAATATTGTACTTGTTGGTAATCGAAAATATACCTAAGTGAAAATTTTTAAAGGTTAATATTCGGTAAAGATTTCCGTGTTTTCCCCCATTTATTTATCCACCCACAACAGGGGAAACTACATTGAAGACGGCGAAGGCTTGAGTTTCGCGCACTTCTGAATTTATCTCGTCGCGGGCGCCTCTCCCTGCCAACATTGTCCAGGAGCACCCATCTGCTAAAACAGAGGCAGCTTCTACCAGCTCCGGAGCGTCCAAGGGTCTCCTCACTAAAGATCAACGCTCTAGACCCCAAGCAAAGCAGAACCTAACTTCTATAACGATGACGACTAAGACCGACTACAAAGAACTTCAATCGAATCTATGTAGCGGAGGAGAACGGCAGACCTCAGACGTGGCGCTCTATGGCTGGCCTTCAATTTCTTGAGAACATACCTGAACCTTACTATAGACTACATCATTACTACTAGAAAGGGCACACAGTGCTCAGAGTTCACCACAACATTCCGATGGTTCCCAGCGCACTAGATACAGGAGAATTCCCAAAGACCACTTTAAATTTTCGATATCTGCAACCTCGGTTCAAACCCAATACGACCACCCACGTGTATCCGGATTTTTCGACGAAGAACAACCATAGAACGTCTTGGCTACGATACATGTTCAACATGCTTCGAGAATAAAAGTTAGACCCTTGGTACACTTTATACACACGTGGTCAGAATGCAGTGATATAAGTCACATAACGATGCTTGAAAATTGAACTGAACCCGTTAATAAAAAGGGGAGCACAAGTTACTGGAACTCTAAAACGAATTTAATCATAATCAAAGAGAAATTTATCAATCCATAACACAGACGACACAATTTATATTGCAGACTAGGCCCTATAGACCCGAGCAAAAAAAAAAATTAATTAAAATCATCAATTCACCTCTCTTTGCGGTAGGCCATGAGTTATCGAATATGGGACGTCCGCCTGGACGAGTTTCGAAGTTCTGGGAGTTTTTGAGACAATTTATAACAATAATAGGTGGCTTCTCACGCGTACGTCCCTGATCTTAATCAGTGGTGACTGCCATCTCGTACTGGTCAGCATTGAGAGAGAGATATTTCAAAATTCTTGATCAATCTTTCCGACCTGTAAGCTTTCAGCTGGCGTCCACGCGTGAAAATCCTCAACAGTATATCATCTGTTAAGACGTCCATTATTTACCTCTCAATCTCATTGGCGGCAATAATCGAAACTCCATTAATTATACATCGTGAACGACATTACAGCCTTTATGTTTGAAATGCGGCGGTCACAACTCCGCCGTCTAAAGTGGCAACTCTCCTACGATGGTATTAGTAGAAAAATCGTGCAGCTGCAGGTACCGCAAAAAAACAATACGCAGGCACGTTTCCACTGTACGACGTGCAGGAAGTTTTTCCAATAACCCTTACCAAACAGAAACGCAGGAATCGCAGACAGTAGCTCAGAGACCTGTGGCATGCATTGGTGCAATCAAACGCAGGCTACGTTGAACTGCAAGTTGCCTCCGTAGCGGTATCTAGCGAGACGTAAGTTGTGACGAGACCGCATGTAGTATGTGATACGAGGAGAAATATTTGAATAAAAATGTTTAGGCCATAGCCTATAGTGTACA
This sequence comes from Paracentrotus lividus, assembly GCA_940671915.1. Classification (NCBI taxonomy): domain Eukaryota; kingdom Metazoa; phylum Echinodermata; class Echinoidea; order Camarodonta; family Echinidae; genus Paracentrotus; species Paracentrotus lividus. The sequence goes on along the minus strand of CALNVZ010000641.1, from coordinate 22,308,195 downwards.
TTACTTAGAGTTTCTTTGCAATCATGTTATGTAGCCAATCTATATGTTCTACTTGGATACACATTAATCAGAGAGATATGACATGTCGCAGTTTAAATGTGAATCTTTGTGCCACAAATGACAGTCAAGTGTTCAGGCTTTCATTAAAGTTAAACGTATGATATCATAAGATTGAAATTTGGTAGAGATAGTTAGCTATAGATGTTCCCATCGACATTAGCAATGACTTGCCAACGAAACCTACTATTTTCTCCATTAGGATGCCACACTACTATGATTGTGCGATCTTATGGTCATAGGTAGACAAAGACACTATGTCCAACAACAATGATTGACAATGATGATCCTTTAAGGTCATGTGTCACAAGTTGGTATAGCAGGTACAGAGGGTGGAAGCGCTTACATTTTTGGGGGAAATTATCCATTTTTTCACATAGCATCGAAAATGATGTACAAGTCATAACCCCTGTAGCATAATTTATATTGTGAAAATTTATATCAGGCTACATGTTCGTGAGTTTCAGCTTCGTTTGCTCAAGCTTTTAATACAAAGATATTTTTAAGTGAAAGTATAGGGTAAGGGGTGGAGGATCCTAACGGATGGAGGATCCTACGGTGGAGGAGCCGTGTTAAGGCATAGGGAATTCCCATTTAATGTTACTTTCTTATTGTTTGCTGCGTTATATCTTTTGCAGCCAATTGGCGGCATATGGGTTGAGTAGATATATCAATTCCTGTGAATTATGTGGTTCTAGATAAATGTGAAGAAGATTTTTAAAAAAAGTCTTTAACAATAATGATTAATATAAACATACTTATGCAGCACATCCTCATCAGACAAATGCTTGCAGGCATCAAAAAAAATTGTCGCATGGCAATTTTATAACAATAATTGTTATTTTTGCCATTTTCTTAGATGCCATGTAAATACACTCACTTTAGTAGACAACACGTACTATACTTGCAATACAAATCCCAATTGTTTGAGATGATAGATGTAAGAAGGATATGTTCTGCCTGTTTTGCACTATTTTTTTCGTCTTTTTATGACACCAATGTAGCGCGGCTAAGAAAAAAAATATTTGTATACAAGTTTAAATTTTTTTAGAACATAGCGTCCTACTAACACAATTCAAGATGATATCATTTCAATTTTGGTGAAACAGATTAGATTGAATAGTCGCCGTAAAATTTTTCCTGTAACCTCTGTATTCTTTTATGACACACCTTATAACAGGCACAAAATGTTAATCAAATCTTCCTTCAATCTCTTACTGGCTTTCAATATATATATATACTTTATACATGTCTCGACTCACTACTAAGAAACTGAGATGCTTTATATGCGACATGTAGCATTCTACATTTTTTTGACAAATGTAATACCGCATTTCCACCCATAACATAAATGTGGCTAAAACAAATCAAAGACACTATAAGCTAAATGAATTTGTTCGTGAGACACGAATAAGTGACAACTGAAATAAAACACAGTCTACAGAGACGGACTAAGGATATGATATGATAATGTAAGCTGTAACTGTATGAACTATTTCGAGATACTAGAACGTCAGTCGTTTTGTTGTTTTTTGCTTGTTTTTTTTCTTGGGTCTTTTACACTACTACAACCTGAATCATTTTTAAATTTCAATGTGTTTACACGCAGATCCGTTAAAGCATTTTCATTTGCTTTAGGATTCATGATATTGCAGAAGTCAAAACATGGGCATAAGATAAAACAATTCCTTCAGTTTCTAGTCCACAAAAGTGGAAATATTGCACAATAGATGGTATAATAACAACACTGTATATGTTCAACTGTAGACTCGGGTGGGGCCTCGTTCCGTTTTCGAAGACTGATTTTATCACGAAGTTTTAATTGTTCTGAGTTCTTTTCTTTTTTCTTGAAATTTTTAGTTTATGATGTATTGAGTACTATTCTTCTAGAGAGTTGATCGGTGAAATTTCCTGCCTTTCATTTATCGAGTAGACGAGATTCGTACAAAGAGTGAGGCGTGTTGTTGCATAGCTTCATTCTTACCTTCATTTGTCTTGAGTTGTATGACGATCAAGTTGTAGAGTACATTGGAACATGCATCGTAGGCACACGGAGTGCAATATATTTACGTGTGAAAGGTAGTTGATCGGTAGTTTAATAATTAGTCATGCACGTTGACACGTTTGACACGAGTATTACGAATCGACTTGGAGGATGAGAAAGGGGGAGACATTGGACCGATTGGACATGCATTAAAAAATATTAAAGAGAGAGAGCGAGAGAGAGAGGGGGGGGGTCGAGGGAGAGAGATATGGTAGAGATATGGTAGCAAGAAAGTAGAAGGAGAGAAGTGAAAGAGATGCGATCAAGAATACATGAGAAATCAGGGGCCGCGAGCCGGGGGGGGGGGGCGCAGCCGCCCCCCCTCCCCCACTTTTTTCAGCCAACGTGTACAAAAAACGCAAAATGACATACATTTGTGATTTTAGCCTGTTCAGCCCCCCCCCCACTTTCGGCGCAGCCCCTCCACTTCAAAACACGCTCCGCGGCCTGGAAATGTAAAGACTAGAGAGCAGTGACAACGTAAACATTAAACGAGAGAGGGAGGGGCATAACGATTAGTCACTATTGGCATTGATTGGAATCCCCGTGTTGATTCCCCGTGGGGATCCCCGCTTTGTACACGGTGTAGTAAATGACGAAGGCCTGTAAACAAAGCGTTTTCGTGGAAAACGGAGGGTTACAGCCTCCTCTGCCACTTGGATTAAATGAATGATGAAACCGGGAAATAGTCCAGGCTAGGCCCATAGGAAAAGAGTCGAACCTTGTTTTTGATATATACAATGTTTTTTGATGATTCTTTGTCAATTCGAGGGTGCTGATTCCGAATCCGATGAGTGCCAGACGCGAAACCTTGAGCATTTTTCACAAATCAGCAAAAATTCAAAGATGGCGCCAAAATGGCCGCGAAAAATGAAAATGAGTATTCCAATGGTATTTTCTAAGGATGTTAGGTGGTTTCTGTCATTCGAGGGTGCTCTGATTCCAAATCCGATGAGTGCCACCGCGAAACCTCGCGGATTTTACGCAAATCGCTAAATCAAAATGGCTGCCAAAAGGGCGCGCAAAACGGAAGTAATTCCAAGGGTATTTCTGGGGTTTGTTTGTGGTCAACCTTATCAATTCGGGGATGCTGATCCAAATTCGATGAGCCAGCCGCAAACCCAACATATTTTTACGCTAATCGCTAAATTCAAAAATGGCTGCCAAAATTCGCCGCCAAACTGGAAATCATTGTATTCAAGGATATTTCCGGGGTTGTTTGGTGGTTCTTTATCAATCGGATGGGTACTGATTCCAAATTCGATGAGTGCCACCGGCAAAACCCAACAGATTTACGCAATCACTAAATGTCCAAATGGCTGCAAAAATGGACGCCATATTATATATATATATTCTTGCCAATTCGAAGGCGCCTATTCCAAATCTGATGATTTCAGCCACAAAATCCTACAGGATTTTGTAAACCGCTAAAATGTCTGCCTAAAAATGAAAAGAGTGTCTTATTATTCAAAGGTTGTTTGGTGGTTTCTTGTCAATTGTGAGGGTGCTGATTCCAAATCCGATGAGTGCCAACCGTGAACCCGCTAGAATTCAAACGGCCGCTAAGTGAAGTGAAACCGGCGCATTGTTATCTATATAAGTTGTTTTATTATTTCTTCAATTGAAATGCTGATCAAAATCTGATGATTAGAGGCACAAACCTGAGCATTTTGCGCAAATCGTCAATATCGCATGCCACAGCCATAAAACATTTCAATGTGTATATCCGAGGTTGTTATATAGCCTTCAATTCATGGCTCTGATTCCACATTTGATGGTACCTGTCAGGGAAATCTTGATTTTTTTTTTTTTTTTTTGTTTTTTTTGTTACGCAGCAAGCGGTGAACACGGCCGACAGTCATGAAAAAGGCTTAGGCTATTAAATCCAAATGAAAGCAAAATTCGTGAAAATGCCATCATCGGTATTCCTTACGTTATTCTATGGCTCTGTTGATTTGGGTAGCCTAAGCTTAGTCATTCAAAATTACGCGAGTCAAAATAGAACATTACATTTTATTGATAGCAAAAGAGTCATTGATTCAGTCTCGGATTTTTTTATTTTTTTTTCATATTATAGTATGTTTTGTAAGACAGTGCAAAAGTAATTCATATCTCACTGCACTATTCAGCACATAATACATTATTTTTTATAATTTGAGAGACTGGTTGTGAGTGATTCTGACATTAAAAAAAAATCTCTTTGATTTTTTCCCCCGACAGAATTAATAAGAGCTGAAATGAAATACTGGTTCCCTATTAACTCTTTCATGATTTATTGAACAACAGAGACACTTTACATAAAACAAATGAATCGAACCGACTAAAATAAAAAATTTGTTCTGAATAGATGCAGGAGTATAGGGTACATCTTCTACATGTCAGGGGCGGTCTAAGGGGCTGAGGTACGGCACTCCTAAGATCGGAAGAATGATATAACATGTATTCTTTTGAACACGAACTTTGTTTATTTGTGAGGTTGACTTTATCCACCCCTATAGGTAATGGCGACTTTCTTAAAGGCCGAAGGCCAAAAAGAATTAAGCTGAGAGAATAATTTTGAAGGGAAAAGAATCAAGTTTGAAGAGCAATTTCGTGTGGTGTGGGAATCCTCAAACGGTCAATGCTTGTAGCACTGTTAGCTTGGGACCCTATGAACAGTAAACGTCCAAAAGAGTCTCATAATTTATTATTGGCAATGTATGGCCATAAAATAGATTTGCATGACTTGTTGCCAATTTCTTTTCAGTTTTTTCTTCTCTCTTTTCTTTCTTTCTTTTCTGTCCTGTGTATTTTGTGGCTGTACCTCACAGATTTGGAAATCACGCCTTCGAATTGCAAGAAACCCCAAAAACTCTTAATAACCCATAAAATACGATTTTCAATTGGGAGGCCATTTTGGCAAGCCATTTTGAATTTTAGCGATATTGCGAAAATCTGTTGGGTTTTGCGGCTGGCAATCATCGAATTTGGAATCAGCACCCTCGATTGATAAGAAACCACCAAAACGAACCCAGAAATACCCTTGGAATACTGATTTCTATTTTTGGCGCGTTTTGGCAGGCCATTTTGAATTTTAGCGATTTGCGTAAAATATGTTGGGTTTCGCGGCTGGCACTCATCGAATTTTGGAATCAGCACCCTCGAATTGATAAGAAACCACAAAACAACCCAGAAATACCCTTGGAATGATTTCCATTTTGGCGGCCACTTTGGCAGCCATTTTGAATTTTAGGCGATTTGCGTAAAATCCGCGAGTTTCGCGACTGGCACTCATCGAGATTTGGAATCAGCACCCTCGAATTGATAAGAAACCACCAAAACAACCTCAGAAAATCCATTGGAATACTCATTTTCATATTTTGGCGGGAATTTTGGCGGCCATTTTGAATTTCGCGATTTGTGAAAAATGCTCAAGGTTTCGCGTCTGGCACTCATGGATTCGGAATCAGCACCCTCGAATTGACAAAGAATCATCAAAAATTGTATATATCAAAAAACAAGGTTACATGGTCTCTAGCCTGGACTAAAAAGCCAACATTGATTCTATTAATAGTATTATGTATTTAGTCACCCAATCCATTGCAGGAATGAGTTACTAGCTTTCGGTTGTATTGCGTAATAAACACGCCTTTTCATGGATACCTACATACATTACGCAAGTTTCTGCTTCCGGTTGTGTATTACGATAAGCCAGCTGTAGCTTAATTCGTACACAATATTGTTTGTACTCATACTCCAGAACAGAATTATTTTCTTTTAATATCAAGTTGTCGCATATATTGACAGTGCTCCCAATTTACTCAAAGGTTAGCCTCTTATATTAGGCGACTTTTTCAAGTATCACAGACGATAATCGATACAGTAATACTATGGGGAAAGACGTGAAATGGCGAGACACTAAGAGTAAGAAAAAGCTCCTTGGAAATCAGGGAAGTCACTAGGTCCTAGCTTGTACAAGAGAACAATTGGACGAATTACATGAAGAACAACAAGAAAACAAATTGAGAAATTGAAGGACAACGCAGGAACAGAAAGCGACGAAGGAGAGACTGGAGCGGAGGAAGGAAGGTGAAGAGAATGCCGCCATTCCTTTACCTACCACAGATACTAACCACAACCCTGGTCCACCTGTTTCGAGATCCGACGAAAGAAGTTTGTTGGCCTGAAATGTAGGTGGCGTTGTGTATGTGACCAAGCCGAAGGACACTGGTTCGGTCCCGAACTCGTTACTTGGAGTAATATTTACAGGCAAATGTACACTCCCAAGGATAACAAGGTAAGATATTTTTTCATTCGGCCTGTATTGCCATATCTACAAATATTTTGTTATCCGGAGATGATCTCGGATAATTAGAAGAAGGATGTTGCTGCAAAAATTATTGTTAATGGAGCCCATCTTGTCATTGGGAATGTGGCAGGGGCTTAATTGAAACGTACCCCCCCCACACAAAAATTTAAAAAAAATAATAAAATAAATTTTTAAAATCCGGGAAAAAATATCGATATTATCGTTTACTCGAAAAATGAAATTACATGGTGATTAATTATTATTCAGTACACCCTCCCCACTAGCCGAATGGTATGGTGCGTAAACTTGAAATTAGAGGTTGAAGGTTCGTCCCAAATTCCATTTTTTCATGGTGCTATTATGAGGTCAGGAATCGTGATAGGATAGGGGTAGGGTAAAAGCTGTGTGTATATCAGCAGTGGTTATAAGTGTATATACAACGTAACTGTCTCTAATCCATTGTCCCTCTGAGAGAATAAATGTCGTTTGGGAAAATCTATCACGTCTCGGGGAGATGATCACAGGGGTGGTTTCTTTGGGGGGAAATTAAGGTAAGCCGTGAGATAATCTCAGATGCAAAAGACAATATCGTGTAATCACCTCTGTGCAAACTAGTATAATGTCGACGTTTTACCTCAAAATCTGAAAGATTTCCTTTTCCTTACACCCCATTCCAATATGCTACAGGACTACATAAGCGCGACGGTTTGATGTTCTGGTACATTTAATTATCTACGTCGGGCGCCTCTCCTTGCCCAACGATTTCCAGGACACCATCTGCTAAGCAGGAGCAGCCTTCTACGCTCTCCAAACTCCAAGGCTCATCAGTAATATCAAGCCCAGACCTAAGCAAAGCAGAACCACTACCATAAAGGTGGCGACTACAGAGCCTATACTAAGTACTTATTGAGGTCTATTGTCGCAGAGGAGAGACAAACCACAGATATGGCGCATTCACGCGGCCTTAACTTCTTGGAGAAGATACCGACTTTAAGTGACTACTCCATAGCTACAGGAAGGCAGTCAGTGTTTGGAGATCACGACGCAACATCCGATGTTCCCATCTACCATACAGAGATTCCCAAAGACCACTTATTTTTTCCATATCTGCAGCTCGGTTTCAAACTCCATACCACTGACAGCATCAAGATTTTTTGACGAGGTCAGATGAACGTCTTGCTGCGAATAATGTTCACTTCATACAATGTGAAATAGACCCTAACTTGTACATTCAAATACTAAATACACTGAAAGATAAACGCCAAAAAATCAGAACTTCAAAGGACCTTGAAATTCATCATAGATTGCAATTATGCACTTATCGACTAATCTATCCGAGGATTAACCCACGGCAGCTATAGATCATCCTATACACCAAGAATCTTGCCATACGATTGGTCAAACTTATTCACATGATAATTTTAACTTGTCGATCAGCCAGAGAAAAGTGCGTTGCACCTTTTTTATTTTATAGTTCACCTATCACAACGTCGGTTAAGGGACACAACGCATTATGCAAGCAATTATTTGGAATACGTTGCTAATTTATTGTTATACCCCCGTCACCTCGAGCTCGTTCCTACTACGTCCTTGCAAATTTTGCCGAACTGGCAAAGTCTGTGTGTAAACTAAGTGGACGAGTAATACTTATTACGATCTGTTTATAACTTCATGGACTAGCTCGGTCGGATTTTTAAAAAAGTGTTCAAAAAATCGGGCGCCCATCTCGTCCTAAAATTTAACGGGGTGGCAACGTACCTGAAACGAGATGAGAGTACTACAACGAAATTGCCGTACTTAATCGTTCTAAAGATGTGCTAGACGTCAAACAAACAGCATTGTATATTCATTATCAGCTTGAATTTAGGAAGACGCATGAGGTCTGGCAAAACGGGCTAGGTTTTTATTATGAAACGGGCACGCATTTGCGTTCAACACGTTCTAGCCACGGATAATGACGAAGTAAGAACGAGATGAACTTCTGGAGGCCGTTTGGTCGACGTAAGAAGAGTAAGAACGGATTTGAAGGATTAAAAAACGACCCAGAACTAGTTAGGTCGGGACGAACGCATTGGAAACGAGTTGGAACTGATTAAGAACGGGTTGCAACTAAGGGGACGGGTTTGAATTGTTTCAGACGGGCTCTTTTCGTGGAAACGGTCATTTTCACCCGATTTTTAATACAAACGGACTGCAGACGAGGCAGAGACGTGATGGACGTATTGAGGACTGTATACGAACGTTGTTCATCTTAATCCAAATAATTAGGTCAAATGTACGCGTTCTTTTCGGACCAATGGCCGTTTTCGTATTTATTTCTAAAAGTTGTGAGATTTCTATAATTGTAACAATTAATGTGTGGCAATTAAACAGCCGATCTATTTGCTTATACTATTATCACACTGAACAATTTCTTACATGTTATTGAAATTATTGCAGAACGGCGCTAATCTATGTACACACGGAGTGAACGTACTTGAGACCTATTTCAGTCTGCTCAGGACTTTATAGCAGGGATTGGATAGCAATACGTTTCAATTTTAAAACAGACGGCATGTCATAATTCCCGTCACACTGAGCTAGTTCTCACTGCGTTCTTGGTAGTTTCTTGGTGAACGGGCTCAATTGTTTACACACGGACTGAACGTAGTACAGACCTTTTAAATCTAGTACAGACCGTTTACAATCTGTTTACAAACTTGGCGAACGGGCCGAACGAGAGAACGGAAAGGCATTCCGATTTTTTTAACATGTTAAAAAATCGTACTGGCTTCCAGTTCTAAATTAAACGTAGTGACAACGTTCTTTAAAACGGTAGGACTTACTCTGAACGAGAAGACGTACTACGAACATGGTCCTAACTTTTATCATGCTGCCATAGGCACTTTTAATGACGTTGGACGTTCTACGAACGATATAGAGTAAACGAGCGGTTTACTCGGTCTGAACTGGATAACGTATTGCGGACGTGATAAAGACGGAATTGACGTAACGAGAACTATTTATGAACTGCCTAGTATCGTATTCAAGAATTATTTTTGAAAGTTATAAGTTCCAACCCGACCAAAGCCCGTTCAGCAATTTTTTTTAAGAACGGGCAAGAACGTTATAAAACGTTATAGAACGACCTCGGTGTGACGGCCCCATTACTG
>CALNVZ010000641.1:22284517-22298629 GCA_940671915.1 Paracentrotus lividus | reverse complement strand
ATTACTGCTTGTAAGCTAGCATTGACATTGTGCCCTTTCAAACAGGGTACTCACATTTTGTGTCTGACGTCAGGTACAGATCGCTCCACCGAGATCATGTCGCTGACATACTCGTTGAAGTAGGCGTGGTCCCAGCCGATCTTGACCTTCGTCGACTCCTCGGCTGTGGTTCGGACTATGGCGCCATTTTCTCCGGGTCCGTTCGGATCACGTGGTTTGGACGTGACGTCAATATCCCTGACCAGATGCGTCCCCGGGTTGGCTGGGTTTTCCTGGAAGATTCGATTCATAATTATTGTTCAAAGAATGGAAGGGGTAATTCCTCTTCTTCTTTTTTCTTGGGGGCGGTTGTTATTTAATGGAAGCTACTGAATATTGTATATATTTATATTAAGAAATAAGCATTCATAATCAATATTGCGTCGCCTTCCCGCAAAGTGGCTGTATGCGACTTCCACCGCGCAAAATGCAATTCCGAGATAGTCGAGTTTAAAGGTTTTTCACAGTTTTTGTCGGTCTCATTTAAAACTTTCAAGATAGAACATGTATAAAGAATCTTGAGTTTCTAATCACCCTGTGAAGTAGGAAATGTGAAAACCGTCTATTTAATTAGTCTAGAGTGATTTTATGGAGTAATGGCCCTTCTACCGGGAACACGAAACGCGGATACGTTAACGGCATTTCTGCGGAAGGCGAATTTATTTTTTTAGATATTCTAATTTTTTTAATCAATTTGATCGGAATCAATGTCATTATAATCAAGAATTATTATCAATGTTGCATGGATCACTAGTTTTCTATTGCTTATATAAATAATTTTTGTTACCAACATCATCATTTGATATTATAAAGTGCCATATTCTTGACCTGCCAAATGCATATTGTGTGGTTGAGACGTTTTCTTTTATGTCTTAAATAATTTTCATGACTTTGTGAAATGTGTGTTCTTATAGCCAATACACCGTGCCTCATATATATAAATATATATATATATATATATATATATATATATATATATATTATATATATATATATATATATTATATATATATATAAATAATATAATATAATAATATATATATTTAATTAAAACAAAAAGTTTTTTTTTCAAAAGTAAATATCTGCATTGTTTTGTTTTTCTATCTCTTGTTCTAGTCCGAGGTCACCTATACAGGGTGTATCAATAAAAACGGGACAGATTTGAAAAGTCTACCAAAATTTCATTTCAAATTATGATGTCTATATTTTGATGTTATAGATGCTCTGAAGTCTTATCTTTCAAATGCAATTTGAAACATACGTTCGTTCAAGCTTGAGCGCACACAGAACGTTTTTGTCGGGGCTCAAAAAAAGGCTTGCCACATAGAAAAATTAGAAATACGATCATCAGACTCTTGCTTACCAGCAGACTTACTTTTAACCTTTTCATTATCTTTGCCATTAGTTTTCGAAATATGCTTTCAAAATACATTTACAAAGCTATTTATTTACTTGAATTGCTTTTGTTTTGTTTTGTTGTTGTTGTTTTTTTTTTCACGTTAACATGTTATCTTTTAGCACTGACAATTCCTCAAACTAAGAAAATAAATAAGAAATGTTATCAACCCAAGAAAGGGGATTTGGTTGGTTGGAAGATTATTTGATTGATTGACTCCTTTGTTTGTTCGTTTGTTTATTTGATTGATTGATTGTTGATCGATGGATAGATTTAATTAATTGATTGAATGAAGGATTGATAGATTGACCATTTTGAATGATTGATCGTTTGATTAATTCATTGTTTCTTTAAATGATTGATTTATTGATCGATTACTTTTTTTAATTGATTGTTCAAATGATTGATTAAATCGTTGGAAGAATCATAGGAAATCACCCTCATTAGACTAAAATAATCATTTATCAGTGTAAAGTAACAATCAATCCGAATGTAGTACCAGATTTTAAATAAATAATAACCCCTTTTTTAACCTTAGACAAAAACTTTCCGTGTTCGTTCAAGCATGAAAAAAACAAACAAAGCAATCAATCAATCAATCGATCAAACAAACAATCAATCAATCAATCAATTAAACAAGCATCGACATCCCCTTTCTTGGGTTGACAAAAAAAGGCATTGAAGTTTGAAGGAAAATTTTTTGCAAAAAGATTACATATTAAACTGACAAAGAAAAAAACAACAAAAACAATTACAGTCAATAAAAAGCTTTGTAAATGAATTTCAAATCATAATTCGAAAATATTGGCAAAGAAAAAGAAAAAGTTTAGAAGATTGCTGATTAGCAAGAAGTCTGATGATCATATTTCTTGTTTTTCCATTTTGTGCGCAAGCCTTTTTTTGAGCCCCCGATAAAAATGTTCTGTGTGTACTCAAGCATGAACGAAACTTCTTTTTTTTTAATTACATTTGAAAGATAAGACTTCAGAGCATCTATTAACATAAAAATATAGACATCATGATTTGAAACAAAATTTTGACAGACTTTTCAAAACTGTCCCGTTTTTATTGATACGCACTGTATAGCCTACAGATCAAACCATACAATTTTTAAAGTACTTACTAAAACATTTGCATCTTCCTTTTTTGATTCCTGCACTTTATTGACAATTTCAGCATTGTCTTTACTGTTGCGGTTTAGTTTTGGACGAGTATCGCTGTTTTTCTGATCTATATGAAGCAATGTTTTATCGTTGTCTTGGTTATCCATCTCTTCATATTTCCCGCGAACTTTGTTCAATTTCTCCTTTAGCATTTCAATCTCTTTCTTCATACCTCCCCTGTCTTCTAAAAGCCTCTTGTCGTCATCGATGACATCATTGGCGATTTTGTCCTTTATCAGCTGCAGATGTTCCTTGGATTTATTGGAATGTAAAAGTGTGTCCCTCAGGTTTTTACCCCAAGAGAATCTGCTCGGTTTTCGACCCGCAGAAAACGTTCTGTTCGCGTTCGCGCGCGCTTTCAAAGCATCGCGTAGAATCTCGTGCTGCATTCCGCTCAATGCGGACTCTCCCGACAGCGCGTACGCTGGTTCCTCATCGCGCGCATTTCGCTGGTGCTCCGAGTTGGTGGGTAGTTTGAGTGTAGAGCCACTGCCTTCGTCTGTCAGCGATGAATACATGGCGAGGATCAGCACATCAAGAGTGAACCATATTATGGATGTGTAGAGGATAGCTAGAAAGACGCGACTCGATGAGCCTTTAATCCCGTTAATACGCATGGTGAAGGCAGGAACCACTGCATATAAGAATAGAAAAATAGGGGGGTGGTAGAAACATGATAATAATTATTTAAGATTTAACATTATCCTTCTATTTCCGTTACTTTATGTACTCCCATACTCCCTTCACCTCCCCTTTTCTATGTCTCATTATTTCTCACCAGCTTAGGCCCTCACCTCTTCTATTTCAATTATGTACTGCTCTACCCCTCCCCCCCCCCATCCCTATATCTCATGATTTCTCACTAGCTTAGCCCCTCACCTCTTTTTTCCCCATTATTCTATGTACTTCCCTACTTCCTCTTCCTCCATCCTAACTCTCATTATTTCTCACCAGCGTATAGGCCCTTACCTCTTTCGCTGAACCGAAGTAGGCGAGCCTAATTGTATTGGAAATATGAAGCATCCCTTGTCCATAGGATTGTGCTTAAATGTTCTTATATTCATAAAAATAAACTGTTCATGTGTGGTATATTTATTTAATCGTCAAACTAAATAAAATGCAAAGAAAACAGAAGGAGAGAATTAGAGCGCAGGCCCAGAAACGCCCGTCATTGAAAGAAAGCAATTATATCATACTTTATCTCACGTAAAAAAGATGTGATGGTTTATATCTTCTTCTTCTTCTTGCGTTGAATTTATTTTTGCCACTGCCTTTTTTCTTTCTTTCTTTACTCCCCTCTCTTATTTTGTTATTATTTTATCTTCTTCTCTTTTCTTTCCTTTTTTATTTATTTATTTTATTTTATTTTTTGTGGGGGTATCTTTATTTCTTGTCTTTCTTTTTGTTTTCTCTTCTTTTTTCCATCCTTCCTTTATTTATTTTTTTTCCGCTTTTTTTTTTCCGCTTTTTTTTTTTTTTTTTTTTTTTTTTTTTTTTTTTTTTTTTTTTTTTTTTTTTTTTGTTGGTCCCTAAAATATTTTTGGGGTAAGGCTTACCAATACCAACTTAGTCTGCATTCAAAGACTTTATCTTGACTTCTGAAGCGATTAAAGGGCGCCATCTCAGTTCTTAACTACCCATATTGTCCCTTTCTTTTCTCTGGAAGCAACATTCTGATAAATTTTTATCAAAAATAATTTATGTTACAATATATCAAAAGGAGTGATCTCTACAGACCGTGTTATAAAACAAAATTAATGGTATAGGGCAAGTCCACGCTATTTTGAATGTAACAAACGGGACATGCAGAGACAAACTTAGGCTTTTTTGATAAATCTTAAATTAAAATCCCAATCCTTAGGTATATTTTTTAAGGTACTAAGAACCTTCAACAAAATCATAAACAATAATTGAAATAACTCAATTCCTTTTTAATTTATGATAATTTATTCGTTCGTAACACATGGGACCAGAAAAAAAATGGAGTTTTTACATTTTGAATTTGTTCACCTAATACTAAGAATTTAAAGAGCAGATAAAAACTTGCATAGTCACATCCTCTTAACCATGTAATAAACTTTGTAAATACATATTTTAATGTCAATATACCCTCCCGTTTTATGGCAAGGTCAAGTTTTATAAAAATATGACACTGTAACACATGGGACAGTAACACAAGGGACAATTATTCCATGAAATATTTTCCATTAAATATTTGGTGTAGCCAAGGCGTAGCAACATGTTGTTTAAAAAAAACCCCTCTGATAAAACAAAAGAACCATAATACAACACATTACTCTAAAAAAGAAATATTTTGTTTCATTACTTGAGGTGGGAGAGCGAGTAATAAAACTTTGCTATTTTACCTCAGCTCAGTAACTTTTAGGAGACTGCTTCTGAGACATGAATACTTTAAGAATGAAAATATGGAAAGTTATGTGCTAGGTTTGTGCAATTTTCACCAGAGGAAGCCAAGATGATATTGAAATAGAAAATATGTACTTTTTGGTTGTATTCCTATAACAAACCTTTAGAAATATTGGTTGAAAATAGCATTATTTTTTTTTGACCTCATTTGCATTAAGTTTATTTCATACACTTTGTGGTGATATATGATACATTATATGTACCTTTAAAACCTCACTGACACACTTAACACAAAAATGGTCGAAAAGTTGAAAAATCACAACCTCGGGAACAAATAGCTTGGACTTTCCCTATATGATATAGTCGGAGCGCTGAGTTCATGTCCGATTATATGCGAAACATTATAAAGCCATAGACACAACCCTACCAGGTTGTTATTAATCTTCATAATGTAAAAAGAACGTTACCCACTCGTACCATTTTGATATTGACGACAAGAAACACAATATAGGTTAATTTAATGAAATATTTTATCAATCATTGTATCAAATTTTATAATGTTTATATATTAAGACTAAATTCTAATATAGTTATGGAGCTTACTCACCTGCTTACACTTTTTACTTTCCCCTCAATAAAATCATTTCAAGAGGCTTTGGTGCCTTTGAACATGACCATAGTGGATTGGCTTTTCTTTCCTTAAAATTTCCTCCAAGTTCACTTAGTTTAGGCCCCAGAATCATAATTTTTAAATTGTGTCCATGATATTTTCACAAATTTTTCTTCTGTATATCCATAATAGTCAAAAGATGAAATTATTATTTCCACTGGTTAAACCCAAACCTATTTCATGTGACCGATTTTAATACAAATATAATGCGATTGGAAATTTCTAGCAAGGACATTATCATTATAAGACTTAGTATTCGAACGCTATATCATATCATAGTGGTCATACCGTGTAATCGAGTTTTCTCCACAGAGCATGGGAAAGCTAAGGTCGATTTAAATCACTCCTTTGTTGACACTAATCACTTTTTGATGAATCTGATCTCTAGCCCAGGCTAACTTTAAATTATTCCGCGAGGTTATTAAGTGTTCACACGACCGTAATTAAGCCTATAAGGCATGTATATTTGCTTAAATATGATTAATAAATAAAACAATGTGTGAGTTTTGTGTGTACTCTAAAACAATGTGTGAGTTTTGTGTGTACTCTGCAGTTTGAACACCAACTCTCGTTGTTATGATGATTATGTTTCTTGTCTTCTTTCTCATTTATTAGCCCTTTAAAGTGAAACTACTGTTCTGGTCATTACATTGAAATTCAGAAGACACTGTCTAAAAGTGATTTGGAGAGGTTGATAACATTTCACCTAAGTATTATTTTGTGCTGTGATTGTTTGAAATCACCAAAATGATAAGAAATTAACCCAATTCAGCTTTGAGTCACATGCACTTACACAGAAATGCAGGTATGGGGCAACACAAAATGTTCGGGACCCAAACAGGTTATCAGTGTGGTATATTTTTTTATCATATTCTGACTATGAGGGCATTTGAAGAGCAATCTTTTCTTGTGGAGCTTTTTATTATGATATTCTTCCCAAATATCATAAAAATAACAGGAAAGCTCACAATAATTTCCTTCATCTTTCCCACACCTTCCAACTACACTAGATTCCCTTTAAATCGGATTTTATCCGCAAATACCATGTATACGGTATACATTACATACAAAAAAAAAATGATATACAACAAATGATTATCCTTGGGGGGGAAATGTTAAAAAATCATGTTAAAATCATGAACCTATTTTTTTAACCTGTTTTTTTAACGTGTTCTTGCGTACGTGTAAAAATGATTGATTTTGACACATTTTTGCTGGTTTTGTGCGCGTGTTTTTTTTCTTCATATAAATTGTGCTCATTTCGTATACTAGTATTGTGTTATTTTATACATGGTATAGATAGGTGTGCGTGTGCGTGATGAGGGTCTGTGAGGTGTGTGGGTGACGGTGTGAGTGTGGTGTGTGTGTGTGTGTGTGTGTGTGTACGTGTGTGTGTGTGTGTGTGGTGCGTGATATGGGTGTTGTGGGTGAGGGTGCGTGTGACTCTGTGTGTGTGTGTGTGTGTGTGTGTTTTGTGTATGTGGGTGTGTATGTGGGTGTAGGAAAAGAGGGATGAGGTTGTGTGTAATGGTGTGTGTGGGGGTGTGAATTTGTGCATAAGGATAGGGGTAGAGGGTGAGGGCGAGAGAGAGCTCGCAATTATACATTTTACGGTGGTACAAAATATGAAGGACGATGGGGAGGGGGAAGGAGAACTACATGGATATTCAGGACCACAGATAAAACGTCAGCATTTCATTTGGAAAGACATTGATATACACTTGGCACACTCAATCCAGGTGATGTTACTACGAACCGCAATCATTCCCGTCATTTCGACTCTTCATTTTTTTCTTCGAGAGTTTGTTTAACCATGGAGCATTATCATGATTATATATAGTACATTGGGTAAATTGGTGTAGGGTCATTGATGCGGGCTCTTCATGCAGCGCTTTCACTCGGAGGCGCCGCACATGAGACCAAAAGCAAACACAACCAGAACACAACATTGGATTTCAATTTTACCCTTTTGGGGGTTCTTTTTAGCAGGCGTGTGGCTGAAGTAGCAAACTCAACGAAAAAAAAAAGGAAAAAAAAAAAGATGAGAAGACTTTGCAGTGATTCAGTCGTAAAATTAGATTATATAATATGAAGCTTCATTAAAGGTAGAGCAGTAAATATGGAATCAATTTTGTTGGAATAAGCATAAGCCCTAGAGTGTTCTTAAAAACAATCTTTTAAATATTATTGAACTGTATTTCAACAACAAGAACAGGACAAGGACATCCACTACATGGTGAGATGATAAATAATAAAGACAGGATTTCAATGTCTGCACAGAGTTCACAAAATAAGTGAAATAAGGAAATTAAAATATCTGAATAAGTATTCTCTCCCTCCCCCTTTTTATTCCACATGATTATATTATACGCATAGAATACGGTTCAAATGCTTGCAGGGAATATAATTTTTATATACACAGATCGTTGCCAACGGCGAATCATCTTCGCCATATTACATAATGACATAATTTATATCGAATTGTCATGGTTATACTATAATACCTAGAGGATATAACCATTGTTACGTAATACTATGTGGATATTATACACTAATAGTTGTTTTGTGTATACGGTATTTTTATCACAAGACCATATCAGGGAATTGTGAGTAGGATCATACACTATAAAGACGAAAAACTTTTTTAAAGGGTGTAACTCCGCGGCCTGTATTAAGGGTGATTTACCCCCTTTCCACCCGTTTTACCCTTTTCACTTTTAGAGTATATGATATCTATTTCACAAAGAAGAGATCATAACACTTATCACTTATCGTTTTATAAATTCGACCTCAAACTGCCACGCATTTTGTCTACGAATTAAAAATTCTAACCAGCTGTCGCCAATGCAATGGCAATTCTGTCAATAATCATTTGTTGCGTTAAACAATCGTTCTTCTAGACCGTGTATTTATTTAATGAATATTGTAATGCATCATACTTGTACACGCGACTGGAGTGGAAAATATGACCCAGTGTTTATTTAATGAATAATATATAGTGGGTGATTGATTCGATAGAATCCTCGCCACTTTTGATAGGATAGTGCAATGGGTGGCTATTAATATGTGAGGGCTAATGATTTTCTTCCTTAAATAGTTTAATCAGACGTGAATTAGTATTTCCCTCATGCAACACTATCAGAATGTGAATAAAATTGGAACAAAATTGAAACTGTTTTTGCTTGCAACGAAAGCTATTAGAATAGTTACAATCAAGTGAATGATGACGATGATAATAGTGATTGTGTTTTCAAACTATTAATTATAATATACAGTACATTTGAAATGTTATAAATTACCATTAATATCAGCAGTGGAAGGTTTCGCGGCGATGCACCAAGTATTCTTGAGGTTATGAGTGGTCCTGAAAAGGATCTACTCACTCTTGGTGTATACCGTGAAACCACAATGATCATAATAATTATCATCATCTTCAAAATTTACACATGTTCTCGATGATTGCTTTCAATTTCTTGATTTTAGAATCCTCCTTAAGTTTATCTTTACCGTTCCATTAACATCCATAATACCTATCTACGTAAAAAAAAAAAAAAAAAAAAAAAAAAATCATAATGGCTTTTCAATAATCATTTCCCGCATATTAGATTAAAGCCGATATTGTTATTTTTTTAAACATATACTTCCAAATTCTTAGATCTATTCCCTCACGTCACAAGGAGCAAAGTACTCAAAATTATAAGCTACTGAAAATTAATATCTCGAAATAGAATGATGAGCAAAATGAGAGGTGAAAATGAATAAGGTTGGATGAGCGTAGGCCACATCATGAATTATTAAAAGTGATTATACTGCATTTCTTCATTAATGTATGCCAAACATACGCGATGGTTGCCAGGCTATTAATATTTCCTAGATCTTTCTCGACCTACTCTACATTTTGAGTGCTTGTCGTTGTTGTTTTATCTTTTTGCTAATTATTTACCTGTGGTTGCAAAAGAAAAACTACAAGCTCCTCTATAAAAAGAACATCATTAATTTTTTCGAGCCCAGCTAATCAAGATGATTAAAGCCTCCAGAAGTTTTCGCTTAATTGCACAGAGGATTAAAGAGGATGACAATAATTCTTTTTGGGGTTGAAGATTATTTTACAGAAGAACCAATAAATATGTTTCGGATTGTTATTGATGCGTATATAGTGGTGGTTGTATAGTAGTAGTATAAGCAGTAGTAGTAGTAGTAGTAGTAGTAGTAGTAGTAGTAGTAATAGTAGTAGTAGTAGTAGTAGTAGTAGCAGTGTAGTAGCAGCTGTAGTAGTAGTAGTAGTATTAGTTAGTAGTAGTAGTAGTAGTAGTAGTAGTAGTAGTAGTAGTAGTAGTAGTAGTAGTAGTTAGTAGTAGTAGTAGTAGAAGTAGTAGTAGTAGTACTAGTAGTAGCAGTGTAGTAGCAGCTGTAGTAGTAGTAGCAGTAGTAGTAGTAGTAGTAGAAGAAGTACTAATAATAGTAGTATTTATAGTACACTGTAAAAAATATTTGTATTTTTACAGCAAATCTGCTGTCAGCAGAGTCGCCATAAAAAACGTATTATAAAAAACAGTTTTGTTGTAAATTTCTCCTGCAAATAATTACATGAGAAATACAAAATATACATCAGGAGTAACACATTTGTTCCGCTTTAACCAACTGTGTAAGTTATAGAACTCTAATGATTTTTTTTCTTCTCTTTCATTAATTATTAGAGGAGAAATTTACAGCAAAACTGTTATTTTAAATTACATTTTTGTATGGCGACTCTGCTGACATCACTTTGCTGTATTATTTTTTTACAGTGTAGTAGTAGTAGGTTCTAGGACAACTACCCTTGGACAAGTACCCCAGGACAACTACCCCCTAAAAAAATACCTCTTGGACAACTACACCAGCTAAATTTCTACCACCTTACTCTATATAGGCCTACCTAACCCTAACCCTACTTCTGGAGGTATACACTGTAAAAAAAAAAAATACAGACAAAATACAGCAAAGTGATGTCAGCAGAGTCGCCATACTAAAATGTAATTTAAAATACAGTTTTGCTGTAAATTTCTCCCTTAAGAATAATGTTGAGAAGGAAAAATATCATTAGAGTTTTATAACATACGTATTTGGTTAAAACGGAGCAAAATGTGTTACTCCTGATGTATATTTTTTATTTCTCGCGTAATTATTTGCAGGAGAAACTTACAACAAAACTGTTTTTTGAATTACATTTTTTATGGCGACTCTGCTGACAGCAGATTTGCTGTAAAAATACATATATTTTTTACAGTGTACACTGTAAAAAAATAATACAGCAAAGTGATGTCAGCAGAGTCGCCATGCGAAAATGTAATTTGAAATAACAGTTTTGCTGTAAATTTCTCTTCTAATAATTAATGAAAGAGAAGAAAAAAAATCATTAGAGTTCTATAGCTTACATATTTGGTTAAAACGGGAAAAATGTGTTACTCCTGATGTATATTTTGTATTTCTCACGTAATTATTAGCAGGAGAAATTTACAATAAAACTGCTTTTTAAATTACATTTTTTATGGCGACTCTGCTGACAGCAGATTTGCTGTAAAAATACAAACATTTTTTACAGTGTATAGTTGCCCTGATACGATTGTCGTAGTAGTGGTGGTAAAAGTAGTAATTATGGTATGAACATGAATGCATGTTTATAAACTATACATCATGTTAAGGTGCATCTCTACTGTTTCATTTTATCGAACCTGTTTAGTTATCGACGCTAAATAATATAATTACATAATACTACTCTCATTCGGAACCAAATTTAGCAACAGAAAATTCAGAACATTACTTAAAGTGATCCTTAAGACATGCACATAAATTTAGTTGAGTATAATTATTTAACTAACTATTTTGATTATACCTCAAACATTATGGAAAAATAATTTTGTGTGAAACAAAATCAATTCTCGTCGATTTGTCACAAAAAAATGGAGTTCAATTAGTTTTTAATGGCTTTTTAAACATTGTTAATACCCGTTTTATCTCGTAAAATGTGAAAAATGATTTTCAGTTATCAACTTGATTTAAAAGACAAAAACTCACCTGATTATAGATACGTTAAGCACCAGAATACCCAAGGGGCTTATAATAATGTCCACATTTGATGCGATCTCCTAAATATATTTAGCCGCATTTTTAGATCCAAGAGAATATTATGCCAACACATCGACACGTAGCAGTAAAAAGACATCAACCTGTACATCCGTGATGTGGTGATATGAGATACTTGGAGCAGACGACAGCCAATGGTGCGAAAGTGTGACGTCATGTTTTCCGCTTCCCGCGCACACCTGCAATTAAAAGCGTTATAGAGATTTCATTGAGTATAATATTTTTCAATCAAGAATTTTTTAATGAAAAAATTAGCAAAGAAAATGGGATTCTCTCGGGATTCAAACCCAAGACCCCATGACTGCTAGATATTTTTTTTCGCAATTATTTTCCCCCCTCTTCTTCTTCTTCTTCTCATCAGAAATCATAGATAACAACATATGGATTTGGTGAAGAGAAAACAAATAAAATCGAATTTCTTGATAGAGTTTAAGAAAATAATTTGATGAAAGCCTATTGTGCCAATATTCACAAAAATATATATGGTACTTTTCGCGTTTTTGTACACATTTACTGAAAAGATGGGGTTTACAGACCCCCCCCCCCCAACCCATATACTCCACTGCCCTGGTAGAAACATGAACTTTCTAAGAAAACAGGAACACTATTAAAGTACAATATTGCCACACATGCAATGGTACGCCGGAGGCCTACACTTACTATATATATAATATATTGCTTCATGAAAATCGATGCCTACGTTGTAATCAATTAATTAGCGTATGACGAGATTTTAATTAATAAACTGCGAAACAAAATCAACATGTTTATCGTGTATGTTTGTGAACCATTATATGAGAGCATGCAGTTAATACCTCTGACAGAGATATTAGATCCATGATGAGATGCGATAGGACACGCGTGTTAAGCGTTCCGAGATGCAAAATTGATTATCAAAATTTTGTCCTTCACTATCTATCCAGAAGGTTTCTATCTTATTTTACAGACTACTTTTTCTTTGATTCTCTCAAATTTATTGTTCCGTCCTAAATGTTTACATTTTATGAGAACAGAAATATTCGTAATGATGTGTTAAAGTTCATTGCACTTTTCTCATTACAAATAAAGAGGTATTGTATTTCAGCTTTCCATAAAAGAGCTGTTGCTATGTCAGATAATCGTTTACGTCCTATTGGAAATAATAACATGAAATATTTGCAAAACGGCATGATTTTTCTACTTCATAATAATTCAAATAATTTTCAATCGTGCAAACAGGTCCTAGTTAGTCTTTATTTATTTTTTTCGTACTATTCCTACTCTCGCAATCTCTCTCTCTCTCTCTCTCTCTCTCTCTCTCTCTCTCTCTCTCTCTCTCTCTCTCTCACTCACTCACTCTTTCTTTCTTTTAATTTCTTTCCATGTTTTAATTGCTGTGATTCGTGTTTATCCATCCCCTACCATCTGGTGTTAGATCAAATACATCAAAATCAATTCACGTTCCCAAGGACTGAAAAAAAAAAATCATATTTACACTCAGCATTACCAACAGGGTATAGGTATATTCTTCGGTCTATAATCCATTCATATTTACTCAGGCTAGAGCCTCCTCGCTTGGCGATTATTTCACGTTGTGTCCACGATCACTTGCTCCAGCGACACTTGCTCCACTGTAAATTCCCGTCATACACCAATCAGCAAAATTTGACACAATCCGGAACAGTATGTTCGATTTATCAGAAATTTTGGTACTGAAAGTCTTAAAAAGTGCCTGGGAATGATAAATACAAAAGTTTCTCTAACCATTTAAATACGATTCCGGAACCCAGTAAACGTTTAAGGAATATAACAACATTGACAGATGGTTTCACATTTTGGTAACTCATAGTTAATCCACAGATTTGAGCTATGTTTAATTTCAGGACACCTATCACCCTGCCCTAAACCTATCAAATAAAACCTTATAGCAACCCTAACCTTACCCTATATCTTAGACGGAATACAACCCAGATAAATTGTCGCTGGAGAAAAAGTCGTCCCATCGTGTCGCGCCTGTGTTTTCAGTGCCCCTTTAAAAATCGAATCGATCCATTTTTCATCACGTTGCTGCTATGTACTGGATGTTGCCGGTGATTCGAGTGTGCATTGTATTATTAACTTTGTAGTTAGCCCTATAGCCTGCATGTACCGGTGAGTTGGCATTTGGTCTACAACCAATTTGTCTTATGCCCGTCTGGTCTAGTCCCACACGGTCGAATCCCTTTTGTCTACTAACCATTTTGGTCTACTTAATTAGCCCAAGTACCGTTTGGTCCAATTTTCAGTACGGCTAGAATAATTTCGTCTCATATCCACTTGCTCTGATTCAATTTAGTATAAACTTATGCAATGTTCATGACCTAAATTTTGATTTT
>CALNVZ010000641.1:22259613-22270805 GCA_940671915.1 Paracentrotus lividus | reverse complement strand
CATGAAGTTCGTAAACAGATCGTAAGAAGAATTTACTACGTCCACTCAGTTTACACACAGACTATGCCCGTTCGGCAAAATTTGCAAGGATGTAGTAGGAACGAGCTCAGTGTGACGGGGTTATAAAGAACCCACTGCACTATTTCTATACCATTGTATACGAGTAGGGGGAAACCCCGGTGTAGTAGTCGACCTGCAGACCCTCTATCAGTTATACTGGGAGGAAAGACCTGAGGGTTACAGTGATTCGCCTTCCAGGCACAGGTGACGCCAAAATGAATAATAATTATTATTATTTAGCATGTGGTAAATAATTATTATTATTTAGCATGTGGTAAATAATTTTAAATGGGTTATGCACTAAGCATTAATGTAAAGTGCTGTACGGTATGGGCTGGACCGTTGCACCTGAATAGGCATTTTTTTATTTTTTTTTGCACGATTAAAGATGCAAAAAAGCTAAATTCTGCACCTTTTTTGCACAAACAGCTTTGCACCTGAAAAGGATGCACAATCATGTACGTGTGTAGAGCACATCCCTACAGACAAAAATGACCTAATTTATGAACACATGTATGTTTTTTTTTTTTTAGAATATTGTGTATTTGTCGGTGTTGCTGCTTTTTAAGGGGTAGAAAAATTCTCACTAAACTGTACAGGGAGATTGACTTAGGGGTTGACTAATAATAATAATGTATGTCAGACGCAGCGGCGTGCACGGAGAGTTCATGTTTCCAGCTGCCGGATCTCGCCGGGAGTT
Organism: Paracentrotus lividus; assembly: GCA_940671915.1. NCBI lineage: Eukaryota > Metazoa > Echinodermata > Echinoidea > Camarodonta > Echinidae > Paracentrotus > Paracentrotus lividus. The sequence goes on along the minus strand of CALNVZ010000641.1, from coordinate 22,270,045 downwards.
TTATTAGACAACAACATATCCCCACCTGCTAGTATCCGCTCTTAAATGAGTTTGAATGATGACCCATTATAGAACGGTGGTGGCTTGGAATAACACCGATTTGATAATGAATGAGGTCTCGACGGGTTGCAGTGGTGTATCCAGGTAGGGGCGTAAGGGATGTGCGCCCCTTGTGCCCCCCCCCCGCCTCTATTTTTAAGATCTACCACAATCTAAAGTCCAAAATCCATAATACTATGTGTTATTTTAACACCACATGGTGTCAATTTGACACTTTGCATCACTGATGTTGATGTGCGTAATCTCCCTTAATTTGACACTTTGCATCACTGATGTTGATGTGCTAAATCTCCATCATATCACTGTAACGGCATAGGCCTATAGACCAAAATGTGTCATGCATCAACGTTAGATTGATGATACCCTTTCGAAAAAGAGTTAACATATGGGATGACTAAATGAAATAGGGGTAAAGCAGGGGTAACCAATACGCTTTGAGGAATCCCTGGCTACACCCCTAATGGGTACCACATGACCCCCTAAGGAGTGCCTAGACCGGAATCACACCTTCGTAATGACCTCATTGAGATCACCGACACGTGTGTGACATATACACATGTGTTAAGTGTTAACCCCTTGATGGATGTCTTTATGATTGTGTCAGTGGTTAGGACTATGGGATTATTTTGACAGGTTATAGACGGTCACGGTAAGTGGTTAGGAATATGGGATTAATCTGGCAAAGTTAAAGACGGTCAGGGTAAGTGATTTTGGCACCTAATATGCCGCCTGCAGGCTTAACTTTTACGAACTTTTAAATTCACTGGTTTAATTAGGCTCCTTTCATCTTAATTCCTTAGTACCACTTTTCTTTCCTTTTTCTCCTCAATTTTTTTGTTTCTCCCGTCTCTCTTTCACAACATTATTTCTAATAGTACGATTTTCTATTTCTTCCATGGGCAGCGCAAATGTATTGATCATTTTCTCTTCCGAGCAATTAATTTTGAAATGTCATTACTTATATGTTGAAAAAATATCATTTCTGAAGGCTGTTCTTTTTTTAAAACAGATTTTGAAAGCCACAATTGCTGCAACTTTAAGCCAATGACAATGCCTGGTTCGGAACAGGGGAGTCAGTCTACTGAAAATCTGAACTTGATAGTGGTATCATTTACAAATAATCCCGGCAAGCAAAATGGCCAAATTCTCTCACAAAGAAGGTCGCTTACAAATCCCTCATCATTACCCCGCAGTTCTCACGGGGTTTTATTTTTGCTGCGTGCTTTCTTAAGGTGGTATCTCACTTCTATGAAAACTATTTTGAGACGGATTTGGGACTACTTTGAGAGGGTTTTTAAACTACTTGGAGACGGTTTTGAAACTTGTCGCGGAGACGTCTCCGCTACGTTTCATGAGTCGCGGAAACTACTTTAAGCCGGGTCTTTGAAACTGCATTGAGACAGTTATTGAAAATTGTCGCGGAGACGTCTCCGCGACGGAATGAAGTGTCGGAGACGTCTCTAATACTTTTTTTATCCGTCGTGGAGACGATTCCGTCGCGGAGACGTCTCCGCGAAGTGACATACCAAAATCATTTAGGCAAACGCTTCGGATGCTCTCTTTTCTCTCTGATTTATTTTTTTCGTGAAGGAAGGGGGAATGGGGTCTTTTTTTTTGGTGATGGGATGTTAAAAAAAAAAAAAAAAAAAAAAAGAAAGATGAAGAACAAACACATGGCATTCACTCAAATGAGTCTCATATGCGATGGCCCGCTTTATGAATTTATTTGTTGTTACCTTTCCTGACCTTGGTTTTTTTTTTTTCCATTTTGAGAAAGTAAACACTTGAGTCCAATTTTTAAGTGACACCGCGACTTTAAGGTAACCTCCGAAGATGAACCGTAACTTGATAGGGGTATTATTCTCAGATGACAAAACTTCTGAAGACATAATTATATCTCTGACAATTAACCAAAGGCCGTGCATGATGGGTGGCTGCTGATGGAGTGTTGGTGGTAGTGGTCATGGTCGTGGTGGTGGTGTTTGGTGTGGTGTGGGTGATGTGATAGTGGTGGTGATGACGAGATGGATGATGGTGATGATTGATGGTTGTATGGTGGTGGTGGTTGATGGTGATGTGGTTGGTGGTGATGTGATGGTGGTGTTGTGGTGGTGGTGGTGATGGTGATTGGGTGTGGTTGGTTGTGGTAGGTGTGTGATGATATAGTGGTAATAGTCAGTAGTGGTGGTGTGGATGGTGTTTGTGGGTGGTGATACGGATGATGATGAGAAATGATATTGTTGATTTTAGAATGTTGATGACGATAATCTGATAATGATGGTTGATGACGATGATGAAGGCATAATAAATTATGATGATGATAAGATTTGGTATAGTCCACAGATTGTAAATATTGAGTTATAAATAGAGAAAAATAGAGAAAAGGGGAAGAGGAAAAAGAGAAGACAGAGGGGTTAGGACAGAGAGAGAGAGAAAAGTGAGACAGACAGAAGAGAGAGAGAGAGAGAAAGATGGAGAAAGATGATTATACTGACATGATGTGGGGGTGGACGGACAGATATTTTTCTTCTAAATTGACAAGAATAAAAGCTCGTTCGGTGCTTGGTTGACAGGGCCGTGACACACTTGTGAGATGTCAAGTCGAATTTAAAGACGAATATGATACCTCCTCCAAAACAATAACGTTTGCCATCATTCAAAATTAAATTCACGCCCACAATAACCAACGACCTTTTGGAAGTGAAAAGTGCAGGAAAATTATAATAAATCTGCTCTAGGACGTACAAACAAATGGCATGTGTATACCCAAAAAAACAAAACAACAACAAGCAACAAACTGAAGGTAAAGAAGTAACGGAATAGCAAAACACCTCCACAGTTATAAACATTTTATCGTGTTTATAGCACGAGGGATGACATTATACACTATCATCGCTCTCATTTCTCGGTTTTGGTGGATTAATAATAGCTCATAATCCATTTATGCATGCATCATTGTGTGCAAACGTTTCTCATTATAATTAGCCTACTTCATAACCATTTGATCCGTGGCAAAATTAGTTCTCGGTGAACGCTTTGATAATGCGTGTTTCGCTGCACATAGTATGAAACATTTCGAAATAGTGCGGATCAGGGATCAACACGAATGCTGATCCCTACTATATTTTGCACATTATAAATTTTCATACAATTTTTCTGCTCTCACGCCCATGACTTAAAAAATCTTTAGATACACCGCTCGATTCTCTGATAGTTCTTTTAATATCATTCTGAGTTGGTTGTAGTTGCGGTACAGCTCGTTGTTCCGAAGGTTTCAATTGTAGAAGTTCGTTGTTTTGATTGTTCGTTGTCCGAACACGTAACATTCCTATACCTGGAAGTTGTTATGTCCAAAAATGAAATAAGGTTCATTCGTCGAAATTGAATTAGGGTTCATTCGTCCGAAAACGATTTAGGATCATCTGCTAAATATTTGACGAATGAATCCTATTCCGTTTCGGTCGAATTAAACCCTATTCCATTTTGCGACGAATGAACAAACAAATGATTCCTGCCGGAATAAAGAACCATATTCATTTTATTCGGCACGAGATGAACCCTATTTCTCTTTCGGACTTACGAACCTTCGAAAAAATTCTCCTTCGGAACAACGAAACCCTATTTCATTTGACAATAAATCTTTCGGAACATCGGACCTTCGGACAAATTAAACCTTGGAACAACGATGCTGCGCCTGTAGTTCCCACATAGCTAGCATGCGCGTTTCTGGGGGGGGGGGGGGCTTTACGCCCGGGGCGCGGCCCCTGGTTGCGCCCAAAAAGGCGCCAAAATGACCTCAAGGGGCACCAAAGTGACCTTAGGGGGCCCAATCGAGAAATGTAAAAAAAAAAAAAAAAAAAAAGCGGAAAAAATTTGACATGATTGAGCGATAGACATTCTATAAAACCACCCCTACAGCTGATATATGACCTTATGGTTGGCCGAAAGACCGAAAAAAAAATTCAACACCTACAACCCCCCTTCCCCCCCTCCCCCCCTTATCAATCCGCTAGCGTAACTAAAAAAAATTGAGTTTGCACCTTGTTGGCTCGCCCGTGTAACGGAGGCGAAAAAAAATAGTATGTAGGGCCTACCTTTCTCATCACCACTGGGGGGCACCAAAATCAAAATGACCATCGGCCCCCTGGGGTGCAAATCCTGGATACGCGCCTGCGTTAGCCTCAATTGAATTGTTGCAAAACATATACTTGACATTGCAAAATAATTTTGTTAGTAAAAATTAAAAATGATCTCACTGCATTTTTCGATTTGAGCGAATAAAATAGAAAAATATCGAGCTTCCAATTTGGATCTATATATTAAGTTTTTAAAGGGTTAAACACCCCACGCCCCCCCCAAAAAAAAAAAAAGATTAAAGTCTTATTACACATTGTACCTTATATTAGATCATGATCGCAATTAATGATGACAATATAGGATTCCCGTCTATTAAATATCCGATTTAAGTGATTCCAGAGAGGACATCTGATTCTGTTAAACTCCCCTAGAGAAGATCTCTTCACAAGGCGTTCAATATACAACGGTGCATGAACTTCCAGTTCTCCCGCTAGTCTACATTTCCAAGACTCTGACTTGGAACTTTGTAAAGGGCCTGTCCCACAGGAGGCGATCGTCTGTTGCGACGACTTGCGATCTTGCTTTTGTGAGTGTGGAAGCAATTGTTGTTGTAACCTAGCGTAGATGGAGTTCGTATGTAGGTTTATAATCGCCCTGATTTAAAGCGAATTCCTTTCAATTATGACATCAGGTTTGTCGCTACAACGATTCCGCCGCCTCTTCATGATATTTAACCCGGATATTAGACTACCGACAATAAAATGTGCGTTGATTCTGTTTCACTTTTCGATATTGGATGGGACGTCCGGTTAGTGAATCGTTACGGTCTCGTAAACCCCCCCCCCCCCAAAAAAAAAAAAAAAAAAAAAAAAAAACATGATATGAAATAATCGGAAAAGCTTTATGCCTAAAGCTTTATAAAGGAAATCATATGAAGTTGAAGTCATACTCTGTCAGGGTTTATTTGCATTGTAACTTGGATGAATTTATGTCTTCCAACTACCACGTTATTACGGCCTACGATAAGACAGGTTAAGCCACGGGACGTTGATTAGCCACTACACAGCGGTTGGTGAATGAGAGGGCATTCTTCATCCAAATGACCAATGAACGACGAATTGAAATATTGAGTTACAACCTAATTCAGAAAATGCTCTCAAACGTAATGAATTCACTATTAATGCAGGAAAAGTGCCGATTTGGCTACGATGTCTGCTGGGGAATGGTTTATTTAAATCCTTATTCTCCTTTTTGTTTAAAGTCAGCCCCATGCCATTACTTAGTTTAGCCAACACATTCAGATACCAAGTGAGTCTTGTAGAAATTATTATACTAAAATGATTCTATGTTATTTTATTGTTTTTTTTCCCCTTCCCCTTATTATATTTTTTCCACGTAAAAAAAACAAAAACAAAAACAAAAAACAAAAACAAGTAGGCTATAGGAATGCTGTAAACAAAAGTTTGTTACTGAAATGAAGCGGAAAAAAAAATATATTGTAGGCCTATGTTTCATCTTCTTCATGCGACAAATTAGCACTAATTAAAATTATTATACACTGCCTTTTCGGTTATAGTATGAAACCATTTTGATTTAAATGCATGAATCGGACCGCAGATGTTTGCATTTGCAATCGCATGGAGGACATTTTATGGATTTATTTAAAACAAAAAACAAAACTATTTTCCTTTCTGGCGTCACATGAATACATAGTTCATTCTAGACTTCCTTACCAGCTCTGTGGTGAGTCTGTCTTTCATTTCGACAGTGATGGTTGCTATAGGAAAAGCTTCTTTCGTCGCCTGGAATGAGCCTACACACCTAAATGGATCCGATTTGAGGGAAACCCATTAGTCTCTATTGATGATTGAAGGCTGATGAAAATATGAGAATGATTTTGCGAGGAATGCTAGATTAACGAAACAGGACGTGACAATTCAACTTTGACAGACTCAAATTTATTTGTTCTTTTCAATTCGATGGTCTGTACTGGACAATTTGCAACCACATATAATTTTTCCCATTCGGGGGGATAACATTGCTTTTTAGTGGATTCGCCCCCATTCCACAGAATTACGTAAATTTCATTATAATTATTAGTTTAAGTGATTTATTTAATTCTTCTTATAAGAAAAAACAATATATGTGTGTATAAACAAGTGCGTATATGTATGTACATTCACAATATTTATATTACGTTGTTCTGTTGGAAATGAATAAATTCAAATCTGAATCATGAAATCTGAATCTTCGACGAATGGGTTTTGGAAAAACGGTTGAAATTATCTTGACATATTTGAACCCCGACTATTTCAAGTTTTGCAAATCCTAAAAATTTCTATTAGGCCTATTGAGAAGAGTTTACGGACAAGACATGCTGACGTTTAGGTTTATGAAAATGATTTTGAAACTAATAACAAACACATCCGTAATAGAATCTTTTTAATTGTTAAAACTGACAACATCTTATTGGCTTTGTGTTATAATAGCTTAGTCTTGGAAAGTATCCTTTGAGATAAAACATTAAACTACTAGTAGTCTGAATGCATTTGAGTAGTGGAATAAGTGTGTATATTCGATTGGCCTATATAATAAGACTACACTGCTCAGAAATGTTTGCATTATGGGTAGGAAAACTGGGCCAGATTTGAATATTGAAGGACTTTGAGTTGGTGCCATACAGCAATAATAGTAGCAAATTTAACGCATTTCTCTACCAGTTAAAAAGGGCATTGAGGTGCATTCACTGGGCTTGAAAGAGAATTTGAAAAGGACAAAGGCCTAGAAGTGGTCATAACCATAGCAACGAGAAACTGTTGATGAATTAATACCAGCGATTCCGGACGCTCCCACAGGCATAATTTACAACCATGACAACATTGTCGCATCAAAATAATTGCTATCAATAGCAATAATTCAATAAGACTTGAAAAACTGGTTTACACAGTGATGACAGAGATATAAAGGGCCTAATGAGTGTAGATTCAGAAGGAAAAGGGGATGTATGGAAGCAGCAACAAATGCAAGATTTATGATGAAGGAGCAGCCGACAAATACTTAGATAGAAATTTTTGTTGAATGCATGGTACCCCCCCCCCATTAAAAAAAATGCACACGTCTGCTGGCATCACCGGAGAAATCCAAAGGACAAGCGCGACATTAGTTTTAAATGCTATTTACTTTTTTTCAATATCAAGACAGAAAACCTCGCTCAACAACACGCCATTATTTTGTGGTTTATTAGCCAAAATAACCACAAATTTTAATGATGTGTTAGCCATATTTATGGTTGCCATGGCAAACGAATAACATACCTCACAAAATATGTTATTACAGTGTTCGTTAATAGTTTACATTATTGTGTCAAGAAAATCACAAAATTTGGCTTTAAAAAAAAAGTATAGAAAGACGATGACAAAGATAGAAGCGGACACATTGTACCCCTTCCCCATCCAAGTCGGATTTCACAAAGGTTAAAATAAGTAAGATAGGAATTTTCATGGCGTCCAAATTAATTTGAAATGTTGTCTAGCAAAAAGAGGGTTTATTGTAGCGGCCATGATAAGCCATAGTGTTCTGTTTTTAAGATGTATTGTTTTTTTTTTCTCTCTTTTTTTCTTCTTCTTCTTCCTTCTTCTTCTTCTTCTTCTTCTTTCTTTCCTCTTTTCTTCTTTTTCTTTTCTTTTTTTTTGGGGGGTGTGTCTTTTTCTTTTTTGAAGTTAATGTTAATTTCAAGAAATTCTCCTTGATCCTTTGTTTTACAAGACAACTTGCGAAACTCAGAATGTTCTCTATGCTTCACTATATTTGACACAACTATGCTTAAAGAGGTCAAAGGTCGGCTAAAAGCAGCGAAGAAAAATGTGAAAGTCCATTCCTCAAGCACGTCTTCAAGTTTTTCATCTTTGTCTTGCACCGGCGGGAGTGGGAATCACCAGTGCCCTGTAACACAACAGATACGAACCAATCTTACGATTGATATTAATCGTAAGTCTTGTGGGTAAGCCTTGTACTAAGATTACAATGTCGTTAAGATGGTCGTATCACTTTTATGTTACAGGGCACAGAAATTAACAATAACATGAGACAGCCGAGTTTCTTTCTTCAAAAGATACCGAGATAATTGGGTTTTTGATCTTGCATTACGAGAACATAATATGATGGTATTTCCGACGTGATATCTGTTCTAATTTGTGGGTTCAAAAAGAACGCGGGAAAAAATTTCTTCGTGTTGATATAAGCGAACCAGAATGAATCCCGGAGAGAGCAGTCTCGGTCTCTTTCGCTATGATATTAAAGAGATATACCCAACTAATAATAACAATATTAAATTAACGGAAAATGACTTAATCGTCTAAAAAACATTAAATGGAACAAAATGAACCTATCTGTCAAGAAAGTCTTAGGTTTAATGAATGCGACCGGACTTGATTGTTTTATCATGGTGTATATATGGAACAATTCAGGTTATTTCTTATGCTGCACTATTATGTACATACTAAACAAGAATGTACCTAACCGTATTCTCATTAAAAGAAAGTATTTTGTAAGTTTTCCATCTGACTTCATTCAATAGCAGAAATATAAGATGCGGGTTCGAAAGTTTAAGAGCATTTAAACTGGTCCTAGTTTGTTGTTCATCAGGAAAATATATTTTGTAAAAATATGTTGAAAGCACCACAGGAAGGTAAGGCCATTATCTTGGTAGCAACCAAAATTTATTTACTCAATAAACTATTTTTGAAACATATTTCTTAAACGATCGCCCCCCAAACGTTGTTTAGGCCTTTCTGTTTTAATTCACTCTCAACAACCATTTTCATGGGAGTGGTTTTAACACTTTTAACAAAACAAAGTTGCAATTGGGCTTCAAAATGAAGTTTGCCAACTCCGGTTGCTTTAACAATTTAACACAAGATTTTTTAAAGTTTCAAACAACGTTGATAAAGTACCGGCTTAACATCTTTGGAAGCATGTATAAGATATCTCTTTTACCGTGTATTAATTCACAAGAAAAAATATTTAAACGACGAAAGGTGAGAAAAGTATTCGATATTCATACTGGCTACAATTGCTACATGTCGTTTCTAATCCAGTTTGATATTTCATTACATACAAATTTAATTATGCCAAATTATTTAAGGGGAAAAAAAAACAAACTTAAAATATTTTCAATCAGTAACCCTTACCTTTCATGGTAATCCTCCTCTGTTATCTTAAGAGCATAAAAAAAAGATGAAATCCTAAGTAAAACCTCCGCTTCTCACTTTTGATCAATAAAATAATGATAAATCCCAAATAAGTCCCATAGAGACCAAGCGATCTCATGCGTGCCATTTGGTCGAATCTCGCAAATATCACATCGAGATAATCACATCTTTCCGATGAAAAAACATGCTCCTCATCAGAACTTCAAGGCAATGGCGCTGACAACGATTCCAAGGGATAGAAAAATATCAAATGCAGACACGCTGAGTGTGATATGCAAAATCATCCCGAAGTTTTAGACTACTTTCCGCCCAGCTGTTGCCGAACGAATGCTTCGCCGAACATATCCATTGGGTCGAAAAAAAAAAGTTCAAGTGCAATTTGGTTCATGTGTAGAACTGATAACTGGAGTTGTACGGTCGGTGCGGATGCACCATGGCAGTTGCATGAACGCGAGAGAGAAAGGACGATTTTCGCGCGCGTTGTGTTATGACAATTTCTGTCATGTTTTATGTGTCTGTTCCCGCGATTTTATAGAAGACGCCGTTATCTGTCTGTGCTGGTCTTGCCCTTCTTTTTATCTGTCTCTGTAACATATAATTCTGCTCGTCTTCTTTATATTTATATTTTTTTAAAACAAATAATATCTATTCTCTCTCTCTCTTCTCTCTCTTCTCCCTCCCGTTTCCATTGCACCGTTTTCGGATTGTTCTTCCAATTAAGGTACCACATTTCCGATCCCTTTTTTTAATTAGTATTATTATTATTATATTTATTTTGGGAGGGCGTGTTAGAGTGGTTGGGAATTCAGTCAATATCTTGCCTCAAAATAGGTTCATTTACATCTGGGTATAATTTTCGATAATTAATTCTTGTGCATTTTATAATTATTAATCTCCCTCTCCTTTAATAGCGCACCTGCACATATCGTGCATGGCTCCCTCATACTCCGATACCTTAACTTCTGTTTTCCAATCTGGCCAATAAGAACGACACACAGACCAGAAGTGCAACTCCAAAGTTAACAAAGACCAGGACATCAAATATAATGTTACTTTATGATCCTTCTAGCGAATTCTCTCTCAAA
>CALNVZ010000641.1:22192165-22256285 GCA_940671915.1 Paracentrotus lividus | reverse complement strand
AAAAAAAAAAAAAAAAAAAAAAACATGGATGTGAAATAATCGGAAAAGCTTTATGCCTAAAAGTTTATAAAGGAAAATCATATGAAGTTGAAGTCATACCTCTGTTCAGGGTTTATTTGCATGTAACTTGGGATGAATTTATGTCTATCAACTACACGTATTCGGCCTACGATAAGACAGGTTAAGCACGGGACGTTGATTGCCACTACACGAGCGGTTGGTGAAGAGAGTGCATTCTCATCCAAATGACATGAACGACGAATTGAAATATTGAGTTACAACCTAATTCAGATAAATTGCTCTCAAACGTAATGAATCACTATTACATGGCAGGAAAAGTGCCGATTTTGGCTACGATGTCTGGGGAATGGTTAATTTAAATCCTTTATTTCTCCTTTTTTTAAAGTCAGCCATGCCATTTACTTAGTTTAGGCACACATCCAGATACCAAGTGAGTCTTGTAGAAATTATATACTAAATGATCTATGTTAATTTTATTGTCCTCATATATATTCTCACGTAAAAAAAACAAAAACAAAAACAAAAACAAAAACAAGTAGGCTAGTAGGAATGCATGTAAACAAAAGTTGTTACTGAAATGAAGGGAAAAAATATATTGTAGGCCTATGTATTCATTCTTCTTCATGGCGACAAAATTAGCACTAAATTAAAAATATTATACACTGCCTTTTCTGTGTTATAGTACTGAAACCATTTTGATTTATGCATGAATCGGTACCGCAGATGTTGCATTTGCAATCGCATGGAGACATTTTTATTTGGATTTATTTAAAACAAAAACAAAATATTTTCCTTTCTGGCGTCACATGAATTACATAGTTCATTCTAGACTTCCTTACCAGGCTCTTGTGTGAGTCTGTCTTCATTCGACAGTGATGGTTGCTATAGGAAAGCTCTTTCGTCGCCTGGAAATGAGCCTACACACCTAAATGGATCCGATTTGAGGGAAACCATTAGGTCTCTATTGATGATTGAAGGCTGATGAAAATATGGAGAATGATTTGCGAGGAATGCTAGAGTTAACGAAACAGGGACGTGACAATTCAACTTTGCAGACCTTCAAATTTATATTTGTCTGTTTCAATTCGATGGTCTGTCTGGACAATTTCATCACCCATAGTAATTTTCCCATTCGGGGGGATAAGCATTGCTTTTTAGTGGATTCCCCCCATTTCCACAGAATTACGTAATTTCATTATAATTATTATGTTAAGTGATTTATTTAATTCTTCTTATTAAGAAAAACAATATATGTGTGTATAAACAAGTGCGTATATGTATGTTACATTACGACAATATTTATATTACGTTGTTTCTGTTGGAAATGAATAAATTCAATCTGAATCTGAAATCTGAATCTTGACGAATGGGTTTCTGAAAACGGTTTGAAATATCTTGACATTATTTGGAACCCCGACTATTCAAGTTTGCAAATCCTAAAAATTTCTATTAGGCCTATGATAAGAGTTTACGGACAAGATCATGCTGACGTTTAGGTTTATGAAAATGATTTTGAAACTAATAACAAACACATCTCGTAATAGAATCATTTTTAATTGTTAAAACTGACCAACATTCTTATTGGCTTTGTGTTATTAATAGCTAGTCTTGAAATGTACCTTTGAGATAAAACATATAAACTACTAGTAGTCTGAATGCATTGAGTAGTGAATAAGTGTGCTATCATTCGATTGGGCCTATATAATAAGACTACACTGCTCAGAATGTTGCATTATGGGTTAGGAACTGGGCCAGATTTGAATAGTTGAGGACTTGAGTTGGTGCCATACAAGGCAATAATAGTAGCAATTTAACGCATTTCTCTACCAGTTAAAAAGGGCATTGAGGTGCATTCACTGGGCTTGAAAGAGAATTGAAAAGGACAAAGGCCTAGAAGTGTCATTAACCATAGCAACGAGAAACTGTTGATGAATTAATACCAGCGATTCCGGCTCCCACAGGCATAATATTACAACCATGACAACATTGTCGATCAAAATAATGCTAAAATATAGCAATAATTCAAAAGACTTGAAAACTGGTTTACACAGTGATGACAGAGATATAAAGGGCCTAATGAGTGTAGATTCAGAAGAAAAGGGGATTATGGAAGCAGCAACAAATGCAAGATTATGATGAAGGAGCAGCCGACAAATACTTAGATAGAAATTTTGTTGAATGCGTGGTACCCCCCCCCCCATAAAAAAAAAAGTGCGGACACGTCTGTGGCATCACCGGAGAAAATCCAAAGGACAAGCGCGACATTAGTTTTAAATGCTATTTCTTTTTTTCAATATCAAGACAGAAACCTCGTCAACAACACGCCATTATTTTTGTGGTTATAGCAAAATAACCACAAATTTTAATGATGTGTTAGCCAATTTATGGTTGCCATGGCAACACGGAATAACATACCTCACAAAATATGTATTACAGTGTTCGTAATAGTTTACATTATTGTGTCAAGAAAATCACAAAATTTGGCTTTAAAAAAAAAGTATAGAAATGACGATGACAAAGATAGAAGGGACACATTGTACCCCCTTCCCCATCCAGTCGGTTTCACAAGGTTAATAAGTAGATAAGGGATTTCATTGGGTCCAAATAATTTGAAATGTTGGTCTAGCAAAAAGAGGGTTTATGTAGCGCCATGATAAGCCATAGTGTTCTGTTTTTAAGTATGTATTGTTTTTTTTTTTCTCTCTTTTTTTCTTCTTCTTCTTCTTCTTCTTCTTCTTCTTCTTCTTCTTCTTTCTTTCTCTTCTTTTCTTCTTCTTCTTTTTTTGGGGGGTGTGTCTTTTTTCTTTTTTGAAGTTAATTGTTAATTTCAAGAAATTCTCCTTGATCCTTTGTTTTACAAAGACAACTTGGAACTTCAGAATGTTCTCTATGTTCACTATATTTGACACAACTATGCTAAAGAGGTCAAAGGTCGGCTGAAAGCAGCGAGAAAATGTGAAAGTCCATTCCTCAAGCACGTCTTCAAGTTTTTCATCTTTGTCTTGCACCGGGCGGGAGGGGAATCACCAGTGCCCTGTAACACAACAGATACGACCAATCTTACGATTGATATCAATCGTAAGTCTGTGGTAAGCCTTGTACTAAGAGTTACAATGGATCGTAAGATGGGTCGTATCACTTTTATGTTACAGGGCACAGAATAACAATAACATGAGACAGCCGATGTTTCTTCTCAAAATATTCCGATAATTGGGTTTTTGATCTTGCATTACGAGAACATAATATGATGGTATTCCGACGTTGATATCTGTCTTATTTGTGGGTTCAAAAGAACGCGGGAAAATATTTCTTCGTGTATTGATATAAGCGAACCAGAATGAATCCCGGAGGAGACAGTCTCGGTCTCTTTCGTATGATATTAAAGAGATATACCAACTAATAATAACATTATTAAATTAACGGAAAATGTACTTAATCGTCTAAAACATTAAATGGACAATGAACCTATTCTGTCAGAAAGTCTTAGGTTAATGAATGGACCGACTGTGATTGTTTTATCATGGTTGTATATATGGACAATTCAGGTTATTTCTTATGCTGCACTATTATGTACATACTAAACCAAGAATGTCCTGAACCGTAGTTCTCATTAAAGAAAGTATTTTGTAAGTTTTCCATCTGACTTCATTCAATAGCATGAAATAAGATGCGGGTTCGAAAGTTTAAGGAGCATTTAAACTGGTCCTAGTTTGTTGTTCATCAGGAAAATATATAAAAATATGTTGAAAGCACACAGGAAGGTAGGCATATTCTTTGGTAGCAACCAAATTATTTACTCATTAAACTATTTTGAACATATCTTAAACGATCGCCAAACGTTGTTTAGGCCTTTTGTTTAATTCACTCTCACAACATTGTTCATGGAGTGGTTTAACACTTTTAACAAACAAAGTTGCAATTGGGGCTTCAAATGAAGTTTGCAACTCCGGTTGTTTAACAATTTAACAAAGATTTTTTAAAGTTTCAAACAACGTTGATAAAGTGACCGGCTTAAACATCATTTGGAAGATGTTAAGATATCTTTTTACCGTGTATTAATTCACAAGAAAAATATATTTAAAAACGACGAAAGGGAGAAAAGTATTCGATATTCATACTGGTACATTGTACATGTCGTTTTCTAATCCAGTTTGATATTTCATTACATCAAAATTAAATTATGCAAAATTTATTTAAGGGGAAAAAAAAACCAACTTAAAATATTTTCAAAGTCAGTAACCCTTACCTTTCATGGTAATCCTCTCTGTTGATCTAGAGCATTAAAAAAAGATGAAATCCTGAAGTAAACCTCCGCTTCTCACTTTTGATCAATAAAATAATGATAAATCCGCAAATAAGTCCCATAGAGACAAGCCGAGCTCATGGTGCCATTTTGTCGAATCTCGCAAATATCACATCGAGATAATCACATCTTTCCGATGAAAAAACATGCTCCTCATCAGAACTTCAAGGCAATGCGCTGACAACGATCAAGGATAGAAAAATATCAAATGGCAGACACGCTGATGTGATATGCAATAATCATCCCGAAGGTTAGGACTACTTCCCGCCCGCTGTGCCGAACGAATGTCTTCGCGAACATATCCAGTTGGGTCGATAAAAAAAAAGTTCAAGTGCAATTTGGGTTCATGTGTAGAACGTGATAACTGGAGTTGTACGGTCGGTGGCGGATGCACCATGGCAGTGATGAACGCGAGAGAGAAAAGACGATTTCGCGCGCGTTTGTGGTATGACAATTTCTGTCATGTTTTATGTGTCTGTTTCCCGCGATTTTATAGAAGACGCCGTTATCTGTCTGTGCTGGTCTTGCCCTTCTTTTTATCTGTCTCTGTAACAATATATATCTGTCTCGTCTTCTTTATATTTATATTTTTTTAAACAAAAATATCTGATTCTCTCTCTCTCTCTCTCTCTCTCTCCCTCCCTTTCATTGCCCGTTTTCGGATTGTTCTTTCCAATTAAGGGTACCACATTTCCGATCCCTTTTTTTTAATTAGTATTATTATTTATTTATTTATTTATTTTGGGGGGCGTGTGTAGAGTGGTGGGAATTCAGTCAATATTTGCCTCAAAATAGGTTCATTTTTACATCTGTATAATTTTGATAATTAATTCTGTGCATTTTTATAATTATACTCTCCCTCTCCCTTTAATAGCGCACCGTGCACATATCGTGCATGGCTTCATACTCTCGATACCTTAACTTCATGTTTTCAATCTGGCCAAAAGAACGGAACACACAGACCAGAAGTGCACTCCAAAGTTAAACAAAGACCAGGACATCAAATATAATGTTTACTTTATGATCCTTCTAGCGTAAACTTCAGTCCATAAAGATTTCTCCATCATCATCCATGTATACCAATCAAAGTGATGCGATCCGAAGAGGCCAAAGGTAGATACCACCATCTCAATTCTCGTGTCTGTCAGGGATGATCGTACTTTCACCGATTTATATCCCCTTTGTCTAAAAGCAGTTGGTTCAATTCTCTGTTTATACCACATGGGCTAAACCTATTTGGTCTAAGTTATCCTTGGTTGGTCTAATTCTCATTTGATCTAATGACCACTTGGTCTAATTGCCAATTCGTCTAAAAAGCCAAAATCGCATTTTGGTTTAATAATTTATTTTATCTAATTAATATTTTCACTCGTTTCCACAAGTGGGCACACTCCAGCCGAAAAAAAACTTCCACAAAAGTCAATCACAGTGTGTCCACTTTACTGTGGAATCACTTTGAAAATGGGCCAAATCCACACGGTCGACTCTGTGAACACAGAGTCTGAGTCCTTCACAATGTGACATTGTTTGGATTTGGCATATTTTCACAGTGTCGGTATACTTGAAAAAGTACGGTAAAGGACCACACTGTGTCACAGTGTGTTCACATTGTGTCAAAGTCAAAGTTAAAGTAAGTTATTAAGGGATGTCTGCATTCTTGCCGGAGAAAACACAGAGTCAATCACATTGTGTTCACACTGTATTCACACTGTGTAAATAGGCTAAATCCACACTTGCGACTATGTGAACACAGTGTCCGAGTCCTTCACAATGTAACGACTGTGTGGATTTGGCCCATTTTCACAATATTGGTATACTGGAAAAGGTAAGGCACAGTGTGACCACACTGTGTCATAGCGTGTTCACATTGTATTCACAGTGTGGGGCACTGTGTTTTTTTCCTGCAGGGAGTGACCACTGTTTCTTTCTCTCTTCTTTATTCCTTTTTTTTTGGGGGGGGGAGGGTGGTAAGTGCATGGCTTATACAGTAGATCGTGTAACATTAATTTTGTTGAGACATTTGAAATTCTGATACATCTTCTTTTTTTTTCTATAGCTTGCTAGTCGATAGCCATGCTCGGTAGTTAGCCAGTGCAGTGGCCTAGCATTTTATTAAAATTTGATCCGTGCGGATTTGTGTGGGTGTTACATTGATTCATTTAAAATTTCTCGCTCCAGTAATGAATATGCCAAAATTATTGATTTGTCATTGTAAAGGTTGGTTTCCACATTTGCAATGAACGATTGTGTGTACTTATGGATACGTATTGTCTTACATTATGTAGGAAAAAGGGAGAAGGAAGAGAGCGAGGGAGAGAGAGAGAGAGAGAATGAGAGAAAGAGAATGAGAGAAAGAAAGAGAGGGAGCAAGAGAGAGAGAGAGAGAGAGAGAGAGCAAGAGAGAGAGAGAGAGAGAGAGAAGAGAGAGAAAAGGAGGAAAAACTGATATAGCTTCGTTTATTAAAAATTAAACAGCCTGTATACAGTGAATGCACGTTATCAAATACTAGTAGATATCAATTCTAATGAAACAAAATTAATATAATTGGCTTCGGATTTTCGCCTGCATTACTATTGTATCGCCAATACAAGATAAATGAAATATTAGAGAAACGCAAATTATATGAGGTTTAATCTTCTTCGTTTGGGAAAATAATGTGTTTGCCAATCAATCATCATATTGAGGGGTTTATAAAAGGACACGGTACGACCACTTTCAATTTCCGCTCGATCGACTTTAATCCTCAAAAACAGGGTAATTGATGTATCTATAGTCAGAGAATAGAACATCACATTAATATTGAATGAAGAATAAATTACATTAGCATTAGAATTTCATTCCCGATGGTTCAATGTCAATTTTTTTTTTTTTTTTTTTTTTTACGTGTGGAGTATCATTATTTTTGTTTATGGAAAGGAAAACAATCGTATGAAATAAGACCAATGTCAAATTGGGAATTATATGTATGTTTGATAATCATTGTTCTTGTTATTCCCGAGTAGTATAGGAAATATCAAAGAATGATAATTAAATCAATACCAGAAATTACAATGTATACTTTATTTTAGTATTGAAAAAAAAATAATCTAAAATGTTGTTTTCTATTGTCAAAACTTTGGGGTACGTAGTAATAAATTTCTAATAAAATTTTCTGATATTGGAAGAGAAAAGAACGACGATCGTATATATACATATATTTTTCTCTATTTTTTTTTCTTAAAAATGTTAGATGTAATTAACAATGAGAATTTTAAATTGGCAATTTTTGAACTTCGAAGCATAAAGATCGTCACATGAAATTAATTTATGACTGTCTGTATTGATTATCTTTCACAGAGCCCAGAATGGTTTACCAGTGTTAACCATGAAACATGCATGTTTATTATTAGACCTTATTTTGTTGTTATGCGTTTTATACAGGAAATGTACTATTAGCATATTATTGTTAATAACCGACCAGAGATATGATTATCATCAAAATCGTGACAATGATTGTAATATCAAATTAGATTTATTACATACACATTGTTTTCATTTTGAAAAGCATGACCCCCAAATCTGCATCTTTCCTGAACCTTACTTCCGATCCCAGTTTAAAAGTCATAAGCCATAAAATGCCGGACAGTAATTTTTGAAAAATCATTATCATCGCGATCATTTAATTCAAGGATATACAATCATAACCGTGAAGTTCATGACATTTGATTATAAAGAATAAAATTACATCGATTGTATGAATCCATGACATATGCTCCGGCGACAATTGCTCCGCTATAAATTCCATACACTAATCGAATGACTAACTTCAACCAGGGACTTTACACTATACCCTACCCTAAACCTAACCCTAAACCTAATATAAATCCCTATTACAACCCTAACCCTAACCCTATATCTTAGACGAAATAAAGCCCGGAGCAATTGTCGCAGGAGCAAATGTCGGGTCACCCGATTGTATATATACTGTCTACATTAAAGCGTTGGGAAACTGGCGATGTAATGTAACATGAACTCTGCATCTGCTGTGCTCAACTAAAGACAGTCATGAGTAATCAAATGCCGGAAAGTGTTTTGGGAAAAATCCTTGATATTTTGATTCGGGGCTAGTCATCATGATGCGTATTGTACTAACAATGATTCGTGCCTTGAATCTAGATTTTGTTCTTTGACAATAATCTAATTTGATTAGGAAGAAGTTATGAAGGATACATTCCACAAAATATATTCAGTTAAACAAATGACATGATGTTTGTTGCACGCACATGCACAGTTTGTATACTTTGAAAAGAGAAACAAATGATTTTATGTAATTGTGTGAAAAAAGTGACATGATTATATGACATAAAGTACAAAAATAATACATTTTTATAGTCTTCCCGAATCCGCATTCAAATTCGAGAAAATTGTCAACGATTTTAGAATTGTTTTATTCTATCCAATTCTTGAATGATATTTCTGTTGGGGCTATATTTAACATGTTCATCTAGATACTGTGTTTTCAATGAATAATGCTTTGGTATGAAAAGTACTTGATTCACCTTCATGTGAAGTCTAGTGGATCAAAATACTATGAATATTTCATTAAGTCAGTCAAAGTGATAGATTGGTTTCAATTAGCGACGATTAAAAAGGGTTTCATTGCTGAAATATCCATAATACATTAATCAATATCTCTCTCTCTCAATTCAATTTCACTTTATATAAATAGCCTCCTTTTTGCTGCAGCATCACGGTTGATTAATTTGGAAAAGACAATTGTTTCCTTGAAGCGAATTTGTAAAATGTAGTAACATATTGGCCTCGGAATCTTTCTTGATTTTATACGATATATAGCCAAGGATGTTTTTAAAGCCAATTGCCTTTCGTTCTTATTTTATAGATATATTTATAAATATTTGAAGATATCAAATAAAGTCCCTCGTAAGAGGCACAGAGAGAAAAAATATCGGCCTTCATTAAATATCATGAAAAAAATGTAGAAAAAAAAAAGGATAAAGTCGGGCTCGCAATGGAATATAATAAAAAGATATTTTCACAAACTTGGTAGCAATGTAAATATGAAACGATCGTTAATGTCCTGAACATTTTATCATGATTTTTTTACTAATCCCCTTACGTCACATTACCCCCCCCCCTGCAATGTCACTTTTGTGTTTTTGAAATACAAGCCGATATATTCTCTCGCCCTATCATTTTTTCTGTAATCCCGTCTCTGTATGCCCCTCCCACCATCTCAACATATCATATCATGGAAATATTTTCTTCATGACCCCCCCCCCCGTTCCCTGCCATTCGACTTGAATTTCCTGTCCCCTTTTTTGCGATTAAATACGTGTAATGATTCTCACCATCCAACGCATCTTAACTGACCTTTCATGTTGCAACCTATAAAATACCTCTCAAATTAGCTCTCAATCATCCATCACTAATATCCCTTTGGAATCGAATTTGGCATTCGTGACATTATGTCATGTCTCGGGAGAACATCCCATGTTCCAAAGAGATAATATCCTCCGGAAAAAAGCTGCCACACGTCTTTAAGATGACATAAATGTTCGTTTGAGCCTTTATCATTCTTTTGGTTATCTTCTCGCATTTTTCTTTTCTTTCTGATATTTTGTTTGTATAATGCATGAAGGACCTTTATGATTCAACATGTCACATCATTAGCATGATTCTTTTGACGTTAAAATGAGATAATGTTATCTTATCTTATCTTACTTGTTAATAATGATTAAAGTATACTTATTTTATTCTTACAACGGCTTTACCAATCTCTCTTATTCTAAAATTATAGACTATAGACTATTATCATTTTCTGTCTCTCCCTCCTTTTCCCCATTTTTTTTTTCTTTTTAGTTTTATTTCATTTTTGGGGTGCATTTTTCGTCTCTGTATATATTTTAACATTTTATATTACCCACACACAACAACAAAGCACATAAGATTGTTGTTATCAAATCAACTAGGGGTTTTTCCCTGAAGCAAAGGCGCCCTGGAAAGTATTTGAGGTTGCGATGAAAAGTTTTTGTAGATGGAAGAAATAATCACTCCATGACTAATTTCCCTCAAGAATAATCCTCGAAATGCCATCGTTTTCTAAAGAATTAGATGAAGTGCCAATCGGTAGAAGTATAAAGTTTAACTATAGTTAAGTAATGTGAAATACAGAGAGAGAGACAGAGAGAGAGAGAGGGAGAGAGAACAACTTGAGAGATATTATATAAAGGGGAGAGAGATAGAGGATGGGATAGACACAGAGGGAAAAAACAAGGAGACAAAAAGAGGGAGACGGAGATAACATAATGGAAGTCGTTTTTTTTATTTTTTATACAGTATTATATAAAATTTTGAGGGAAAAGAAGGAAAAAAGTTAAATATCATATAATTGAAGGGATAAGGCATGACATGATAGCTATAATTATAGTAGAACATTATTTATCCCGACCTATTTTTATTAACAGCTGTATAAATACCTATAGCTGGAAATATTCTACTGACTGAGCAAAGGAATACAAAATATTGATTGAAATGACATTTATTGATCAAAATGTCATAAATGAATTTAGCAACCTCACGGAGAGTTAAACATAATCCATAACGAAAGTAGACAATTTATATTCTACAAAGTTCATTTTTACAAAGTGCAAAATGATAGAATGATTTTAATTGAAAATATCTGAAATCTAAATGACATTGAAAGTGTCTATTCATGCTAACATTCGCCCATGAAATTGTCATTTTATTATTAGCAAAGCAACAATAATATTGATGATGTGTCAGTCTGAATGCAGATGTAGGATTTTATGGCTATGGAGAGGGTTAAGTCCCTGAACGATTTTATCCCATTATTATATGATCCTATTTTTATACTCATCGACCATTGTATTCCCCCTTCTCTCTCTCTCTCTCTCTTCCTCTCTCTCTCTCTCTCTCTCTCTCTCTCTCTCTCTCTCTCTCTCTCTCTCTCTCTCTCTCTCTCTCTCGTTCCCTCCCATTTCTCTGCGTTCATTCTGCATTGTACGCAAAATAATGATTTCCTTCTCATAGCAACATAATGATATAATTATACACTATTTATATCAAAGGTCCAGAAGATAAATTAATAAGAGTAACATATTACGTTGCTTATTGACTGTACTGATAGTTAAAGAATTCAGCTTATTTCATGTTTCAACTTTGAAATACAAAAACCCGAATCGACATTTATAAAACCCTCAAGAAAATTTAGTTATAATTATATATATATATATATATAATATTAAAAAAAAAAAAAAGCACAGTTTGTAAGTCACAAGCCCATGTGGCCTATAGTTCAACGCTTTGTGAATATTGATGCTTTCGATATATTTATAATATATATAAAAGGGAAATGATGTACAAGGTAGCAAAAAAAAAAACGACCGCACTTTCAAAGTGTGGCAGGTATACAAATATATAGCGGTTATGCTCCCAATTTTCATTGAGATAGTGGGCACACCAGACAAATTTCCTGCTCAAATTTCCTTCCTTACTCCCCCGCCTCACATTAATTTCCAGTATTTACATTAGATGGAGAATATACATTGTACGTCAAAGTTAGAATATGTCATTCTGAGAGGTCTGCGTGTTATAAAAGACCATTTTATTTATATTTTTCAAAGGTTGACGTCTATCCACGGGCGTTACTAGACCATTGTGAATGATACTAGGAGTGGGGCATTGGGTAATTTTGCGACAAGTACAAGCTCGTAATTGACAAACATGCAATGAAAAGAGTTTTCAATTTCTAAATTCGCAGAAATGTTCATATCTCCAGCGGTTGATCCAGGATTTGTAAATAAATGGCGAAAATCAAGACAACATCTTTCTGAGATATTGCATTGTAGGATTAGATCTACAATTATTTTCAACGTTCAACACAAAACAAAAAACAATAGGGGCCCCTCCGGACTATCCACATTTGCCAACACAATGGGATGTGACCCCTCGCCTCTATTTTGAGCTCGCGACGCCCACCCGAGCGACAGACAACAGAAAACGGAAAACATGTTAGGTAGGGCTAGATCACGTGGAAGTTCTTTATGAGGTGGAACATTATTTAGTACGCCGATATGACATGAAGTCGACAGATTGGATTAGACCCATATCCTTATTTCATTTTCGATTTTGAATATGTTCTTAGAATCACGAATCTATGAAACAATTGGAATCAGGGTGTTGAGTTGGGAATTATTATGGTTCCATAATCCTATGATTAAAAATTATGGTATATACAGTCTGTGTCAAAGAAAAATGGTACAGTCGGGGTAAAAAATAATTTAGGTGTGAAATATTAGTGAATAATGTGTGTATGTGGTACCAAATTAAAGCCAAAAGATTTTCCTTGCTGAGGCGCTTTATTCTGTATAATTTGCTTTCGTTAAACAAAAGTTATGCTAAATTTTGTTCGACGAGGAACGAATTAAAATTGCACACTTCTATTGTTTTGGAGCACTGAATTCATGGCCATTATGCGAAACCTACATAAAGGCATGGGACTGCGTGCTAAAATGGATTTTTCTTAATTGTAGAAAACTAGTCATATCTCAAAAAGTACAGCGCCAAATGTGATGAAAAAAAATTGCAGAAGAATGTCTGATTTTCCTGCTTTATGGAAATGCCAAACAGTACCAGGTTTATTCTATTAAAAAAATGTTTTCCACTTGTACCATTTTATTTGACACAGACTGTATATAAAGTTACATATAAAGTAACCATTCACATCAAGTTATGATCAAAATACCAAGGGGGAACTATCCCTATCTAAAATTTGGGGAAAGTTTCTTTTTTTTCTTTTTTTTTTCTTTTTTTCTTTCTTTCTTTTTTGTCTTTTTTTTTGTTTTTGTTTTTGTTTTTGTTTTTGTTTTTTTTTTGGGGGGGGGGGTTGGAGCGATCAGCATGATCAGCACTATCAACTCACCTACACAGTTGTTTTTTAGGCTTTCTCTATAGACCATTGTTGACAGACATAATTAATATTTCAAATATTCATGATTAAGTTTTGTTGACATGCATGACATGAGAGCAGAGAATATTGTTTTATTCAAATTATAGTACAACTGTACTTATTACCCTGGATATTGTTGATGTTATCACCTTGGCAACAGGTCTGCATTGTATTTACATACACAGGGGTTTGGATGCCCCCACCCCCATCCCCACCCCGCCTCTATATCACAATAGTCCCACACAAACCGCTTAGTCAGCACTTCTGAGTTTCAACAAAAAATGTGTATTTTTCAACAATAATTATGTACGTTTATACTTATGAGTAAGTTGAGTAGACTATGCAAGCTAAAAAAATAAAAAAGAGAAAAGAACATTATTTGAAGCATATGTTGTATTGGAGCAGAAGAAGTCAGAAAAAAATAATAAATTCATGTTTTTTTATGACATTAACGATTTGTGGACGAAAAAGCATCAATAATCCGTTTGTATCCATTGCAATAAAACACTTTATTAGCGCATCATGAAACAAATTTCACATGCCTCAACATACATTCTCTCTAAAAATCAATATTCTCAATGATAGATTTCATGAAACCATTAATGAACCGCCCGTGCCCTGAATGATCGTGAATACTAGTAACAAACAATACAAATATTCATAGCCTGCATGATGATCAATTATTTCCCTTTAAAGCGAAAAGGGTAATGTTTCTAAACCATGAGCCAATCAAAAAAAAAAAATGCTTATTTCAGTTTAGCACATTCTGTCCATAGTTTGTACATGACTAATCTTAATAAAGCAGCTAGTGATCACTTAATTAAAATGTAACCTGGGGAAAATAATGCAAGCATGGTGGATCGTTATAGTTATTTTGTAAGCCAGAAACTGACAAAAACGCTGATGGGGGCCGCATGCGCTGTTCCAGTTTAAAAGAATGAAAAAAAAAAAAAATTAAAAGAATCAGGCTCCATTCGCTAATGGGAGACCATCGTATTTGGAGATCGAGGGGAGGGGGGGGGGTGGGGGTGTCCAATTAGGCGCCGAATTCAATCGTTTTCTGTTCCATGTCATATCCGTCCAAATAATGACCCCATTCCACCTCCCCCCCCTCCATTCAACCTCGTTGACGAATGACATTTAATTAAATAAAAACAAACAACAACAAACACATAAATATAATTGATTAAATTGATCGCTCTCTCGCTCTCTCACTCTCTCTCTCCTCCTCTCTCTCTCTCTCTCTCTCCTCTCTCTCTCTCTCTCTCTCTCTCTCTTTCTCTCTCTCCGAGTCCCTCCCCCCATCTCTCTTCTCTCTCTCTTCTTTTGGGTTATGTTCATGTTCAGACTCTTTCCTACTGGTGTTTAGAAGAAATTATCTTGGAAATAATGAATAGGTATGTCCTTTTTATGGTCTTGATTCGCTTGAACTCGGAGCCGTATCATGACAAAACTACCATCCGACGTACGTTAAGTAACCATTCATGACATAGATTAAGACAGATTCATTAGCTAAAAGGTCGATGCCCGATCATTAAGTTATCTGCCTGCAAAATCGATCTCTATCTACTGTATTGATCCCTCGAAAGTTCGAGCATCGTGTAAATCTCATAAAATAATAACAATTATTAATTCATTCGATCATTCTCAAGAATTCTACCCTGGCGTCATCGATTTCTTATAGGCCTGGTATGATCTTACTTTACATGCCTCTTCCTCCTTATCATGGCCGCTCACCCCATCCCCCCCCCCCCTCTCTCCCCGCCCCCTCTCTCTCTCTCTCTCGCTCTCTCTCTCTCTCTCCATCTAAATAAGTAAAATCGTCTCTATTTATATCTATTTATTACTCCTAATAAGAAAGGGGAAAAATATCTTGACTTGAAAGATATCAATACATAAGATACTTAGTAGGGTTAAAAGATAAGTTTAACTTCTGACTGTATCTGATAGGCCAGGGTTTCCATAACTTGTGCAATATAGGCTTAATAGGGAGACTGTACTATGCTATTTTTAGAATATGTTGTCATTGGCCCACCAGCAAGCAGCTGGTTGCATAATCCTGAAACAAGACCATATTTTGACGGATCATTGCAATTCGGGAACGTGAAAAGCAAATTGTCGCAGTTGTTTATGGGCACAAGATACCCAGTTCCTAGTTTACCAGAAATACGAAAAAGTAAGTATCATTATTGCATTATTTATCAAACTTCTGTTCGAAAATAATGTAGATTTTATTAAGCACTGCCCCATGTATTAGAATGTGTGTGAGCGTGGTATTTGTGAAAGATAGTAAGCCATGCCATGCACACATACACATGCATGGTCAATTCATAATTGACCTTGCACTGGGAAGTACTTTACTGTGGCAGTTTTCTCCCAATGGAATGTCAATGCAGAAAAAATGAAAATGTGTCCTGAGAAGCTCAAGCCAGTCAAGGTGGCATTTCCATAATCAGTAGGGGGGCCGGTTCAGAAAAGCAGATCGTCTGCATAAACACTGACCGTCTGCACAAACAAGGACATTTGCCAAATTTTGCCATCTTCATTAACAAGGTTTGTCTTTGTTTATGAAGACGGCTTTTTTCTTTTGAGACCTAAGGGATTTGGATAGCAGTTAAGGGATTTGAGAGTGCTGAAATTAGATTCCTTGTCATCAATTACCCCCAGTTCACCGTCTACTTTTATGACTTGTCCGTCTCCCCAAGCCAAAGAGATTAAGTGTCAATCACTGTGTTGTAGATATGGGGAGCATGGAACAGTAGAGCTTCCGTGAGTTGAGTTGGAATCAACTGGGAAGCTATTTTTTGTGTACAGTGTCTTTATAAACGAGGACGAGTCCAGTAATCTGAGAAGATCTTTGTTTTTGGACCGGCGCCTCTACTCAGGGGCCGCGAGCCGGGGGGGCTGGGGGGGGCTGCAGCCCCCCCCCCCCACTTTTTTCAGCAAACGTGTAACAAATTGCAAAAATGACCATAGACTTGTGATTTTTAGCCTGTTCAGCCCCCCCACTTTGGCTCAGCCCCTCCACTTTCAAAAACGCTCCGCGGCCCCTGCTACTGATAATAGGGTCTAAAAGTAGAAATTCTTCTAAACTTTAATGTTGAAACTGAACAAAATTGAAAATATCTAATTAATTGAAGAAATATATTGCAATGATACTATAGATAATCTTAATTTATTTTGAGGTAGGTTTAAAGCTGGTGTCACTAATTATTATTGAGAAGTTTCCTCAGCAACCAAGAGGGCGACAGCTAGACAGCCATTTTTCAGTACAGCCTTAGTTGGTTTGCAGCTGTGTGTGTGCTATGCACAACGAAAGGTCTACAAAGTCGCACATACAGAAATTCTTAGCCTCTGATTGATGGTAATTGCTCTGATTGGCTAAATGCACAGAGGTCATCACGCAGTGCATGTTTATGCAACACGCATGTGCATTGAACTTTGACAGAAAACGGGGCTTAGCACGAACAATTGGCTCTTTTGATCTGCACGTAACTCTTTTTTTTTTCTTTTTCGAACGCATTCTAAGCTGTCAGTCTTTGCCAAAAATTTAAAATGGAGACCATTAGGGCAAGCAAAACAGCAAGACTCGCCTTCATAAAGTCTATGGTGCTTGGCCACTGTTAAAACAATTTTCAGTAGTAATATTTGATATCAATATGAACTTCAACAGATTGAATGATGCAATTGCGTCATTTAGAGAAATAAGACGTAGTCTAGCAGAAATGAGGACTTACCAAAGAGTGAAAGGACGCTTCTCAATTTTGTAGCGAGTATCACTGCACTTTACCGTATGCAAATAAAGATTGTTCGTCGAACAATTGTGCATCTTTGGTATGCAAACGAGGTTTGCTTGAGCGTGCTGCATATAATTATGGAGGTAGAAATTATTGTGCCATGTATAATGTATATTAACAATGACTTTGTTTTTGTGCACAGGTTTGGCTTAGGTTGAGGCCTAGGATAGGACTTGGGTTTGACTTTGTAAAGGTCTCAGACAGTGGTCTTAGTTAAATTCCCTTTTATTGTATAAGATCTGCATCATGCGATATACTGTGCATTAGTCCTGGAAACTCCAAAATAATCCTACTATTTTTTTTCATTTGGACGGCTGTACATGTACGTATTTCATTTTCAGAGTCAAGTGGGGTGTAACACAAAGACTTACGATGGATAAAAATTAACGATTGATTTTTTTCTCGGTAGCCTCATGGACAAGATGCTCCAAAGTTGATGATCTTAATCCTAACCCTAACTCTCCTCTTAATCATATCCAAATCCTAATCCATGACTGTACCTGGTTTCCAAATGAGGCTACCAGTAGGCTACCAAGAAAAAAATAAATTGTAACTTTTTTATATCAATCGTAAGTCTTTGTGTTACAGGGCACTGGAGCGTTACCATCTATTTGTGTACTATGTAAGGCACAAGTTCTCAATCTCATGTTTTCGTGCATGCTTCTACAGAATAGGAGCATACAATGGAGATGCCTAAAAGACAGAGCAGCTGCCTCTTGACAGACAAGAGCAAAGCATGGAAGTATTTGGCTGGTATCAAACTCTCATCACTTCAACCTAATGTAGTGGCAGAGGATTTTTATGAGGAACCAGCGAAAAATGACAGTGTGGAAAGGAGCGGTAAGTTACGGGGTCGACAAGAAAAATCTTCTTTATGTTAAGTACAGGCCAACTTCCCATGTACTCTATTCACAATTATGATATATAATCACAAGTTGTCGTATTGAGACCCGAACTTTGAATTAAAAAAAAATACACAAAAAAATGTTAGGAAAATCTTAGGCATTGCTCCTCCAAACTTTAAACAAAAAAATAACAATAATAATAATTCAAAATTTGCATTGATATTTCTTACCCACTTTAATTTTTACCCAACAATGTCATTTTTTTTGTAACTGTTCTAGAGCTTCGATCTAGAGTACAATTATTGTCCATTTACTTATTGTGCTGTTGTTGTGAAGATGCAATGCAAATGCCAAAATTTAATTGTTGCTCATATATACTTTCTGTTTAGTAGAACCTGATGTGTACACAGTTTCAGATGTAATGATGTGCTCGCTATGTGACGTCAAGTTTACAGATAGATATCAACAGGTAATTATTTTCTACAGTCTATATGAAAAATTGGTACAATTGGGGAAACAGTGAATTAGACCTGTATGAAATCTTTTCAAATGTTATATGTATATGGTATCAAATTAAAGCCAATATATTCTTCTTGTAGTTATAATTTATCTCAGATAATTTTCTTTTGTGGAGCAAAAGTTATGCGATGACAAGAGAATTAAAATTACACAAACCCATTGTTCTTAACGAACATTTTGGCGGCTTATGTCCGAAACCTACACAAAGGCATGGCATGGCGTGCGCCAAATAAATTTTTCTTGATTGTAGAAAACTCATTATATCTCAAGATCTATGGCACAAATCACGTGAAAAAAAATCGCAGACGTATTCCTATTTTTCCTGCTTTATGGAAAAACCAACCTTTACCAAGTTGTGACTTATTTTCATACTCTTAAAAAATGTTTCCCGCTTGTACCATTTATTTGATATAGACTGTATTTGCTTCTACACCCTACCTGTAAGGAAAGAATACTAAACAACAATGTTGCAATACTTGCCTTGGATTTTGTATATAAAAACTTTATGAAAATAGCTTGCAAATTTAGATAGTAAAAAAATACCTTGCAAGTAAAAGTAAAAAGCAACATGTTACATCATGTAACTCATGCGGAATTGAACAGTTACATGTATATTATGGTTCTTGATATGAAAGTTGATTCCATTTCTGCCATTCTTAACCATTTTGATGTCCCACATGATTTGGGGATGACGCTTCATTGTAGTTCTCCAAATATGGAAATTGTAATTATTTTGTGAATAGGTCTCCTATCAGCTTTGTCCATTGGAGCCCTTCTTTGTCATTGTCACCTTTTCCACTATTTTTTTTTCCTTGTTCTTCTCTTCTATTGCC
The DNA here is from genome assembly GCA_940671915.1 of Paracentrotus lividus. Lineage (NCBI taxonomy): Eukaryota > Metazoa > Echinodermata > Echinoidea > Camarodonta > Echinidae > Paracentrotus > Paracentrotus lividus. The sequence goes on along the minus strand of CALNVZ010000641.1, from coordinate 22,236,998 downwards.
TTTATCTAAATATGACATAGGTATTGTCCATTCTATGCCAATTCTCTCTGTTTTGTGAGTATTTAATGAGTTCTAGAGTTGACTTTCCACTCCATTCAGCTATTATTCTGAGTTACATCATTTTCTATCTTTCTCTTGCTCATTTCCCTACTATCTTTCCTGTAAGGTCAATCTTTCAATTCCCACTTTCCAGAGACAGTGACCAAGAAGCTTGAGCTTAAGTGTTGTGTTTGTTGCAAGGAGTTTCCTTCCAGTAGTTGCCCTGATTAAGATATCTTCATTTGATATGTGGCTTGTCCAACTTATTTTCAGCATCCTTCTGAAAAACTACATCTCTGATGCATTTTTCCATTTTCTTTCCATGTACAGAAAGCTCATTATCGTCTTGACTGGCATCGCTTTAACTTGAAGCTGAGGATGATGCTCAAGAAACCTCTCTCTGAGGAAGCATTCTCTCAGCAGGCAGGTATGATCAGTGTCATTCTGTGATTTACTATACAATAATTATAACTCTTAAAGGCCCCTGAAACTCGGAGATCGTGGGGAATGCGCGTTTTTCCTGAGCTCCATTGACTCGTACACAATCAACAGTGAGGCTTACGCATGAGTCGGACTACTGGAGATAAACATTCGGACAGCACAAACATGACGAAGTTGACCGAATTCAGTCAGTCAATAGGGTCAATAGCTTCGGTTCTCGAATCCTCAACATTCCTTAGTTTACAGACTCTCAACTGGTCTCTTCGTATAAATTCAAAGAGAGGACTTGTATATTGCTCCATTTCAAAAACAAAGTCTAGCCATGAAGGATTAACTCCAGATGCGTTGTCGCTTAAGATTATGCAACACATCTCAGGCTCTGCATGCCATGTTGTTATTTCATCAGAGATAAGGTGATTTTCCCCATGTTTTTAATATCAATTATACGTCCCTTTAAGGACTTCTTCTGATGTACATGTACCTGCCAAATAAAATCACAAAACACAAATACAGCCATGCATTTATTCAAAAAGTACACAGTACCTGCAGCTTCCATCGATAGTTACAAGTATTCTTTCTACCCTCGCACCATCTGGACATGGAACCACCTGTCGGCTGGCATAGTATCATCTCCATCAGGTACTACCTTCCTGGAGGCTGCTCTTCCCATCATTAGAGCATTGCGTCCTCCTGTTGGATCCAAGCTACTGTAGTTTCAACGTCAGTTTTTACCTTTTTTTTTTTAATCGTAAATAACTTTATTTTGTGCACTGCCACATTGCACATTACAGATGATGTGTCTAGTATTTCTGGCAGTGGTGACTCATCCTCTTCCTCGGAAGAAGAAACTGATGTGTCTCCCGTTTCCCGCGCCTCTCAACCAACGCCTGGGAGGAGAAAGAAGAAGGCTCATTCCATCCACAAATATGACAGCGATGAGGATGACGATGACGATGCTAAGAAGCAGGGAGGAAACGGTCGACGATGTCCAAGGATCTACTTTGATAACGATGAGGGGCAGGTTGTGTCCGTTTATCGATGCATCGTCCATGGGAAAAGGGTGAGAAAAAGATTTCTTTTGAATTATTTTGATAGAAATATTAAATGATTGAGCATTTTCTTCCAACAATATTACTGGGTACTGCCATAATGCACTTAAAAATATGAAAACAAAAATGATGTAGCAGTTTTTTTGTTGTGTTTTTTTCTGGTTAGAAAAATCATACCTGCTAAAAATTTACCTTTTAGAAAAATGCCTTTTAAAATGCCATTTAAGTGAAATTATTGTTCTGGTCATGACAGTGAAATGTGGAATACACTGTCTAAAAGAGATTTGAATAGGTTGATAACAGTTCAGCTAAGCATTATTCTGTGCTGTGAGGTTTTGGAATCGCCAAATGATAAGAAATTAACCAAATTCTTCTTTGAGTTACATGCACTTACACAAAATGCATGTATAGGGCAACACAAAATGTTCAGGACCCGACCCAGCAAGAAACCATTAAGATTCATGTTCCTTTAAATGCTCTCTGACTGGTTCCCCCTTTTTTGACAATCCTGGATCCTAAGGACATATTGAAGATTTAATGCTTTGCATGTCTGGTGGGATTTTCACTTTGTATGAAATGAAAAGAGTTTAAATCTTTTTGAAGAATAGATTAAAAAATATTAACAATTGTATACAAAAGAAAATGAAGGTTCATATCTTCTTATTTCATTTTAATAGGAGGCACCTGCCAACCATACAGAGCTGATATCCAGATCTCTTGGTCTATTAACCAATCAGAAGTGGGCTATTATGATGACAGGGGGCGGCCATTTTGCCGCTGCAGTGTATGATGGGTAAGTGCATGCCCTTGGTCTGCTACATGCAAATCACATTGCGGGATTTAGAGACAGATTCACTTTTTCTTCCATTGACTTTAAAGGGACTCAGTAACATTGAATGAGATTCAGATTTCAATTTATTTGATGTGATTAACTTTTTCAGCATGATTATAAAAATAGGTCAGTCTGGAATCGCTTATAATTTATAAGTCATTTGCTTGTGTAACTTTCAAGATACCTATGATTTCATATTGAAATTTTGAAAACCTTTACTGGAAAGTTTTTCAAACTCCATGCATTTCAACGTGACCAAATGTACAGCGTATTTTGTGTTATGAAGTCCTTGTACTCAGCGGGCTGTCGTCTTGTTCACTGAGGTTCACGACAGAGAGGATGAAAGACACGAAGAAGGGAAAAATGATAGAAAAGATAGAGATAGAGATGAAGAAGAAGAAAATATTCTCAGAGGATTAAAAACTGGGGCCCGTTTCTCAAAGCCGTCATAAGTCTAAGTTCTTGGACAACCCATGGGGACACGTGTTGTAGAATTAACACAAGTTTCAATGTGATGTCCATGAACCTAGACTTATGAAGGTGTCGTAAAACGGGCCCCTGTAAGTCAAAAAGGTTAGGGACACGTTTTTATAGTAAGCTTTTGTGGGCATATCTTATTTTTGGACTTGTTAAAATCATTACATTAAAATGAGAATGACCTTTTGACCTTTTGACAGTCCTGAGGTGATAGTTCACAAGACGTTCCATCGTTATACCGTCCGTGCTAAGAGAGGAACAGTGCAGTCAGTCAGGGACTCGCAGGGAAATGCGCCAAAGTAAGTACAAAGACATTTGTGATTCATTATATCAAAATGAGACTCAAGTCACCTGAAAAGGGTCAAAGATATCGGCAAAATAATCTTTTTCCGAGTACTTTCCCCTTATTAATTTTACTCAATTTGTTTACAGAGCACACATGAACCATTGGACATTTAGAAAATAAAAAAATACTTGCCCTTAAATTTGACATTTTTTATCATTTTACCGATTTTCTTGACACTTTGCCGCACTTGCTCAGTGACTTGCGTCTCATTTTGATATAAGGAATCATATTTTGTTGCTGGAGTGACAAGACAAGGCTGTACAATGTATCTGAAATTTTGGTGAAAACCATAGATAAATCTCCAGATGGGTGATTCCATGTTGTGGCATATGTGATATTTCGAGCATTGAAAGCTAATTGGTTCTCTGGGATGAACATCGACATTAGGGCTTGTCATAGCTTAGTTGGTAGAGCACCTGTCTGTAATCAGGAGGTCTAGGATTCAAATTCCGATGAAATCCCATTTTCTCTGCTCATTTTTCATAATATATATTTCTGGTTAGTTTCAATCTTTGTTCAAATATATCAAATATAACTTGAGATAAACGATAAAGTAGCAGGTGCCAGACTCACGATATCATAGTAATTTGCTCCATCTGTAGCACCTCATTATAACTGTGGACTTCTCGCTTTCTTGGACCTTCTTGCTTTCCAGATCTGCCGGTGCTTCCATCAGAAGGTACAACGAAGCAGCTCTAAACCAGGAAGTACAGGAACTCCTGGCTTCCTGGAAGGATCATCTGGACTCCTGCACCGGCATCTTCCTTAGGGTTCCCACCTACAACAGGGCCATGTTCTACAGCGGCAAGTGCCCTGCACTTGTGAAAGGGGACGACAGGGTGATCACTGTTCCATTTGCCACACGAAGGGCCACGTTCAAGGAACTTAAGAGGGTGTGGGAGGTCCTTGCTACCATCGAGGGTCATGGTAAGTTGTGAGATTGAAATGAGTGGTGTCATAGGTTCTAGGACAACTACTCCCTAGAAATTACTCCTGGACAACTATCCCCCACCAAAAATCTATTTCCTAACTCTATACTTAACCCTAACCTTATTTCTGGGTATAGTTGTCCAGGAGGTAGTTATCCAGGTGGTAGTTGTCCAGGGTTAGTTGTCCAGTTGGTAGTTTTCCTGGATGTATGTGTTCAGGGGGTAGTTGTCCAGGGTAGTTGTCAGGGGTAGTTGTCCATGGGGTATGTGTCTAGGGGATAGTTGTCCTGGGTTGTAGTTGTCCTGGGTGAAGTTGTCCTGGTGAAGTTGTTCAGGGGGGTAGTTGTCTAGGGGATTAGTTGTCCAGGGGGTAGTTGTCCTGGGTGAAGTTGTCCTGGCTGAAGTTGTTCAGGGGGTTAGTTTTCCAGGGGGTAGTTGTCCAGGGTAGTTGTCCTGGGTTGTAGTTGTTCAGGGGGTAGTTTTCCAGCGGGGTAGTTGTCCAGGGGTAGTTGTCCTGGTGTAGTTGTCCAAGGTGTAGTTTGTCCAAGGGTGTAGTTGTTCCAGGGGGTAGTTGTCCAGGTGTTAGTTGTTCCAGGGGGTAGTTGTCCAGGGGTAGTTGTCCAGGGGGTAGTTGTCCAGGGGTAGTTGTCTAGGGATAGTTGTCCTGGGTGTAGTTGTCCTGGGTGAAGTTGTCCTGGGTGAAGTTGTTCAGGGGGGTAGTTGTCTAGGGGATAGTTGTCCAGGGGTAGTTGTCCTGGGTGAAGTTGTCCTGGGTGAAGTTGTTCAGGGGTAGTTTTCCAGGGGTAGTTGTCCAGGGTGGTAGTTTTCTGGGTGTAGTTGTCAGGGGGTAGTTGTTCCAGGGGGTAGTTGTCCAGGGGGTAGTTGGCCTGGGTGTAGTTGTCCAAGTGTAGTTTCCAAGGTGTAGTTGTCCAGGGGGTAGTTGTCCAGTGTGTGTCCAGCGGGCGTAGTGTGTCCAGGGGTAGTTGTCCAGGGGTAGTTGTCCTGGGTGTAGTTGTTCAGGGGGTAGTTGTCCAGGGCGGTAGTTGTCTAGGAGAATAGTTGTCCAGGGGTAGTTGTCCAGGGGGTAGTTGTCCTGATATGGGTGTCATGATGGAAAGTAACATAACTTCTTTTGTAAAACTATTTATAATGTAGAATCAATTATGTCTTTAAATTTTTCAGTAGCTTTTCTCACAGGGTATATCATTGAAAAGCTTTGAATCGTTGACCTTCTAGCCCTCATACTGTCCATAACCACCCTTCAGTCCACTCCTGAAACCACCCTAAACTACCCTTCTAGTTTTAGTTAGCCAACTATTTGGCCTAGCCCTATCACAAAACCGTCTGTCCATCTTTCAGCGCACCACAACCAGTCTACTTGTTTATGTTATTGAAATGTTTTTTGGTACATGCTTTCTTCTGTTGTGCTTAAAGTGATTGTGTATCATTCCAGATTTTAAACCTAAACTACTCTTCAGGCTCATGCTGTAATCATAGTTCCAAACAATAAGGTCAGACTGGTATTGCCTGAGATTTTAAAGCCAATCGTTTGTTTAATCGTTGAGATATTGATGAATGATTGTCATCATTTAATAATCGTACCAAGGGACACTCAAAATAGCACTACAGTCTATGGACGAAAACTAATCTGTCATTTCTTGTCCCTTGCACTTTTTTTTTAAAACTTATTGTGAAGCATGAAACTATGGAAATTAAATTTTCAGGGTTTCATCTTGACAAATTATAACATACTTTGAGAGCATGAAGGGCCCAGTAGCTCAAAATTTTACAAGTCTCCACAAAGTTACACATTCTCTTTAAGTTGCATCGTATGTGATTTCCCAAACAGGCAGTGTCAGTGATATTACAGCAAGCATGGCAAGCCCGAAGGTGAAGAAGGAATGGAGGAAAGACAAGAAATCATCACCCAAAGATACAGAGAACTTAGCTCTTGGAGAAGAATCACTTGAAGTCATATTGAATCGATTGGAGAAACAGACACTTGAAGGTAAGGATACGTCTTTTATCAACCTTCATTGCATTGTCAGATCCAGGATTTTGAAATACGGTGGGGGGGGGGGGGGCTCTCCCGAAAATTTGAAAAAATAGGGGCATAGCTAAAATTTTCTTATTTTAACATGTACAATGTACAGTCAATGAGTGGTTTTTAAAAAGCATGGATCCGCCACCGCAATGTAAAGTATTGTATGATGCTGTGGGTGATAAGACCTCATATCTGAAATAAATAATCTAAATGTTCAGGAGAGCAACAAAAACAAATTTGTCACCCTAATGCCACTGTCCAACATGGCTGAATAAAGCGATTTTCCTGAGAAAATTATCTTGTTATTAGAGAAACCTTGTTTTCCATGCTCAATGTAACAAGAATAGACTGTACAATTCATTACATCAAATATGAGAAACTCATACTCCGTAGCTTTTATTGTCTTGACCCTCATACAATTTGTAACCAATATAGATGACAGCAAGGAAGAATCTACAGACAACTCAGCTCAAGTCGGGATGAAGGAGAACAAGAACGAGGAGGACATTGAGGAGGTAGATGATGTCGAACTTTATGAAGAAGTAGTGATCACGTCCACTGATCATCTCAAAGATTATGAAACAACTCACAAGAAACAGAGAAGGAGAAAGAAGAAGAAACCGCAGAGTCAAGTGCCTCAAGAAGGTAAATCATCAACATATTTATCATACAATGAGCAAGCCCTCTTCTGCCACTAGACAATTTCTAGTTGTTTTCCCTCTCTTTTCTTGCTTTTTTTTGGGAGAAATTTGGTTGAATAGTGTGGTTGAATAGACTTGCTGTTTTGTTGCTGAAAAGTTTTCCCTTTATCTCTCTTTTATCAGCGTTTTGTAACATTTTGAAAAAGATTTTGTTGCTTAAGATTGTTACATAGGAATTTGTACACAAAACAGCTTGAAAACAGTGAAGTTTGTCATTTTTGTACAGCTTGCTCTCTGTGGTAAGAACAGAAAATCAAACTTTCTATTTGAACATGTTTTAACAAAAGAAAATTCTGTATATTTTCTAAGACTTCATCAAGTTACGAAGCAGCTATAGACAAATTCGGTTTAGATGATGTTTTGTCATGGTGGTAGCCATTGGCTGGGGGGGGGGGGGATTTCCAATGTACTTACGCATGCTCCTTGTGTGCGCATGTATGCGTAACAAAGGAAAATGTACAGACGTGCCCATGGCGCATGCGTAGTACACTGGGTAACCCCCAGCTATATGGCAGGCACATAGAGGGCTCACTTCAATGAAATGCTGCCTGAATTCGTCTATAAACATTATAAGGAGGTGCTCAGGACTAAGTCAATTTCCTCGTCATAGTGCAAACCTGGGATCCGGACCAGGAGAAAAGTCCCATTGTAAACAAATTTTCTTTGTATCCATGATCATTATATAGTGAATTGAGTTCTAGGACAACTACCCCTGGACAATTACCCCTGGACAACTGCCCCCTAACCCTACACCTAGCCCTAACCTTATTTCTTGGGGGTAGGTTGTCCTGGGGGTAATTTTCTGAGAGTTGTTGTCCTGATACGGGGAATAGACTGCATGGTTGTGTTTATCTATCACATTCCTTCACTGCTTTAAACTAGGTATTTGGTTGCACGCATCACAAACCGTCCTTTTTGAAACATTTTATTCGATACAAAGCGCATGGTTTGTAATGCGTGCGACGATTTATATTGTGTTATCAACTAATTACGAATTGTTACTTTTTTTTTTATTTCAGACAAGGAAGAAATAAACCTTACTTCTGAACTCTTCACTATATGTCGGACAGGCAACATGGACAAGCTTGAAGAAGTCCTTCAAAGGCTCCATCAGCTTTTCAGAGTTCCTCTTCATAGTCCTCCTAATTACAAAAACAGTACAAAGGAGAGCCTCGACAGAGAACAAAGCGAAACAAAGGACAATGAATCAGATACCCACAACACAAATCAAGACGATGATAAAGATAGTATACCGCCCTCTGTGGTTAGTGAAAGAGAGTTAAATAATGAAATGGATGATACATGCCAGAGCTCTTGTGCTAACACTTGTGATGATAGCCATATAGACCACCCAGGGAATAAAGATGGAGTAGCAAGTAGATCCAAACTCCAGGAATCTGCAGGAGATAATGCCATGTTGAACGAAGGAACAGAGAAAATTCTAGGACAAATGGAAACTGATGTGAGAGAATGCAATGAAACCACAATGTCTGTTGATCAAGACAAAGTACATGTACCTGTGGGGAGTGAACTAGTCCAAGACAGAACATTGAAAGGCTCTGGTGGTAATGAGAAGCCAAGTCCAGGAGTCCTCAAGTTTCTGAACAAGTCGCTGGATGATATGGGGTACACCTTCCTACATGTAGCAGCAGAAGATGGACAGCGTGGTGTTCTCTATCGGCTCATGGCATGTGGGGCTGACCCAGGAATCAAGTAAGTGAAATAATTTTCTGTATATTTCCCTTCAAGAAAGCAGGGACTGCAGAGGGTTTTAAGAAAGGGGGTGGCAAGCATGCAAACAAATATCTTATTGATAGTCACTTTCACATTACTTTCCATGTCTACTTTAAAAAAAAAATGGACAGCCCTAGCCCCTTCCAGTTTGATGGCCTCTGGAAAAATTGTCAAAGCTGTTAAAGATCTCAAAACTTGGCAACATAACAAATCGGGCTAAATTTTAACTGAGTCTTTTAACCACTTGGCTGTGGACCAAGTAATATTACGTGCTTGGCATTTGTACACTGTGCGCGGACCACGTAATATTTCAAGCTCATGCTATTGTCTGAGCTTTGTCTGCATGGTGCTAATTGCACAGTCCGGGTATTACCAGCGTGGAGCTGGTGATACCCGGACTGTGCAATTAGCACCATGCAGCAGTCAAGTGGTTAAACAACCATAATATACACGTGATGACCTTGTGCAGATGGTAACTTGGGAGTGATATTTTTTATTTTTTAAATGGGATGCTGAGGGGAAAAACTCTTTTTTTTGGTTTTATTTTAAAACAATATCATGAAATATTCAAGGCATTGAGAAGAGGGGTGAATTCGAATATGGGTTGTCTGAATAAAATAATATGGTACTCAACCTCTCTGGAGCATTCAGCTACTCATTTTATAATACATATGAATGATAATCAAGTCACTTGCTCTTGATTAAAGTGTCGGGCTTCTATGTACCAATGTGACATCAGTATGATTTTATGTTTGCGGTACTGATGAATTAAGAAGTGAATGTTTATTCTTAATTGTTTGTTCTGGTCATTTTCATCTGTAGGAACAAGAAAGGCAAACCAGCTTTTGGGTGCTCACTGGACAAAAAGACGAGAGATGAGTTCAGGACATTCCGTTCAGATCACCCCGACCGATATGATTATGAAAGAGCTCAGGTATGCTATCAGGATACTTCATTTCACTCATCTGTTTGTGTCATGCTAAACCTATAAGAATTAGTACATTAATTCTCTTAGGGTATAGTGTACAAAGCCTTGGCAATAATAACAGCCATTGATTCGTTTGGGCTTCACTGTAAATCATACCTCATAATAATAGCGTGTCTCTTTCACCCAGGGTAGCCAGTTCAGTTCTTGCCAAGTGTTCTACCAGTGTACTCTGCATAATATGACATGTTATTATGGTTTATATCCACTTGGTCTAACAGCAGTTGGTCCAATTATCTGTTTGTCTAATACCACATGGGCTATACCCATTTGGTTTACTAACTATTTGGTCTAATGCTTCCTGGACATAAAACGAAATGGGAATGAGACCAAATGGTAAATAGGTGAAGTAGCAATTAGACTCAATGGTAATTAGACGAACTAGCTATAGAGAAAATGGAATTAGACCATGTTGGATGACACTAAATGGACATTGGTCAAAGTTGGTTTAGACCAATTAGCAATTTACAGTTTGAGAGGCAAACATACCAAATGACCTTTTTCACAAAACGACTTCACTTTTCACTTGATTGATGGGTCAATTTTCAGATTTTAGAAGCATACCTTTTACCATATTTCCATATTTGATTTTTCAGATTCCAGCCCCACTCAGTGAGGAGCAAGAAAGGGAGAAAGCTGCTAAACAGACAGAACGGAAGAGGAATGCAAGGAGAGCAAAGCGTTTAAAAGAAAAGGTAAAACTTTTTGACTTCCAACCTGAAAAGTTTAAGGCCCTAAGATGCTTGAGGCTGGAAAAAAAAAAGTCATAACATACAGTGCGTCCCAGATAAAAGTATACCCAACTTTGAGAGCCTCATATTAAAATTGTATAACTTATGTGTAATTAATTTTAATTTCATGACAAAGAGTAACTCATATTCTATCTAATGATACCAAAATCATAGCGATACTGTCATGAATGACTGAACACTCGAGTGTTTAAAAACATTGGTCAAAAGTGATCTGTACCAAGTTGTCTGGGAAGCAGCCCAGGCTTTCTGATCATTCATTCTTTGTTTGAGGTCAGCCTTCCTGAGTCCATTCATTAGGCACAAAGGATTACTTGATCTGTTGAAATGCAAGGGCTGCTTTTGCTCAAACTTGGGACAGGGCACTTTTTACGCTTGTTTTTTAAAGCCCAACTGCTAAGTCATCCATCACAACACAGGTATAAGTTTGGTATCATTGAAAAGAATATGAGTTGCTCTTTACCATGATATATATTTCAAGGTCACACAAGCTATAATATTTTAATATGAGGCTCTCAAAGTTGTGTATACTTTTTTTTGGGACGCACTGTATATCTCTGTGGTAGCGTTTCAAGATTAAATTCTAACGAAGGGTGAAACTGACCAGAAATATATGATATGAAAAAAATGAGTAAAGAAAATGGGATTCCTTGGGGATTTGAACCTAAGACCTCCTGATTACTAGACAGGTACTCTACCACCTGAGCTGAGGCAAGCCCTTATGGTGATGTTCGTCCCAGTGTTCTAACAGAATAAAAAGAAATAAGGATCATCAAGTGTTTGTGTATATTTTAGAAACAATTATGGGCAAAATGGTTATCAAAGAAAATGAGTAATTATTCAGTAATAAAGCAAAATGGCAAACCATTTATCATTAATTTGGTCTTTTTACCAATATATGATTGAAATAATTGACCAGGCCACTTCCCCGTTTATTATGACATATCTGTCTTGGTGATTTTCATTGTTTCTGTTTTTGGCTAGTTTTCATTTTTTCCACAACGTTTGGCTTGCTTACACTGTGAGTACTTTATGAAATAATAACTATTCAAATTCATTTTCAAAACTTTCTATCAAAATTATTGCTTACTGCTTGAATTTACCTTGAAGCCAATACAAACTAGCAGCCCTGTACAGTGCCACCTCAAGTCCTCAACAACTCAATCTAGCCCATTTTCTAATCCAGAATGCAGCATTATGAGCAGATTAGTCTTATGATATAGGCTCACTTAAATGATAGCACACTACTTTGTTGCTCAATAAATTTGTACCACGATAATTATGTTAATAAGTAGCAAAAGAAGTACTTTTGCTCTAAATGACGAGACTTTCATCATATTTACTCTCGTTATTTAACAGGAGCAGAAAGAAGCCAAAGAAGTTGAGAGGAAAGAAAAGGAGAAGAAGGATTGGTATGCAAACCTGAGTGATAGAGAGAAGAGAGCATTGGCTGCTGAGAAAAGGTTCGCCCAACAATCCACTTCTACCTCTGATATGCAGTAAGTTTAGAAATCAATACAGTCCATTCCTGTTATAACGAGATGATGATCAAGCCAGTTACCTATAATCTCGTATTGAACAAATAAATATACACATACAGTCTACTCCTGTAATAACAAGTACAATAAGAATAAACAGTGAACTTTGTTCAAATGTGACTTCATTTTATTTATAAAAGCGATTCAAAAACCTGTTTCCAGAAGAGAAATATGATGGAAATCTATTGCCCTTGTTAGTTACATTTATCTATTTTCATTATATATGTATATATATATTTTTTTACAGACGTTGCTGGGTATGCGGCTCATCACTTGCTGGCAAGGTGCCCTTTTCTTACATGGATTTCAAGTTCTGCTCAATGCCTTGCCTGAAGAAACACAAGCAACAGACATAGCAACAGTGACAACAAATATACAAGTGCTACTGATAGTCTTTTTCACCAACTCCAAATAAATATTTTGATTATGTAGTGATTTGGCATCGCATATGTTTGGGAGGTATAAGCAGATATGTAAAATAGTAATAAGTGTATGGTAGGGTATAATGATTATTCTAATGTTAAAACTAGTCGTTCTAATATTTGCAGCGGAGCAAATAACATAATAATAACTAAGAATCCCTCCCTCTCCCCCCCCCTTCTTTGTAATGAAGAGTACACTACAGTGAGGTCTTACATGGGTATTCTTTACCTCAGAAGACCTTTCCAATTCCAGGGAGTATTTATTGTATTCATTGCTTCTGTTTGTATCCATTTATTGATATGGAGTGGATAGTGGAAAATGGATATTCAAAGTTTACCAAAGATTCAATCCAGCATTCAATAAATATTTAATATGTTTGGTTGATTCATCTTAGTCATGATTTTGAATTATTCTAAACTTTATTTTCCTGAGTTTAAAGGGGATGGTTTACTGTAGAATACTGATAAGTTTTACCTTACCATCTTATATGAAACGAAATAGATGACATTGAGTTATCCTGAAGCAGTAAATTATATTCATGGTAATGTAATACCTATTTCTAATTCAGCGCTTTATCTGGTAAGACTAAAGCGCTGACAGTATGAGGTGTAAGTTGATGTCACAACAGATTTTTATTTTAAAAAAAATCATTATGTTAATGAATATCAGCATTTTGTTTCCAATAGTATATATCAAATTTAAATGATAATTTATCAACATTAAAGGAAATTAACAAAAACATTCAGAAATTGACATTCTTTTTTCATTATCTTGCTAAAGCCTAATGTGCTAGGTAAAATATATTGTGCCTATTTATATTTATTAAAGCTGGGGTATGATTTTTGTAAATCTAAATGGACAAACTTTGAAGTTTGATTTTTTTTTGCCAGATGGAGTGAAAGTTTATATGGGAAAACTCATACTATCTCATGACATCTGAGATCTGAAAACCATTATACATGTATAATTATAGTATTACAAAAACATTTTCCAAGTAATTATAGGTGTAATAGCTTCTATTTAAATGCTTTAAATAATAAGAAGAGACCTGTATGGATTATTACCAAAACTATACCCTAGCTTTACATAATTCATTTGTCATCTGTTATTTAATTGGTATCAAACCACGTTCTCATTTCAAGCCTTTGGTTGTTGTTGGCCTATTTTATATACAAGGAAACCATGATTATTTAGCAAATTGTATTATATGTTTAAGATTGCTAGGCCTTAAAGTACTGACTTGCCATTTTCAAAAATCTTAACTAGCAAATGATCAATAAATCTAGATTTTATGATACTGATTACTTAAAAATAGTTGTAGATATAGTTTAAATTACAATTATGAACTTATATTTTATAGGTGTGGATATAGATAATGTTAAAAATCAGTTTTTGCAAATTACAAGTAAGTCTCTAAGCAGTCTGGCATTATTTCCAGGCCAAACTAGGCTGCCCTAAGGGGTGCCTGAAATTTCTTTCTACTGGTATCCATTTACCTCACTTAGGTCAAGGAATATTCTGATAGCAATTTCTCACATACATTATATAGATTTTGTTGTTATTATAAAGTAACTTTTATGTAGGATTGAAAAATAAAATCAAGAAATTAACATTTTGTATAGTGATGTTTCGACAACTCTAAGATTAAAAAACAAATTGGTATGTAAAAGTTTTCTTCTCTCCTTTTAGTTATTTAGAATTAATTAAGGGAATATAAGTTCTGACTCCTTCAAGATGCACCAGTTATCAAAAAACTATGGATTGAATAATGTAGAAAAGTTTACAGTCCATTCTTGTTATAACAAGCATTGATGCAGCAACTTTCCCTGTCCCATTTTTCAAACAAAGAATGTGCTGGTCTCTGTGTTGGCATTCAGTGTAATTAGGAGGCTCTATGCAACTCGCTTTATCAGGAATTAACTAAATACTAGTGTGGATTCATTATTTTCATCTCTTTCAAAATTTCAGTGAGCTAAACCCAATGAAAGAAAACAGCTCCTTTCAGTCAGGATCACTGGCGTAAAACCACTAGAGGTTTCTATTCATCAGGGGGGGGGTGGCGCTTTGTATTGTTATGTAATATCCCCCCTGATGAATAGCATTACGGATTTACGCCAGTGGTCAGGATTAAATATATTTGAACTCGGAATGACATGTAACACATCAGAAAAACCCAAAATCACTGACAAATACTTATTTCTGATGCAGTACACTAAATGGTTTTTGAATTACAATACTTTGAATGAAAGTAATCATTAGAATGTTTTTAAATTGGCAATGCAAAGAAAAATGTTTCATCACTAATTTTAAGCACAGATGTGTAATCTTTTCCAATTTGCCAAAACATTTTTCATTGAATATGGATTTTATTTTTTGTATTCAAACAAAAGTTTTAGGAGTGAAATAAAAATAAAGGCCTGGTTGTTGCCAAATTGAGGAGGGGAAATGATTCTTTTGTGGAAATCTTGTAAGTCTATGGGCAAATGGAACCACCTGGTTCTTGTGTTGTCCCTATGGGGGTGACATAATAATGGGTCTGGAGGATTATAACTTGACATGGTTCTGTGTGAGAAATGAGTTTATAAGCAATAATGTTTTGAAGAATTATTTAATGCATAACATTTATTTTTGATGCAATAAATCAAAGTAAGAGAGTCATAATAAGGTATTCCTTTCTTTTTCTTTGAATGGTGGTTATTTGAAGTTGTGAAACATTTAAATACAGTTAACTCCCATTATAATGAGCATTGATAAAGTAAGATTTCATTATAGCGAGCATTGATTCTCCCGTTACCAATTTCAAACATGTATGATGGAGGTACCTTAGTCCACGCACTTTGTTTTCAACTGCTAAAAAGTCAAATGATTAAATTTTTTTTATAAAAAATCATTCTCTCTATCAAATGTTAAATATTCCAAAGAACATTTATCGAGAGAACTACGACACGAATATTTGGCGAATACGCAAGCCGAGTCGATTCCGCGACCACGTCAATTTTGCTTTGGCAAAACTGAATGGTACATTAGTCCACGAACATACAGTAAATGAATGTAAACCATAAAAATACAAGAAACCAATGATTTTCCCCCCAAAGTGTATCTCCGATAGGCTTGTTGTTTTCTCGACTGTTCAAGAAATTGAGCGCACATATCGCGTCGCATCGCACGTACATGTATTAGGGGTGCGTGGACTAGTGTACTGCGTGGACTAAGGTAGGCCTACCTCTAGCTACCATACACATTTTTAAAAAGTTTTTATAAAAACAAGGTAGGCCTAACTGGCTTGGTCTGTAGCACCTCATTATAATGGAACTTGTCTGCACTGATAATCTAGAACATATGTCATGAAACTTTCAAAGAATAATTAAGTTAATTTCAGTCAGTTTGTGTTAACATAAACACAAACTGACTCAGTGAAAGTAGATTTCTTTATTGCATTGTCACCATTCCCAATCAAACAGCAAGAAAACAAGCACTTTACAAGGTAACCCTAGACACATTTGATTTATATTGTAGAAAAAGAGTGATTTTCGTAACAAAGAAATCTCCTTTCAATTAGCTTCTCGATCAGATGAACCTCTTCAGGGAAATATTAGGAACCCCCCCCCCCTTAAAAAGTCAACAATCCCCCTCCCACCCACCCCGCCCATGTGAATTTTTTTATTCTGTTGAACAGATTGTTTTTTGTGTGTGTGTGTCTTGAGCCTATGGGAAAGAAAAAGAAAGGGTTATGATAATTTAAAGAAGCCCCAATCTGTGCGACAGATTAGAAAAAGAAAGAATAACACCCCGGCCCCCTCGATATTATATTAATAGCGCGAACGATAGCTGTCGATCTTTTGATGATGATCGATTGGATCGATCTTATATGCAGAATTATACAACACACACAAAGATTGTTGACAGCTGATTGGATGAATGTGGGTCACATGACATTCAGCGGATTGAACTATTGAACAGATGACGTAGCCCGTGCGATATCCAAAAATCTATTCAACGGCTTGCAATATGTCATGCGCTGCATACACTGCGCGTACTAAACCTATTTTGTGCGCGTAGGTATAGGCAGGGCGACGCAGTATAATGCAGCATTGGCCATTGCAGTTAATTCAACACAATTATAGATTCTACACGGAACACGATCGCTTTATATAGACGGGGACAAGTGTTAATTTGGAAGGTCATCGTTTTGGATTTTTACAATGCTTTTAGTGTTGGACCGCGAGGATTAATTAAGGTTGGACAACGCATATTCATTCGATATCTGGTGAGTGATGATTAGATCGAACAGTTACGTTTGAAGATTCTCTTGCTTGGCTAACGTTAGATCTAACTTAGATACGTTAGAGGGTCTAGCCTAGGCTAAATTAGATCTTGTACCCTTGACCGGTAGACATCGAGTGTTGTATAAAAGCAATATTCAATGTTTTATTTCGTGCTAGGGTTCGAATATTACATTCGGTGCAAGTTGAACCTTGATCTATTCAACTCCGCTTACGCGTCGTTGAATAGATCAAGGTTCAACTTGCACGCTCATGTAATATTCGTAACCCTTGCACTCAATACCATTGAATATTGCTATAATATAAACTGGCACGAGAGTTCAATTTTCAATCAATTTTTATCAGTGCTTATGTTATGTTCCAGATTCGCTCATTTAACAAGGTTATTTTGTTCATAGAATGCTGAAAATCATCTGTCTATAAAAGAGGCCAAAATAATATAGAAGGAGAAATAATCGAACGGTGAGTCGCTCTTGGAGTCTTACTTAGCTCGACTTCGACTTGAGTCTTGACCTCATCTCCAACAGCCGGCGCGGCTAGGCCCAGGGGCAGGACATGCCCCGACCCTCCCGTACCCTCTCGGCTGGTTGCATTGTGAACAACTCACTGACAGTGACATGTGGTTTGCTCTCCCTCTGATTTGTTTGTTTATATGTTTGTTTTTTTCGTTTTTTAAATTTGTTATTAAAGTCAATTAATAGGTGAGAGAGCCCAAAATAACTCCGTCATGGTTTTGTTTTTTAGAAAAAAAATTCCTCACGATTATTTTTTACTTTTCTGCTTGCTGGAGTGGTGGTGAAGCAAATGAGTTGTGAGAATGAGATTTGATTTTTAGTTGAATTGCCTATTTCTCATTGTACATTATATATCTAAGTTAGATCTTCGTCTAGTCTAATTCATGGTCTCTTTGGATTTTTGTTTTGTATTTTATTTTCCATCTCAATTCCAAGTGCAGTATCATCAAGACAAGGCTTCAACTCGTGCAAAAACATCAAAGTGAAAGCAGCTAACATATAGATTGGGGCTTAAATATTGGAAAGAAGAAATGGAAGAAAATTTGGAGAGGGCATTGGAACGGCTGTCGGAATTAATTCACAATACAACACTTTACATCCAGCCAACCTACGATGCTGCAGTCTTGAAACTGAACCAGTATATATCCTCACTCGATTGGAAGAAACTGAAGGAAGGATGGATGGCATATGGAGAACAAGGCATTCAACTTGCATTTGCTGCAGCAGAAGGTTGGTCTGTATTCCCTGTTCAATAGTTTAAACTTGCTTAAAAATGATATTACGATAACTGAAGTACAACTTTGTAGATCTGTTTTATTCTTTATTATGTAAAGTGCTAAACAGGGATAAAACGTATCAAAGAATAAAACAGCTGTTTGCTGCAATATTGGCTATTGCACATAATCCACATAAAAATATTAATTATTCAATGCATCTTAAATTTTTAGCCGTGACATTCATGCTTTGTTTGATTTAATCCTAATCCTACAATTTAGTTGTGTATTGTATAATTGCAGATCTGTGTAATTTTACTGTAGCCAAAATATTATCTGTGGTAGATGTTGAAGAAGTACATGTAATTCCAGTAAATTGTAAAGATTTTGAGCCTGGACATTCATGATATGTTCGATTTAATTGTACTTGTTGATCAATTTAGTTGTGTATTGTACATAATTGAAGATCTGTATGATTTTACTCTAACCAAGATATTATCTATGGTAGATGTTGAAGTAATTCCGTTGCTGATCACCATAGGCCTACCAATATTTTTTTTTCACATATCAATATAATATTCATAATTCTAAAGCTTGTAGATCTGTATGATTTTACTGTAACCAAGATATTATCTATGGTAGATGTTGAAGAAGTAATTCCTTTGCTGATCACCATAGGCCTACCAATGTTTTTTTTTTCTTCAAATATCAATATAATGTGCATAATTTTAAAGCAATTAAATTTTGATTTAATCATACTTGTAGATCAATTTAGTTGTGTATTGTATGATTGTAGATACATGTAGATGATTTTACGGTAACCAAGATATTATCTATGGTAGATGTTGAAGAATTAATTCCGTTGCTGATCGCCATATTCCTAATATACCTGTTTATTCATATATATATATAAATATTATACATACTTTGAAAGCAAAGGTTGTTCTTGATAACCTGAAAGTTTTCTCAAAGGCTTACCAGGCATAGCAACAAGTAATAACACCCCTTTACTACTGGGTTGCCAGAAAAGAAACATCCATAAATTTAAGCAACTTAGTTTTTCTTATGCTTACTCCAAATCATGTTTCTCTGCCTTAAATTGAAATGAGCCTGTGTAACTCTACAAATATGTTGAAATTCATATCTTGTTTCATTTATTTTTTTCATTTTTTTCAAAAATTTACATCAAAGCAGTTTCTTTTGCAATTTTGTTCATAGTCAATTCTTCCACTACCTCACTTCCGGCTTTCTCATTGCCTAGATATAGAAAGGTTAATAGAGAACTTTCTGAAAAAGTATCAGAAATATCAATATTTGAATTGAGAGAAAATCAGATCTAAAAGAGAAATCTTTGATGGGTTAGCCTACTTATTATTTCTTAAAAATACATTAAATTGGGATAATTTTATATAACTTATAAGCTACACTATAATCCTGTTTATTTTTTTCTCCAGGCATTCAGAAAGAGCTACCACACATACAGGAGAACATCGCAAACTGGATGCAAGAGATAGTGAAGAAAGGAGAACGGCTCCCATGGAATAGCAAAGCAATGTGGACAGCTTTCTCGCTCATTCTTGCCTTAATGTGGATTTCTTCTTACCAAAAGAAAAAGAAGAAGAACAGGCACTCTGTAAAGAAGAATTCCTGCATAAAAATAGAGGGTAAAGTAAAACCTGTAACGATTTCTTATTGCAGTCCACACGTGTTATAATGTGAAAAAGATATTTGGGAAAAGGTCAATTAGGCTTACCTTGGTCGTTGTAATAATATCTTGTTACAATGAATAGGGAACCACATAGACATGGGAGCAGGATCATCTCCTTACTTCATTAAAAAAATAATCTTGTTTCATCCTAAATTGAAGCAGAAGTACATTGTAGGTTTTAGTGCCCTTTCTCAGTTTTGACCATCTTTAAATAGATTGAGATTTTTTGTTTTTGTTTTGTTTTTACAGTTAACCCTAATGACAGACTTTATTAAAAGGTGTATTTAATCAGCTTCCATCTGCAAATTGGCAACACTTGTATATATACAAATCATTCCTTTCCAAATCATCGCAATTAAAATTGTAAGTTCTGTTCCTCCTCAAACGTTAATAATTTGTTGGGGTTTTTTTTTTGTGGCTATCTTCAGTAGATGTCAACATACTAGGTACCTTGAAGGGAAGAGGAAAATGAAGCAAAAGACCACCCCAAAAAAACAAACAAATAAAAAACCCTGATGCATCAGTTCCTAGAGGGCTGAGGCCTAATTTGTATTGATTGACACCATTAGATTTGAGTACTGTATTTGTGGAGATATTCGCGGATTTCTTGCAAAGAGCAGCAGTCGCGAATTTGAAAACCTGCAAATATATAGGCATGATTTCCTATGCATGTATTGAATGGGTTCAATTGCAAGCTTACGAACATGCAGCGCGAATTTAAGAACCTAAGAACATGTTTTGAGGCTGCTCAGCGCGAAAAATTAATTGCGCGAAAATAACAGCGAATACAGTACTGTATGTTCATATCTTGAGTAGATTGAAACAAGAATTCTTAGTTTGTTTGTTTGTTGTTTTTTTTTTGACAGTCATGTATTAAATCAAAGTTAACCCTTCATAATGCATGTTATGTAAGTATATATTTGATCAGCTTTCATGTTTTCAGATTTGAACACTATTTTCTATGAGCACCTTTTTTTCATATCTGGAGTAGATTGACGTTAATTTTTAGTTCTTGGTATGCAACAGTGATGTATTAGATCACAGATAACCCTCCATAAATCATTTTATTTGAAAGCATATTTGACCAGCTTTCATTTTGCAAGATGTGAACAACATTTTTAGATTTGGGCCCTCTATGTTCATATCTTGATTAGATTGACAGAAGAATTTCTAGTTCTTTTTATGTGACTGTCATGTATTGAAATACAGTTAACCCTTTATAATGCATGTTATGTAAATATTGAAAGTGTATATTTGACCAGCTTTCATTTTGCAAGATGTGAACAACATTATTAGATTTGGGCCCTCTATGTTCATATCTTGATTAGATTGACATAAGAATTTCTATTTCTTTTATGTGACTGTCATGTATTGAATTACAGTTAACCTTTTATAACACAGGAGTATATTATAATGGTATAAAGGTATATTTGATCAGCTTTCATAAATGCAAGTTGTAAACACTACAATGTAGTAGAAATTAGCCCTCTATGTTCATATATTGAGTAGATTGACATAGGAATTTCTAGATATTCTTTGAACGTTTCATTGACCAAAGGACGGTTTCCAAGATGCATCGAATATTTGTAAGATAAAAGTGGTCCTCAAAAGGACCCAATAGCCTCGTTTTTTTCCTAAAGATTCTCCTGAACATGATCACAAAAGCATTTTTGAGTGAGTCAGTTGTTTTCAGAATGGATCTTCAAGAATGAATACTTTTGACACCTTTTTATTCTTTTTTGTATGTACTTTGTCTTTGAATTACAGTCATCAAATGCAGTTAACATACATAACACTTATCTATTTCTAATATTCTTTCCCTTTTTTTTTTCTTTTTTTTTTTTTGTTGCAGACCGCATGATTCTCAGCCTTTGCGATCTTGCCAAGGTAAAACGTGTTTGGTGGTGCTCTTTGTTTATTATTTAAGTGTGCATGGCAACTTGCAAAATGCAAAATATTAATTTTTGTCTGGTAATTGATATTGTTGAAGGACAGTGTTTCATGTTTTGTTTTGTTTTGTTTTTTCGGGGGGGGGGTCTTCTTTTAACCATTACATATTGTAACCCATAAAGGGGTTTTACTCTGTTAAGGTGTCATTAAATTTATATTTAAGGTTTACATATATTCATCTAAGGTTGCCCAAGTAAAATAAAGACATAATTAGTGCCAATTTGAGGATCAAATTTATACCTTGCATAAAACGTCTTATCAGTTGATACATGCAAGTGCTTCTACTTTTGTAAAACACAAGACAGGTATTGTTGTGAAATTTTTAGCTCAAACTGATTTTCCCTTTGATCCATCAGGCATCTTACATCAAGGCTAATGCAAGAGAGGTGATGGATATTGTTGATGCTCATCACGTTGATCCAAATTATTCTGTCTCGCCAGACAAGATGACACTCTTTCTGGTAAGTATAACTTCCTCTGTCAAAGTAAAGAGAAAATACCAGGCTGGTACTCTGTAGCTGTGAGGAGAAGCTGACCTGTTAGACACTACTACTGAGTGCTAAAGGATTAGAACTGAAGTATCTAAGTGAGCTTTAATGACAATGCAGTTGCTTTGATTACATTGTGTGGTGTAGAAGTGTAAATCCAGGTTAGGAATATTTGATATCGTCTGTTGAGAGCCAGAAGGGCGTTATTGCATCTCAAGGATGTTCCGTTGAGAACCAGAAGGGCGCTATTGCTGTACAAAGTCAATGGTAATAGCGCCCTTCTGGTTCTCAACGGAACATCCCTGATCTATAATAGCGCCCTTCTGGCTCTTAGCCGACGATATTGTTTCCTCACGCCCCATTTAACTGCATTGTTTTCTGTCAATCTCCTACAGTGTGCCTGCCTTGGAGGAAATACAGGACTTGTAAACTATCTTTTGAAAAGAGGTAAATTGAACTTTTTTTTTCATATAAAAACAGTAATATTTGTCTTGTTTGTAAGCAGTATAATGATGGTAGTCCGCCAATCATGTATGCTGCCTATATTTATTTATGCATCTGCTTTGGGTTTAATTTTATTAGAATTGTCAGTTTTAGGGTAAGATGAGGTTCGTTAAAGTATTAATACTGTACAAATCTGACTGATGATTTTCGCCGAGGTTCGGCAAAACTTTTAAAGAATCTAAACAATGTCATTTCTGGAAATTGTTATAGTACTCATTCACGCACTTAGTTCCTTGACTCTTCCAAAGTCATTGGGGGACTTGAGAGTAGAAGATGCACACCTTTCCTCAATACATTTTTTTTTTCTTTTTTTATAAGCAGGTAATCAATCAAGTGATATCCTGTCCAAAACTGTCTCTTACCGCCAAAATGGAGCCACCACAGTGTAATCTAAAGGTTAAATATCTGAAAAAATGACAATCTCATTTTCTTATTTTTCTCTTGATCAATTTTGATGTGATCATAATAGGAGGTGATGTGAACAGCAGGAACACATATGGAGATACCTGCCTTCATCTTGCTGTGTATGCTACGTCTGGGTCAAGACATCCAGTCAAACGTCTGGTTGAGATTCTACTCAAACATGGTAAGAAAAATTTTATATAATGTACAGATGATGGCAGTCTTGTCCACTGCCAGTTTCTCTTTAAGTGCAGATCAAGGGAGGGACTATTACTCCTCATCCCCCTCTCAATAACAACAAACATAATAATTAAAGATTTTTAAAGAATATTTTTTTTAAAGGGAAAAGGGCCAAAATCGTTGAGTTCTCCTCCCTGCTATGAAATCATGAATTTCCTACTGGCTGGAGTAGACGCAATGGGCTTGTGTTTTTGTAGCAATTCAAATACTCTTAATGTCAAATTTCAAAGTTTCCCATTGAAACTAATATTAAATTAGCCTCAAGCAGGCTTTTTCTGCAGGGTGGTGTTTCACCATGATGTTTGCAAGTTAAGAAAAACTTTATGAATGACTGGTGATCAGTTTTTATGCTAATTATTGAGAATGTGATTAGTATAACACCCAAGAACATGTATTAAAATGTGAGAATGTTTGCTTATCATCAGTAGGGGCAGATGCGAATGGACAGAACAACAAAGGGGATACCCCCTTGCATATTGCAGCTATGACTAATGATAAAGACATGATACAGCTTCTCCTTCTCTATGGTAAGTGCATGCAAAGGGCTGTTCCAACAAGAGGAGGTTTGCCTCTTCAAAAATGCCTGTTATATGTTTGAGTAATCTATTTAATACACTGCTAAAGCTGCATTCAAACATTGCCAAGATGATGGTTCAGGGGGGCATTTCATCAAAGGACTTGTTGGAAACTTTGTCCGACAAATTTGCTCTCAGCCAATCAGATGCAAGCATTTCAGTTGCTTAAAGCAGTTTGTCGGATAAAAGTCCTTTCATGAAACGTCCCCCAGTATTGATCATTTTCTTTCTACTGTGTTTGCCTACCACAGCAATATAAAGGAAAATGTGCCATTTTGATATGTACTGTATACGGGGTTGGCCTTACTTCATATGGCTCTGCATAGAATCACCATGAATCGCTATTTAAGTTGGCAATGTGTGAATGCAGCTTTACTGCTCACTGCACTGCACCACCAGATGCATATCGTCGGCTGAGAGCCAGGAAGGGCGCTATTACAGATCAAAGATGTTCCGTGAGAGCCATAAGGGCGGCTAATACCATTGACTTTGTACAGCAATAGCGCCCTTATGGCTCTAACGGAATATCTTTTATCTGCAATAGCGCCCTTATGACTCTTAACAGACGATATAGCTTTTCACTATTGACACATAAGCATGGCATAAATGTGCAAACTTTTAAGCTCATATGAGGCATGTTTGAGAGGAAAACCACCTCATGTGGGGCTGAAGTTCTATTTAAAGATAATCTTGAGAGCTTGTAATAATGGAAAATAGCTCTTCACATTATGGCACAAAACGTGTTGCCGGTTCAGAAGTATAAACTATGTTCTCTCTACCTTGTACAGTATGTTTCCTAGTGCTGAAGGATGGTGTTTCTAATAGTTTCAGACAAATCAATGAGCAAAGTCAACTTCATTCATTATTTTATTAACTGATTGATTGAATTTGAACTGACCGGAGATATCAGTTTCTAAGCTGACTTAAGGCCTGACACTGTCCCATTTCAGGCTACTTATTCCTAATTTTGCGTTGGTAAAGGTCGTATGCATCCCCAGTGAAAGTGAAGTGTTTTGCCTCCACAGCAAATGTACATGTGTATAATTACCTTTATTTTTGTTGGTTTCTTGTTCATTCAGGGGCCAATCCGTCAGTCACACCTTCGATGGCATCCTTCCTATCATATTGCAACAAATTCAGGTTTGTTTCTAATTATTAATTTGCTAGCTTGACATCAATATGTCATGTCAGTAAAAAATATTCTGGAAATCTGTGAATGTTTGTTCAAGGCCCTAGGGGACTTTGAATGTTCAACCTGTCTACTTTATATAGCCAAGTTTATTTCAGACGATCAAATATTCAATAGTTCACTCCTGTTACAACAATCACAGATATTATTATTATGAGACAATTCTTTGTGTTAAATTTTAAAGATTTTATTGACTTTGTCTTGAGTACCTTTTATAATTGGAGTTGACTATCGTCAGATCAGGTTGTCTCACTTTTACAGCTTCCAATTGTGTTCTCATCTTTGACATCCTTCTTCAGAATATTGAGATGTAGCCTTAAAATAACAAGTTTACTAAGTGCTCAGTAATATTTCAGATAGGAACAGAATGGTGAAAGTTTCAAGTCTTTCTTAAAAAGATACAGCAATGTAGACAAATTCCCCCATTTTTTAAAGCTCTTTATTTATTGTCTGAATTTGAAATTCTTTTTGCCCAATTGATCATGGGACCAGCAGCCAATGAGCTGCGTCAGATCGACATTGCCCTAGCCTTCTTGTTGAATGACAAACAGGGTAGCTGCAATATCTTTTCACGTCTTTTGGAATGCTGATGTAGCCTGGTTCGAACCCATGACCTCCCGATCATGAGGTGGATGCTCTATCCAGTGAGCCAACACATCAGTAGTTCCACAGCCTGTACTTTGCAAAACCGTCTTTTGATTTTTTACCAAGTTTGACCCTACAAACTTCCATCTCTTTGACAGGATTCATGTCTGCTGCTAAACTTCTGATGGTGAAACTGGAGAGCAGTAAGGGATGGAGAGAGGGAGATACCCCTCCTAAGGTCACCATAGGGCTGCTGAGTCCAGAAAAGGCCCACCTTGTGATGTCATCAAGGCCCAGAGGATGACCTGTACATGAATGTCACTTTAAGACCAGGGGGGGGGGGGGTTCACAAAGAGTTAAGTAGACTTAAGTCGCACATAACTTCTACGTTCATCTTTTATTATGAAGCACAATCTCATTGATAGAATACTATTGTAGCGCATCCCCTGAATGTAATGTGACCAATATGATGATGTCTAATATACCTTGCGCAAATTTGGATTTAGTGCGACTTTAAGTATACTTAACTCTTGTGAAACACCCCCTCTTTAAGTTAAGTCACCTTATTTCAAACAATACCCCTCCTAAAGTCACCATAGGGCTGCTCAGTCCAGATAAAGCCGACCTTGTGATGTCATCATGGCCCAAGAGAATGACCTGTACATGAATGTCACTTTCAGGATGCATATTTTTAGACCTGTTTAAGTGGTTATGATCGGACACACCCACCGGACAAATACCCCACAAAAAATTTACTACCAACCCTACACCAAACCCTAACCCTATTTTTAGAGGCATAGTCATCCTGAGGAGTAATTGTCTAGAAAGGTAGTTCCCTAAAACAGTTTAAATAAAGTCACCTTCTTATTTCAAAACAATACCCCTCTCAGTGACGCCATGGGCTACTCAGTCATGAGAATGCCCTTCATTTCTTCTGAGGTCTCTCTTCTGATTGTTGGAATGGTAAAAATCTTCTAAGAAAGGTGTCAAAGATCATTTGATTCAAGTTTTAAAGATTTTCTAAAAATTATTATATATTCAGCAAAGAAAACCATTACAGTTTAATGTACACAAACCATCATATTGTTTTATGTTGATTGTACAAGATAGCAATGGAAAGATTATAAGATGAGAGGACTTTGCTTAGTGGGAAGACCGAGAACATTTGTTTGTCATATTACTTCACACATTTGATCTGTTATAGTGTATTATTTGTGTAAATAGCAATTGTAAATAAAGGATTTTTTAAAGAATATGAGAAAATATGTACATCTTAACTACATAGTTCCTTTTTATGATGAACCAAGTATTTAGAGAAAATATATTTTATTTATATCAAATTGAAGAATTTTTTTCTTTATGTTAAACATGGAGATAGCAATGTAAAGTAAAAAAAAAAAAAAAAAAAAAAAAAAAAAAAGGAAAAGACTTCTTAGTAGAGGAGGATGTGCCTTATCATTCTTGATTTATACAGTGTATATATATTTATCCGATTTTTAATAAAAAATAAAGAAAATATACAGATTTACATTACATATTTCATTTTGTTATAAACAACTATTTATAGAAAATATATTTGTTCGAATTTATGATTTTATTTTTCTTAATGTTGAACTTGTAAGATACCAATAGAAAGTCAAAATTAGGATAGGACTGTGTGGAGTAAAAGAGGTGCATTATGATCATATGTCATAGAATAGTTAATTTTTTTCTTCTTTCATCCTGCATTGTTTAGTGTAAAAGTTGTGTATATTGTAAATATATACATGTATAGAATTTTAATATAAACTAAAGAAATGTGGTATGAACAAAATATTAGAGAAAAGATATTTATTCAGATTTTTATCAGCGTACTCTATTAAACATGTTATAAAAAAAAGAGAAATTTATTTATAAGGTTCTTTTTATCAAAATTGTAGATATTATTGATGCCATAGAATGATAATTATACAGACTTGTATCATCGTTTTGTCAAGGTATGAAGATACATTTGTGTTGCTGCAGTGTAATACCTAAAAGATTAATACAAACCATACATGACATCCCAGAAAAATGTATACCGAAATTCGAGAACCTCAAATCAAAAATGTATAGTACATAATGTAGATGTAATCTTTTGTTTTCATATGAAAAAAAAAAGGTTTTATAGGTCACAGCATACGCCATATTTTTCATAAGCATATATGGGCAATTCCATGAATTATTGGACATTTTTCAAAAAAATGAAGAAAAAAAAGGTTTCATAGGTTACAGCATACGCCATATTTTTCAAAAGCATATATGGGCAATTCCAAGAATTATTGGACATTTTTCAAAAAAAAGAAATGTGTCTCCTAACTTGATTATTTGATTTATCACAAATCTTACGCCATGGATGTTCATATATGACAAAGGTCTTTTAAATTCAATTTTTAAAAAATAATTATTTTCGTTGACTTCTTTAAGATGTCAAGCCATCATTAAAATTGTACATGTGGGACTGGGGACAACAAATTTCAATAAAATGCAAATTACACAAGGTTCGTTTAATATTTCTTCTCAAAAATTTCACTATAAGTTAAAAGATGAATACATCTCCATATTTCAGAGGCCATCAAAATGTTTAATCTATTACAAGAGGGTGAAAAGACCTCTAGAAGTTCACCAGACAAAATGTAATGTAACCAACCGTAACGTAACTAACCACCTTTTTTTTTTTTTAAGAGAAATATCAAGCTATTCAGGAAATAGTATATCAAATGACTTGCCAACTCATCAGCAATAACATGAATGGTCGAACGTAGTTTGCCGAAACTTTAGGGACAAAGTCTGTCCTCAAAAAAACATGTCCACTTTTGGCAACGTAACTAACCAAAGTTTAAATTCCTGTTATTACTTATTGAAATATGCATCATGTTTCCATTTGATGATGTGAAGTAGTTTATATCTATAGGTATTGACACTACAAATATTGAACAATAATATCAAAGTGTCTTCATGTAGAAGCCAACCGTTGAGTACAATGTAACGTAAAGGGTAACAAAACTAATCATGGAATTGCCCATATGAACATTTTAATTGTTGGACACCATATTTTTTGCGGACGTAAATTTTAATGGTTGAACAATTTCATGGGATAAATTACGTGCAGCTAAGATGGGCCTTGGAAAATCACTTGCAAGGTTTGGAGGTTGAAATACTGGTACATGCTGACTCAGTAATCTTACTTGTATATGTACCATCATTTGCAAAAGTTTAAGACCACCCTAAATTTTTGGGGTATTATGTTCAATGAGCATTATTCTTTTGTTCCATTGAAATATTATGTAACATGTTTTCCTGTCATGGTTCATGGGATGAGATTAATGGTTTAAGCTCATTTCCATGAATGTCTTTGCCTCAGAAGGTCTTCATCTGGCACTTTGTCTCTTATCCAGGATGGGGAAAAAACAGAGTCTAAGTCAGGTTCAGAGGGTTAAAATAGTAACCCTTTTCCAAGAAGGCTACTCTGAACGCAAGATTAGTGAGAGGACTGGTTGTAGCAAGACTGCCGTCCACAATGCCATTCACAAATTTCGAAACGGCTCATTTTCCGACCGGAAGAGGAGTGGTCGTCCAAGAAAAACAACGCGTCGCGAGGACAACATGATGAAGAGGATTGTTAGAAGAGATTGTTCCATTTCCTGTCGTGACATCAAGGCCGAGCTGCAGTCTACTGGTATTACAGTCAGTAAGAGTACCATTTCTCGCCGTTTGAGCATGGAATTTGGGCTAAAAGAATAATGCTCATTGAACATAATACCCCAAAAATTTAGGGTGGTCTTAAACTTTTGCAAATGATGGTAGTATATTTTTTCTGTGAGCTCCTGATTTTGGCAACATTTTAGAGTGTTGGTGAATTCATGACCGATTATCAATTTGCAAATTTTGGGAAAATAAAGCCTCTGCGAAATATATGGCACAAACAGCATAGATTTTTAGTATTGCGCTGTTAAACTGTAGTCACACCGGCGAGACCGACTCCAAACCGACACCAGACCTACCAAAATATTGCATTACCATGAATGGCGAGCCTAGTGGACGGTTTGGAGTCGGGCTCGCCGGTGTGACTACGGTATTAAACTTGGGTATATATTTTTCTGTGATGGTTGTTGACACAACTAATCCACACTTGATCCAAATCAATTGGTTTCTTTCATTATTTAATCAACAAAATAATGACAAGCATACATACATATGTCATGACAGCTGCACTTGTGCAACCAAAAATCTGCAAAATAATGGGATAACTCGAGATCACTCACATACTGTATGCAGACTTCTCAAATCTGAACAATGATTGAACGCTTATCAACAAAGATGAAAAACAATCCAGTTCGTTTTACAATGGCTTGGAGCCATGCAACATGATAAAAGATTATTCCTATGTTGTTTTTTTTTCTTTCAATTGAGATGTCCTTATTACCGATATTAACAGATAAATCAATATGTTATCCAACAGGAGGAGAAATATGCTGTTATGTCAGTATCTTATGTTAAAGATTAGACTATTCAATATTTTTTCGTACTTATAAGTTCTTGGAAGGGAAATAAATTGATTTCCAATTTAAATGTTTACTCATGCTTCATTTGTTGTCATTCCTTATCTACAGATTACCAAGTCATTTGTAACTTTACTGTAATAGTCACAAGTGAGATACATTTGGTAAATTCATATTAAGCGATATCAGCTCCATGCATGAGGTGGTAAAGAAAGAAAAACTAAAAATAACGAGGAAAAAGCAAGCAATACACCATGTTACAACATTAATTAGAAAATGCTGGCCCTATCGAAATCACTAAAATAAACAAATATGTTTGTACCTGTACTCTCTGCTTATCAAATTTTATTTTTTGTAAAAGGTGTGATTTGTTGACAGGTTACCATCTAGCTGGCCTCACTGAGGCTATTATATTTTTGTTACTTCTTAATTATGTGCAGCTGTATACTATTGGAGTTTATACACAGTATATACACATCTATTTACAAACATGCTTATAATCACATCATTCCCATCCAACTGTTAAGCTATGTACAAAAATTACAAAATATAATCTCACATGCACCTGCAGAGATTTTCATATCACCATTTCAATTGTTTTTTTCACAGTATGCCTGAGAATATATCCAGTTTACTGATCAACCTCTTGTAGGTTTCCGAGAATTGGAGAAATCTGTATAAATGAACTTCAAGTGTAATATTCATTAAATGCTTGTCTTATTGTTAATTTGGGCACAATTTTTTTCTTTGAAATTGAAGATACATTCCACTCCTGTTATAGTAGGTGCTCAGGACAAGGCCAAAAATCTTGTTAAAACAAAATGTGTTTTTTTTATGGGCACACAGACACATGTGCACATGTATGAAATTGGGACCAGGGCCCCGTAACACAAAGGTTTGCGATCAATTGCAAATTGCAAATTTCAAAGAACTACTTGGGATTGGTTGCTGGCCAGCACTTTTAATCAAAAGCATGTGCGACAGGCATCTTTATTGACTAAATAAATCATTTTTGTGTCTGCTTGCTATAATGGAAATAGACTGTACCAGACTGTACCATGATTTGCTTTTCATAGTCAAATAATTATTCTTTGTCATTGCATAATCATACCACAAATTGACACAAGATGGCCTGGGGTGTTTCACATAGAGCCTACGTAGACTGCAGTCACACTTAGACTCTTAGCGCATCCTTTATTTAGAGCAAAATATCATTGATAGACTTCTCAACGGCCCGCATCCTCTCAGCATGATCTGACCAATGAGGTGATGCGTAATATACCGCACGCAACTAGCAATTTAAGTGCAATTCTAAGTCTACTTAACTCTTCATTAAACACCCCCTGGAGTTGCCCAACCCTCACTGTGGCAATGCAATACTGTTTGTACCAAAAACATTTACACACATTCGTCCTTGGGACAAGATTTACCCTGCAAAGAAGATAGAGAAGAAGAGAGTTCAAGATTTTACGAGGACAACGAAATGAAAGTTTAGAGAAAAATGAAGGAAATGCGATAGAAAGATGGATGGATAATCTTACAATGTTTCCATCTATGACATTAATTTTCAATCTAAAACTGTTTTCTCTGCTCATTTTTCATAGGATGTATTTTGGGTTAATTTTTCCTATTTATTCAAAATCATAAATATTTCAAAGATAAGTCTACCATTTCTAATAACCCCCTCCTCCTTTTTAAAACTCCATAATACAGCCACAAAAGGCTGGTCAGGATATATTGCCCACATATATCAAGTTAACAAAATCATTTAAAATTCATATCCTTTAACCTGACTCACGATCCACATCAACTAGGTGGCTCATTTCTAGCGATCTCAAAATAGTTCACTAAAGTATGAGAAGTAAAAACTAGAATAGGCTCCCACCAAAGAATTTAAACTTCAGGTTTTTTTTAAAAATCTCATTACCCCTATTTCTTAACCAAGTTTAAACCCCCATCCCCCATAAAAAAGGGCTTTGTTAATGGCGAGTGACATCAGTCAAACTGGCCTTGAACCAAAATCACACCAAACAAAAATATTACATTACCATGAATGGCAAACTAGTAGTCGGTTTGGAGGTTTTACTAATGCGACTCGGCTATAAATTAAGAAAGATTTATGCATTTGCAGATTACTGTATTTTTAAGGACTGAAAGAAGAGAGCAAAATACAAGAGAAAATAGTAGAAAACAAGAACAAGAGACAGTGCAGGGGGACACAGACAGACAAAAACACACAAACACATCCTCCTTCCACGCACAACCTTTCCATATTATGTGACCAAGCAAGCCTTAGGCCTGTTGGTCGGCCCCCTGTCATTGTGGCGGCATGGGGATTCCCCTAGGGTCCATAGCGCTGGTTTCTGTCAGGTTCTTGATGAGCTGGGCCAGCCAGCGCTTAGTAGAGTTGTCATCCTTGAGCACGGCCATGAAAGTGTTGTCCTTCAGCTGGTCGGGCAGGCACTGCCGGAGTGCGCCCCGGGCTCTGTGAGGATTCAAACAAATGGTATGAGATATTGGCATCATCGGCTTCAAAATGGCCGATCTTATGGACAACTCTCCATTCATTTTGTACACAAATTTTCAGATTTTCCCCATTTTCTTTCAAAATTTGTCTTCTTTACTTCTGAGCCCAAAATATGTAATGGGAAAATATATTTCACACAACATATGTTGAGCTCAGAAGGAGGTAAGATATATTTCGAAAGAAAATGGAGAAAATCTGAAAATTTGAGTACAAAATGAATGGAGAGTTGTCCATAAGATCGGCCATTTTGAAGCCAATGATACCAATTTGAGGATCCCCATAGAAGGAATAACTAGACTTTTCAAACTTCCATAACTCTCTTATTTTATAACCGATTTTGATGAATTTTTTTTTACATTGCTCCTCTCATTTTCCTCTTTCATGTAAGGTTGATTCTCTCCTTGGGTTGGATTCCCCTTTAACAGGTTTTAGGGATGGACCCTGCATGGGTTTACTATAGCTCAGCTGGTAGAGCGCCTGACTAGTAACCAGAAGGTCTCTGGTTCGAACCCCAATGATTGAGGTGCATATATCCTCTTACCATTCCTTATAACTATTTGAGGACTGGTACAAGTAATAAGTATTTACCTTTGGTTATCTGAAAGTCTGAGGTAGCATCGTACAACATGTTTCAAGAGCCTTGCAGATGGTTCCTTCGCCAGCGCTATCACCATCTTGCCCTGCAAGAAACAACAACAAAGTAAACAACAGATATTCACATTCATGTATACACACATCATGTGATGTGAAAAAACACAAGATACATAAATGTAAAAGGTTTCTAAATGTCTAAATTGATCACTTTTTGATCCTCAAATTAGAACCAATTTTAATTTAATTACACTCCTAAAGCATTTAAACAAAAATAAAATTGATACTTAAATTTACTTACTTAAACGTGGTGTATAGTTTTGGTAACAAAAAAGGAATTGGCACAAAATCGATCAAATGTAGTTACATGTTGTCCACATTGCACTAAAAGATATGTGTGAGAGATCTTGTGACATTCCTTTCATTATTTCCGATGATTTTCATTGAATTTGTTCGAATGAAGCGTAATTAACGGCCGTTTAGCCCTCTGCTGACAGATTCGCACGCCGAAGGTTACGGCGTGAATTAGTGCGAACGATCTGTGTGTAACACCCACACACGAGAATCCCCATTGGTTTTCCACCTTAGCGCTAACCTGTGACGGGTCCCCGACTTATCTTTTTTATCCTTATATTATGAAATAAAGACACTTAAACGAGATTTCAAGTACTATAATTTGCTTTATTATAGTTCTTGGATTCAATCTTTCATAATTTATCTTAGTTTGAATCAAAATTAATTTTTCCTTCTCCCGAAACTATACACCAGCTTTAAATACTTACATACTTAAATTACAAAATGCATCAAAATAGCCAATTTGTGCATTTTACATTGTGATTTTACATATTTCTTTGCATTGCCTAGTTTATTACATTTACCACACAGAAATTTTCCCTGGAGCATTTGGCATTTAAAAAAAAAAAAAAAAAAAAAAAAAACTTTCATCAAGAAAATATATTATCAGATTCATAAAATTAGGGTACTCAAAGAAAAACAATTTTTTTTTTCTGACTCACAAGGATCATTGCTACGTGAGAAAACCTCTCATAAGTCTGACAAATGTAAGAAAGACCCGTTTCGTCTAGGAGGATCTTCTGCAAGATAAAAGTGGCAACCTGAACAAAGACAAAAAGATGAGGAAATTATAATTTTATATTATAATTTAATTATAAAATAATTATAAAATAGCACAAAGGGCAAGTGGAACAGGCAGTCACTATTTGTCGTTAAAACAAACTATGAATATTAAATGCATCATTTTTAAAGTAAATTTTTTTTATTCTTTCTGTTGACAGCTACTACAATATGAAAAAGCCACACAAAGATGAGCTAGCATTGATTGATATTTAATTGTAAAAATCCAAGTGCACAGAATAAGTGAGCAAGGTTTGAAAAAATGCAGTGATCTGGCCTATTCAAGGAGTGGATCATTAACAAAAGGTGAACTCGATCACCCTTGACCCACTTACTCTAAAATCTAATCAAAGTCTAATTTTATTGAGATATCGCAATAACAGAAAAGCTGTAGTAGAGGCATAAAAATACAGTAAACATTGCCTAAGTCAAATCTGTTGGGACTAAAGAAATAGTTTTGACTCAGAAGAAAAGGAACGGGTTAAAAAACAATAGAACATACAGAGCAGACTACTTGAAAAGACCTTTTATTTATTATCCGACTTCGACAAGGTTAACGGTATCTGCAACCATCATCTTCCCAAACATGCTAATTTTCTTCCATCATCTAATTCACACTAATGATAAAAATAATAGAGTGCACAGGTCCGCCTTTTGGTGCTTATTATTACAAGGCTAAGGTACCTTACCAAAAGATAAACCCGCGGTCCCCTGCGTGAACGCCGCACAGCGGGATTATAGGCAGGATATACTGCTCCCCTATTATTCTTCCGTTGACTTAATTGGAGGGGATCAGTACATCCGGTATAAAGCGCCGCTGTGCGCCGTTCCCGCAGAAGGCCGGGGCTATATCTTTTGGTAAGGCACCTAAGCTAGGTAACTCAGCATTACACAAGTCTTTTTTCTCCCAGTACCCAGTTACTTCACCTTGGTCAAGTTTGGCATGTGTAGATTAGTGTCTTACAAAAGAAAACTTGTGAAGTGACCATACCCATTTACCTACGAGAATGATATTACTGACTGGAATATAAAACTTACCGTTTTTGAAAGCTCACTGCCACTCTCCATAATCCTGAGACAGAGTGGGATTATTTCTGTCGTTAGCAAGAAGTTGATTACTTCTTGCTCATCAGTCTGAAAAACAAAGGCAATAGTTACCAAATTACTAATGGCATAATAAATACCAATTTTTCATGAAAAGTACATTAGAAGAAAATAATCAGAAACATATTGGCAAAAATAGCTTCTAAATAACCAAAAATATCAACAAGAAAGACTAAAATTGCTTAAAGATTCACAACTACAAAGTTCAAAATGATAATTATTAGATATTAAAATTGTATCAGAACAGCTGTTCAGCTAATAAGGGTATTTTAAAGATTTTATCAGGTGATTTATACTTTGTTTGTCCAAACAACTAACATCTCAGAACTTGTTTCAGCCAGTTTCTTTGAATTTGCAATGCCATGACATCATCGTCATCACCATTTCTTTCAGTCAGAAGTCCTTCTTACGAAGGGTTACTGACTCTCTCGCCATGATGACACTCCCTCCTTACACTTCTGTCTTGAGCATCCTCCTCATTCAAACAAACCTTACTGCTTTCCATCTTCACATATCTTTCCCTGTAATCTTTGGTCTTTCCTCCCCTCTTATGCCATCCACGTCCAGGGGGGCATTTCATCAAAGTACTTGTCGGACGTTTTATCCGACAAATTTGCTCTTAGCCAATCAGATCCAAGTATTTCAGTAGCTTATAACAGTTTGTCGGATAAAACGTCCGACAAGTCCTTTGATGAAATGCTCCCCAGATACCATGCTCTTTTCACAGGTTCATCATCTTCCCTCCTCAATACTTTGCCCATCCATCTCAAACCACTTTTCTTTACCACTTCCACAAAAATTTATTCCAAACCAAACCTTTCCATGAACTCACATCTTTCTATCAGATATTTTAACAAGAAACATTTATTCTAAACATAACATGTACATTACCTTGACAAGGGCACCGATGACACCTAAGCTGGTTAGACGGAGGTATTCAAAGGGGCGTGTCTTGCTGACCGTGTGAAGGAAGGGGTACAGGAACAAAGGGATGTGTGCTGCAAAGAAAGGAGTAATTTATGCAAATAAGTGATCTGACTCCCGAAATTTTGAAATAGCTTCAGAGGCGTCAAGCTTGTGCAGCCCCCCCACCCCCCCCCCAAAAAAAAAGAAAGAAAGAAAGAAAGAAAAAAATAATTGCAACAAAAAAAGTGAACTTCAAAGTAAGTAATTTCTTTTTTAAGTGAATGTCATGGGCGGCACTTAAAATATATATTAGATAATACCAATCATGAATATTTGTGTATTCTCCTGCATATAGGTTAGTGCTCTTAGCAACTATTTTTATCCTGGGTGGTTGTTGTTTTTGGATTGGTTTTAGTGATGCGTGCCATACACTTTAGAATAATTACGCCAAATAGGTTTTTTGTTAATGGGATTTTAAATTGGTGAGATTTAAAAGGCCTAATTGCTTGAGTTATAGGACAGGTAAATGTGTAGATTTAAGGAGATCTAAAATTGTATCACTTTAGCCTTTCAAATGAATGGTCCAGCTACACGTACGTGTAAATTTGTTAAAAAATCAAAGAACAGAGTAGATCTTTTACCTTGTAAGAACGCTGATCTTGTTTCTGGATGTGATGCTATACATTGCAGCAGAGCCAGGGCATTGCACACTCGATTAGACTGGTGGGCCTATTAATAAGGATGAAAATATTTTGTGAAAGAGAGAAACAAAAAACAAATTCAGGGGATGTTTAATAGCAGACAGCTCGACTTCTTTCTTTCTGGAAACCCAATTCTTTCAGTATTAACAGTAAACCACTCACACCTAAAACTACAAGGCTTTTTTTCATGGAATTAAACCCCCCCCCAAAAAAAAAAAAAGACAGGTTATGCAATGAAACTTATCTTTTTTAGCACATTTAATCAAATTTTTATTGTCAATGAAAAGCAAAAAAAAAAATTGATAAAAATTATTTCTTAATTCATTTTTTTTTTCATATGATATAATAACAACTCAGAAGCTTTCACGGTATTTTTATGCAAATGAAACGAGGAATGAGTAAAATGAATGAAATGTGCCTGTCTTATTTACTTACTGTGAGTGCTGGAGGGTTGATATAGGGGTAGATGTTTACTATTTCCTGGAGGAGTGCAGCTACTGTCCCAAAGGAATGCCATAACATCGGCGCCAGGTCAGGAACAACTTCACGCTTTTTACTTAGATAAGCAGAAAATAAAACCAGACATAAACCAATAAACACAATTCAAGGTTTACATTTTGTACAAAGAAAGAAACAGATACCATTTTAGAGTTAATACAGCATTTAAGTAATGGTCAAGCACCCCCTTTTAATAAAAGCTTAAAATAAAAATTTGCACAAGTTTACATAACAAAAGAAATTTGATAAAAATAGGACAACTATTAAGAGATTTTTAAAAAGAATAATACAATTTAAAAAAATTAAAATTAATTGCATTTCTACATTGTGGAAATGACGTCATGATCCACTTTCATCAGTTTGGTGTATATTATGATAGATTTTAATTCATAAAGTACTGTAATATTGATAGATAAATGCAAATGATATGTGATTCATCATATCAAAATGAGACACAAGTTGCCTGCAAAGAGTCAAGGATATCGACAAAATATCTATTTTTAAATACTTACCCACTTATGGTTTTTACTAAATAATAACTAAATGCAGAATTTTTTTTTTTTAATTGCCAAAAATTTGACATTTTTTATCATTTTGCCAATATCCTTTATCATTTGAGGAGTTTTCTCGGCGACTTGTGTCTCATTTAGATATATGCAAGTGAGTATATACCTACCTTAGCTCATGCAGTGCGTTCTCTCTGGTGTCAGGGCTGGCTAGTTCTACAATCCATTGGTAGATCTTCTCTCTCTCTACCGGTTGCATAGGGGGGACGGAGGATTGGGCCTGGGGAGGGGGAACAGCTCCACCCATACGCTGAAAGGATACATGGTATTGATTCATTCAGTTTATTATCAAGCTGTAGGGGAAATCATATTTTTTATCACCTTCCTGGTTTAAAATTTTCTGTATATTCTTTAACAATGGATATGATTATATTATTAAGCTTATTCGTGTATGCATCTAACATAAAAAGTTTTTCCTATAAAGAAGGAAAGACAATACAAATAATTAGTTTCCTTTCTGTTTCTGCCCTTAAACCCTGTAATTGAAGAAATTGAACTTGAAATGTTTTACATCAATTTAGATAGGGATTCTTCATTAATCGCAAGCTCCAAAGTATCTAATCACAAGAGATAGTCAAAGAGAGTACATTCTTGAGAAACACAACCAAGATCTCAGTGAATGCCAATGTCTGATATCGCAGCGCCAGTCTCAGCGAATTAACGAGTTGTGAGCTCCGGCATGAAATACAGGCTTCAAGTAATCTTTTAAAAATGAATTTCTCTTCCTTATCCAAAGACAACCTCCAAGACAGAAAAAAATGAAAATGAACATCGCCATGCAACATATAACATTTTAAAGGCAGTAGGTCGGGAGCTCCCATGGGTAATTTGACACCATGGATGTTTACCCTGTAACAGCTGTTTTGCATCATCTGACCACTGCCAGTCTTATGTAATGTTTTGTTTATTCCACCCATCGCTTCATCTGGTAAAGTCGTTATATCTACCTTTCCCTGGCCCGATGATACCCAAAGTTGTTCAGGGTGGGACAGATTGTTTTGCTGTGGTCCAGAAATTTAGCTTCAAGACAGGTATTTCAAGTGCTTTTCACAAATTCTGGGATCAGCAAATTATGATCCACTCCCCATGAAATCTGAAGACCCTAGTTCTTTAATTCAAGCAGTTCAATGTTTTCAATTTAACTCTCATCTGATTGATGTGGATTCAAATTGAAAAAAAAAGGCATCTTCAAAAATCAAGGATGGTCCTTGTTACCAAAGATGGAAAACATCTTCTTTGACAAGGACATCTTGTTTTTCCAGTCAATAAGCTTTTCTTGACCGCGCCTCTAACCAGGGCCACCAGGCCACGCAAACTCGCTACTAAATTAGGGCAGACCAGAATAAAAAAGTTTATGGCCGGTTTAGCTGTCTTACTCACAGTAAAGCAGGCAATTCTTCACCTCATCTGTACAAGTTTAATCAATTCTATTTTCACAAAATGATATTTTCATCAATTTCACAAGACATGACTTGAGTCACTTACACTTATGCATGGTCAATTCATAATTGACCTTGCACTGGGAAGTACCTTATTGCAGCAGTTTT
This sequence comes from Paracentrotus lividus, assembly GCA_940671915.1. Lineage (NCBI taxonomy): Eukaryota > Metazoa > Echinodermata > Echinoidea > Camarodonta > Echinidae > Paracentrotus > Paracentrotus lividus. Next base: position 22,197,465 of record CALNVZ010000641.1, on the reverse strand, counting down.
CTTCCAATGGAAAGTCAATGCAGAAAAGTGTCTTGAGCACCTACAGCCATGTCAAGATGGCATATCCAAAAAGGGTCTAAAATTTCTACTAAACAAAATTTAAAAAATCTAATGGAAGAATTATATTGCAATGAGACTATAGATTATCTTAATTTATTTTGAGGTAGGTTTAAAGCTGGTTTCGCTAATTATTATTGAGAAGTTTCCTCATCAACCAAGAGGGCGACAGACAGCCATTTTACAGTACTGACTAATGTTGGTTTGCAGCTGTATGTGGACTTGAGTGAGCACAGAGCAGGTCAGATCAAATTTCAATCATTTCAAATTTTCATTCATTCATTTTTGTTTTTCACCAATTTTAAAGCTGAGTGAACAACTTGACCAAGGCATGAATAATCTGACCGAATAGACCCTAACACGGAAAAAAGTCTACCATTCCGCTTTTACAGAAATAGAGAACAATGCATTTTGATTATTGGGGGCTCTGATTAGCTGACTGGTCGTAGCATATCGCGAGGAGCTCCGCCGCGCCTCCCGTTGCGCATGACTGAAGTGCGTTGACCGTAACTGAACAACGCGATTCAGCTGTTCCCGATAAAGACCGCTTTGTCGTGCGCGCTGTCAATCATAACCAAATTGGACCCATTTCGCAAGAAAAACTGCAAGACGCGACTTCAAAAACGGTTGGGCGTAGACCCACTCTCCAATATTTTTTTAGAATAAAGAAGAGAAATATAAAAAAGGAACTTCAACGAATCCACTGTCGGACGTACGCCCACGCGTGGAGTGGTGCCGTTATGAACTTACCGAGACTAGCATAGACGGGACTACTACGAAACATCAACACAGTCGTACTCAAAAGACTCACCAAAAGGCAATATGACAAAAACATGGAAATTCACTTACCAAATTGTTGGCAATCATCTTAACCTTATTTCCTTTCCTTGAGCACTGCTCCCTAATGTCCTCAAAGTAGTAATTTTAGTATTCACCGCTATATATGTACATCTTTGCCACTGATCCACTGCACAAATGAAGCAAGTAATTAATGGCGGGATAATTGTGCCGCCTCTTTTGTCGAAAGCTTGCATTTCGACGATGTCTCTGTCACGAGCGAGTCGAATGTGACATGGCAACAGTAGTTATCTTGTTTGTTTAACTTGTTGTTAGGATGACTAGCTTTTGATTCACTCGCAAATAGAATGAAAAAATAAATAACTAAATAAAAACTAGTATGGCTTAATAATAATAAAATAATAATATAATATTACAAAAAGTTTTGTTTATTGTTTTTAAAGCTATGAGTAGAGAGGCCTGGTGATTTCTAATTTTTTTAAAGTGAAGGGGCTGGGTCACAAGTGGGGGGGGGGGTGGGGGCTGAACAAGCTAAAAATCACGAATGTATAGTAACTTTTGTGGTTTTGTACATGTTTGCTGAGAAAAGTTGGCTGAACCCCTCCCCGCCCCTCATTATAAATACTATAATGATCTTTTCTTTCCTTCTTTTTTTTTGTTGTATTGATGCAGTTTTTTTTTTTTTCTTTTTTTTTTGCTTTTTAGTTTTTTCATTTTCATGTTGTTTATTTGTTTTGTTTTTGTTTTTGTTTTTGTTTGTTTTGTTTTTTGTTTTTTTTTTTTTTTGGGGGGGGGAATAAGTCCAAATTCTAATCCAAAGATTTACTAGGGCAATTGTAGGCTAAATTTCCTGCCCCCATTGTCCCCCTCCCCAATGAATGGCTTAGATGTATGTACATTGTTAAAAAGAAAATAAATAAATAAAACAGAGACAAAGACAGTTAGATGTATTTCAATTCAAGTTTAATTTTATTTACAAACACATGAAGAAATACAGATTATAAGGAATTTAAAAGTAAAGACAAAGTAAACAAGACTAAGCTCCTCCGGCCCCCATTACCAAAATATCTCGTCCACCCCCAACCCCCATCCCCTCCATCCACCCCTTAAAAAAAAAAGAAAAAAAAGAAAGAAAGGCTAAGCTGGGGCCCATGACAAAAATATTTCGTCCAGCCCCCCCCCCCCCCTTTCCACCCCTAAAGAAAAAAAAAGTAAAAGAAAAGAAGAAAAAGAAAAAAAGAAAAAAAAGGGCTAAGCTCCTCGGGCCCATGACAAAAATATCTCGTCCAGCCCCCCCCCCCCTCTCCACCCCTAAAGAAAAAAAAAAAGGAAAAAAAAAAAGAAAGAAAAAAAAAAAAAAAAAAAGGCTAAGCTCTTTCCGGCCCCATGACAAAATATCTCGTTCCAGCCCCCCTCCCCCAAAAAAGGGGGAATTGACGGCAGGCCCGATTTAGGCACTCAACCCTACCCTATGGCCGATACACGATGACCTTGATTGAAAAAAAAACATCTTTCCATTTTTTTTTTTTTTTTTTTTTTTTTTTTTTTTTTTTTAATAACTCAAGTGTGGAAGGTAGGTTAACATTTGTTTATTTTACGCGATGTTTACATAACACACCTCTCGCATAATCGTGATCGCGATCGCAGGCACTCTATTTCTGTATTTCCATTTCATTTTTTTCTCAAAGCGCCATCGAAATCGAGTGGCAGAAAAATCGGGAAGACTGCTGAAAATCGGTGAGTTTTTGCTCTCATTTCACCTTTTAGTTCAGCTTAGCATTGTCACAAGATTAGTTATGGTTAAAAATAAAGATGAAGTGCACATTAAGTCACAAATTTTAACGTTATAATGGGATTGAAAGTTGTAAATTTAGGTTAGAAATTATTTTTTTGTAACCACGCCAGAGTGTCGTAGAGTCGGAGGCACGAGTTTGATATACAAACGAGTGTAGTGCATGAGTGCGTACGCCAATATTTCAAAACGCATAAAGAAATGAGGACTTACCAAAAAAATAATGACAAATCTAAATTTTATCGTGACTATTGTTCATTGGAAGGCACAATGTAGTGTATTTCATATGCTAATTCGTGATCATTCGAGCGTCATGCATAAATTACTAAATTATGGAGGAACTTTTCTCCGTGCCTAACTTACACGGTCGATTCTCACTCTCGGGGCGGTTACCCACACAATATCTGGTAGGTGGGACCGTACATCCCAGATCAAAGAAATTTTGTCTTTGTTGCGATTATATTCCTACAATTACACCAATTTCTAATCATCGTAAGAAATCAGAAATCAACCACACATAATTTTGAATAATAAACTTACCGGTTGCATCCCTAGACCATGCATTTTTCACAGTATGAGGCAGATATTACGAAGCAAATCTGGGTGAATGACTTCGATTTTCAGCAAGCTCAGCTTCCGAAAATCTATTGACGCAAGAGGGCGTTTTGCAGTTTGGTAATAAACTGGTTTGTTATAAATTTTCTCTTCAAAACTCTCTCTCGATCTCTTTCTCTCTAAATTATCATATTGACTTAGCTTCAGAGGGGGTGGGGCGGTGCTTAAATAATAATAATGATGATGATGATGATAATAATAAAAGAATACACTCTTCGTGGAAAATAATTTAAAAAAATGAACAAAGAGGGAAACTTTTAGCCAAAAAAAATATATATTATGAAGGAAAAAAAATATATATATATATAAAAATTCAATAAAAAAGAAATTTTCTCAGAAAGATCAGTACCGTAAGCCTACCATGATAACAGTCAGGTAAACTAAAACAGGTATTCCTTCCTTGTATTGTATCCACAAAATCATAATATGGTTATAGAGCATTTCAACATGAAGTCCCTGAACTATGGAACAAACTAACCAAGATATCAATATCAGAGTCTATGTTAAAGTCTCACCTTTCCAAAATATAATTCTGTAATTTTAGGTTTTCATAAGGTATTGTAAAGGTACAAGTGAAGTTTCCTTGTGTATTAAGATTTCTGCATCGTGATAATAACAGGTTGTAATGATATTTCATTTCTTTCTTATTCTTTCTACTTATCTCCTATTCCAAAGCGTCATATAAAAATTGAGTATTATTGTTTGTTATTAAGAATTTTGTAATTATCTACTGTATCATTTGGAAATTACAGAATTGATGAGCATTGAATTGAATTTGATTCAAAATCAAACAGGCAATTACTTATTTTATAAATATAGTAAATGGTTTCATATCAAGTGAACATCTTTAATATCTATGTTCAGGGTGCATACCGAAATCTAATAGAAATATGGAGCTATGTTATTCATGATGATTTTAGAATAATTCAATCTAATTGTGCTTTTATATGCAACAAATGTTTGCATTTCCAGAAAATATAATATACTGTAAATAATAAGTATTATTATTATTATTAAATGATTCTTCATGTGTTAAATACTACACAAAGACAATAAAATTAGACTACACATTTAAATTGAGCAATAAAAGTGATTCTTTATTCACATTTAAACCAAGTCATATTTATATCAACATCTATTTACACATGTGTATTTACAAAACTTGTTTTAATGATGGATTGATTTGTCATATTACCACAACATTATCATGTATTTTGGTAAATTCTGGACGACTCAGTCTCGGCCCTGCCCCAAACCCTACCCTACACCCTAAAACCCTAACTCTACACCTTCACAGGTATGAGTTATATAAGGTGCAGAGTTAGCCAGTATGGTTCAATGTATACTTTGCCTCATTTTGTAATGTTTTGTATTGAATGGATGAATGTATATTAATAATAAGATTTAAAAACTAAGTCCAAATGGCATTACATATATTATAATCAGTGCTGTATAGACTATATTGTAGAAAATTTCAGGAAGAACAACAACTTAATATGTGACAAAAGGGGATCCATTACCTTGCAAAACATAATTTATGATTTATTAGTATTTTTAAAAATTCATATTACCAGGTTTTGAATTTGTAAAGGGCGACAGATGTTTGCGATTGTTGCGAATGAGCACAAACCAAATATATACAGCAGGTCTAGACAACTTTATGAACGGTAGGTATAAACATGGCACATTTTTCTTTTGAACTGCTTTGTTAGGCAAGCACATTAGGGTACACACGAGTAAATGATATGCACGCAACGTTTTTTGGGAAGGCGTACTAAAGATGAGGTAATTTTTATTGATAGAAAATGGTCATATAAAATCATTTAATGGTTTTATGTTGCTGTTTAATGAATAAATATGTGCTATAAGTCCTACTCTTTCATAATTTACCATTTAGTTGAAGATTAGACACTTTGGCGTATTTTCTAGGAATCTTTTTCGTAATTTTGTACATCTACTAAATCATGCGTACAAAAGTCGTCTCTTTTGTCATAGTCTCGCTCAAGGATTCTTGATTTTTGTTTGAGCTGACAAAATT
>CALNVZ010000641.1:22165861-22192140 GCA_940671915.1 Paracentrotus lividus | reverse complement strand
TTCTATAAGTCCCTTAACTACGAGTCCTTTAAATTTTTAACTTTGCTGTGATAATTTAAAGCGATTTCCATCGACAGAATTTTGGAATGTCTGTTTTTGAAGAGCGTTAATTTAACACGTGAGCCTATGGGCGTCTATTTACTCGTGTGCCCCCTTTACACAAGAAAATGCATATTGATATGGCACATGGCTTATTCGCAACATTCGCAAGCATTCAGTCCTCTGCCAGATACACCCTTTAGGAAAAGGAAAAACAATACAATCCTTACAATGAAAGACATTTAAAGGGGAAGTTCACCCTGGAATTTCAATAGTTTTAAAAATACAGAAAAAAAAAGAAAAAATATTAGTGAAGGCTTGAAAAATCGACCAAAAAATAAAAAAGTAAGAATATTTGAATTTTTGGTTCTTGTGACGTCACGTGCGAGCAGCTCTCCCATGTGTTATGTAATGTAAATTCCATAAAGGGTCAATTTTTTTTCAGAAGAAATTACTTATTTCGCCTTAGGCGTCGATTATATCATCGAAACTTATGTTCATATACATGCCTCTATCAATCTGACCCATTCCTTGATCAAGAACCATGAAAAAAAGACGAATTGATGGAATTTACGTACACAACACATGGAAGAGCTGCTCGCACGTGACGTCACAAAACCAAAACTTTTAAATATTCATAACTTCGCTATTTTTTGGTCGATTTTCTTTCAAACTTTTACTCATATATTTCTTTTATTTTTCTACATTTTTTTTAAAACCAGTAAAATTTCCAGGGTGAACTTGCCCTTTAAACCTTCATGTATCACGACATATGCCCACATTACAGATATACAGGTACATCTGACAAAAAAAGTAAACCAAACTTTCATGAGAACATCACAACTGATGATATGATTATATGAAAGAGGATTATTTAAACTTTGCAATGAATAATTATTAATTCATCTGGTCATATCAGTTTAGTTATTAACTGATGGGAAAATTTAAATTTCCTTATTTACGGAGATACCCTGTACAATTATAGCTTGAAAACACAGATTTTTATATCATGAACTTTGTTATTTCAGATCTTGTTATACAGTCCACTACCAAATAGAGCGAGTTACTTGGAACCAATTCGATCGCTTTTCATTAAAACAAAATCTTATTTTAGACCTGATCATTATAATACTGTCATATGTACATGCTACACATAGATAAAACCACATGGAATAATAAAGAAACGTTTTAATAACCACTCGAGCATTGAAGAGTCAACGGGTATTAGGGACGAACCCATCCGGGGCTTACTTCAGCTCAGATGGTAGAGCGCCTGACTAGTAACCAGGAGGTCTCTGGTTCGAATCCCGATGGTACCCCATTTTCTTTGCTCATTTTTCATATTACATATTTCTGGTCAGTTTCCTTCATTATTCAAATTTATATATTAAAAAAGCTGCATCACTTCACCGTGATCCCCTCGCATTTTACTCCAAGTTGATTTCTATCCTTCGGCGTTTATTGCCACGTTTCAATAGCTCCTGACCATTTGAGCATTGAAGAGTCAACGTGCGATTAGGATGAACCCATCCGGGGCTTACTATAGCTCAGATGTTAGAGCGCCATACATAGTAACCAGGAGGTCTCTGTGTTCGAATCCCGATGGTACCCATTTTCTTTGCTCATTTTTTCATTAATAAAAGAACAGTTTACACAAATAAAACATAAATGCGTCTAGATTAATTTTCAGGCAAAAGTATCTCTTTGCTGGGGTAGTATTTCAGGTTAATGCAATTCAAATCTTTTCATGCAATGTATTGTTATATCAAATGCAGCCTTTGCACACATTGTGCACATATCAATAAAAAAAGTTTTTCCAAATAAGGCATTAAAGTAATCTTTGGAATACTAGCCCCAATACAAAAATAAGCGACTAATATCAATGTGTTAATACTATCTCTTTTCTCAGATGGTAGAGCGCCTGACTAGTAACCAGGAGGTCTCTGGTTCGAATCCCGATGGTACCCCATTTTCTTTGCTCATTTTTTCATTAATAAAAGAACAGTTACACAAATAAAACAAAATGGTCTAGATTAATTTTTCAGGCAAAAGTATCTCTTTGCTGGGGTAGTATTTCAGGTTAATGCAATTCAATCTTTCCATGCAATGTATTGTTATATAAATGCAGCCTTTGCACACATGTGCACATATCAATAAAAAAGTTTTTTTCCAAATAAGGCATAAAGTATCTTTGGAAATACTACCCAATACAAAAATAGCGATCTAATATCAATGTGTTAATATATGCAAGACACTCTATTCATAGATACATAATTTATATCATTTCTTTTAAGCATTAATACACAATTACATGAATGAGTATCATATTGATAAGTAGGATATGCAGCGCTGGCAAAATTAACACTTCCAAAATCTAACCCTATAAAAATGTGTTTGTTTTCAATGTAGTACCTAAGAGTTCCCAAAAGATTGTCAAAAAATAAAAGAAAGTACAGTAAGAACTGCAAGTGGCAAACAAAAGTTACAATTCATGACCAAAATCATAATATCAAATATTCCATTTCTAAATTCAAAATGGTTACGGAAAATCATTACTTTATTAAAATACAAGAATATATTTTAGGTACAAATAAATATTTCAGTCGTTCTACTTCCAATAATTCCAGACCAGAAAAAAAAAGTGAAGTGTAAAAGATGTGCAAAACTTGTACCACCAAGCATAACCCATCAGACATACTGTACAACAAGAAACATTCACGACATGGAACTTTTATGAATTGGCGGGGGTAGCTTTTTCTACGGCATGAAACTTTTTTGAATTGCCGACCATTAAAATCATGTACAGTGTACAGTATTGGCATTCAATGCATTGCATAGCCTTCCTCACTAGGAGACAGCTAGGCAGGAAAAGCCTTGAAATTGAGTTCATTCTTGACTTTCCCGTAACAAAAACAAACTTAAAAATACACTAGTGGGACTACATTTTAGCTAGCATCTTCTTTTTCTGCTAATTTCATTCTTTTCGTGCCATTCTCGACCCCAGTTTCGCTGTTGGAAGAACTCTTGACCTTGTGCTTCTGTGACCCGCATTTTGATTGGGTAGGCATGAGGGAGGGGTCTGGCTCGTAAGAGGACCTGTTGAGACCAAGGAATTCCAGGGCGTTGCCCGCCAAGAGAGAATCCTGGTAAGTGGGGGAAAGACAAGAAAGAGATAATAATATACATGAAGCACAACGCCTTCTACTTTGTTGGATTGCATTAGATGTATTGCCGTTGATAAATTGAATCTGCAACTCTCATTGTGGTACTTACAGGATAACATTTTATTTTGCATTGTCTTTTAAAGGGGAAGTTCACCCTAGAATTTTTTTGGTTTAAAAAAATGCAGAAAAACAAAAGAAAAATGTAAGTGAAAGATTGAAGAAAATCGACCAAAAAATAGCGAAGTTATGAAAATGTAAAGTTTTGATTCTGTAACGTCACGTGCGAGCAGCTCTCCCATGTGTAGTGAATGTAAATTATATAAATTTGTCTTTTTTCATGGTTCTCGATAAAGGAATGGGTCAACTTGATAGAGGCATGTATATGAACATATGTTTGATGATATATCGACCGCACAGATGACATAATTAATTTTGTTTTGAAAAAAAATGATACTTTATGGAATTTACACTACATAACACATGGCAGAAATGCTCGCACGTGACGTCACAGAATCAAAACTTTGAATATTCATAGCTTCATTATTTTTTGGTCGATTTTCTTCAAACCTTCACTCATATTTTTCTTTTATATTTCTGCATTTTCTAAAACCAATTTAAACCTAGGGTGAACTTCCCCTTTAATCTACCAGTATTCCTTTTGTGTACACATCATTAATTATATATAACAGATCTATATAGAGCACTAACAAATCATTCAAACATGCATCAATAAGAATGTTCTTAATTAAAATAATCTCTTCAATAACTTTATGTGCCTGGAAATTTGTCTAGATGTATCAGTAAAATAAAAATAAACTTATTGCCAATTTGCAAATAAAACACTGATTAATTCAAACCATATCATACACATCTATGGATTTTATATGCTCACCTTCAGGTCATCACTGAAGCTCTCAACCGAGTCGATGAGTTTACCAGGATGGTGTTCACCGAGAGGGAAGGGGTAGTCACTACCCAGTAAGACACGACTCTGAAACAAAAGAATCAATATCTAGGTTTATATCAACTTGGTCTCATAGCAGTTGGTCCAATTCTCAGATTGTCTAATACCCATATGGTTTACTAACAACTTGGTCTAACTTCCAATTGGTCTAATTTTCACTTGGGCTAATTTTCACTTGGGCTAATTTTCACTTGGGCTAATTTTCACTCGGGATAATGACCACTTGGTCTAATTGCCCAGTCGAATAGCCAGATGGTCTATTGCCTTTTTGTCTAATTACCAGTCTGGTACAGTAATCGATTAAGTGGTGTTAGACCAATCGGACATTAGTCCAAATCTGAATTAGTCAGAATGGTAAATAGGTGAAGTGAGAATTAGACCAAAAGGTAATTAGACGAACTGGTTGTCAACGAAATGGAATTAGACCATGTGGAATGAGGCCTAAGAGGCATTAGTCAAAGTGGGCTTAGACCAAATGACAATTTACCAATATGTACAGCAGGCAGCTGCATATCCAGGGTGGTGTTTCACCAATTCGTTTGTGAATCTATTTGATGAAAAATTTATGAACGACTGGTAATCAGTTCTTGAGCTGGATGATTGAGAATATGATTAGTATAGCATCGAAGAACACGTTCCTGTCATTCTTAAAGTCATTTGTAACTTTACGAACGACTTGGTGAAACACCACCACAGATTTTGAAATAGACGGGGGTGGTGCTGACAAGAAATTTGAAATAGAGGGATTTGGTGCACACAGAAATTTTCTTTATTAATGTCTCCCCCCCCCCCCCACACACACACAAAAAAATAAAATAAATAAGGGGGCCCTCACATTCCTCTGCAGCCTTAACCCTAATCAGACTGGGGTGTTTTGGTAGCTGTCAAGACTGGGGGGGGGGGGGGGGGGGGGGGGGGGGCCCCCTAAGATCTCGGCCGTCGATCGCGCGACTGCGCAGAAAATTTGCACGATGGTAGTGAGCCATGTAATCTACAAGACTGCGCTATTAATTTTTCAAAAATAATACGAATTTTTTTAATATGAATTGATTATGCTAATTTATGCATGAAATCATACTTTTTGCTCTAATTGAAAAAATAAAGCTCCTAGAATGCTAATTTTGTGTATTATTATTCCTAATAGCATTCCTAAAAATTGTACTAGAAAAAAATTCTTGTTTCAAAATTAATTTCTTATGTATTTTATTGTTTTATGAATTTCTTATGTATTTCTTTTTTTTTTCTTTTTTTTTTACGCAAAAATCATTTAAAGGTTTACTAAATTAGAAAAACAAATTGGGCTTATTCAGTGGATAATTACCTTCTAAAAACGAAAGTGAAAATTGTTTTCCATAAGAAAGTCTCAAATTGACGAAAAATGTGGAAAACTATAGGTTTTGGTAACATTCCTGAAACCCTGTGAGCTGATTGGTTCATTAGCGGAATGACGTTTAAATTAAACAAGTAAGACCCCAAAACAAACGGCGACTGGCAATGCATGTATGTACACCAAACGTAATATTGGACTCCTTTGTGCAAGAGAAAACTAACGAAAATTGACGAAAGAATAAATGTAGATTTAGTATACGAAAGTCTTTTAAGAAATACCTGTACACATCATCATGTGAACAATTTGCGCCCAAATGTTCAAATCTTGCTAATTTTTACCAAATCTCGTCATGTCTTGCTGTAAACTGTTGTGCGGCTTGGCATTATCTTAAACGATTAAACAGTCGTTTGTGTTGTCCCTGTAAGTTTAGTGCACTATGTTGTACCTCAAATAGCCCTCCACAGCATAAACAATAACGACATGGGTTTATCGACTATTGAGTTTATGTATAGACAGATCCTGTGTATCCATGCTTCGACAGAGAGTATGAGAGCTGATGGGGGCAAGATATGTAAGTAACTGTATGTGTATTTAGTATATTACACACACGATATTGCACTTGGGACGATAGCTGCCCTATTGGCATATTCTGCAGCGTGCGAATACACATCACACTCACAGACTAAATATAGCTCATTTATAGTCTGATCTTGTCGCCTGTATATTGCATAACTATCCTGAATTCAGTCTGCCTACAATAATTACCACAGTGACTGTTTAATCATCAAAATTGACTTCTATTTGATAAACTGTAAGTAGAAGAGAGGTATATTAATTGTCAGTATGTCTAATCTACGTAAACAATATTCTCATTCTCTTCATTATATCGAATTAGGAATATTTTAAAGTCAACTTCGGCAAATTCACTGCAAGTATTTGTGGCCCGTAGCCAGTCTGCTAGCTGCTCAAGCAAGCTTGACTATGTACTTTTCCAAACTCCAAAAGCTTTAAATCTCTTTTGAAAAACGATGCATGCATAAAAGCTAGGCCCTAGCATCCTCAGTGCTCTTACTACAACCCTTATCAACACACAAATTAGAAAATTTATTGATGAAATCGTGTCCAAAATCAACATTCTAGTGACCAGTGTATGAAAGAACAGTTATAGTCGTCGTGTGCAAACGGGAGCATGAGGCATAGCGGCCCCGCCAGCTCAGGCGCTCCCTGCCTCTACCTGTACACACTGTACTGTCCGTGAAGCTGGCTTACTCACAATACGTCACAGTCACGTGACCACAATATCGCTTCGATGAAGCTTTTTAGGGGCGGGCTTATAGCAGCGGGAATGGGCAATTATGGGCTTTTCAAATGATTATCATTAATTACCAAAAAGTGTTTTGAAAAGATTATGGGTGGTAAATTGTGACTTCTGAGGATACCTCCTAACGAAAAATGCATAATTTATTTTCTAATTTAGTAAACTTTAAGAACCATTTTTAAGCATAAATATGCTAAATAAATTGATTTCAGCCATAATGAAAGTGAAAATAATCATATCTTTATGAACTAGGTGAGAAAACTCAATTTGCATTGACTTTGTACACAAAATCACGTTTTGAGCCATTTTCGTTCTGACGGATATTTTTGAAAATCATGCAGCGTCGTAACGGTACGACCGATTTTTGCGGGAAAATGCGTTTCAAAAGATGCGCGAGACTTGAAAGTAAAAAGTCAGCAAGCAGAGCGACCAGAAAATTTTGTGCGGCGGAGTGGTCGCGGAAAATGTCGAGGGGGGGGGCCATGATGGCCTCCCCCCCCCCAGTCTGATTAGGGTTAAGACAAAGGAACAGTGCCCATCCCTTCTGTTACAGTTGTAAACATAACTCTTTAAATGCTTACTTCTAACAGGTACCTTGCTATAGAGTGTCAAAAATTGATAAGGATTTTAAATCATACTGTTTTAAATATCGTAGAGTCATATTTGAAATTGGATATCGTACTAAATATGAAAAAAAAAAAATCACACTGACTGTTGATTCAATATCCTACCTCTCCTATCGTTTCTACCAAGTACTTGAGGGCCTTCTCATCGTGCACAAGGGAATCGGTGTAGAACTTTCCTAGGTACTTCCTTGGGTTGACGTTATTCTCTACAGCGCAAAGATCTGGTCTGACGTTGAACCCATGCTCGATACGACCAATTGTGAAGGGGAAGGCGCCACCTATAGGGAGAGACATCATTTGGAAATTTGTTTGTTTTTGTTAGGAAGGAACCATTAATAAACTAAGTACATAAACGATTAATGTTTTTAAATTAATCTTGAATATAAGTACTAACATTTCTAGGTCACACATAAACCACGTTTGGTTACGAGTGTCCTTGATTTGTAGCAAATATTATTTTTGGGTTGTCTGCATCTTATGCATGGTAAGCCTAAAATATGCAATAACTAAAGCCTCTCCACATCAAATGGGGAGGTTTGCCTCTTTAGATTAGAAAGTTTGTCTAGTGATAACATGCTTCATGTCTATGATTTAGATCTTCTTAGCTCTTCTTCTAAGGTGATATTTAACTTGGTTTTATTTAGTATTTGATACCACTGGAAAGCTGGGAATTTCTAGTTTCAGAACACAAAAATCATGAATTCTGGTGTATTGGTGGTTTTGAGCCTTCATATCACAAATGGAGTTTCAGATTTTTGACAATTTCTCTCCATGGGCGAAGCAAACTTTGAGTTTAGGGAACCTCTCGAGGACCCCTCCAAATATCACAGAGCACATAGTAGTAGCGGTTTCACCGGGCATCCCTACTAACAAGGGTAGCCAGTTCTTGACCATGAGGCCATCCTGTCCAACTAACCTCCATGGGCGAAGCAAACCTTGAGTTTGGGGAACCTCTCTAGCACTCCACCAAAGATCATGGAGCACATGGCTGTAGCGGTTTCACCAGGCATCCCTACAAGCCAGGGTAGCCAGTACTTGGCCATACGGCCCCCTAGCTCCATGTCCCATGGATGAACGAAGAGGGACATGCCAACCTCCTCTGCAGCCTTTATAAAGAGCAAATTTTTTATACTTTAAAGTGATTGTTTAACTTCATTCAGGATCTTGAAAATAAATCGCTCTTCTCGCTAATGCTGTAATCATAATTGAAAACCTTTAGGTCAGGCAGGAATTGCCTGAGATTTTTAAGCCTATCAGTCATTTAATTTTTGAGATATTGATGAATGAATTTGACCATTTCATAAAAGTACCAAGGAACATTCCAAATAAGACTGCAGTCTATGGATAAACAATAATTAGGTATTTCTGGTCACTTGCACTTATTTACTTACAGTATTGTGAAGCATGTACAGAAGCTATGGAAATAAAATTTCCAGGGTTTCATCTTGACACATTATGACAGTATGTAGGGCCCCATAGCTCAAAATTTTGCAAGCATTCACAAAATTACACATTACCTTTAATGACCCTTGTTTATCACCTACTTACAATATCACAAAGATATATTTATACACATTTTAAGATGGCTTTTAAGATAACTATACAGTACAGGTACCATCTGGATCATAAAAACTGACCCTTAACCCTAAAAAGGCCGGGTTATTTTTGCCATCTCACAGCCGGGGGGGGGGGGGGGAGGGGGGTCATTAGGCCCCCCCCTTCAGATCTCGGCCGGCCGATCGCATGATCGCCACGAAAATTTGCACAATCGTAGTGTGCGATGTAATCTACAAGACTTTATAGTTCGTTTTTCCAAAATAATGTCTTTTTAATTTATATTAATTAATTATGCTAATTTATGCAATGAAATATACTTTTTGCTCTAAATCATTAAATAAGGCTCCTAGAATTGCTAATTATTGGTGTAAATATTCTTGTTTAGCATTCCTAACAATTTGTACTTTTAAAAAATTCTGGTATCTAATTCAATTTCTTATGTTATTTTTATTGTGTTTGGAATTTCTTATGGCCATGCGTTTTGAGTTGGGCCCTTAAAAGGTGGAGGTGGGTTGTGACATGATCTGCTCCTAAAAATATGATGTTATTTTATAGATTTACTCAACAACTATACAACCCTAATTGCTGTGTTTTGGTCTTAAATTAAAGCTCTGATGTAGGACAACAAAATACTTGTATCAAAACATGAAAAAAATTCATCATTTTTCTGTTAATTAACTGGTAAAAAAACAAATATCTGGGGGTGGAGGAGGAGCCGCGCAGGAGGAGCCGCGCAGCAAATTTGGCAAATGCTGTTAATGAGTTAATTCAAGTTCACAGAAGAGTGTTTTTTGGATTGAAATGAATACACCCTGCTCAAAGAATCAATTTAGCTTGATTTTGATAGTTTATTATATTAGTCCAGGAATTTTAATTATCTTGATTACAGTAATTGGCCATGCTTCTTGAGATTGTCCTACAAAAAGGTTTAGTTTTCACAACTACTCCTCAAAAGTGATTTTGTTTATATTTACTCAATCATTGTCAATGGAATAATTAATAATTGAATTTAAGTGCATTTTCTGAAACTCCTCAGACATTCAGCTTGAAGAAAATGTATACTTTTATGGGGTAAATATAGATTTTGAAAAGTTAGAGCACTTCAGTGAAATGCTTGCGATTAGCAAAATTTTGAGTGTGTCACACAACATGGGCCCAACTTTAACGCATGGCCTTATGTATTTCTTTGTTTTTCGACTTATGTATTTTATGTGGAATACTTCGGTCATTGATTATCTCTAATGATTACAGCAATATCAAACTAAAATGGCTAATGACCATATTTTAAGTACAGAGAATGTGATTTTAGCATGAAAAGCCATTTCCCATATGTTTTGTACACAAATACAGAAAATCTCTGGTTTTTGAGTTCTGCGCTGCCATTTACATAATGTTTGCGCAACTTCCGAACCGTACGCTCAATTTTTTTTCAAAATAGTATTAAAAAGTTGCGTTAAGATGTGTTAGAGAAAAAGTATAATATGCGCGAGACGAATTTTGTTCAGCGACATGACCGCGCCAAATGTCAAGGGGGGTGATTAGGCCCCCCCCCCGGCCCTTTTAGGGTTTAAATTCAAAATTACTCTCTCTTCCCATACAGCAAAGGAATTTGCTTGTATTTGGGTTACAAATTTTGAAGCAAGCGCTCCTTTTCAGTGATTGCCTTGGGGTTGACAGGCATTCAGTGTTAAACATTCTGTTCCATTTACATTTAGCTGCATGGACTATTGATGAGATCTACTTGAAGTGAAATGGGAGCATACATCATTATACAGTATCAATAAATAAAGAAACTATCTACTCACTGCGAAATATGGTTGTAATTTGGAGCATCTAGATTCCAATCGTTGATATGTTGAACCAATCTGGACACCAGGAAAACCCAAGCTCCTAGAATATTAAAGACAAAAACATGTTAATAACATTTATTAAAGCTTCAAAGAATGCCCATCCTATTCAATTACAATATTCACAACAAATATCTGAATTCAGCTCATTATCTTCTGTTATATACATGTGCCTTCATAATGTGTGCTCCACCAGGGTGTCAATGGATTCTTGATCAAGAGCAAGTCAATATAATGGCGACTTCAGATGCAAGGAAAAGTGATATCTCACTTCACGGAGACATTTCCAAGACTCTGACACTCAGAGATGTCTCCAATAATTTTTTCTGACGCGGAGACATCTCTGAATTCAAACGTCTCTGCAACAGAAATATTTCATACAGGCCTTCAAGTCGGCTTGAATGAAAAAGTAGGAGAAAAGTAGGAGCAAAATTCTTCCAAAAAGTAGGATAAAGTAGGATTTAATCTTTAAAAAAGTAAGATAAAGTAGGATTTCATTTGTATGACAAGGGCCGAATGTAAATAAATAGACGTGAAAAACAAAACTGTGTGATAGATTTTCAGTCAAGTATAATATTTGTTGGAAATGTAGGGTAGTCTTAAGGTTGCTGTTAGAGTATGTAGAACTACATGTAGAATTATACAGGCCTAGACAAACCAAGGGTATTAATAACATTTCCGATCTTTTAAACGGTTCGATATTGATAAGTTCTCACAGCTACTTCAAAGATCTGAACTAGGAAATCATTTAGAAGCGAATGATGTAAATTGATATATGTGGAATCTCTGGAAGAAAGAATTCATGCAAATTTGGTGATAAATGTGTGCTCCAGTAATACGATGAGGGTGAGAGGTGTTAAAACACCTGGGTAAACGAAGAGTATTATAACGTTGTTCTTCATCAACGTGCAGATGAAACGGAGAGCACACGTAGTGGATTACTGTGCATTGGAAGCATACCGTACATGTAGAACCATGTTAATAACTTACAAAATACACTAAAAAAGATACTATCAGAGAAGTATTTCTGGAGAACAAGAGAAACTCTGCGCAACTATGGAAAATTTGAAGGGGTTAACAGGAGGCAAACAAAGGTTATCGAAGATATTCTAGGAATAATTGGTGACCAAGCGAGTGAACCTAAACAGCAAGCAATATGAATTAACAAATTCTTTTGTTCACAAGGGCTACACCAGTAGTCAACCTGGTTCAAGTAACAATATGCTCACTGACATGAACACATACATGTGTAAGTGTAAAAAGGATTCGGTTTTCAAATTTGAGGAAATAGATTCCCAAACTGTGTCTGGGATAATTAAAAAACTTGACGTGAAGAAGCAACAGGCAAGACGGTTTGAATGTGAAATTACTGAAAGCTGCAGCACCAGTGTCATTCATGTTCTTTGACTAGAATATTCAATGTTTCAATGGAAACAGGTCAAATACCGCATGAATGGAAAGATGGTAAGATTTATGGCCCTTCACAAAGGGGGTGACACACACGACCCAAACAATTACCGACCAATATCGGTTATACCTATTACTATGAAAATCTTTGAAAGAGTGATTCATACCCAACTCCATGAACATTCTCTGAGGCATTATATACTTGTAAAAGAACAGTCAGGTTTTTCGAAAACGTTTCATTTCAAACTGATACAGTTACTTGACCTAGTGTAACTTGATCATTGTCAAAGGAAAATAGATCGTGGTCGACTGTGACTGGCGTTGTATACCTTGACCTTTAAAAGGCCTGTCGATTCAGTCGACCACGACCTATTACTACAATAAGTTGTTTGAGTATGGTTGTGAAAGGGAAAGGAACTTAATTGGTTCAGGTCCTATCTGGAATCCATGACATATGCTCCGGCGCAATTGCTCCGCTATAAATTCCATACACTAATCGAATGGACTAACTTTCAACCAGGGACTTTACACTATACCCTACCCTAAACCTAACCCTAAACCTAATATTATAATCCCTATTACACCTAACCCTAACCCTATATCTTAGACGAAATAAAGCCCGGAGCAATTGTCGCAGGAGCAAAATGTCGGGTCACCCCTATTCTGAATGGTTAGACCCAGCGCACGTCCCGTGAACAGGTCATTATCTGACACCGGGGGACGTTCTCAGAGGTGTACCCCAAGGGGTCCATATTAGGGCCACTACTTTCTCGATCATCGGTTAATGACTTGGCTAAAGTTGTAAACAAATGTGAAATTGTACTATATGCAGACGACACTGCCCTTATGTATAGTGGCAAAACACAAAAGATGATAGAAACTGTACTGAATGATGAACTTAGATCATGTAAGCAAGTGGTTGGTCATGTAACCGACTAATGCTCATTTATTAAAGAAAACCCCCAATACATGTTATTCGGAACCAACAAAAGGTTAGTAAACTCGGATCGTTAACTTGTCGTAAAAGGTCTTACCCTTGAAGAGTTTTGTCATACAAATACCTAGGGTGTATGGTTAGATGAGACATGTCGTGGCAAAGGCAGGGTCAGTGAGACTAGTAGAATATTTCCTCTCGTTTAGGCATTGTTAGGACGACTGAGAAAATATATGACAGTTCGTAGTTCGAAATTACTCGCAAACTCGCTTATCTTGCCCCATCTATGACTACTGCGAGTAATGCATTGGTCAAACTGTAATAACAGCCTAAAAGATATTCTCAATAAAAAACATAAGAGAATGTGCGCAGATTAGTTTTCTCCGGGTAGATTGCAATACACCTACTACTGAAGTCTTGAGGAAACTAAATTGGCGTCCCCATAGAAGAAAGATGGCGCTTTTCGGTCTGCAAAACAGTGTTTAACGCGCTTGCATGGCGAAGCTCCAACTTACTTAACAGACTTACTTATCAGACCACACCTAAGTGCTCCACTCCACAAACCAAAGACAGATCGCCGCCAAAACTATGGAATCTTGGTTCCACTGGCACGAACCCAGGCAGGGAAGAGGGCTTTCTCCCACTATGGCTCGTGCCTACGGAACCAACTCCCAAACAACGTAAAAACATCTCAAACACTACATACATTTGTAACATCATACTGGAGACATCGATATACCCTCATTAATACAACATAGATACACCCTCATCAACACACCATAAATACACCCTCATCATTACACAGATAGAACTTTAAATACATTAAATGTTATTTGGACAAGATGGGCGAGTTTACCAGAGTTTTATATATTTTCAACTGGTCAGAGATGACATGAAATTTCATCTTTTCCCCAAACGCTTAATATATATATTGCATTGCAGCTTATTATAATAATGATAAACAAATCTATGTTAGTTTGATTTTTTTTTTTGTACTTTTATCTTAAATTCAATACTGAGTCAGAAACTAGGTATAATTACAAAAGAAATTTCGAATTTGAATTATGTTATCTTATGAGTATATGCTAAAGTATTGTTTACTATAAAGTTGTTAAGCCCGACTTTGACTGCAGAGCGATGCCCTTAGTAGAAATATTGTTTATGAATAGTCTTATAATTTGAAATTGCCGAATAAGTCGTTCCAAATGCTACTATATATTATAATAACTCTATATATACTCATGTACCAGAACATTTTATTTGCTCCTTAAATAATTTCTGTTATTAATATTCAATCAGATCGTTACGATGGACATTCTGAGTGTGTATTTGTTGTTATGCTAATGATTTGCCTGTGGAATTTCTTAACCAGCGCAAGTTTGCTAATTCGACATTTTATAGTTATCAGGGAATAAGTCTTTCTATATTTTCACACATGTATATAATTGTATTTCATTGTTTTGCTTATTTACAGGCGCCCCCAGCTTTATAACAGTGCATATCTGACCCACTGATCGCGCGCCACCCTGTGCAAAATAATACTTAATAAATAAATAAATAAATAAATAAAAATTATGCATCATCACCTGTTTTATGCAAACAATGGAAATCCCCCTAATCCATATCCTTATAACATTCCTGCGCATACATAAATGATAGCTGTTTCTGATCGTAGGATTAAGCTTCAATAAGCGTACATGTACATGTACATGAAAAAATGCCTCCACTAAATTTAATACATTCTCAATGATAACACCTGAGCCGGAAATAATATAACCCTACACATGCCTACATGTATTATTCATATGCCGTTTAGAGTATACATGTTTTGCACTGTATCCTTTTTTTAATAGATCCACATCCATATATATGTACTCAAGTCAAGCCATACATCTATACCCCCCCCCCCACCTCCAATGATGAATACATACTAGATAAATGTTTTAGATAGAAAGTCCATCTTTTTTAAAGATTGAATCTAAGATTAAGGTTTGCAGGGATACCAACGCCTAAAAGGATATCAAAACTGATGCCTCGTTAACAAACAGTGCATCCAATGTATCGACTTATATACTCTAATCACATTTTCTCTTTTTTACAGCAAAAAACAGACAGCGGCTTGCTCTATCCAAACCTGTTTAATATCAAGAAGACATTGAATACATTGTTAATGCTAAAACCAGAGCTGCACTTTCATCAGCAGGATCTTCAATTTCCTAGATGATTTTTTTTTCTGTATCTCACATTTCTTCAGAAGACTTGCCATTCCTCCTTTCCGTAGTAGCCATGTAGAGATCTTGAACAAATTATCTATTTTATACAAAATAGCAGAAACTTTTGCTATGTGTTGAAGGAAATTTATTTCATGGAGACCAAGATGCTACTGGGTTTCAGCCGGTCTTCCTTCCTGCAAGGGATGTCTTCAGATATCTATAGAAGAGATCCAGAACCACAGTTCTTGCTCATTTTACCATCTTCCAAGCTAACGCAGGTGTTTTTTTTTGCCAAGGCATTATGGGCCACATATAGATTACAAAGGATGAAATACTGAACACCATGGCCAGTAATTCCATTTCAGTTGAGATTTCAGTTTACATAATTTCAGACATGTTTTTTACATCTGAGCCAAGATTTGACAAGCTGCTTTAGTTGGTAACGGTAACCTTCTACAATGCATCAGGTATTGCCCTTCCTCAACTTTCTGTCTTGTTCTTGTGCATGCCCCAAACATCAAAAGCTTTTGACGGTTTTCTTACATATATTTGAATCATCTCTGGTAAACATTATTGGATAAAAACATATCACACTGATTCTGCGTTCTTTGCCATTACCAATTTCATCTGCTTCCAAGTAGTTTGGACTAAGACCATCAGAAAACTAAAGATGATACCTTTGTTTAACCATGGATCTAATATGACCGCATAGAATCAGGTTTAACTCATTTGAGAAAACATTGCATAAAATATTTTGGAGCCCGCCCATTGCATAATGCAAAGCTGAGATTACTTGAGTATTAATCCTTCAATGAACAGAGAATTTTGGTGTTTAGATATTTTTCTCCAGGGATGCTATGGCATCAAGCCACAGAGTTCCAAGCTTGTACCAACATCATTTTCTTGGAAATTGTTTTTTGGAAAGAGAAAGAGGCATTGCATGTTTATTATGGCTGTAAAAAAAGAGAAACGTCATCCAATTGATAAAGTCCTTAATTCACTGGATCACTATGCTTTGCATGGAAATTCCATCAATACATGTAAGCTACAGCATGTCTTACAAAAATGATTAATGCCACTCAGATGTTGTACAATATTTAACCAATTACAACATTAATAAATTATCAACTGAGCAATTTTATTTGATATGGTCCAATAATCACAAAGATAAGAGCATTTGGTTCATGACACATTTCAGGAAAACCTCTCCATCCAAGCTTTGTATTAATAGCATATAGTGTTGGTGGCAGCTAAACAACATGTTTACCGGTAGTATAATGGTTTGATTAAAAGATATCCATGCCAATTTCTCTTAAACCTTCATTTTAAAAAACAAATTAAGTATGGTCTTTGGCAAGTTGTGCGGCCCAAATTCTTTAAAAAAAAATTAAAATAAGAGTGAATGAGATGTAATTGCGACTACCCGTACCTTTATTCGATGTAAATAACGAAACTTGGATTGAGAGGTTTTCTGATCGAATGACTAAAAGAAGGCCTCATATATCAATATGTTCAGTGGACCATAGCGCCCATAAATTTAAGCCCAGTTCTATCAAACAAATGCTAGTTTGTTATAGGCAATAATGTCTAATTTTCAAATCCATACTCACTTAAAGCTGCCATTAGCTTTTTCTGTTGGACACTCGAAGTATGGCGTATGCAATTGAAAAGCAAAAGGAAGAATTACTCATGCCTCCACATTTGCTAGATTACTTCATGCCGTTATGGATCTGGAATAAAGATGAACTTATGCTCCAATCTCCAAATTTATTGTCCGAAACAAAGCATAACCGGATAATTTGTTTGCCCTTTTTCTTGTGAGCCCAGCAGCCGCTGAGCAGCCGCCTTAGGAGGGACGTTGCTGCTATCCCCCTTTTGTTGAACGCCAGAGAGTGAAGCAGCAAACTACCATTTTTAACGTACTTTTTGGATAAACACGGGGATCGAACCCATGACCTCCCGATTATGAGGCGGACCGCTCTATTTCCACTGAGCCAACACATCGGTTAAAAAGTCAAAGGGTACAATGCCAAAGCTGATGTTGCGCAATGTAAACAATGTAAGCTGCATTAAATTTATCTCAGTTGTCATAATTGAACAATTTCAATCTACAAACTGAGCTTCAGATCCAACATCAAAAACAGCTTCAACATTTAGGTAGCATTCCATTCATTAGAACAAATGGTAGTTAAAGTACTCTGTGCCTTAAAAAAACCTATAGAGACTCATTACACCAAACAAGCCATTAAACTAGACATGAAAATTCTTGTCTCCAGTTTCGTTTTTGCCTTTATTTGAGTAATATACAGTTATTATAGTATACTATCTCTCAGAACTAAAGACAGAATAACCTAACACAATTAATGCACTTTCCCCCATATAATGCCTACGGCAGATACTCATGTCCCATGATATCTGCGACCTGGTGTGCCATAATGCGCCAGACGGAAAAATTGATTAGGTTATGAATAGGGATGCTTATGTTCTGACATGCTACATGCATGCTCTCTAAAGTAAATGCAAGCAGACAACATATCCCAAATTACATTAATTCTACATAATAAACAAAGTGACAGATTTTTCCGGTCTCATTTATCAAACCTATGGCTATTAAAGGTAGTGTTCAGCCCTTTTGCAGGAAAAAAATATTAAATCTAGTTTTTGAGAGGATATTAGCTAATATACAATGACATATCTTCCTAAACAACATGATAAGCCTCAAATTGTGCATTGTTTGCTCATTATATTGCGATTATCAAAAATCTTCCTATTTTTTCGAACCTCGAAAATATACCGGACGGTGCAACCGCTGACCGTAGCGCAGAGAATAATGCCACGCTTTATGCCGCCGTGTGTATATTGCTGTGCTGTGATCCGCCTAGCCGCACGCGCTGTAATATTCAACGATGTTATTGAGAAGCTGGTCAAGATTGGTAGTCAGATCTTTCGTTTCGTATTACTGATCTAGGCCAACCTATGCAGTAAGGATTGAATAGACAGTAATAGGTCGATTCATATTCTACAGGTTATGCCAAGTTGCATTAGTTTTCGCAATTTGTGAAAAAGCTATACTACCTTTAAGCCCTACATTTTTTTTTTTTTTTTTTTTCACTTTTTCAAAAAAGTTAGTTAAAAAGTAGGAAAAGTAGGAGATTTTCAAATTAAAAAAGTAGGATATAGTAGGGAGGTTGACAAAAAAGTAGTGAAAAAGCTAGGATAAATTAGCGAGCGCTTGAAGGCCTGCTTCATATTATCCGGGACCTCTCCACGACTAGTATACAAACCCGGTCTCAAATCCATCCTAAACTAGTATCAAAACCTGCTCTCAAATCCATTCCTAAACTAGTCTCAAACCACGTCTCATATCAAGTGAGATTTACCAACATATGCAAACACATCATTATTTTGTCAATGTTTCACCTACCTCTTTACATCTCTTTGCAGTTCCTGACAGCCATATCGGGGCCTGCATGGGGAGAGTGCCCAGACCTAACAACCTCTTGGCGTGCTTCTTGATGGGTGTTAGCTAGGTCATTCATTGGAGAAATTCCTACAGAGGTCATAGAGTTGTCCTCTGCGTTTAGCCCAATAACTGCAACAATGACGGGGACTGCTTGGATAGGGCCTGTTACCGTCACACCTGACTGGAGGACAAGAAAAACATTAGGATCATCAAGATCATTAGCTAAGCGTCATCAATTGAGTATTCTAACAAAGGTCAGAGTGCTCCTCTGGCTTGGCCCAATAACTGAACATAAAAGGGACGGTCGATAAGCGCGGCCGTGTACCGCTTACACATATAGGAGGACAAAGAAAAACATTAGTATCACACAAAAATGAATGTTTCGCCAGTTGAACAGATATGGGAATATATACTGCATCTGCAAATCATATAGCCTTTAGTGCACTACATTGCCTTTGAATCTGAAGTCAAATACAACATACCACATATAACCTTGAATTACTCCTACAAGTATTGGAAAGCCTGGAAAGTATTTTCTAAAGCCATGTTAACATAAAATTTCAAAATGAAAATTTTATGTTAACAAATGTTTGATTATTTTGAATAATGTGACAGTGTGTTCCTTTCCTTCTATTTTCATTTGTAATTCAAAGTTAAGACTTCCTCACAAATTGTTTGAATCAACAACAAATAATGATTTGCATCAAATCTTTTCATTAATATTGACAGCTGTTTATGAATCACTTTCATACGTATATACCGCGCCAAGCTAACAATTACAAGTAGCTCCTTAAATCTTCGCCTTTGCTTAGTGTGTTCACAGCATCTTCATTTTCACATGCCAGATGAAGGCTAGCAATGCGCAGCCAAAACATTGTAGTTACTTACTAATTCCTCGTACAACCTATTCACAGTAACAAATTTTATATCACCAATCTATAATTACTTCAGTCCCATCCATTAACCTACCTGCTTAGCATCAATATCTTCGTATCCTTGCCTCAGCGTAAAAGAGTTTGGTTAAAGACCCTGGAATAGCTTGTCTGTCTCTCATCATCTTGGCTCTACACCATCACATTGATGCGTTCAGCCTAAATCTAACCATATGCCCAGTGTTTCATATAAGATTATCTTACCGAATAAGTTTATACTACAGTCCACTCATTAACCTACCTGCTAGCATCATCATCTCGTATCCTAGCCTCAGCCGCCTTGAAAACCAGTTGGTTCTATCACTCTGAATGCTGCCGTCTCTCATTCATCTTGGCTCTAACCCGTCACATTTGATGGTTAAGCTTGAATCCATCCACCGTATCCATTAACGCTTGAAATTGATAAGCCTAAAAAAAGTAAGAATGATAAGAGAAACACAGATTCAGATTTAAGAAAGTTGTCAGTTTAAAATGAATTATACACAATGTCATTGTAGAAAATGCCAGATTCAATGAAAGAAACTATTTGTGTTTAAGTTAGAGTTGAAAGACCCACATTATCCATAACGCCTTAAAACCAAAGACAGGAAGAGAAAAGTAGATAATAAACAATATTATTATCCACAGCAAACACAAAGAAATTCAATGAAAGAAAATTTTTGGCCTTCACTTAATTTCACTTATCAAAACCTGTATAAATGCCTTTAAACAAAGAAGAAGTAGAAGAAGCTAAACTAACAACAATTTAAGGCTAGAAAACACAGCATTCAGTAAAAGAAAGTGTTGGTTCCTTAAATAGTTGATCAAAAACACATTGCTGCTGTAAACAAAGAAATGGGAAGAAGAATTAGAAATACAATATTGTTGTAGAAAACACAAGTATTCAATTGAAAGAAAGTGATTAAAACCTGATAACGTGTAAAAACAAAGAAGAAGCTAGAGGAAGAAAACTTACAAATTACAGTATAATTATAGTTAAGCCGTAGAAAAACACAATTCAGAAAAAAAAATATTGACTTCTTTAGCCTGTAACACTATAAGCAAAGATTTAAAAGTAAAGTAGAATACATGATGAAAGTACATGGTAAAATAATAAATATATTTTTGTAGCCAACAAGCAAACACAAGATTTCAGTTGAAAGAAAATGACAGTGGCTATATTTCGCATAGCCTGGGTTAGCTTAACCCCGCCGGTACAAGCCGTGAGTTTAACTCCTGCGTCTAACTCCTCAATTTAACCCTGCGGTTATTAAATTATCCATATTCTGATACGAAAAGTTTTAGCTTAACCAGGGTTAAGTATGGTAATACAATCCTCAAAATTTAAACCTACCCCCAGGGGGTAGTTTTACAGACGGTTTAATTCGGCATCATCGTTACCCACAGCCATTTGCACCTTTAAAAACAACACAATATAAAGTTAACTTTTGTGATTAACGGGCGGGGAGGAATTATAAAAACAATTTAAAAATTGTAAAAATAATCCAGATTGATTAATCTGCATGCATAAAATACGTCAATCCCTCAATACTTAAATGCGATGCATTACCTGACAAAAATAAAATAAAAAAACACAATCAACCAAACCTGCCCCGCCCTTAGAAGCGCGGTGCTCACGATTGGCAAGGCGGATATTGCATTGTTGCATGAGTGCGTTGCACTAGCTGCCGCGACCTGACCTGCGAGCGCATCTCGAGATGAGCTCTACTGAGCATGCCGTTAATGTGTTTAACTAGGGTTAAATGCGAAAAATCTTGGGTCTGTGTAAACTATGCTATCAGAAATACCCAATAGGACTTGAACCAGAGGTGTGCGGTTAGGATGTGGATTAGTTAACCTAGGGTTAATTTCAGCCCTAGGGTTAACTTTTTACTGCTATCAGGATATCTGCGGCCAGTGTGTTTAAAATAATTTAAATGCTGGAAACTACAAGAATTTGTAGAAGAAGTAAAAAAGTAACATGTACATGTAGAAAACACAGATCTATTCAGTGAAAAAGATGTTTAGTTTGTTATAAAAATTAACAAATTTAACAAATTTTCCCATCAATAATATTTTACCCCTTTGTTTAGATACATGTATATGACAATAAATATTGCAGGAGTCAAATACAAGCCCTAATGACCATATTGCTAATTTTGTCACAAATATCCATCTTTATTCCATTATTATCTGCCCGACTGTTTATTTTCCATTGATGCATTGCACATATTTTGTTTATATAATCTGACTTTAATGCGACTGCCAAAACTTATACATGTGATTTATTTGTTTAGACTTTGATCATAAAACTGCGAGTTGAAAATTTCATGCTCATTAACAATTTGATTTATTTCACCCTTAATCTCCTAAATTGCTCTAATTAGCAATATGCGTGATGTTCTCAAACTTAAAATGCACAACTACCACGTAGCCCCTAGATATCATTTCTTTGAACAGTATCTGCTAGGACTAATTCTTTTGCAACTCTTCATAGAAATTTTCCACGCTTTCAGAATAATGTCTGAATTCACAAAGGATAGCATTAGGCTTTCTGACATGTGATAAGCACGCTACCACAAATCACAACGGTGCCATTGTAAGCTATTCACCATGTCCTTACAATAAAGTTAACATTGCAACGGGCGTTACATTGTAGAGGGGGGGTTAACAAAAGCTCTGTTTGGCAAACAATAGCCTTGAACAATTACCAAACATCTCCCAAAAGGAACATCATTACAGCCATAACAAATTCAATGCCATTAATAATAGCAATACACAGTCATTGAATTACATCTAACTTTTCACAACAACAGAATCAACAGAGTCATTTCCAGTACAGTTTACAAACCTAGCTGCAGTTATAAAGTCTTCATGATCCAACTCTTAATATTTTTTTCCCTTTTATTTTTCAAGATTCTCAAAACCATACTCTCATAAGATACATGTTCAGTCAACTATGATTTATATTCAAAGGGCCTATGATTTGATGTTTACTTCAAAATTTGCTTCCCAAAAGTTATCTCCAAAAAAACAAAATAGGGTCTTGTATAGCAGACTAGGACTATGTGACATTGAACATCACTAATGTTATCGGTTGTCACAGTTGAGTCAGCCAATCACAATGCTTAGAATCTGTCACACCTACTGAGTTGATACATCCCTTTAATACACATGGTTGTATGTATTGTGTTTATGGTACACGAATGACTTTATACAGGGATCTCCCTTGCTGTATATTAACAATCATACATTGGAGGCAAAATATACATGTAAATTATGATGCCATCATATTCATAATGCTTTAAAATCAATTCACCAGACTGTGTAGACTGGGTGCAATTTGAATGTTTTTAACAAAGTATAGGAACATAATAAGATCCAACTGCAACCATCCAAAACAATTTGAAAAACAAAGATCTAAGACACTACGGATTACTTCTTGCTTTACAGATAATCTGCCTTTTTGGTAAACACTCCTTCCCTTGATTTTCATGATTTGAAATATAATTCTAAAATAAGTCAAATGTAAAAATCTTTTAAATATTTGAAAAATGATTGAAAGAGTAAGAAAGATGAAATGAACTGAATTTATTAGCACACAAAACATATGTGTACCCTGGACATGTGCATTCAAACTAAAAATGAAGCAAGGAGCGACTAGCTAGTACTGGACCCATTTCAGGATTGCGGCGTAAAAGAAAAAAATGGGAAAGCTATCATTCAGGGGTGCGGTAAAGTATTTTATGTGTTTTTTGTTTTCATTCATCTCTACATGTATTTATTTCATTGATACAATTTTACTTGCCATTCCAATCAGAGGATAGATACATGTATATAGGGTTACCATCAGTTAATAAGAGCGCAAGTCAACATTTTGTTATGCGATACAGTTGTCCTGAGGCATGATGAAATTCAAAGGGCGGCATAAATGCAAGCGCGAAAGCTCAAGTCAATATTTTGGAAATTACATGAAATGAAATGTTATGGGACTCTAATGTAGTGCATTAGGCACTATGCGAAGCCGCAAGCTCAAAAAGTGATATGCAGTGACCTGAAAATTTTAAGGCCCTAGATATTATTGTTTACAAGCGCGTATTTCAGGTGTGAGTCGAAAATTGCCGACATTGTCACATTCTTTTAGACTTGACCCAAATTTAGTTTGATGTGCCGCGTTACATGTATATGTGGACAGATGAAAATACATGTAGTTTTAACAAGCAATTTGGAAGAGATTTAGTTCTGCAAAAGTACCAAATACAAAAATTTACAAACACATGATTTGCCATGTAGTTTTTAGATGTTGGGCTAAATGTTTAAAAATTAATATCTAGATTAGGTCTTACTGTACGTAGGGAAACAAATATTGATTACGATATTGATTGAATTCTAGATCTAGAATCTATTAGAAGTCTATAATTCAATATATTTTTCGTCCTTAATCCTGTATTTCCTAAGAGTGCTAGACAAACAAAAAAAAGGTTGTCATCCAATTTCTTGATCCTAATCATTCAATAGTCATGATAGTGAGATCTAGATTTAAATCTTTATTTGTTACTTGTTGCTTGTATTGTAATCCCCAAAAGGCAGCTCCTTGAAAGCTATACTTTTACTGGAATTGATAACCTTTAATTGCTTTCTTAGGTTATAATTTTATTAAGTTTAAACAAAACAAAAGGCTTTCAGAAAAAAAAGAACTTTAAAATAATAGCCAGCAACAATTAGGCCAATCAAAAATGATTCCTAGTTCTCGTCCGGATTTTTTTCGAAAATGAGGAGTGAGGGTGCTTTATTATTTGATATTTTGATATTTTTTCCAAGATGGCCGCCGCGCGTACAAATCTATATAGCGACTTCTTGATTCATGAAATTTGATTCGCTTAAATGTCCCAAATGGGTTACATTTCACAATATTCAATTTCAATTATGCCTTATACACGATTTCTACATTGTTATTGATTAATGAGAAAACTTGTAATTTTTTCTTTATTATTATTAAATAAATGCAATAGGCGCCCTACATAATTTTATAACAAAAAAATAAATAAAAATACTAGTTTATTTGAATTAAGTTTACTCGGAGTTACTTGGTTTTCATTTATTGCGTGTGAATATATTGATCAGCTACAAAAGCCAAACTACCCAAGTTAATTCACGCGTGATAAGCCGCACCCGGTATAAACCGCACCTAAAAATATTGGACCCTTGCCCAAAAATTTGAAAATAAAATAAAAAAAAATTAAAAATTTTTTTTTTTTAATTATTAATTTAAAAGCATAATTACGAAATAATCGACAAATTAATAAAGTATTTCAATTCTAATGCAGCTGTCATTTGTAAGACCCACGGTCTTGACCCCCGGGATAGTCCCGTAAAAGTTTTGCGTCCAAAGTCCCTGATCTTGCTGACGTATGAGTACCGTCAAGACACCAAAGGTTCGTCAAAAAACTGACCCTATGTGTGACCATTGGTAAGTCACATTACCATATTTGTGTCATGTCGGTTGTGTCAATGTAACCGTCATGTTTTTGATGATATTTTATATTGCACGCAGGCGCGAACAGCCGTTAATAAATTTAAGGTAGAAACATGAAGGATTTCTTTTTGAAACATTATCGACTAAGTCTGCCGATAAATAATAATTTTCCGCTTACTAAAAACGGTGACGTTTTCATTTCCCAAAACTAAATAATTAATTACGTTAATTGCTACCCTCTCCGACTTTATTTAATGAAGGATTTTATCGAACATGTATGACGTCAAGTTCTGTCGATACAATAAAATTTTCGCTACTAAAACGGAAAATTTATTCCATAACTAAAATAAAGAATTATGAATATGTACCTGCTCCGACTTTATTCCCATGAAGGATTTAATTTTCGAAACATTATCGACGTCAAATCTGCCCGCATAAATAATAATTTTGCTACTATAAAACGCGGACGTTTTCCATTTCCATAACTTAATAATATAATTACGTAATCTGTACCCGCCTCCGACTTTATATCCCATGAAGGATTTAATTCGAAACATTATCGACGGTTCAAGTTCTTGCCGATAAATAATAATTTTCGGCACTACTTAAAACGGGACGTTTCCATTCCATAACTTAATAATTAATTACGTCAATTGTACGTCCGATTTATTTCATGAAGGAATTATTTTCGCAAACATATCTGCGTCAAGTATTACTGCCGTAATAATTTACGACTGCATTAAAAGCGAAATTTCATTCCTAACTAAACAAGAATTATGGAATTGTACCCGCTCTGACTTTATTCATTGAAGGATTAATTCGAACATCCGACGTCAAGTCTGCCGAAATAAATAATAATTTTCGCTACTTAAAACGGGACGTTCCATTCCATAACTTTAATAATTAATGTACGTATATTGTCTGTTACGCGGGTTCCAGGGTGGCTAATCTATTAAAGACGAAAATGAGAGTGGAGTCAAAAGGCTGTTTGTATGTAGGCATCAATTAAAACATGTGATCTCTTCTCTTT
>CALNVZ010000641.1:22126668-22165009 GCA_940671915.1 Paracentrotus lividus | reverse complement strand
AAAATTGCATCAGTTGATAATTTATTAATGTTTGTAATTTTAATATATACAACATCTAGAGTGGCATAATCATTTTTGTAAGACATTGCTGTACTTACATGTATTGATGGAATTTCCATGCAAAAGCATAGTGATCCAGTGAATTAGGACTTTATCAATTGATGACGTTTCTCTTTTTTTACACCATAAATAAACATTGCCAATGCTCTTTCCTTTAAAAAACAATTTCCAAGAAATGATGTTAGGTTACAAGCTTGAACTCTGTGGCTTGATGCCAAGCATTCCTGAGAAAATATCTAAACACCAAAATTCTCTGTTCATTGAAGATTAATTACTCAAAGTAATCTCAGCTTTGCATTATGCAATGGGCGCTCCAAAATATTTATGCAAGTTCTTTCTCAATGAGTTTAAACCTGGATTCTATGAGGTCATATTTAGATCCATGGTTAAACAAAGGTTATCATCTTTAGTTTCTGAGGTCTTAGGTCCAAACTACTGGAAGCAATGAAATTGGTAATGGCAAAGAACGCGAATCAGTGTGATATGTTTATCCAATAATGTTTCCAGAGATGATTCAAATATATGTATAGAACCGTCAAAAGCTTTATGTTTGGGGCATGCACAAGAACAAGACAGAAAGTTGAGGAAGGCCAATACCTGATGCATGATAGAAGGTTACACGTTACCACTAAAGCAGCCTTGTCAAATCTTGGCTCAGTGTAAAAAACATGTCTGAAATTAATGTAAACTGAAATCTCAACTGAAATGGAATTGAACTGCCATGGTGTTCAGTATTTCATCCTTTGATAATCTATATGTGGCCCATATATGCCCTTGGCAAAAAAAAACACCTGGTTAGCTTGAAGATGGTAAATGAGCAAGACTGTGGTCTGGATCTCTTCTATAATATCTGAAGACATCCCCTTGCAGGAAGGAAGACCGGCTGAACCCAGCTAGCATCTTGGTCTCCATGAAATAAATTTCCTTCAACACATAGCAAAAGTTTCTGCTATTGAAAAATAGATTAATTGTTCAAGATCTCTACATGGCTACTACGGAAGGCAGGTAATGGCAAGTCTCATAAGAAATGTGAGATACAGAAAAAAAATCTCTAGGAAATTGAAGATTCCCTGCTGATGAAGTGCAGCTCTGGTTTTAGCATTAACAATGATCAAAGTCTTCTTGATATTAAACAGGTTTGGATAGAGGCAAGCCGCTGTCTGTTTTTGCTGTAAAAAAGAGAAATGTTGATTAGAGTATATAAGTCATACATTGGATCACTGTTTGTTAACAGGCATCAGTTTGATATCCTTTTAGGCGTTGGTATCCCTGCAACCTTAATCTTAGATTTTCAATCTTTAAAAAAGATGGACTTCATCTAAAACATTTATCTAGTATGTATTCATCATTGGGGTGGGGGGGGGGTATAGATGTATGCTTGACTTGAGTACATATATAATGGATGTGGATCTATTAAAAAAGATACCAGTGCCAAACATGTATAACTCTAAACCATATGAACTAATACATGTAGCAGTGTAGGGTTATATTATTTCCGCTCAGGTGTTTCATTGAGAATGTATTAAATTTAGTGGAGCATTTTTATCTGACATGTACATGTACCTTATTGAACTTTAATCCTACATCAGAAACAGCATCAATTTATGATGCCAGGAATGTTATAAGTATGATTAGGGGGATTTCCATTGTTCATAAAACAGGTGCATGATGCATAATTTTTATTTATTATTTATTATTTATTAAGTATTATTTTGCACAGGTGGCCGCCGATCAGTGGTCAGATAGCACTGTTATAAACTGGGGGCCCTGTAATAAGCAAAACAAAATGAAATACAATTATATACATGTGTGAAAATATAGAAAGACTTATTCCTGATACTATAAAATGTCAATTGCAAACTTGCGCTGCTTAAGAAATTCCCACACAAATCATTAGCATAAACAACCAAATACAACACTCAGAATGCTCCATCGTAAACGATCTGATTAAATTAATAACAGAAATTATTTAAGAGCAAATAAAATGTTCTGGACATGATATATATAGAGATTATTATAATATATAGTACATTGAACGACTTATTCGCAATTTCAAATTATAAGACTTATTCATAAACAGATTTCTACTAAGGGCATGCTCTGCAGCAAAGTCGCTTAACAACTTTATAGTAAACAATACTTTAGCATATACTCATAACATAATTCAAATTCGAAATTTCTTTTGGTAATTATCCGCTAGTTGCTCTGCATCAGTATTGAATTTAAGATAAAAGTACAAAAAAAAAAAATCAAACTAACATAGCATTTGTTTATTATTATAATAAGCTGCAATGCATATATATATAATAAAAGCCTGTTTGGGGAAAAGATGAAATTTCAATGTCATATCTCTGAGCCAGTTGAAAATATATAAAACTGCTGGTAACTCGCCGGATGCTTTGTCGGCAATAACATTTAATGTATTTAAGTGTCTTATCTGTTAATGATTGAGGTTGTGTATTTATGGTGTGTTGATGGAGGGTTGATCTATGTTTATTTAATGAGTGGTATATCATGTCTCCAGTATGATGTTACAAATGTATGTAAGTGTTTGAGATGTTTTACGTTGTTTGGGAGTTGTTCCGTAGGCAGCGAGGCCATAGTGGGAGAGAACGCCCTCTCCCTGCCTGGGTTTCGTGCAGGATGGAACCAAGATTCGCTCCATAGTGGCGCATTCTTGTATTGTGTGGGAGTTACATTGTGTGGTCTGATAAGTAAGTCTGTTAAGTTAAGTTGGGCTTCGCCTATGCAAGGCGTTAAACAGCTGTTTTGCAGAGCCTGAAAGCGCCATCTTTCTTCTATGGGGACCATATTTAGTTTCCTCAGACTTCAGTAAGTAGGTTGTATTGGCATCTACTGCGGTGAAACTAATGCTGGGGCCATTCTCTATGTTGTTTTATGAGAATATCTTTTAGGGCTGTTATTACAGTTTGGACCATGCATTACTGCAGTAGATCTAGATGGGGCAAGATAAGCGAGTTGGCGGATAATTTCGAACTAGAGGACTGTCATATATTTTCTCATCGTTCATGCTAAGGGCAAATGCGCAAACAGAGTAAATCTCCTACATTAGTGCTCACTGACGCTGCTTTCCCAGCGAACATGTTTTCAATGCTACATAGGCACGCTTAGGTATTTGTATGACAATAATCTCTTTCATGAAGGGTATGACGTTTTAGCAGACAAGTTTTCAGTAATCCGAGTTTACTACACCTTTTGTTGTTCCGAATAACATGTATGGGTTTCTTTAAATTGAGCATTAGCGGTATACATGACAAACCACTTGCTTAGGCATGATCGTTAGTTCTATGCATTCAGACAGTTTCTTTATCTCTTTTGTTTTTGCGCAGCTGATACATAAGGGCAGTGTGTCTGGATATATGTAGCAAATTTCAGCATTTGTTTACAACTTTAGCAAGTGCATTAAACGCATATCGAGAAAAGTAGTGGCGCATAATATGGACCCTGTGGGGTACACCTCTGAGATACGTCGCCTCGGCCTGACTCAGATAAATGACTCTCGTCACCTGGGCGAACGGGGATGGTCCCTATAGTGGCGCTGCGTGTCATATATTCAGTGTGACCAATTAGCTCCTGCCAAATTGATCCGGGCTTTATTCGTCTAAGGATATAGCCGGTTAGAGGTGGTGTAAATGAGGGAAATTATTATATTAGGTCTTAGGGTTAGCGTTCTAGGTAGGGTATAGTGTAAAGTCGCCTGGTGTTGAGAGTTAGTTGCATTCGATTTAGGTATGGAATTTATTAAGGGCGGAGGGCAATTGTCGCGGAGCATATGTCATGATTCCAGATAGGATGAAGCCAATTAGTTCCTTTCCGCTTTACACCAGTACTAACAAGACTTATGTAGTATAAGGTCGTGGTCGACTGAAATCGTAAGGCCTTTTTAAAGGTCAAGGTATAGCACGCAGTCAGTAGCAGTACGCACGATTTATTTCCTTTGAGCAATGATCTATGTGTAGCATAGGTCAGTAAGGCTGTATCAGTTGAAATGACGTTTTGCGAAAACATTATTTGATATGGTCCAATAATCACAAAGATAAGAGCATTTGTTCATGACACATCAGGAAACCTCTCCATCCAAGCTTTGTATTAAGTACATATAGTGTGTGTGGCAGCTAACAACATGTTTACCGGTAGTATAATGTTTGATTAAAGATATCATGCCAATTTTCTTAAACCTTCATCTTTAAAAACAAATTTAAGTATGTGTTTGCAAGTTGTGGGCCCAAATTCTTTAAAAAAAAATAAAATAAGAGTGAATGAAGATGTAATTGGACTACGTACTTTATTCGATGTAATAACGAAACTTGGATTGAGAGGTTTTCTGATGAATGCTAAAAGAAGGCTCATATATCAATATGTTCAGTGGACCATATGGCATAAATTTAAGCCAGTTCTATCAAACAAATGCTAGTTTGTTATAGGCAATGAATTGCTAATTTTCAAATCATACTCACTTAAAGTGCCATTAGCTTTTTCTGTTGGACACTCTGAAGTATGGCGTATGCAATTTGAAAAGCAAAAGGAAAATACTCATGCTCCACATTTGTAGATTACTTCATGCGTATGGATCTGGAATAAAGATGAACTTATGCTCCAAATCTCCAAATTTTATTGTCCGAAACAAAGATAACCGGATATTTGTTTTGCCCTTTTTCTTGTGAGCCCAGCAGCCGCTGAGCAGTGCTAGAGGGACGTTGCTCTATCCCCCTTTTGTTGAACGCCAGAGAGTGAAGCAGCAACTACCATTTTTTAACGTCTTTTGGTATAACACGGGGATCGAACCCATGACCTCCCGATTATGAGGCGGACGCTCTATCCACTGAGCCAACACATCGGTTAACAGTCAAAGGGTACAATGCCAAAGCTGAGTTGGCAATGTAAACAATGTAAGGTGCATAAATTTATCTCAGTTGTCATAATTGAACAATTTTCAATCTACAAACTGAGCTCAGATCCCAACATCAAAAACAGCTTCAACATTAGGTGATTCCATTCATAGACAAATGGTAGTTAAAGTACTCTGTGCCTAAAAAAACCTATAGAGACTCATACACCAAACAAGCATTAAACTAGACTGAAAATTCTGTCTCCAGTTTCGTTTTTTGCCTTTTATTTGAGTAGATATACAGTTATATGTATACGTATCTCTCAGAACTAAAGACAGAATAACCTAACACAATTAATGCACTTTCCCCCATATAATGCTACGTGCAGATACTCATGTCATGATACTGCGACTGGTTGTGCCATAATGGGCAGGGAAAAATTGATAGGTTATGAATAGGGATGCTTCATGTTCATGTACATGTACATGCATGTCTCTAAAGTAAATGAGCAGACAACATATCCCAAATACATTAATTCTAATAATAAAACAAGTGACAGGATTTTCGGTCTCATATCAAACCTATGGCTATTAAAGGTAGTGTCAGCCTTTTGCAGGAAAAAATATTAAATTTCTAGTTTTTGAGAGGATATAGTAATATACCAATGACTATATCTTCCTACAACATGATTAAGCTCAAATGTGCATGTTTGTCATTATATTGCGATTATCAAAATTCATTCCTATTTTTTCGAACCTCGAAAAATATACCGGACGGTGCGAACCGCTGACCGTTAGCGCAGAGAATAATGCACGCTGATGCGCCGTGTGTATATTGCTGTGTGTGATCCGTGCCGCACGCGCTGTAATATCAACGATGTTGATGGAGAGCTGGTCAAGATTGGTAGTCAGATTTTCGTTTCGTATTACTGATCTAGGCAACCTATGACAGTAAGATTGAATAGACAGTATAGGTCGATCATATTCTACAGTTATGCCAAGTTGCATTAGTTTTCGCAATTTGTGAAAAAGGCTGATACTACCTTTAAGCCTACATTTTTTTTTTTTTTTTTTTTTTTTCACTTTTTCAAAAAAGTAGTTAAAAAGTAGGAAAAGTAGGAGATTTCAAAGAAAAAGTAGGATAAGTAGGAGGTTGACAAAAAAGTAGTGAAAAAGTAGGAAAAGTAGGAGCGCTTGAAGGCCTGTTCATATTATCCGGGACCTCTCCACGACTAGTATCAAACCCGTCTCAAATCCATCCTAAACTAGTATCAAACCTGTCTCAAATCCATCCTAAACTAGTCTCAAACCCGTCTCATATCAAGTGAGATACCAACATATGCAACAACATCATTATTTTTGTCAATGTTTCACCTACCTCTTTACATCTCTTGAGTTCCTGAACAGCCAGATCGGGGGCCTGCATGGGGAGAGTGCCCAGACCTACAAACCTCTTTGGGTGCTTCTTGATGGTGTTAGCTAGGTCATCATTGAGAATCCTACAGAGGTCTAGAGTGTCCTCTGGTTTAGCCCAATAACTGAACATGACGGGGACTGTTGATAGGGCCTGTACCGTCACACCTGTGGGAGGACAAGAAAAACATAGGATCATAAGATCATTAGCTAGGTCATCATTGAGTATTCTACAAAGGTCTAGAGTGTCCTCTGGCTTGGCCCAATAACTGAACATAAAAGGGACGGTCGATAGGGCCTGTACCGTTACACATATAGGAGGACAAGAAAAACATAGTATCACACAAAAATGAATGTTTCCGCAGTTGAACAGAATGGGAATATATCTGATCTGCAAATCTATAGCTTAGTGCACTACATTGCTTTGAATCTGAAGTCAAATACAACATCCACATATAACCTTGAATTACTCCTACAGTATGTGGAAAGCCTGGAAAGTATTTTCTAAAGCATGTTAACATAAAATTTCAAAATGAAATTATGTTAACAAATGTTTGATGATTTTAATAATGTGACAGTGTGTTCCTTTCCTCTATTTTCATTTGTAAATTCAAAGTAAGACTTTCCTCACAAATTGTTTGATCAACAACAAATAATGATTTGCATCAAATCTTTTCATTAATATTGACAGTGTTTATGAATCACTTTCATACGTATATACGGCCAAGCTAAACAATACAAGTAGCTCCTTAAATCTTCGCCTTTGCTTTAGTGTGTTCACAGCACTTCATTCACATTGCCAGATGAAGGCTAGCAATGCGCAGCCAAAACATGTAGTACTTACTAATTCCTCGTCACCTATCACAGTACAAATTTTATATCACCAATTATAATACTTCAGTCCCATCCATTAACCTACCTGTAGCATCAATATCTCGTATCCTTGCCTCAGCGTTAAAAGAGTTTGGTTAAATGACCCTGAATAGCTTGTTGTCTCTCATCATCTTGGCTCTACCATCACATTGATGGTTCAGCTAAATCTAACCATAATGCCAGTGTTTCATATAAGATTATTCTTACCAATAATTATACTACAG
Source organism: Paracentrotus lividus (assembly GCA_940671915.1). Classification (NCBI taxonomy): domain Eukaryota; kingdom Metazoa; phylum Echinodermata; class Echinoidea; order Camarodonta; family Echinidae; genus Paracentrotus; species Paracentrotus lividus. The sequence continues at coordinate 22,157,590 of CALNVZ010000641.1, read as the reverse complement.
TCCCACCCATTAACCTACCTGTAGCATCCATATCTCGTATCCTAGCCTCAGCGCTGAAACAGTTTGGTTCTATCACTCTGAATAGCTTGCCGTCTCTCATCATCTTGGCTCTACCGTCACATTGATGGTTAAGCTGAATCCATCCACCGTATCCATAACGCTTGAAATGATAAGTAAAAAAAGTAGAATGATAAGAAAACACAGATTCAGTTTAAGAAAGTGTCAGTTAAAATGAATTATACACAATGTCATTGTAGAAAATGCAGATTCAATGAAAGAAACTATTTGTGTTTAAGTTGAGTTGAATAGACCCACATTATCCATAACGCTTAAAACAAAGACAGGAAGAAAAGTAGAATAATAACAATATTATTGTCCACAGCAAACACAAGATTCAATGAAAGAAAATTTTGGTTCACTTAAATTTCACTTATCAAAACCTGTATAAATGCTTTAAACAAAGAAGAAGTAGAAGAAGTAAACTAACAACAATTGTAAGGTAGAAAACACAGATTCAGTAAAAGAAAGTGTTGGTTCCTTAAATAGTTGATCAAAAACACATTGCTGTAAACAAAGATGGGAAGAAGAATTAGAATACAATATTGTTGTAGAAAACACAAGTATTCAATGAAAGAAAGTGATTAAAACCTGTATAACGTTGTTCAAAAACAAAGAAGAAGTAGAGGAAGAAGACTTACAAATTAAGTATAATTATAGTAAGGTAGAAAACACAAATTCAGAAAAAGAAAATATTGACTTCTTTAGCTGTAACACTATAAGCAAAGATTTAAGTAAAGTAGAATACATGATGAAAGTACATGTAAAATAATAAAATATTTTTGTAGCAACAAGCAAACACAAGATTCAGTGAAAGAAAATGACAGTGGCTCATATTCTGATAGCCTGGTTTAGCTTAACCCCGGGTAAAGGGTAGTTTAACTCTGGTCTAACTCCTCAATTTAACCCTGGGTTAAATTTCCATATTCTGATAGAAAAGTTTAGCTTAACCCAGGGTTAAGTATGGTAATAAATCCTCCAAAATTTAAACTACCCCAGGGGGTAGTTTAAGACTGGTTTAATTTTCGGGCATCATCGTTACTACAGCCATTTGCACCTTAAAAACAACACAATTAAAGTTAACTTTTGTGATAACGGGGCGGGGGAGGATTATAAAAACAATTTAAAAATGAAAAATAATCCAGATTGATTAATCTGTCATGATAAAATACGTCCAATCCTCAATACTAAATGGATGCATTACCTGACAAAAATAAAATAAAAAAACATCAATCAACCAAACCTGCCCCGCCCCTAGACCAGCGCGGTGCTCACGATTGGCAAGGCGCATATTGCATTGTTGCATGAGGTGCGTTGCACTGCTGCGCGACCCTGACCTGGGAGCGCAGCTCGAGATGAGCTCTACTGAGCATGCGTAATGTGTTTAACCTAGGGTTAAATGGAAATCTTGGGTCTTGTTAAACTATGCTATCAGAATACCAATAGGACTTGAACCAGAGGTGTGGGTTAGGTGTGGATTAGTTAACCTAGGGTTAACTTTAGCCCAGGGTTAACTTTTACTGCTATCAGGATATGGGCCAGTGTGTTTAAATTTAAATGCTGGAAACTAAAGATTGGTAGAAGAAGTAAAAAAGTATACATGTACATGTAGAAAACACAGATCTATTCAGTGAAAAAGATGTTAGTTTGTATAAAAATTAACAAATTTATCAAATTTTCCCATCAATAATATTTTACCCCCTTTGTTTCAGATACATGTATATGACAATAAATATTGCAGGAGTCAAATACCAGCCCTAATGACCATATTGCTAATTTGTCTACAAATATCCATCTTTATCCATATTTATCTGCGACTGTTTGATTTCCATTGATCAAGATATTTTGTTTAATAATCTGTTTAATGGACTGCAAACTTTATGTGATTTATTTGTTTAGACTTTGATCATAAACTGCGAGTGAAAATCATGCTCATTACAATTTGATTTATTTCACCTTATCTCTAAATTGCTCTAATTAGCAATAGCGTGATGTCTCAAACTAAAATGCACACTACACTGTAGGCCTAGATATCATTTCTTTGAACAGTATCTGTAGACTAATTCTTTTGCAACTCTTCATAGAAATTTTCCAGCTTTCAGAATAATGTCTGAATTTCACAAAGGATAGCATTAGGTGTTCTGACATGTGATAAGCACGCTACCACAAATCACAACGGTGCATTGTAAGCTATCACCATGTCCTTACAATAAAGTAAATCATGCAGGGGGTTACATTGTAGATACAAAAGCTCTGTTGCAAACAATAGCTTTGAACAATACCTAAACATCTCCCAAAAGGGTATGACATCATACAGCATAACAAATTCAATGCATTAATAATAGCCAATACACAGTCATTGAGTATTACATTAACTTTTCACAAACAACAGAATCACAGAGTCATTTCAGTACCAGTTTACAAACCTAGCTGCAGTATAAGTCTGTCATGTCCAACTTTAATATGTTTTTTCCTTTTATTTTTCAAGATTCTCAAAACCATAGCTCTCATAAGATACATGTTCAGTCAACTATGATTTATATTCAAAGGGCTCTATGATGATTTTACTTCAAAATTTTGTTCCCAAAAGTTATCTCCAAAAACAAAATAGGGTCTTGTATAGCAGACTAGGACTGTGAATGAACTCACTAATGTATGGTGTCACAGTGAGTCAGCCAATCACAATGCTTAGAATCTGTCACACCTACTGAGTGATACATGCCTTTATATACACTGGTTGTATGTATTGTGTTTATGGTACACCGATGACTGTATACAGGGAGATCTCCCTGCTGTATATTACAATCAATACATTGGGGCAAAATATACATGTAAATTATGATGCATCATATTCATAATGCTTCTAAAATCAATTCACCAGACTGTGTGAGACTGGGTGCAATTGAATGTTTTTAACAAAAGTATAGGAACATAATAAGATCAATGCAACCATCCAAAACAATTTGAAAAACAAAGATCTAAGACACTACTGAGTACTTGCTTGCTTTACAGATAATCTGCTTTTTTGGTAAACACTCCTTCCCTTTTGATTTCATGATTTGAAATATATTCTAAAATAAGTCAAATGTAAAATCTTTGTAAATATGAAAAGATTGAAAGAGTAAGAAAGATGAAATGAACTGAAAATTTAATTGAGACACAACATACATTTTATGTGTACCCTGGACATGTGCATTCAAACTAAAATGAAGCAAGGAGCACTAGCTAGTACTGGACCCATTTCAGGATTGGGGTAAAAGAAAAAAAATGGGAAAGCATCTTCAGGGGTGGGTAAAGTATTTTATGTGTTTTGTTTTCATCATCTCTACATGTATTTATTTCCATTGATACAATTTACTGCATTCCAAGGCAGGGAGGATAGGATACATGTATATAGGGTGTACCATCAGTTAATAAGAGCGCAAGTCAACATTTTGTTATGCAGATACAGTGTTCCTGAGAGCATGAAATTCAAAGGGCGGCTATAAATGCAAGCGGAAAGCTCAAGTCAATATTTTGGAAATTACAGTGAAATGAAATGTTATGGACTCTAATGTAGTGATTAGGGCACTTATGCGAAGCGCAAGTCAAAAAGTGATATGCAGTGACCTGAAATTTTAAGGGCCCTAGATATTATGTTTTACAAGCGTATTTCAGGTGTGAGTCGAAATTGCGACATTGTCACATTTTTTAGACTTGACCCAAATTGAGTTTGCATGTGCCGCGTTACATGTATATGTGGACAGATGAAAATACATGTAGTTTTAACAAGCAATTTGGAAGAGATTTAGTCTGCAAGTACCAAATACAAAATTACAAACAATGATTGCCATGTAGTTTTTTAGATGTTGGGCTAAATGTTAAAAATTAATATCTAGATGTAGGTCTACTGTACGTAGGGAACAAATAATTGATGACGATATTGATGATCTAGATCTAGAATCTATTAGAAGTCTATTTAATTCAATATATTTTTCGTCTTAATCCTGATTCCTAAGAGTGTAAGACAAAAAAAAAAAGGTTGTCATCCAATTCTTGATCCTAATCATTCAATAGTCATGATAGTGAGATCTAGATTTAAATCTTTATTTGTTACTTGTTGTTGTATTGTAATCCCAAAAGGCAGCTCCTTTGAAGCTATACTTTACTGGAATGATATACTTTAATTTGCTTTCTTGGTATAATTTTATTAAGTTAAACAAACAAAAGCTTTCAGAAAAAAAAGAACTTTCAAAATGAATAGCCAGCAACAATTAGGCCAATTAAAAATGATTCCTAGTTTCTCGTCCGGATTTTTCGAAAATGAGGAGGAGGGGTAGGCTTGATTATTTGATATTTTGATATTTTTTCCAAAGATGGCCGACCGCGCGTACAAATCTATATAGCGACTTCTTGATTCATGAAATTTGATTCGTTAATGTCCCAAATGGGTACATTTCACATATTCAATTTCAATTATGCTTATACAGATTTCTACATTGTTATTGATTAATGAAAACTGTAATTTTTTTTATTATTATTAAATAAATGAATAGGGGCCTACAATATTTTATAACAAAAAAATAAATAAAAATACTAGTTTATTTGAATTAAGTTTACTCGGAGTTACTTGTGTTCATTTATTGCGTGTGAATATATGTCAGTACAAAAGCCAAACTACCCAGTAATTCACGGTTATAAGCCGCACCCGTGTATAAACCCCACCTAAAAATATGGACCCTTGCCAAAAATTGAAAATAAAATAAAAAAAAATAAAAATTTTTTTTTTAATTATTAATTAAAAAGATAATTACGAAATTAATCGACAATTAATTAAAGTATTTCAATTCTAATGCAGCTGTCATTTGTAAGACCCACGTCTTGACCCCCGGAGTAGTCCGTAAAGAATATTTGCGTCAAAGTCCCCTGATCTTGTGACGATAGTACCGTCAAGACACCAAAGGTCCGTCAAAAAACTGACCCACTGTGTGACATGGTAAGTCACATATTACCAATTTGTGTCATGTGGTTGTTCAATGTAACCGTCATGTTTTTTGATGATATTATTATTATGCATCGCAGCAGGACAGCCGTTAATAAAGTTATTGGTAGGAAACATGAAGGATTTCTTTGAACATTATCGAACTTATTAGTTCTGCCATAAATAATAATTTTCGCTACTAAAACGGACGTTTTCATTCCAAACTTAATAATAATTACGTAATTTACCCTCTCGACTTATTCCAATGAAGGATTTATTTCGAAACATTATCGACGGTCAAGTTCTGTCGATAAATAATAATTTTCATTCTCTAAAAACGGGAAATTCCATTCCATAACTTAATAAAGAATTATGGATTGTACCTGCTCCGATTTATTCCAATGAAGGAATTAATTTCGAACATATCGACGTCAATTCTGCCGATAAATAATATTTTCGCTACTTAAACGGACTTTCATTCCATAACTAATAATAAATTAGGTAATTGTACCCGCTCCGACTTTATTCATGAAGGATTAATTTCGAAACATTATCGACGTCAAGTTCTGCCGATAAATAATAATTTTCGCTACTTAAAACGGACGTTTCCATTCCATAACAAAATTAATTACGTAATTGTACCGCTTCCGATTTTATCATGACAGAATTATTTCGAAACATTATCGGCGTCAAGTTCTGCCGATAAATAATAATTTTCGCTGCTTAAAACGGGAAAATTTCATTCCATAACTAAAAAAAGAATTATGGAATTGTACCCGCTCTGACTTTATTCCATGAAGGATTAATTTCGAAACATTATCGACGTCAAGTTCTGCCGATAAATAATAATTTTCGCTACTTAAAACGGGACGTTTCCATTCCATAACTTAATAATTAATTACGTAATTGTGTTACGGGGTTCCAGGGGTGGTAATCTATAAAGACGAAATGAGAGTGGAGTCAAAAGGCTGTTGTATGTGGCATCAATTAAAACAATGTGATCTTTATTCAAAATATTGCATTTCAATCTCAACACAAATATGAATATACAATATAATGAACCAGTTAACTAAATATTACTGTTTCTATTATTCAAGGTATTTGTTACTTCTTATTGTTTGCATCTCTTTGCATCTGACTGCGAAATCTCTTATACTGTTAACTTTCAAATCAATTGAATGCTATATTTGTTATCTGTTTAACCTAGAATGAGTTAGGACTAAATATTATAAGTTAAAGATATATCGATGATAATCATTTAAGAATTACTAGGTTAATTAATTAGAAAAGGAAACCAATTGTTGAATATGTAAGAGGAATGAGTTATACTTATTCCTTTGATGATATAAACCAAAACTAGGTACTGATTAAAAGATATTGAGTTGTTCTCAAATCTCTATATAACTGAGCTGGTATCTTACTCTTAAATCCTACTTGTTTTATTTACAATGGAAGCATTATGTAATTATACGGTTTCTTAACTTAGACTAGCACTTAAACAAACATAAAACCTTAACTAACCTCTCTGACTTTATACATGAGTTAACTTTTGGTTAGTCTTATATTCTTTATACAAAAGTAATATGTTTCAGAATATATTTGTATCAAAACTATATTATGAATATACAACTTTATCTATCTTCTATTTCTGAATCTAAATCAGTCTAACTATATCTTATTCTATAAATGTACACTAAAACAATCATCACACACAGGATGTTTTCCCCAAATCAGGGCTTCTGCACTCCTGTCGCATAGATAACACTTTAAGCAAACAGGGGGCAGGGGTAAGGAAATCCTTTGTTCTCAAACCACGTGCGCTCCTCCACACATACCCCAGTGAGAGTACATCTTATGTTATGTAATACTCCCTACTGGGGCTGTGCGTAGTAGACACACACTTTGTTTACACACTGTACTTGACACACACTGAATATATGTCCCTAGTGCATTCACTAGATATAATACACTTTATAAGTTCAGGTATTATAAGAAAGTTTATCAACTATTTCCAATTCTATTACCCATTTTCTGAGACTAGAAATACTGGAATATAATATAGGAAATGTAAAGATCATTCTTATCATACTTCTGAAACTCTATAATGAGTATTATTAAAGTTAAACTCCAAAGTTCTAAAGATGCATTGCAATATCACTCAAAATCCTTTGTCTTGGGACTTTTACCAATTGATGAACAAAGCAATCACAACTTCTTCACAAACTACTTCAAAATACATACTTATACAGATTCTCGCACAATAACAGTTATAACATTCAATATATCCGTATCAGGACATCTCCCCCGGAGGACAACTCCCCCGGGGACAATTCCCGGAGGACAGCTCCCCCGGAGGACATAGGGTTAGGGTTAGGGTTAGGGTTAGGGTTAGGGTTAGGGTTGTCCTAGGGGGAATTGTCCTCCGGGGGATCTGTCCTCCGGTAATTGTCCCCGGGGGAGTTGTCCTCCGGGGGAGATGTCCTAGAACCAATATATCAATATAAATGTGATAATGTTATACTTGAAAACAAAATGAATATTAATGATAAGAGGTTGAATTTCTTACCTATAAAGACGAAATGAGAGTGGAGTCAAAAGGCTGTTGTATGTGGCATCAATTAAAACAATGTGATGCCTTTCAAACAGGTACCACTGGCTCACCTCTCATTTGGGGCTGGGTTGTTCCACTTGTTGTGAGGGGGTGGAACATATCAAAAATTTTGAGGGGGGTCATTTTTCCATGGCCTCAACACCTGTACCCGCTCCGACTTTATTCCATGAAGGATTTAATTTCGAAACATTATCGACGTCAAGTTCTGCCGATAAATAATAATTTTCGCTACTTAAAACGGGACGTTTCCATTCCATAACTTAATAATTAAATTACGTAATTGTACCGCTCCGATTTATTTCATGAAGGAATTATTCGAAACATTATCGGCGTCAAGTTCTGGCGATAAATAATAATTTTCGCTGCTTAAAACGGGAATTTCATTCATAACTAATAAAGAATATGGAATTGTACCGCTCCGACTTAATTTCATGGAGGATTTATTTCCAAACATTATCGACTTCAGTTCTGCCGATAAAATAATTTTCGCTACTTAAAACGGGACGTTATCATTCCATAACTAAATAATTAATTACGTAATTGTACCCGCTCCGGACTTTATTCATGGAGGATTTATTTCCAAACATTATCGACGTCAAATTCTGCTATAAATATAATTTTTCGGCTACTTAAAACGGGACGTTTCCATTCTCATAACTTAATAATTATTACGTATGTGTACCGCGCTCGACTTTATTTCCATGAAGGAATTATTTCGAAACATTATAGACCTCAAGTTCTGCCGATAAATAATAATTTTCGCTACTTAAAACGGGACGTTTCCATTCCATAACTAATAATTAAATTACGTAATTGTACCCGCTCCGACTTATTTTCATGGAGAGATTTATTTCCGAACATTATCGACGTCATGTTCTGCCGATAATTAAGATTTTGGCTACTTAAAACGGGACGTTTCATTCATTAACTAAATAATATTATTACGTAGTCCGCTCCGATTTATTTTAATAAAGGTTTTATTTCGAAACATTATTCGAGCGTTCAAGGTTCTGCCGATAAATAATATTTTTCGCTAACTTAAAACGGGACGTTTCAATTTGTCTTATATTAGTTTTAGGACTTATATGAATTATTATTAATTATGACTGTATTGTTATTATGACTCGCTCGACATTTATTCCATGAAGGCATTTAATTTTCGAAACATTATCGACGTCAAGTTTTTGCGATAAATATAATTTTCGCTACTTTAAAACGGGACGTTTATTCGGTATTATATTATTGATGTTACGTGAATCCCATGAGATTAACGAACATATCCTCAATTTGGATAATTAATCTAGTTAACGGCTTTTATCGATAAGGACTTAATATTTAATGACGTAATTGTACCGTCCGATTTATTCATGAAGGATTAATTTCGACAACATTATCGACGTCTATGTTCTGCCGATAAATAATAATTTTCGCTGTTACAAACGGGACGTTTCCATTGGCCAAACTAGACAGTTAATTTGATATTAATTACGTAATGTACCGCTCCGACTTTATTTCAATGGAGGATTTATTTCAAACATTATCGAGTCAAATTCTGCGATAATAAATAATTTTCGCTACTTAAACGGACTGTTGTTATCAATTCCCATAACTTAAGTTTTATTTAATTACGTAATTGTATGATATATGGAAATTGCTAATGCTAAGGAGAAGTTGCATGAGAGAAACCCGTCGACTTTATTCTCATGAAGGATTAATTTCGAAACATTATCGGAGTCAGTTTCTGCCGATAAAGTAATAATTTTCTGCTACTTAAAACCGGGGCGTTTCCGATTATATCGACATAAGCATTCTAATACGTATTAATTTTGACGATTTAACGTTGATATATTGTCCGCTCGACTTTTATTTCATGGGAGGATTATTTCCAAACATTATCGGACGTCAAATTCTGCCGAATAATAAATAATTTTCGCCTCCTTAGAACGGTGACGTTTTCATTTCCAGAAATACTAGACTAGATTTTTATTATTGACGTTAAATGTGTTATCCCGCTCCGATTTTATTTCATGAAGGTAATATTTCGAAACATTATGCGACTGTCAAGTTTCTGCCCGATAAAATATAATTTTCGCTACTAAATCATTCATTATGCATTTCCATACTTAATAATTGCTTTCCAATTGCACCCGCCGTTTATTCTCATGAAGGATATATTTCGTACAATTATTGGATGCGAGTTCTTCAGATAAATGATAATTTTCACCCCCAACTTTTGACTTTTTGCCGACGGCAAAAAGGTGGGTGCGGCTTATTCACCGTTAATTACGGTATTTTGCAGCAAAAAGGCTTCAAGGAAATACACAAACATGAAATGCAGTTTTTACCCTTTTTTAATTGCATCTTTTCTTCTTTTAAAAAAAAAATATCAAATATCAAAAAAAAGGAGGCGGCCGTAAAAGAGGAAGCGGGCAGGGACGAGAAACTAGGAATCATTTTTAATTGGCCTTACCATAATCGATAATTCATTTACATATTTAGAATTAGAAAACAGTAGATTCTACGCCCTACGGGGCGATGATTACATTGCAAGATCTTACTCAATCAACCAGAATGCTGTTGAAAATTAATTTCTTTGAAGTTCTATACACAGAATTTCAGAGGACCTCTCACTCTCACTCACTCACTCGCTTAGACTCTACTTACTTCAGCTCACTCACTGTCACTGTCACTTTGTCAGGCTCTCCTAAATTTTGCAAAGAAAATAAAAACCCATCAAATTCAAACTCAACAGCTGTGTCACTGTCAGTGACAGTGTAGATTTCTAGGTCTACATACCTCTTTCAAATCTGGCCACCTTTCTGGTAATATGTGATTGTGAATATCTATCTTGAAGGACATTTTGTCAATTCTGTCTGTGTTGCCTTGCTTCAAATTTCAATTTGACAACTGAGATGCTACATGAAATCGAGTTGGATTGTAATTTGTATTGTTGAATGATGTCACGTAGCTCGACGTGTGATTCTTGTGCGAGGCGCGCAACTGAAGAATTAATTGTGCACTTGCAGACTGCAAAAATCACAACAAATTATTCGTCAATAGGAGAAAATCGTCGTCTAGTTCGATGGACTATTCAATCACAAATAGCACAGAAGGCTGTTACTCCACGTTTATATCGAAGTCCTCGTCGCAAAGTCTTGGCATTACAAAATATTGTCCTTTTTCCTTGCTAAGTTTTTCCACCTCGCGCAATTTTGTCAACAATACGTCTTTATTTGACTATGGTATCCGTGAAATTATGTTTTTAGGACTCGCAGCTAAAATTGTGAATGCGGATTGACTACTCAACAGTTAGTATTTGATTTGGGAATTCTTTGATTTTTGCTCCGTGAATATTCAACATTGAATGACATGCGCCGATAAAACCGACCAAACATCAACAACAACAACAACCTGTATGACGTTTCTTCTTCTTCTTCTTTTTTTTTTTTTATCTTTTTTTTTTTCTTACCTTTTTTAAAATTCATTTATCTATTTTCCCCCTACACCGATCGAGCGCTTGTTTTGAATCCCCAAAATTTATGATTAGTCCACGGGTATACTTTTGTTAGTGCATGGGGGATGCTCTACGCCAGTGGATTTAGTCGACATTAAGTTCGAGTTTTGGCCCTTCCATAAGGGGGAAAAGCCATCAAGAAGGTCATCATAATTCGGTCACAGGTCATCCAGTCGGTTCCGAGTTCGGGTCAGTCCGATCAATCAGGAATTTCTTTCTTTCTTTCTTTCTCTCTCCCTCTCTCTCTCTCTCTCTCTCTCCTCTCTCTCTCTCTCTCTCTCTCTCTCTCTCATCTCATTTTTCTTTATTTTTTTTTTTTTTTTTTTTTTGGGGGGGGGGGCGGTGGGGGCAATGGCCCTACGGTCCACCCCTGGATCCGCTCATGAAGGGGCCGCCTAGTACAATAAAAAGTATCATCATTAAATCATCTTTGTTAGTATATCAGTGAGAGAAAATGAAGTATTATTATTATTATATATATTTTTTTTTATAGAATCTGAATATTTTTTTTTTAAAGGTTCCTTGCATATGCAGGTACCCCTTTTGCACTTTACCCTTCTCATTAGGCCTGCATTAACCTCACTTTCAAAATGATTAAATACTTTTACTTTCGAAATAATTATATTTCTATAAGCCTATAAATTTCCTCTAGTCTCTACACCATGATTATGATCAAGTGGGCGAAAGCCGGTGGGTGTCATTAGGCCTATATTTTTATAAAGGCGCAGTCCCACTGGCTTTTTAGGATGATATGCTTGTGAATTGCGGATTGTTTGTTTTGTTTTTGTTTTTTGTTGCGGATGAACGAAATTTGTATACGCAACTCATGCACAATTAATCCTCCCGCCAGCAGTCACACAGACACTTACGTATACGTTTCTGTTGTTTTAATCTTATTCCATCTTCTATTCTGTCATTTCTTATGTATTTCTTTGTTTTAGTGGATGAACGAAATTATCAATATTTCCACTTCTGACTATGACGGGTAGGCATCCTTGGGGATCCGCAGAAAAGAAAATAATTTTTGGACGCAACCGGACGTAACTCAACGTAAGTGTCTGTGGGAATTTAGCATAAGAAGCAAGACACGATTAGTTCCTCTTTTTCTAAATAAGGTTTGAATTCTGACTTGTAACTGTTCATTTTTTTTATTTATTTTTTTATTTTTTATTATACGGTTACATGAGTTTTTATTTCTACGCCTACATATCAGAAAGGGCATCATAAGAATTAAGTTAGGGGGCTGTAGCCACCCCCCTAAAAAAAAAAAAAAAAAAAAACATCATCATTAGACATTATAGGCCAATACTTCCGACAATACTCAATTTCACAAAAATTTACCTTCAGTAGATGGTGCCCTTGATGCATATTGCTTGGTATTTTTCTTAGTTTTACAGGAAAGACATAATAAAGAAAAAAAAATGAGCATTTATCTTAATCAAGAGCACCCTTTTTCAAAAAGAAATTGCCAAAAGGACTTTAAAGTAGTTTAAAATGTTGTTTTTTTGTTTGTTTTGTTTTTTGTGTGTGTGTAAAAGGGGTATTTTTAACTAAGCGAAAAGGTACCTTTTGTATTGAAAATGGATACTTTTATAGGATGCATGAAAAGGGCACTGTCCCCCTTGCCCCCCCCCCCACTGTTCCGCCGCCCCTGATAAAAATGAAAATGAGAGGTTTTATTTTTACTTTTGTTTTGAATGTTACAGAAACAAACCTCATGGCCGGAAGGGGAGGGGGTCTTAATCTGGGCCAACTTGGCCTAAGAAGGTAAAGCATTTTGTGTATACCCTAAATTTTCATAGCCCCAGTTTACACCACCCCTCCGCAATGCCCCCATTCTCTGACAGGCCAGCAAGCCTGGGGGGGGGGGGTGCTGTGCGGGGAATATTTTATTTTTAACTTTCCATGATTTACAACTATACACCTCTGACAGGTAGTTCACAACTTTTTTCTTCTTCGTTTTTTTTAATCACCATTCAACTTCTGCTTTTTTTTTTCTATAACTTCTTTAAAAAAAAACCTCTTCGACTTAACTGGTCAAAACATTCAAGTGAACCTAACTATTATGGAAAGTGCATGGCGCCATCTCTTTTCCATACTGCAAAAGCAGAAATTTGCTAGTCTTGTTAAAGGCTATTTTGTGATTTATACTAATCATTGATTACAATCAGCATCCCTGTTTGGCTTTAGAGAAGAAAAATACATAATTTATACACTTTGAAATATAATTTTAATGTAATTGTATGATAAATAAATGGTTATGAAAATAAATCAAAGCTTTACTATTTTAATCATTTACCTCTTTAGCCTGAACATTTGCTGTACTAAACCTGAATTACGATTATTGAGTTGAGATCTGAACAGTGCGATTACCTCAAAATATTGACAACAGAACCACATTCTGTTCTATAATATGACAGTTTTTAATTTATGATAGTATGATAAAGTCATACTTGGATCTTGTGGAATAACCAAAGTCAAAATCATGGTAAGAATAAGCTGTAATTTCACTACAATCGTTGACATGAACTTTGGGTGTCTTGGCCCGGCATCACTGATCACAGTGAGAGCGAGAGTCTGAGTGAGAAAGAGAGAGGGGGAGAGAGCCAGAGAGATCGGCTAAAGCCTAAACAATGTTCATGTTTGATTAGTGGCAGTGTATTGAAATCGACCAGGCCAGCCAACTATTCTACACCCACCCATTTCAGTTGTCATTATTGTAGTAGGTCTAGGCCTAGTTTAAATTAGTTTATGATCAAACTGCGGTCTTAACTTAATAGGCTTTGGTATATCTAACTTTACACACTCATACTTTACACAGTTTTGAAGAATGAAGTTGACTTCCTCATTTTGTTTATTTTATTTCAATGTTTTTTTTTATCTCATAAGATGTGTCAACTAGTATTAAATTTCATTAGTGTAATCAACTTTGTAAATAATGAATCTAGTAAATCGAAATAAGTGCAGGAGATGTAATGTTATGACCTAGATCTAGTCTATATCTTGCTAGAGATTAGATAGTCTAGTAATACTATTACTAATACTATTACTAGACTATCTAATCTCTAGCAAGATATAGATCTATTACTAATAGACAAGTCATTGGCGTTGCCGTTGATTGGTGAATTAGGCCTCTAATCATGATAATTCGAGGTCGAGATATGATTAAAAATCTGACGTGATCCCGCTGATTGACTCTGGAGGAAGAAGAAGAAGAAGGTGAGCGACGGAGGAGACCTCATTTATCATCAGGATCTAGACTCTATTTAAAATTTTCTACTTCTCCAAACGGTGGACAAAATGAAAAACTAGCTGACTGACAATCTTGACAGAAATAGGTGCTCAGACTAAGTAAGAGTGAGACAGTGAGTGTACATACATGTAAATACTACATACTGAATTAGCTTTGTAGGTGTGTAGAGACTGCACTCCCTGAGGCCAAAGATGCACTCATGGTGCACAAAGTTCAGTAGATGTACATGTACACCACGATGCAAAATGTAATTACAAAACACAGACATAAAAATTCGTAGAGAACTAAATGGTGTGTTCATTGTCATCCATATTCCCAGTTGTAAACGTTTTTCAGATCTCCATTTTGAGGAAAATTTGAATGCAGAAAAAGGTGCATTTTTGAAAGATGATCAGCTTTGATTTTATGACCATCACAAGCATTGCATATATATGCAGTAAACTTCACTGAGAGCGGAGAATTTAAGGACAAAAGAACGATAATTTCCAACCATGAACAGTACACCGCTGATCATTCGGTGTTCTGTTTGTTAATTGCGTTTTGTATCGTCATGCAAGTTGTTGTTTAAATTTCTTTGTCGACCATGAACACAAGTCTTTCACTTTGACTTATAGACGAATTCGGGCAGCGTTTCATGGAAGTGAGCCCTCTATGTACCCGCCATATAGCTGGGGGTTACCCAGTGTACTATACATGCGCAAAGTGCGCGTATGTCTGCGCATCTACATTATAGCATTAACACACGCCCGAGCGTAGGTTAGCGGTGAATGCAGTGCACCGCGAAATATCTTTGGATAGGGGTTGCGCTGCAACGAGCTGCAGGCGAGTGTGCAGCGAGCTCCATCCGAAGCATCGAGTGATCACTGCATTTGCGTTTAATCGCACAATACAGGGAAGTGTGTTAACGCTTTTATAAAATTGCGACATTTTGTTAGATCTAGTAGATTTTGAGTTACTTACCCCAAAAATTCCAAGGGATTATCCTTTGGAATTTTTGGCAAGTAGCTCAAGATTTTCATCACGATCGTCATCCAAGAAAGTAAAAAGACCCGGATGGACCAGGAGTGTGTTATCACTTTTTTTGCGCCGAAAAATGCATGCTGGTGCTTTGCATCGAAAATACAGCATCACACGCGTTTTGACCAACCACGATGCGTAAAATCACAGAGCCATTTTATAATTTCCTTTGTTACGCATACATGCGCACACAAGGAGCATGCATAGTATATTAGAGGGCCCCAGCAATGGCTGCCACCATGACAAAACATCACCCAAACTGAATTCGTCTATAGAGTGTGCCTCATGTTTATATCAACTCTAATGACAATGTTAGCGTATAGCCCTACATGTATGTAGATAGGTTTTTTTTTTTGGGGGGGGGTGTGGGGGGGGGGGGGCTTGGTCCTTACACTTAACAAAAATTAAGCCTTCTTTTTTGTCTCAGGATTAAAAAGCCCAATTTATAATGTGTTTGATAGTGCGTAATATAATAATCAATATTTTGCTCTCAAATAGGCCTTCACGTACAGTACTTAGATAATGTTTTCTAACATTTTGTGCTAAAAAACTACAATAATGCTTGTGAATCTTTTCAATACAAGATCACCTCAAATTACAGTGAAAGTTCTACATGTAGGCCTATATATATATACAAACCTCTCAAGTATTATATCCAATTGACAATGCCTGAAAGTTTTCATGGTTAAAATAGAATTGTTGAATTGAAGTTTAACAGTTATTGTTCTAATATCAGGCAAAGTACATTGTGTTACATTGGGGACAAGAAAAATTATCTTTCAGTTTCAAATGACACACTTAATACATTTTATGAATTATTTGTTTTCTCTGAGAATAATAACTTTCATGTAGCATCCAGGTTCCTCTTATTTCTTGGAGGCATTGTACAGGCCTACACATTTTGCAATTTCTTAAATTATTCACCAGTACATGTACCTGTTTTCTTGAACTGTCACTGATGCTTACATGTACATACATGTACATGTACAAGGCCGTATATGATTTAAAGGGGAAGTTCACCCTGGAATTTTACTGGTTTTAAAAATTGCAGAAAAATAAAATAAAAATATTAGTGAAGGTTTGAAGAAAATCGACCCAAAAAAACAACGAAGTTGTGAATATTTAAATCTTTGATTCTGTGACGTCACGTGCGAGCTGCTCTCCTATGTGTCATGTTATGTAAATTCCATAAAGTATAATTTTTTTCAGAAGAATATTAATTTTTTCTCCTGTGCTGTCGATATATCATCAAACCTATGTTTATATACATGCCTCTGTCAAATTGACCTATTCCTTAATCAAGAACCATGAAAAAAAAGACAAATTTATGGAATTTACAGACACAACACATGAGAGAGCTGCTCGCATGTGACGTCACAAAATCAAAACTTTGAATATTCATAACTTCGCTATTATATTGTTGATTTTCTCCAAACTTTTACTCATATTTTTCTTTTATTTTTCTGCATATTGTAAAACCAGTAAAATTCCAGGGTGAACTTCCCCTTTAACTGACACCAAAGTAAACCACTTTCCTACAAAGTACAAATGGTTCATTTTCCTGGAAGGTACTGCATTCCATCTGAGGTTGTTAACTCATTAATCAAACTTCAGAGATAATTGATGTACTGGAGTACCAGATGTGTATTTGAACAGAATGCCTGATCCATCATTTTACAGTACAATGTAGCACCTTGAAGAGGAGAAAGGAACCTTTTGTATTAACCCGTTGGGGACTGAGCCCAAATAAATTCGGGCTGACGTCTATGGGAAATGTGTGTTATAGCCAAATCAGCTCGTCTCCAACAGGTTAAAAACAGTTCAGAAACAGGGAGATCAACTTTATCATGTACAGGATGTGTGAAGAAGAAAAAAATGTCCGGAGAATATTATAAAGGAGATTCTTACAGTACAAAAATTTTTTGATGACATACTCCTCCCTTTTAATGACATCTAATGCCAAAATGTTTGTGTTTCCTGATTTTGGAGTACATTTGTACATGTACTGTAGCGGCAGGGCTATATATTTTAGTTATATGCATTTTATACTCATACATGTATAGGCCTATGCAAGTCTATGCACAGTAGCAAGGGGAAAAGTAAAAAGAACAAACAAAGTTTATGAATAGATTGTAAGTAGCAAGTTTAAGATGATTAAAAACAGTGTTCTCTTTGTGCTCCTTGTTTGCACTGCCCCTGAAGTAGATACTTCCAGTGGGGGTTGAGGCGTTGCCTCTTAGAACAAAGAAAGTTACATCAGAAGTTTCAGTAACGCCCAAAGTGAGCAGTTAAGAAAAGTTATCTTCCCGTTTAAATTGTGAAATTCCCCAGGATTGCAAACAGTTGGTAAGTTAAAATTGCATTATTATTCCAGTTAAAATATGTACTGACATATATGTCACAATTCTAGGTTCAATAATTAATTTGTAGTTTCAGTATTTTTAAGCTCAAAGTTGGGTGATGGAATTGGCATATATGCCCCCCATCAATCATTATTATATACTTCATGTATACTTGTTACACAAACCAATAGACAGTGGTTAGAGTTATAAGCAAGATTCATATATGTTAGAGATATTCTCTATTCTTATATTTCTATATTATTGTGTGCTTATATTCAGAAGCTTTTCATGATTTGATTGTATTTGGAATTATCCTCTTGTATTCATTATCGGAGAGTGATTATATATTGAAATCATTATGGTTCCATATCACTGATATTGTATTGGGTTATTGGAAGAACTTGTACATATGTGTATATTATTCAGTTTCATTATTACATCGTATATTAATCATTTACACTTAAGGTGTTGCTATGAGAATATAGTTCAAGAAGCTATGATTGAGAATATATGCTTGGGTGCACGCACACACCCAAGGTCTTTGTTAGGGATGTTTGGACACTGCGTTCATACGCTACTTAAGTGTTACCAGATCAGGATTAAAGTTAATACCGATTTAACTGTAGCTAAGTTAAGATCATTTGAGTTTCATTGTTTGAATTAGTTTAGGAATCACATATATATGATTCTTCATGGTTGATAGTTATTTAGCCAGGTTCTTATTGGTTAATTGTTTGTGATATATTTCTGTAAATATACTCTTTTATGTAGTTTATTCACTATTTGCTTTATAATTCCAAAAGACATTAATTATCAGGGATTATGTTATGGTCATTAATTTACATGCATTCATTAAGCATTAAGTTTATATTAGATATATTCAGATTCTAATTCTGATAGCTATGGTTAACTGTTTAATTACCAATCTAGTAATTACATTTGTTTATGGAATATCAGACTATATTTATATTCCACTCGATTTATCACAATATAGATACATTATGATTTACAATATCATAGATTGCATTAGTATATTTAAGACTAATTCATTTAGGTATATTAATTCGTTGTTTAGTTTAATCATGTTAGATTATGTTGTTGTTGCTGTTGTTGACAAATGAATATTAACAATTTGTTTATGCTTTATTTGTTTGTTTCAGCAAACCGCTACCGCTACTGTACGCTATTTGAGACGCTATTTTACGTATGCTATATCTGTTATTTGCTACGCCAAGTCGACGTTGTAATTCAGATTAGCATTGATGAAAGAAATAAACAGAGAAGAAGTTAAAGCTGTTGTTTCGGGACTCATCATTCTTAAGAGCGTGTTTGAACTTAGCAATTAGAGAACTTTCACCTGTAGCTCTTTGAAGAAGCTACATGTACAGTAGAGAAATATGCAGCCCTGGCTTAATTTATTTATTTATTTTTTTTAATATGATTATTACTGAGTAAATTAAGTTTATTATGAAAGTGTGACTTCTCTTGAGGATTAATTTGTAAAATTCACAGAAATAATAACCTCAGAAAAATATCAGCTTGTGCAATTCAAGTTTTTTTTTGTCACCATGGATAGCTTCTCTGAAAAAAAAAGGTGCTGTTTATGGTGACTGCCATACACTAATGTATATAGACTATATACGCATGTTACGTAGTGTACTCAATCCATACACTTGAGTGAGAAAATATTATACAATATAACCGAGTAAGGTACATGAATGTAAAAAGATGAATTGATTTAATGTAGATTTGAATCACTTTTGGGAACTTGCACAACATTGGAGATCAATAGATGAAAGTGCAGTGTACACTGGGTAGCGAATCTGCAACTGCAAACATTCGTGATTGACAGAGTAAATAATTACATTGTGGTCATATGGACAAGTTTGTGAACTCTCTTCGATCAATAATGTACAGCATATCAAATTCTCATGTTCATATTTGGGTACTTCATTTGATTTACAAAGTAGGCCTATAAATTTGTAAAAAATTGCAGTGAGCAATATTCAAGGGGAAGTTCACCCCGGGTTTAAATTGGTTTTGAAAAATGCAGAAAATTAAAAGAAAATTATGATTGAAGGTTTGAAGAAAATCAACCAAAAAATAACAAAGTTAGGAATATTTAAAGTTTTGATTCTGTGACATCACGTGCGAGCTGCTCTCCTACATGTACATGTGTTATGTACTGTAAATTCCATAAAGTGTCATTTTTTTCAAAAGAATGTTAGTTATTTTACCTCTGCGGTCAATATATCATCAAACATATGTTTATATAAAATGTTGTTTTTAGTTCATAATGTGAATATTTACACCAAGTCTGATTTGTACAGTATAAATTGTAAACATGGTACCAAAAAAAAAATCTTAAATAATTAATTATTGCAAGCACACATTTACCGATTTTCCTTTGTGGGCAATATGGGGTGCTTCATGTACATTATGCATTATTAGGCGCTGCTGCACTAGCTCGAGCTAAAAAATAGCGCGCTAATTGGTGTATTGGGGAAAAACCCAGAAAAAAGAAACCAGTCCTGGACTAGCTCAAGCTATTTTAAAATTTCGCATTTACGACCAGACGTGACCTTGAACAAACAAGCCCGATTGTATTGCGTAACTTGTAACTACCGCTAGCGTATACACGCACAGGTGCACGATTTCGGATTTATCTTGAGCTACATGTAGTGCAGCACCGCGCGAAATACCAAAACCGCAAAACAGCTCAAGTTTTTTTGAAAAAACCTAAGATGACTCGGGCTTGGATTTCCTCCAATTTAGCGCGCTATTTGACCACAAAGTCGGATCTGCTCTGATCGAGCTAGTTCATCAGATCACAATTAGCGCGCTATTTGAAATAGCTCGAGCTAGTGCAGCAGCGCCTATTGAATATGAAGCAAATTTTTATACACATTACATTGTACATGTACATGTATGGAGCAAGATGCTACATATAGGCCTATCTATCTGATCACTTTTATCATGCAGTGCACAATATGATGTACATGTAGAAGATATACCAATGATAAACACAGTATGCAATCACATGTAGTCTACAATCAGAGACTCCAGTTTGACACTTGACCAATACCCTGAGGCCTTACGTGTCTTTGAGGCTAGTCTTGTGAAATGTAGAATACCATGAATAATATTTCACAGTAACCTGGTAATGAGGCTAGGCTCAATAAGGGGGAATAATCAATGTATTTCACATCTACATGTAGGAAGGTGTTTAGTCTGCAGTTACAGACTTCAGTTTGATACTCGACTCTTGTGCTATATCATGAATATTTTTTTTTCAGTAACCTGGTAATGAGGCTAGGATTAAGGGGGAGTAGTAATGGTATTGCACACTGAGGTGTTTTCCTTGGTTGTATAAATATCCCTAATTTAATGACTGGGTACGCAATGAACATGTACAAGAAGGCCTATCTATCAGTATGCATGGAGGAAAGCCTTCTTTCCTCTATGATAATGTAGGCCTATAATGTATTATACGGAAATGCTGAATTCAGACCTTGTGTTTGGACAAATGTAAGATTTAAAAACAAGTACTGGCATAAGCCAAGTTTTTTGTGTACAGATATTTTTGTGATTTTGTACTACATTGTAGTCTGGGAAGTTCGCAAGTAGATAATTTTGAGAGTTTTTTGATGTCTTCTTATGTGTTGAAGTTGAAGATGAAGATAAAGAAGAAGATAATTTGATAAAGAAATAAAAATGACGAGGTTATGCACTATAAAGCAATAGGATATTCGTTCATGAGCCAATATTCTAAAAATTTGTCTGTTTCAATTATGAAATTTATTTGTTCACACATATGTTACATATAAAAGTCATAATGTACACTGTATGGAAACCAGGAACTCCAAGTTTCCCAGGAAGCGTTGACGATGTAATTTCTCTTCCTTGAGCTTGATCGGTCTAATGAAGGAGTATCCTAAGTGGTAATCCTAATTGGAAACCAATCTAGGAATTATGGACAAAGCCATTATAGGAGGAAACGAGATGGATTGGATGAGACTAAAGGAGGAGGATGATATTTGGAATAAGAGTGTGACTTGAATATTTACCTAAGTGTGATTCTAGTGGTTGAATGCTGTAGGCTGTACAGTACAAGTAGTTTTATTTTTGGAATTGGCTTACAATATGATGTACCGTACATGCATGCATTCTGTAGTGTACTTCATGAGTGTATTTTCTTGTGACTACTGTAAACGTGGAAATATTCGCGGTACATTTATTTTCGCGGATTTCGCGCAAAGATCGTTCGGCGCGAATTTAAAAACACGCGAATATATGAGCATGAGTTCTTATGCATGCTTTGAATGGGGTTAATTGCGTTCGTACATAAATCCAGCGCGAATTTAAAAACCCGCAAATATGTTTTGCGGCCTCTAAGCGCGAAAAATTAATCGCGCGAAAATAACAGCAAATACAGTATTACATGAACGTACTTGACAGTGTACATTGTTGATGTACCTACAGTACATTGTACATTGCAAGTTACAACACAATTTTTAAAATCTCGTTTGATGTTATAGATTTTGAGATATGATTAGTTTTCTACAAACAAGAAACATCCATTTTGCAGATACATTGTAGGTGTATGTGTAGCCTACTTGTAATGTTGGTATAAACACAGATAGAATTAATTATCATTGGAGAAGAACTCTGCTTTAAATAACTAGCAGTTCAAGGTTATTAATACATGTAGATACATTTGATTCACGCTAATCCACTTACCCGTAACAATTATTGTATTGTTGTAGTGCAGTCAATGCAATTTATTATCAAATGGTTAATGGCTTTCAATAGTACAATGGATTCGCTTTTTCTATTGATTTGAGATGGATAATAATTGCATATCATTGTCAAAAGCAACATACACGGCTGTGAATAATGAGAGGGAAGGCTGGGTGTTAATACTAACAATAGTTTCTGAACATTGGTAAATTTAGAATTGGAAAAGGATGTCTGGCTTCAAACATGTACCGGTAGGCAAAGTTTTATGACATTTAAAATTTTTTGGTTGTTACTAACTAGTCTGCAAACTTACAAATATAGTCCCAACAGCATGCACCCCAGGATACAAAATTGTGTAGGGGCTCGCTGCTTTAAAATCAGTGTACTACAATGTAGTTTTGTACAGGCCTGTAGTCCACATATCATACATTGCACATTGTATCTATTTCCTTAATTTCCGTACAAACACTGTGATCAATTAACCTGCAAGTGATTACATTCTTATGAAAGAATGTCATTACTTCTGGAATGTTAATATGTTTTGATTCTGCATATTTAACTTAAATGTCTTATTACTGGCAAAAATAGCCAGTTAAGCAATTATTTACATATTGTAGATTACAGGAACATAAAATAGCAAATACCTGAGCTCTGTAATGTGTACAATGTATGTTATTACATGTACATGTATTTTGAACAATTATCATATGAAGTGTACCTTTTAGCATACATGTATTATGACGAAGCTACATTTATTGTAATCAGCGAATTCACCAATATTCTTTAAAATTATGAAAATAATGTGAAAGGGCTCTCACAATATTTTTTTTCTCCTTTTCCTTTTCCACAAAAGATTTTTGCCTTTAAATGAAAAAGTGATCAACAAATTATGACCTACACGTACATGTACTTGTATTACTGTACAACTTTCATTGTGAATGATGGCATGCATGATCGGCATGTAAGGATAGATATCATTCATTGTCTTCTCCACACAAATAAAAGAAGAAACTGTACATCCAGGTGATACAGGTTATTATAAAATTACACAACAATTTCATTATAAAGCATCAAAGTATAATAGTATACAAACAGCCATAAGAAAAACAAGGAAGAAAGAGAAGAGAAAGGAGGTAGTGAGGTGGAGATGAAGAATATAATTTTAAAAAAAAGAGAGAAAAAAAAAAGAGGTACATTGTTGTAAAGTGAGAAACACAAACAAGAAGCAGTTTTTTTAAAAATTAAGAAATAGAGATTAAGCAGAATGCACAGGTACATGTACATTGTGTGAGGGGTAGCAGGCGCGGATCCGGCATTGGCTCTGACAAAGGATTTGGTCATCCCAATTGTATAAGGACAATAACGGCTTTATTATGCTTCGGCACGGGCCAATACAATCCATTGCCGGAGCTGATACTGCATCCTCTATTGGATGGAAGAAGAGGGATATGAGCAGAAATAAAGAAATCTGTGGAAATTCTTCCATTCATGAAGCTTCCTAAAAGAACATGAACTGTCATATGTTACAAATAAGTTCAATTTTTGTTATTCTCTTTTTGATGGGGGGGGGGGCAAGATGGGTGTCGACTGGCTAGGGTTTGCTCTTGCCCTCTTCCTTGTCACATTTGGTCTATGAGCAGAATAAAAAAATCTGTGGGAAGTATTCCATGAAGCTTCCTAACATCACATGAAAATATTGATAAATTTATTCTTTGTTGTTCTCTTGTTGACAGGGGGGCAAGGTGGGCGTCGGCTGGGTAGGGCTTGCTCTTGCCCTCTTCCTTGCAACGTTTGGTCTCAGCTACCCCTTGGTTCTCATAGCATGCTTCCTAGCTTTTGCAGTGGGGTGAGTTTAATATTGTGCAATAGTGATTATGTCATTAAATACCCATGTAAGTTTATAATAATAATAATGATATTCTCTATTATACATGTAGATGCGCATTACATAGGCATTAACCCGTTGTATACTGAGAACTTTTTACAAAGCCGAATGAATTGTGATTGTCAAGGACAAGAAATTGTTTTCATTTAAAGGTGAATCAAAGACAGTTTTAGATAAATCAATGTCAGATAATTTAAATTACCCGGTATTTTTATATGTTTATACAGTCATGAGTGAAATAAACGATCGACAAGAGGGATGATCTGTGTTTCTTCAGCCCGCATACTTAGTATACAACGGATAGAGATGATAAACATATTTCATAATATTAGCAAATTTACACTGACATTAGAAAATGCATTTTCGAATCTCATTTTTTTGTACAAAAGCTACAGCATGTCAAACATAATTTTTCAAAGTTTGGAACTGTCTGCTGAAAAAAAACCCTTTCCATTTCAGGGGGGGGGGGGGGGGTGGAGGAGATGTTCAGGTACATGTACATGTACATTGGTGTACAATGTATGTACTTCCATAGAAACAATATTAACTCATCTTTGATAATCAAGTACGTATAGCCTTACAATCTACTCTGGCCTTCTATACTTGCTTTTTTTTCCATATTACATTTATTTGCCTCTCTCAAGTTGTGCTGCTGATATTTTTAATAATAATAATATTTGGCCATTTGCATCATGCCAGCTCTGTCAGATTAGACACTTCTGGCGCCCTATTATATTGCCCCCATTACTATTCCCAAATTAGACTTTATTTTTGTATTTGATCTTTTCATTTAGGTGTCTGACTTGCAGATCAAACATTTTGTCTCATTGACCTGTAAATATTTGCGCATGTGATGTGCATACAGTGACGACATGCATGATGATATTTGCTCTTGTTTCTTCTGATGACAACCAGAACAACATTAACCCTTTAGCACCTAGAGACTGTGTGAAAAGTGTCAGTTTGCTCACTAGCGGAAAGTGCTATGCTGTGTTTCAATCAAGTTTTTTCAATAAGAATTGCTCTTAAAACATACTTTTTTGTGCAGAATTGGACAGCACACATCCAAAACAAGTATGGTTATGTTTCATTACATAGTTCTGATATTATCTTAACTATAGCGTTCTAAAGACAGGGGCGGTTTGGGGCGGTTTAGTGAGTAAGCTGAGGGGCGGTCTCAGGCGGTTTAGGTGCTAAAGGGTTAAGACAACATGTTGTGTGATTTCATGTTCTTGGACAGCAAGAATTGCTTTGCTGGAAATTCCATACACTGTTTGAATGTTTAACTACATTTACATGTACATATAGAAACTTTAGATTTTAGATAATTTACGCTGGTAATTCCAGGGATCAACACTTTACAATAGGCTGCTAAACTTTTGGCCCCTTCTACTTTTACATGTAAACCAGAATGTTCAAAAAATAAAATA
The DNA here is from genome assembly GCA_940671915.1 of Paracentrotus lividus. Classification (NCBI taxonomy): domain Eukaryota; kingdom Metazoa; phylum Echinodermata; class Echinoidea; order Camarodonta; family Echinidae; genus Paracentrotus; species Paracentrotus lividus. The sequence continues at coordinate 22,131,781 of CALNVZ010000641.1, read as the reverse complement.
AAGTAAGTACAGTAAAGTAATTATTGTAAAATGGAAAATTTAATAAACATACATATTTGTATGTTGAATAACCAGCCTGTGCCTGGTAACATATAAGAGTAAATGAATTACTAGTGATAGTAGCCAATAAGGATCCTTATTGCATAGATTCCTTGCCTACAAATCTCACTGTGGACCAATCAGAATAGTTGTTTCAAATTTGCAACTGACAGGAACACTTCATTTTACAAGGCACTTGGGTGAGATGGGATAGAAGGATTAATTTGCTTCTAAGACCCAAAATTCAATGACTGTGATACACTGTCTGTGTGCACATTGTACAATGTAGTTTATGACCAGGGGAGCATTTCGTCAAAGGACTTGTCTGACATTTTATCTGACAAATTTGCTCTCAGCCAATCAGATGCAAGCATTTCAGTAGCTTATAACAGTTTGTCGGATAAAATGTCCGACAAGTCCTATGATGAAATGCCCCCCAGGTATTCTGTATGAAAGTAGACATGAAATCGAAAGTAGAATCACACCAATTTATTTTCATGTTCTTTGCAATGACTAGGGCTGCATGGGTTGTGTACAGTGGACCTGGAGCCTCAGATTCGGCGGCCATCTTGGATTCAATTACCCCGGCAACCCAGCTACGGGAAAAGAGCATTGGAGGGAGACAGGTTCGTAATTCACTCAAACCTGTCCCAAACCTATCTCAAACTCCTTCCAAACCTGTCTCAAACTCGTCCCAAACCTGTCTCAAACTCATCCCAAACCTGTCTCAACCCTCCCAAACCTGTCTCAAACTCCTCCCAACCTGTTTCAAACTCCTCTCCCAACTGTCTCAACTCCTCCAAACCTGTCTCAAACTCTCCCAAACCTATCTCAAACTCCTCCAAACCTGTCTCAAACTCCTCCCAAACCTGTCTCAAACTCCTTCTCATTTCCAACCTGTCTCAACTCTCCAAACCTTGTTTTCCCCCCAACCTCCTCCCAAACCCCCCCCTGTCCTTCAAACTCCTCTCAAACCTGTCTCAAACTCCCTCCAAACCTACAATGTATCTCAAACTCCTCCCAACCTGTCTCAACTCCTCCCACAACCTGTCTCAAACTCCTCCAAAACTATCTCAAACTCCTCCCAAACCTATCTCAAACTCCTCCCAAACCTATCTCAAACTCCTCCCAAACCTGTCTCAAACTCCTCCCAAACCTGTCCCAAGCTCCTCCCAAACCTGTCTCAAACTCCTCCCAAACCTGTCTCAAACTTGTCTCAAACCTGTCTCTTGGTATTTGCCACCATGGTTGTGCATGAATATGATAAAACTAAAAAAGGGTAATAATCTGACTAATTTCACTGTGCATTGTGGATAGTTTCCATGACAACAAGGGTATTTTTTTTTGTTTATTGGGATGAAACATCAGTCCAAGCATACAATGTATTCTGCTACAAACACACTTCACATTGTTTGATTGATTTTTCTGACGCATGGAAGGGGTGAGTCCTACCCTGTCATAAATTCTAATTTTACCAAAAAATAAACAAAACAAACAAACTAAAATCAAAGAAAGTAAATTTTTAACAGGTTGTAATTTGATTGATTATGAAAATATTTTTTAGACCAGAATAGCACAAGTGGAATTGTACTACAGAATAAACTAAATCAAAACATCCTTAACTGGAACCAGCATCTAGACATCTAAAGCCTTGGTCACAAAAGGCATTACAAACGATTTTCTGGCCATTTTGTAAGAATTTCATTTCTTAAGAAGGCCGTACAAAACCACCATTATAGCATCATAAGTACAAAGATTGGTCATTGGTCTTGTCCAAGATTTTTTTCAAATTTGTACAAACTTTTACAAGCTCCAGAACTCCAGAGATTTGTATGAACGTATTGTTTGCCCTAGCTTAAAGTGACAGATGATGCCCTTAATTGCCTGGCTCTCAGAAGTGTACCTGTCACTATAGCTGCAAAATGTCATATTTGCAAAGAAATAGTACCTTACATGTACTATCAATTTCTCTTTTTCAAATCAGAATGTGGAAAAGATGCAAGTGGAGCCAAGGCAGTATAAGAGTGACAAGAGACTGACAGGAGCTAGCATCATTGATGATCAACTTCAAGAAGTAGGTTGAAATCCTTTCAGTTTAATTCACTCATTCATCCATTCTCATATCAGATTAATAATAAAGTGAAATTATTGTTCTAGTCATGATATTGAAATGCAGAAGACACTGTCTAAAAGTGCTTTGGAAAGGTTGATAACAGTTTAACCTATAAAGCATTATTGTGTGCCGTGAGGTTTTGGAAGCACCAAAATGATAAGAAATCTAATTTTGCTGAGAGTCACATGCACTTACACAGAAATGGATATATGGGACAACACAAAATGTTGGGACCCAAACATTTCAGCTGTTTGGGCATTTTTGGTTTCATTTCATGACTATTAGGGCAATTGAATAGCAATCCTTCACATGGACCTTTTTACTATGATATTCTTCATATAAAATAGCAATAAAATAAAAGGAAAGCTCAAAATTATTTTTTCCATCTTTCCCACTACACTTATTCCTTTTAGCTTTTTATGGCTACATCACTAGGCTACATTTATGCTACAAGGTTGTCTCTCCTTACATGTGTCTTGCTCGCATGTTATTATCTTGAGAACTATTTCAGATTTAATTCCAAACTTGGTGATAATACATATAAAGCTATAGGAAGGGGATCTAACTAGATTTTGGAGTAATTATGCTCAAAGGTCTCATCAGTTAATTTATTAAATTATGACTTTTATCAGCAGGGTCATGTACATCTACATGGATTGGAATTAAATTTTTTGTGTATTCTGTTGGATGCTGTTCTTTTTTTTACAATTTACATCAGCTAATATTTGGTTTTATTTTTTTGTAATAATAATCATTATTCTTTGTTGTTTTATTGACAACCAAATTTAATTGGGAATATGTTTTGTAGGACCAAACGGAAAAGGCTAAGAAATCTTGTCTGTATGGGTATGTACATGTGAACTTAACTGACTCTCTGTGGTTCTGGAGGTCCATTATTATCTTAACAATAATGAGAAGATGCATCAAATGCATTTTAATCAATTATTTTAGGGTCACAATGTACCCTATTTGTCCTAGGTTGTGTTGCTGGCTCTATGTGACTGCATGTACATGTATGTGCATCCCTGGTACCATAAACTCACAAACCATGAGCAGTTCACATATAACATCAAAATCTATTAATTTTCATAAGATGTCTATGTAAATCTTTTTTATCCTAGGTTGCATGCACAATGTACATCTACATACGTTGCTGACTCTGCATGACTATGTGCACCCTGGTACTATAAGATCACCAACAATTAACAGTTCACATCAATAATTTTATATCTTTAAATCTCCATACAATGTCTGTGAGCTTGTACAAACATCCATTAATCTCCATACAATATACATTATTGTACATCTAGGTTGTTTTGCTGACTCTGCGTGACTATGTGCATCCCTGGTACCATAAACTCAGCAATGATGAGCAGTTCACACATGAAATACGACAGGTTATACAGAGTATCATCATATCAGTGGCTACAAAGTAAGAATATAATTTATCAAAATATAGAGGTTCAATATTATGGCACTATTGTATGGTCAAGTCAAGGGGCCGAAACATAAACTTTTAGTAATTTGCACTATGAATTTTAAAATAAGAAAAAAAAGAATCAAACAATTTTTGTGTATTTTTAAATGGACATACAAGCAACACATGGAAAACTCTACAAAAAGTCAAGGTAATTGTTGTTAATTGTCAATTTGGCAATAAAAAAATATGATACAAACTTAATATTGCCATTGTGTCTCCCAGCAGACAATATTTAAAATATCTTTGCCCTGTCAGTACTTTTCCTTTAAATTGAAGATGCTAGTACTAGATGTTCGTATGTTACATTTTGGCCCTCTGTTACATTTATGTAACAATGTGTCGTGTTCATCCAAGCGTAAAGACATACCACACAAAAATGGTACCAGAAGATGCGGGAGGAGTTACTCTTTCGGAATATGTAAAATAATTTAAGATGCTAGTACTAGATGTTCGTATGTTACATTTTTACCCTCTGTTTCTCAAAACTGATTTGATGTAACATAGGAACATGTAGTACTAGCATCTTCAATTCCTTTTTGCTTTGACAAAAAATAGCAAAATCCCAATTGTCTGGGGATTATGTATGTTGTGTCTCCCCAACAGACCAATATTAGAAATATCTCAGCCATTTGCTCTGAGAAAATGATTGCAAAAGCCTACCATGTAATTTGTCTGGGGATAGCAGCTTATTTTTTTGTTTTTTGTTATTTTTTATTTATTTTTTTTTTTTTTATTTTTCTCTTTCTCAATGGCCACTTTTTTGATCAATATGCCTTTAAAAATTAAAAAAACACGTATGAAGTTTTTTGGTTCATCAGTAGTATCTCTTTGTGTAATTTATGTTTGAAATCAAAAGTATCTTTTACAGTAACATTCATTTCTTTGTTCTGAAGAACATGTAATAATTTTGTCAATTCAAATTTGTACAAAATTGATTTCGAGCTAAGAGAATAAAAGTACACATTCGTATTAGTTTGTTGTTTGAAAAAATAAAAAATCATTTTTACAGTTATGTCGGAAGTTTTTGTTCTGAAGAACCATGTATAATTATTTGTCATGTATTATTTGTTACAACAATGATTTCTGACTAACGAAAATAATGTACACTGTATTTGTAGTGTTTTTGTTGTGTTTATGCAAGAATTGTTTACATTTGTCATTAATGAATCTTTGACAAATATGGTTCTTGATTCTTTTGAGAGAAATAATAAAATTTATTACAATAACAAAAAAAGCTTAATTATGTTTTGGCAAGTGGTCGATAAAATTTTTGAAGGATGCAGAGTCCTGTACATCTGCCTGCTGTAGTGATAAAGAGTCAACCAATCAATGTGCAAAATAAAGGATCTTGTTGCATTAGGTTTCTTCATTAAAGAAGTCTTACTCTGAAGTATTGGGTATCAAATCAAAATGGATTGTTTCAAATTTGCAATAGATCTATAACATTAAGTGGCACAAAATCACTCAACAATGGGTAACCA
>CALNVZ010000641.1:22096111-22120854 GCA_940671915.1 Paracentrotus lividus | reverse complement strand
TTCATTTGTCTCTCAATATACACAATGCAATGAACCTAAATTTTTCATCATATTTACAGGATTTTTGACATCTACTGACCTCTGACCTGTCATGACTGTCACCTCTTGTGCTCCTAAATGTTAATTTGCCTCAGTATCAATATAATTTAACTCCCCAAGTTTAGTCAGCATTCCTCATGTAAAACAAAACAAATTTCTCATCTTTTCACAGGTTTCTTGACATCTACTGACCTCTGATCTTTGACCTTAATATGGTTGTCACCAAAACCATATAAATTCATGCCTAAGTATCAATAGAGGCTAAAGTTTGGGTGACAGTTCTCTATAGTAGATCTCGAGCTGGCCATAGGATAAAAGAAATTTCTCATCATTTTCACAGGATTTTGGATATCCATTGACCTCTGACCTTTAACCTTCAAATATTTTACTAACAAAATTAAACTAAGTTTGGTTTACATACCTGTACTGGGTTTTAAGTTATGCCTAGGATAACGGCAATTTCTTTTCATTTTCACACGTTTTAGACATTATTGACCTCTGACCTTTGACCTTCATATGGTTACTACCAAAACCTGCTAATCTTACTTGCATATTGTTATACATAATTGATCACAGTTCTGTTAAGTATGCTTTACTAATTTTCAAGTTATAAGTGAAAACAAACATAAGATTACATTATTTCGACATGATTTTAGGCCAAAGGTGACCTTTATTGACCTTTGACCTTTTGACCCTTTACACCACTCGAAATCTTTAGGACTTTTGATATGTTGTAGAGGAGATTTTACTGATTAAGATACATGTTTCATATTTTGTGAGGTTGAACCATATTGACTGTATATATAGTTGTATGTTAAGTTATGCCTAGGATAACGGCAATTTTTTTCATTTTCACACGTTTTAGACATTTATTGACCTCTGACCTTTGACCTTCATATGGTTACTACCAAAACCTGCCCCTCTTATTTGCATATTGTTATACATAATTGACCACAGTTCTGTTAAGTATGCTTTACTAATTTTCAAGTTAGAAGTGAAAACAAACATGACATTACATCATTTTTACATGATAAAAGGCCAAAAATGACCTTTATTGACCTTTGACCTTTTGACCCCTTTCCACCACTCGAAATTCTTAGGACTTTTGATATGTTGTAGAGGAGATTTTACTGATCAAGATACATGTTTCAGATTTTCTGTTGCAATTAGTGTGAGGTTTGAATTGAATTGAATTTTGAATTGAATTGAATTTATTAACATCATCAACACAACACGTTATTATAACAATGCATAGGAAATACAATCTTACAAAAATGAATACAATGTAACAGAGCATAAATTATATGTATAGAAAATCAAAGTGTGATTGAACAGGAGAGAGAATGTGGAGATGTTAAATGGAACTAGAAGTTAGCACAAGTGCTAGTCGAGCCTAGTTCCACACGTATGGCAAGATATATTTGTTGGTTTTGTTTTTGCATTTTTAAATCTGCATATAAAATTTTGTTTCATTTACAAGTATTTACAAACTATTTACAAAATACTTGTTTTTTGTACTTAACACGTTTTAGATTCTATTACTAGCATTGGGAGTTAACAAAGGATAGAAAGAAGACTAAATGAATAAGTATGATATATATACATTCATAAGCAAAATGATATAGTTACGTAAGACGCATAACTGCTTAAGACATATGTTAAATCAGTATCAAAGAAATGTAGCATGCAATAATAAAATATTGAAACGTTCAAGGCAAGTTTATATTGACCTACAACATTAACATTGAAGGTGGATGTAGAGGTGTCTCTGAAAAGCTGATCTTGTTGGTTTTAATTTATACCAACATATATATATATATATGGTTGAACCATATATTGACTGTACTAATAACATCAGAAAGGAGATCACCTTGAAATGAAAATGACCAAAATGACGTACAATGTAGATGTCATGCAATTATGGGAATGAACATTCTAGCTCCCTGCTGGAAAAAAAGATATGTATCCATGGTAACCAATAATTGTTTTGTGATTGCCACTTTTTCAGATCGAAAGACGTGGATTGGCTGACGTATTTTACGAGGAAGACGGTGGACGATGTGGCCTCTCACGTTAGACTTTTCAGGAGTTCACAGGATAAACTTAGAGCTATCATCAGATCAGAAGGTCAGTTATTAACCCATGGACGTCTAAATGAATCACTTTCTGATCCTCAAATTGGCACCGTTTATATTTTCTTTCACTCCTTCAACCATTAAAACATTAAATAGATATTTAGTATAGATATAGATTAGGCTCTTCAGGAGTTCACAGGATAAACTAAGAGCTATCATCAGATCGGAAGGTCAATTATCAACCCATAGACATATATGATAGCCAAAAGGTCAAAATTCATCACTGTTTGATCCTCAAATTGGCATCATTTATATTTTTATTTCATTCCAGACCTATAACCTTAAAAAATAAAAGAAATAGATAAATAAATATCTCTTTTGATAAAGAATACAAAATACACTTAAAAAGTTTCTAATTTGAGTGTAGTGATTGTATATTTTTCTTTGTATTACCAATTTAGAGATTATAAGGATCATCAGATTGGAAGGTAAATGCGAATCAATTTCTATCGCAATAGAATGTTGCCATTGATGATTGAGACTATTTTGGAATTATTAAAAAAAACAACCTAAATTGGCAATGCAAAGAATCATAATTATCAAATCAATCTTTTCATACACAAATTTTTGTGTACCGGTAATTGCCTCCTAATTTCCATTCATAAATGTGGGGAGTGAATTTTATTTTTTATAAATGATATCAGAGTAAAAAAAAAAAAACATTATTGTGGCATTTTAAGGAAGAAAGACTTATTAGATCAGACCTTAAACAGTTTCTGCAAGAGTGTTAATATTATGCTTTGCTTTCATTGAGTTTTTTCAAAGGGAAAGCGATACAACGTAATTCAAGTTAGAACTCCTTTCCTTCCTGTACAAAGTCTATAAAAACTTAACACAGTGATCCTGCATATCTAATTAAAAATATTATGGAAAGAGAAAGCACAATGTACTGCAAATATATATTTGATTCCTTGACAAAATGCTATGCCTGAAATATCGTAAAATTGTATTTCTATGTTTCATTTCACATTGTATTCCTCTTTGCAAATGTATGTAATATTGATTGCAAATTTAGAACAACTTCTCTTATTGTTTCAGAGTGAAGCATTTATGCTACATTGTAAGGATCCTTATTAGATTTTATCAACTTATATTATCATCAACTCTTTATGTTACTGGGCATAGGAATAATAGAAGTCCATTAAGAGGGGAAATTTATATTGTGTACTTCTTAGAATTTTACGAACTTTCAGGGTAATCCAAGTCAAGTTTCCGTCATAATTGTCTTTTTCCACATATGTGGGGGTACCCTACTCACCTCAAATAGCATTATGAGGGCAAAAATACAATTTCCACCATTTACTTTTATTTAAAATGTTTCCAATTTGCAGTGTAATTAAAGCTTTCTTCATAATTGTCTCTTTCCAGAAACGGTGGCACCCCCACCTGACCTTGAGTCTATCTTCTTTGATCTGGAGATTGAGATGGAGAATGGGATCTGTCGAGACCTGGTCTGCACATCGGAAGATAAAGAAGCTGGTATGATTGAAGGGATACTGTAGTAATGGGAACAGGAAAGAAATTTTGCTGGCTATTGCTTAACCCTATTAAAACTGGGCTATTTCACCCCCTGTTTATACTGGGGGGGGGGGGGGAGGAGGGTCATTTTGACCCCCAGATACAATGTCTCGGCGGCGGAAAGTCAAATTGCCGCGAAATTTGCAAGCATGAGTATGGCACCAAACAGTAAGCTACGTATCATGCATGCGGCACGTTGAGAGTAAAAACCTTCAGAAGTGTTTCTTGGTAGGATTCTAGTCAAATATGATCAGAAAAGAGGCCTAGAAAACACAATTAAAAGTGTAATAAAGCAATTTAGGAATTAAGCAGTATTTTGTACACAAAAACATGCAAAATGTTGATTTTCATTCAATTCTGGCCTGATATGCGATTACATAATGTTACGTAACGCGACGACGGTACATCCAATTTTTTTGCACTTGATGCCAAAAGTTGCGGGACACTTGAAAGAAAAAAGGTCAGCAAACGCTGGTTCGCGATTTTTGCAGCGGTTGCGCGGCAGACGTGGTTTCCGTACAGCGGGGATCAAAATGACCCCCCCTCCCCAGTTATAATAGGTTTAAAATAGTTTCATATTACTCTTCATACATAAAAAGTTAAATGACATTGTATTTGTGAGAAATTGTGTGACATTCCTTTCTTGAATTCTGTTGATTGAAGTGTTTTTATCCAAGAGGGATGCTGTAAAGGTAAAACTCATCTATACACGCACTATTACTTTGCGCCTATGGGTTGGGCATTAGAACGCACCATGCTGTGTGTCATGGGCAAATGGAATTCACATTAATAGTTTTACATGCATGTACTACATGTGTGCCATGATCAAAATGAACAATGCCAACGACAAAGACAGACAAACTTTGGTTGTTTTTTTTTAATATTTCAGCCATTCCTGGATCAAATTTGTGTGATATTTGGCATCACATAGATAAACTAATGTACTTGTTTGCGTATTTCTCTTTTACAGAATATCTTCGAGCCATTTCTGAAATATTACTCTTTCTGCTGGTGCCCGATCAAGAATTCCACAGCAAACCATTATGCTATGTGATTCGAGAAGTGATAGCTAACGGAATGATCAAATCAATGATAGAACAACTCACAGATCCAGATTATATCAACCAATACATCATATGGATTGTAAGTAGATCATGAGGTTCTGATTTCGAAATTTTTCCTATTTTGCAGAAATCGAATAGAATTATGAATATCAACCACAAAAGCAAGTACAGCATAATCCTATATTGTAATCTGCTACATCACACCTTTTTTGTAGGCTATAGCATCAGGATTTGGTTATGAGACTTGCAAGCAGGTGCAATACATCAACGAAATAAAGCTTTTGATCCAAATTCAAAATGACTTTCGGTAAAAAAAATAATCTCCAAAAGATGCAATACATAATGATGCCTTTGCTTTCTGAATTAAATGCTGAGCCAAACAGACCTCACAGTCTTGATTTTTCAAAGGTAATACATTTTTAATACTCCTTTTTTTCTTTTTTTTCTTCTTTTCTATTTTAAACAATGTCCACAATTTAACATCTGGTTCCAATTTGATTTCACCTTAGAAGTCTCATGTACATGTAAATGTACATGCACTATTATTTTTATAATTCATTTATTTTTCCTACAGTGTAAAGACAGTACTTTCACAACTGAAGCCTTTCTACTTACGATAAAGACAGCTGCAAACATTGATGAACTGGAGGCCATGATTGGCATAGTCGACCACGAAATATATAAACAGCGATCACGAGATACAAACAGACTAATGAAAGATGGTATGAAAATATTGTGATATCTCAAACTTATTCATTGTAGCATGCAGGCATAGTAATAATGCTTTATTGAATTTTTACCAAAGAATGCCAAATGCTTAATCTTATGTTTCGGCTGTTAAAAGCTGGATTTGTATGTGTTGTATAAAAAAAAGAGAGATGATTTTGATCCCCACAAAAGATGAGATGGATTTGTTGTAAACTAGGGGTCAAATGACAAATAAATAAGCTTTGAATAAATTGTATTAAATGGAAAATGCTGTTGCCAGAACCAGGTTGATTACAGTTGTTGAGGTAGATGTGTTCAGATACTCAGATCCATAAAACAACATTCACCCAGCACGGGCAACACTTTCATTCCAGAATTATTGTTCTTCTTAAGCAAGTGTTTAGCCTTGAAGCTTCATCAGTATATTTTGAATACTAAATAAATGAACTTTGAATTAATTTAAACATAGGTATACGCATGTAGATGCCAAGAGTCAGTTGAAGAATCTGCTATTCTTGAGGCAAATGTGTTCAGATATAATCAGCAGAATAAAAAAATTACAGTCACTAAGCACATCCATCAGTTAATACTGACAATGTTATTCCAGACCAAATCCAAACAAACCATTAACTTGCAGGCATTGTCAGTAATGTAACATTTTTTAAAGATTCAGTTTTCATTTGGAGTTGGTCTTGCAGATATCTGGTCCTTCCTGCAGTGACTGAAGTTATAAACAAAAATTTCATTTTTGAATAATTGTTGGTTACGAATAGATGGTGTATATGCCAAGACAAAAAAATAAGAAGAAATCTTGCAGTTTTTGAGATGGATACAATCAACGCATTGTTTGAAACAAAATGAACGTATGATCCTTAAAAATATTAATTTGAAATTAATTTAAACAGAAGGTATTGATGCCAAGAACCAGCTAAAGAGCTTGCAGTTCTTGAGGCAGATGTGTTCAGATACTCTCAACAGAACCATAAAACAATTCACAGAGCACAGGCAGAGCTTTCATTGCAGAATTATTCTTTTGTTGAGAACAAAACTAGTATTAAACTTCCTAAATGAATGAACTGCTGAATGAACGAAGGAGTGTCTGAATACAATCAACTTATAAAGTTTTATTTTAAAAAATAAATGAATATAGTGTCTATGAAATATTCATTTGAAATTAATTCAAACAGAAGGTATCGATGCCAAGACCCAGTTGAAAAGCTTGCCGTCCTTCCGGCAGACACTATCAACAGAATCCTCAAATAGGTTCACTTATTGTATTCTATTGTATTCTGTAATTGTGTTTCTTGTTTAGCGCATATGTATTATAATCATGTATTTTGAATGATGAATAAATGAAATTTGAATTAATTTAAACAGAAGGTATCGATGCCAAGACCCAGCTAAAGAGCTTGCAGTTCTTGCGTCAGATGTGTTCAGATACCATCAATAGGATTCTGTCTGGTGAGGACTTGGATGCTGCAGAAGAGGTGGTAAGTTAAAGAGCTGGGGTAGTGGGCTTTCCTGGGGAGTGGATCATAATTTGCTAACCTCAGAATTTGTGAAAAGCACTTGTCTTGAAGCTAAATTTCTGAACCACAGCAAAACAACCTGTCCACTATAAACAGCTTCGGTATCATTGGGCTAGGGAATGTGAGATTTAATGACTTTACCAGATAGAGCGATGGGTGGAATACACAAGGCATTACATTAGGTCTGGCAGTGGTGATAAAAATCAGGTGATGGAAAACACCTGTTACTGGGTAAGCATCCATGGTGTCAAGTTACCCATGGATGCTCACTACTCACTGGCTTTAAATACTTGTTTTATTATTGTTATTTATTTCGGAATCACCTGTGCCTGGGAGGCAAAGAGTGAACTGAATCAGTGAAACAGGCTGATTTCTACTCCCTATACATGTATATCTGATCGGGTGTGCAGGTGGATCATTACTCTAAAGTTCCTCCCCCTACTCTTTTACAAATAGGGCAGTGGGTTATGTAAGATGCAAAGGTGATGACTCTACTCTACATGGGACCTCCTTTTTAAAGTCCTATTCAAGGGAATTTTTAAATCAATTAGTTATTTGTTTAATTCAGTATTTGGTTCAATTCTATTCAATTCAATTTATTTCATCATGAAAAGCAAACATTGCAAAAGAGGTACATGTACATGTATATTACAGACAAAAATCTACTTTACAGTGAAATATGTGATGCGTCACGTCGAAAGGAGAGACTATTCGCAATTTTTGAAATCCATTTTATTTGATATTATTGATCGCTGATCATTGCTTGAATTTGATATATAACCCGATTGTAAAGAGTAAATAGAAGTGGAGATATTAGCCTCTGACGCGAGGAGAATTGTGCTCTTGAAATCAAAATCAAGAGAAAAACGTCTGCGAAGTTTGACTTCCTTTGTACCCCGCCAGAAAAATAAGAACACTCTGTCACCGCTGTACTCACCGAAATGCCCTAGCAACCACTTGTTACAAAGGTGAAACGATTGACCAATGAGAGGCTGCATTCAGGTATACAGAAAATCGAACAATACTCGTCCGTCACGCATGATCGACCGGGCAAGCGCAGGCAAGCGGAAAAATAACGGCGATGTTCAATCTTCTCCAAAAAAAAAAAGAAGCTGAATTTGGTTAGTTGTTTTATATCTTCGTCAAATAAATGAAAACGTCATGCTCTTTCTAATTGTTTAGAAAAAGTCCGCTCTTTAAGAAAGTGTTTACCAATCCTGGCGCTAAATTAGTTAGAAACAAAACTATTTTAAAACCTTTTTTGGGTTTTATTCCGATGTTTGCGTGGCGTTCTTGAATGTCAATCGCGTACTCTAACATAATAAAGGCGAGTCATTTTGATCTGAACTCTGTTGGAAATTTTAAACATAATAATGGTCTATAGACTAAATTATTCTTGTACAGGGGCTTATGCATTTTGTTTATATTCTTTGAATAAGTATATGATAGAGATAAGCCTCCAAAAATGTTTTAATAAATTATTTGCGCTCACGAATGTATTTAGAATTTCTCTGATCACGTTTTATGAGTGGCTAGGTAGCTTAAGACATGAAAATAAAAACGTAAATGATTTGCTCGATCTCGTCTTTTATTGATCAAACTTGTTACAGTAATAAGAAGATATTAATAATTTTTAGAAATGAATCATTTAAGAGTAAATCGTATTTTGTTTCTCGTGTTTAGTAAACGCTACTTTCTTAAACACATTACTTTGTAAAATAAACTGCAGAAATTTGCTAGTAGCTATGGGTGTTATTCTCACCTCGGGAGACGTCTCCGCGACAGAATACAAATTTCGTCTCCGCGACGGATAAATAGTATTAGAGACGTCTCCGAGACGCTTCAGCGGCAATTTATGAAGAGAAATCCGTCTCCGTAATCAGGAGACGTCGTCTAAACTATTTATTCTTCGGGAAAAACAAAACTTCTATTCTTTTTGCGGAGACGTCTCCGCGACTCATGGAACACTTTATCTTTGAAAGCTATCTTTCTCTCTCTCTCTCTCTCTCTCTCTCTCTCTCTCTCTCTCATTATCTGTTTCTTCTCTTGCCCATTCTCTTCTTTCTTATGGCATTGCTATTTGGATCGGTAATTTGTTCCGATCGAGTTTGCAAAATTAAACTTAAATTGATAACGCAATTGATTTGGGTGTGAGGATTTGGATTGCCTATTTTTTGGTCAAAAATGGGCTTACGTTAAAAGCCCGGGGGGGGGGGGGGGGGGGGGTCACTCACCACATTATGTGTTACTCAAGCGGTCCCCGTGTCTCCGTCGACGCTTTAGTTAAATAGGGGGGTATTATACACCTACTAATCTCCCTCTCTCCTTCTCTCTCTCTGTCTCTTTTTTCTCTCTGGCCCATTATCTTTCTTTATATAGGCATCGCTATTTGTATCGGTAGTTTGTTCCGATCGAGTTTGCAAAATTAAACTTAAATTGATAACGTCAATTGATTTGGGTGTGAGGATTTGTCTTTATTGATAATAATATTCAAAATAGTAGCCAAAGGCTGAAAGACAAAATACATTAAAAAGGGTATATAAATATGAAAAATATGAAAAACAAATAAAATAATAATTTTAATAATTTTGTGTAAATTCTTACGGAACTTTTGTCGAAGTGAAGGGTGATATAGCGGAGACGTCTTCGCAACGGAATCGTTTCTTCGAGACGGATAAAAAGTTTATTCCGTCTTTATTCCGTCGAGGAAAAGTCTCCGAGATTATCTCCACGACAATTTTCAAAATTTGTTTACAAAAATAGCGGAGACGTCTTCGCAAAGGAATCGATTTTTCGCGACGGATAACGTTTATTCCGTCTTTATTCTGTCGGGGAGAAGTCTCCGAGATGTTTTCAAAATCTGTTTCAAAGCAGTTTCAGAGAAATGTCTCAAAGTAGTATCCGTGATCATGAAACGTCTCGGAGACGTCTCCGCGACGTCTCAACAACTCGTCTCAAACTTGTTTCTAAGCCGTCTTAAAGTTGTTTCAAAGTAGTTCCCAAAAGTGAGATACCGCGCCAGTTATAAACTAGATTGATTTGCCACTCCCCCCCCCCCCTTAGCTCATTGGTTTCCACATAATGCAATATCAACCATTCTAAAACCATATTTTTTTTTTCAATTTTAAATTAGCATCTCTTACGCGTCTTAAGACTTTAACCTAAATACTTGTATCAGAAGTATTATGATCACGTACCTCTTTTGTGTGCTCTATGTTTCCCTGATGGAACCAAATTGTTTATAGGGAGGTTTTAATTTCCATCAGGACAACAGATATCGCGGCCCCTAAAATAAAATGCTGAAATTAACAATCATTTGGATCCAGATAGCTAAGTCAAGCAATAAGTAGCTTTTCCCCACATAACCCCCCCCCCACCCGATTGTTAGATTTGACATTCGTTGCGTGCTCCGCTATCCGGATGAAACAGCTTTATTCACAGCAGGTTGTGTGGCATCGCACAGCTGAGTGCAGCTAAAGAGGATTTAGTTCGCTATTCGCTCACAAAAACGAAACAAAAAGCCAATAGAAATCACACAACACATGACCGTGAACGTCTAACAAACAAAGCCATGCGTTGCTAAGGGCGGAGCTAACGGAGAGGGGAAATGAGCGTGGACGTGCGCTTGTATGTCGGGAAAAAAAAAATTATGACCGAAAAAACACTCGCCGAAAAACTGCTTTTTTACCACTTCCCGTATATCATTTTCACTCATTTTTTTTACAGAGCAAGATGAAGCATGGTAGAACCAGAAAATAATTAAAAAAAATTTCCTCCAAAATTTTGAGTTTTTTATTAGTTTGTCGATTTACTCGGATCTTTGATCTGCGACTTCTCTCTCATTTCGACAAGACGTATCACATATGGTTTGGACCGGTAAAGCTATTTAAACCAAATTCATTAAATTTATTCCAATCCCATTTTAATTGAATTTTTTTAATAGTATTAATTCAATTCACTTCAATCTTGATCCAAATCAATGTTCAAAGCCATTTCAATTAATTTAGGAAGTATTTAGATTGATATATATTTTCAAAGCAGTTCCATTGTTTATGCAATTTGGTTGTCAGTTTTATTCTCGTTACATTTTATTATAATTGATATTCTTGTTTCTTCTTTGTTTATTCTTTTACACTGTGTGTCTATCCCCAAAAAATGTTCACAGCCAAAACTCATTAAAATTGTTTACCCATATTATTCATGAAGTAAAGAAAGGATAGGATAGGAAATGGGGATTTTTCTTTATTAAGCTCTTAAATTCAGGTGAAAAATAATGATTGCAGCGCAAGTGCTTATTGATAATTATTTGTATTTGTATTTGTATTTGTATTCATTCAATCCTTTCGTACAGAAATTTGGTTTGCAAATGCTTAGGGTATGTATGTTACATTGATTGCACAATACAATTTGGTTTTGAAGGCAATTTCAAATTGTTCATTGCATAGATGGAATATAGTTTGCAAAGTTCATACATGTATCTTGGTCTTGTTGGCTTTCCTTAATTCATTACCCCCTTCTGAGATAGTAAAATTGTAGCAGGTGGCGTATACTGTTCTATCTTCATAGCATTTTTAAAAATATTATTATTATTATTTTATTTTTTTAAAGGTTTAAATGTTCATGTTCATATATTAAATTTAGCAAGGGGTAATTTAAATTCCATCTAGTTAAGTATCCCAGTCTCTGTTTTGGACAGCAAGATAATTTTAACCAGAGAATTTTGCAACAAGTCTGATTTTTTTAAAAAGAATTTTTGATGGCAGTTTTAATGCAATTTTAATGAATTGCAAACATTACTGTATTCATTATGTACATGTTCATTCTTGTATTTTGCAAAATTCTTGAAAGAAAAGTGGCTGAGAAAATTTCTGGTTTTACAGTATCTTTATAGAAAGAAATAGTTTTGCAGTTGTTTTGCAGTTTGACCTTTCCGTGAATGTAACATTGCTAAAACATCTACAACATTGTAATACTGTATCCATAAGGCAAGCTACATTGTATAAAAATTGTATTTCTATGCTGAACCAATTGAGCTCTCATTCCATGCCTTCATTCATCTCTCCATTCATCCCTCTGTCGATCTATCCATCCACCCATCTTTCCATTCGTTCATCCATCTATCTCTCCATCTATCATTCCATCTATTCCTCCCTCTATTCTTCCAACTATTCCTTCCTCTATCCTTCCATCTATCCCTCTGTCTTTCCTCCATCTGTCCATTCCTCCTTTACCTATCCTTCCATCTATCAATCTCTCTATCTCTCCATCATTTTATTCATCCATCAATCTTTCCATCCATCTTTCCTTTCATCTATCCCTCCACCTTTCCATTCATATTTCCATCTGTCCATTCCTCCTACCTATCCATCCATCTATCCCTCCATCTTGTCCATTCCTCCATCCATGTGACCACCCTTCTGTCGCTCCATGCATCCATCCTACTGTATATCCATCTTTCCTATCCATTTACCTATCCATCCATCTTTCCCTCCACCTTTTCATACTCCGTCTACCTATCCATCCATTACTCCATCTACATCTTTATCTATGCCTCCATCTTTCCATTCCTCTGTCTTCTCATTCCTCCATCCATGCTTCCATTCTTCTGTCTCTCCAGGATGATGATGATGGTCAGTCGTTGGATCCCAAGACGCTCTACTCCCTGCCTCTCAACATTGTTCTTGTCAACAGCATAGCACTCTCATACTTCATTGGTAAGTTATGACATTTAAAATTAAAAGAGTTTTGTCTGATTGCAGAAATTTCATTGTGACCTTTCTAACAGTTCCTCAGATATACCATAGGTTGTTTCACCAAGCTGTTTTTAAGTGACATTATGAGCGACTTGAATATGGCGTTTGAATGTTAATACTAGATTGTGCAACTGTTTTTCTTGACACCATCAAAATTTGCCTTGTTTCCAAGACAAAGGCAAGGAGGAGGCTAGTATACTTCACATTCAACCCACTATTCATCACGGAAAAGACTTCATCAATCATTATTGGCTAATTATATGCAATTGTTATAGTAGTTTTGAAAGTAGACACCAGATTACAAGTGCAAAGGTACAGAGGTACATGTAGATCAGGCTTAGGGAATGCACACTGTTGGGAAGTCTATCAGTGATATTGTGCCCTAAAAACCAGATGCGCTTAGATTATAATTTAACAACCTAACTCTTCATCAAACACCTTGTATTCTTTTCATATGGTTGCTTGAAACAGATTTCATGAGGAAAGAAAACTGCCAATCCTACGTGTTCTTCTGGCATACCGTGGAGGGATACCGGGTAATGGCAGAGCAGCAGCTCTCGGCTATCCAACTTGCCAAAGTTAAACCAAGCGAGGGCGCCCCGACAAAGGACTCGGCCGTCATAGAGATGCTCATGGCTGGAGCCCTCAACATATTCTCTGAATATCTTGCAGAAGACGTAAGTTTGATTACACAGCGAGCAAGCCCACTTCTGCCACTCACACTTTCTAGCTGTTTTCCCTCTCTTTTCTTGCTCTATCTATAGAAATCTGGGTGCATAAAACGGCTACAGACTTGCTGTTTTGTAGCCGAGAATTCTCAATTTTATCTCTCTTTTATCGCCATTTGTCTCTCTTTTTTTCGCCATTTGTAGCCCTCTTAGAAACATCTAGATAACGGCTCATTTTGTCGCTTAAGATTTTTACATAAGAATTTGTACACAAAAAGGTGAATTTTGTTGTTTCTGCACAGCTTGCTGACTGCATAAGAACACCGCAATTTGCTTGATAAATGAAATGTAACTATGGACTCACATATTCCTCATGTTTTTTTTCTGAAACGAAGAAGTGGCAAACACTTTTTTTATTGTGAATGTGTATTATTTATTTAGAATTTTTAGTCCAGCTATTATTGTGATATTTATCAGGCAACCTTTTGGGCCAATTTATTACATGTACATTGTAGGTTTAATAGGGTATGACAAAAAGTGCATAAAGAGATTGTAGTGACTTATGATCCGTAGGTTTTTACCACTATATGGTTGAATGCCTGCTACATGTAAATCTTGTATAGTTTGTACGTAAATATTTTCAGGAAAATATTATGTCTTTCATACTTGATCAGTGATCAAAATTCATTGAATTGCATTCTTTTATAATTTCAGTGATGCACATATCATTGTGAAACAAAAATTTTGTTTCAAAATCACTATTTAAATGAAATTTTCTGGTTTTTCATGGGACAGGCAACCAACAGAGTGAAGCTTGATGGCCAGCTGGTCAAGAGGACGCACCAGAAGATTCAAAACCATTCCTCGCTGGAGACTGTCTTTGATGAAGCTCAAAAGAAGGTATAGATTTTCTTAGCTGTGTTTCAGAATTCCATCCACACCGGTAAAGTAGCAATAATAATCAACACAAGATTGGAAAACCAAATTAGATGCTCTGACTTCCATGTATACTGATAGGTGCCATACTATTGTCAATTATATTTTATATAATAATTGAAATATAATTATTTAGTTGGTATTATGGTGGCTAAATCTATGAATTATTTATAAAAGATTTGTGCCAGTTTCGTCTTAAAAGGTAAGAAAAGAAAAGGAAAAAAAAGAGTGTGTTCAACAGGAGCACGTAAAATGAATTCCATATAATTTCACCAGATACTTTGGGTAAGATAAAGGAGTTAGAAGAATTAAAAGGTCTACTCGGTCCATCTTGGAGATCTTGATCTTAATGTTGTTGATATACAAACGCCTGGTGTGGCTATCTGCTGAAATGATACTTCCATTTTGCTTCAAAAATCTAACAATGTTATTTGTTTATAGGTGTTTAGTATTTTAGAAGAGGATCGTTTCTTACCGGCC
Organism: Paracentrotus lividus; assembly: GCA_940671915.1. Taxonomy (NCBI): domain Eukaryota; kingdom Metazoa; phylum Echinodermata; class Echinoidea; order Camarodonta; family Echinidae; genus Paracentrotus; species Paracentrotus lividus. The sequence continues at coordinate 22,106,024 of CALNVZ010000641.1, read as the reverse complement.
TTCAAGCTAAGTCCTAGCTACGTGAAATGCCTGGCAGAGCTCGATCTTTTGAAAGATGATGACTCCGCCCGTCTGGGAGACGATGCTTCCGTCCAGCTTGATTCGTCACCTGACAACAGTACTGTTGCAGTGAGTATAAACAAAAATAGTCAAATCTGCCTGTTACGCTGTGTTTACATAGGAGTATACGGTATTTGGTATTCGCTTATGGAAGGCCACCGCGGTCACAATTAATTTCCTTTAACATACATTTCCGTAAGTCCGGCTTACTTATTTTAAAGTCCAACATACATATCCTCAAATCTGACATAAGCATTGATAAATTTGACATTCGTATTCTTAAGTCCGGCCACAATAGCCTTAAAGCGTAGAGTGTATACCGTATACTTATGTGTGAACTCGGCCTAAGAAAACACCCACATGTGTATCTATAACAAGCCCTTTGTGACTTCCCTGTATTGGTCACTATTATACAGCCAATAATATTACAAACTGAACGTACAACTGTACAGCTAAGTTTAGAATCCTGGTTTTTGGTGTAGATTGTACTGCATAAATCTATTACAATCTAAGCACAGAACTGCTGTGAGCTGTCATTTCCAGAGTTTCTCACAGCAATCATAGTAAACGATTCCCATCACTTCTGTACGCTTTGACAAATTTATCATTTAAAAAATATGGTAATAATTCATTTCTTTTAAATTCCAATCTGACTTTTTAGAGCATGCATGTTACTAAAAGCAGATTATGCACTTCTCTCTTATGTAGAAGTGTCATATTCTAGTAGTCGTATCACTTGACTGGGAATGCAAATGTCGATTCCTGGCATGGCAGTTATATCCTTGAGCAAGGCCTTTTGTCTTCATACTTCTCTCCACATCAGATAGCATGCAAAGATAATTGTGGTTTGATCAGCATATTGAGCACCTCGTGCCCGGTGAGAATGTTCCCCTGGGAGTGGAGATTGTGCACACATTGTGCACGGGTGAACCTGAATCCGTTGGCCATAGTAATAGTATATTTGTAAAGCATTTAAAGACTGAAGTATTAAGCACCATGTAAATTATTATTTTTTATTACTCTAACATTTTCCTTTTCATCCTTCATTCCAGTCTTCAGAAGATCTGTCGTCTTTAGGTAGCCAGGGGTCAATAGAGCAGCTGAATGACCTTGAGGTTCCTGGTCACATAGACAACAATAAGCCACATATCATGGCATATATCACACATGCAAGTAAGTCACAATGTTGCTATATAGTAAAGTAGATTTTATTTGGTTTTCAATTCTACTCTATTATTTTAGAGGGTTGAAGAACTTTTAGAGATGTCAAAGAATCTGCAGAATTTGTTGAAAGGGTCTGCAACCTTACTAAGTTTAGATAGAAAATGTCCCGTTGATTCTCCTATAACTTTTAAAGTAGGAACCAGTCAACTGGATAATCATTTGGACAAACTGTGTGTGAGTGTGGGGAAGAGCAGACCATGGAACACCCGCTGGTATGCCCAAGAGCAAAGTCCTGTGTCCAACACTGGACTGATGTAAAACAATGTAGTGAGCCGAAAAGAGAAAGATCATTTGTGTGTGGTACACAGAAAAAAACCTCCCCCCCCCCTCCCCGAGTCCTATGGAAATAATGATTATGGAGCACCTGTGTCAAGAAAATAACTGTTAACAAATTACCGTATTCATAGACATCTTGCGCTCATCTGTTTGTCAAACTATTTGCACCATCAGGTCTTGTGAAAGAGAAGGGCAAGTCCTATGCGGTCTACGCAATCCACGTGACGAGAACAGACACTCAAGGTGTAACGGAGATCTGGGATGTCTTTAGACGATACAGCGATTTCCACGACCTTCACATGTGCTTGGCGGAGAAGTACGAGACGCTCAAGACGCTTCTCCTGCCGGGAAAACGAGCTTTCAAGAACACCAATAAGAGTTTCTTAGAGAAAAGAGCCAAGGCACTCACGCAATATATTCAGGTGAGAAACACTCTTTACAGTTCCAAGTACAATATGTTCCAAAAGCTTTTTTTAGAAAAAAAATGAGTGCTATTTAAGAAAGAGCCAAGTCACTTGGCCTGTGTGTATTTTTTGGGTTGCTTACATAGAGTTTCATACAAAGTTCAAAGTAAACTGAACGAAGAGACCCTTTAAATTGAAAATGAGAATTTAGTTTTTGTTTTTGTAGGCCTCTAAAGTATGTTGTCATTTCTTTATTTATTCTTTTTTCTTTTTTTTGCTGTTGCTTTATAAATATAAGTTGCCCCTAAATACAAAATGTACCATACATGTATTACCACTTGTAGTATTCGTTTCCTACTGGATTTCAATTTCAAGTCTTTTTCTTTCCATATTCTCTGTCACCAGACTCTTCTAAACCAAGATGTACTGACTAACAATCCTGGTCTACAGAGCATTATCTGTAATTTCCTGGAGCCTGGAGTCTACCATCGGGGCAAAGGTCTTCTGGCAAGAAGGGTAAGAACATGAACAGCTGTTACCACCAAAGTCTTTGTCTGTTTCAATGTATTCTTTGGCCAGTCCGACTCAGTGCATTTAGCAGACTTTTCAACTGGCTTCGAAGTGATCGAAGCTCAGCCTAGGCCCCTCCAATACAAGTCAGGACCATGTGATGCATGTCTTTTCATTATGCACCTCATCCTTCGAAATTATTTAAGACAGTAAAGGAAAACGGGTCTAAAACAGACAAAGGCAAATACTTATTTTTTTCTATTTTTTCAACTTTGATAAGTGATGCCCTAGGTCTATAGCTTCTCTGCTCATGATGTATTTTATAGTATTGAAAAGTATCTGCCTTGTTCTAATTTCGAAAATCATTTTGAAAGGTGTCATATTCATATTTTTGTCAATGTTTAACTCACATTAAATGTTCTTATTTTTACTGTATTTAATTTTTTTTTGGTGCTATCATCTGTCATTGCTGAATGTAGATGGACCATTTTGTGAACCCATTGAAGACCGGAGTACGCAATGTGGCCCACACAGTGAAATCCGTCCCGGGCAATCTTTATGATGGTGTAAACATGGTTTCTGATAAGATGTCTGATACAATGAACAAAGTCTTTAAGGTGAGGTGATGGTGATGGGGGTAATGGTGCTGATGATGATGATGATGATGGTGGTGGTGTTGGTGGTGGTGTAGTTGGCGTTGATGTGGTGGTGGCATTGATGGGGTGGTGGTGGTGTGGTGGTGGTGATGATGATGATAATGATGGTGTGGTGGTGGTGGTGGTGTTGTGGTTGTGGTGGTGGTGATGATGATGATGATGATGATGATGATGATGATGATGATGATGAGATGATGGGTGGTGGTGGTGGTGGTGGTTGTGTGGTGTGATGATGGTGGTGGTGGTGTGGTGTGGTGGTGGTGGTGGTGGTGGTGGTGGTGATGATGATGATGATGATGATACATGTAGTTGTTCTGATGATGATGAATATGTTGGTGATGGTGACTCTATGGGTTTGGATGATGATGACAAATGTTTTCATTGATGATGACGTTGGACTTCAATGGAAGAATTCAGTTCTTAAAGAGAAGGAACATTATCTTCTAATAAAACCAATGTATACAGCTTCTATTTATTCCTCCAAGCATGTATTCATTTCAATACTTCAGTTAGAGAGATTATTCTACTTAGTTTTTTTGCTATGCTGGACATTCAAAGTTCATCACCATGATTCAAATTGAAATAATGTGTGTTATTCTTTCCCTCTTTAGCCACCCAAGCAATTGCAAGACATTGGTCGAGTATCTTCTGTGATCAGTTCTTCAGTAAGTGTGCCTTATCCTTTCTATATTTGTCCCTCTCTTCTTCTTCTGCACCATGTTGAATAGTTGTCGACATTCTTAGAAGGCTCTTCTTAATTACTATTTAAAGTTCTGTATATTTAATTGAAAGTGCATTATTTTTTATGCCTCCACCACCGAAGGTGGTGCCATAGGCATCATGTTTTCGGGTTGTCCGTCCGTTCATCCAGTTTGCTTGTTATCGCGATATCTCAAGAACCACTTGAGATGTGAACTTCAAACTTGGGGATGGTATGTATCACCTTAGGAAGATGATCTGATTAGATTTTAAGGTATGTAGGTCAAAGGTCAAGGGTCACAGAGGTCAAATTGTGAAATTCCATGTATCTGATCTGGCAATAGCGGAGGCATATATTTTGGCCGTGTGCGGTCGAGGATTCATCTTGTTTTCCAATAATTTGAATTTTATACAAATACCTGTTCTTGGTTTTCCATGTTAAGTTTTCAATATTATCAATTGCCATATCAATATAGCAATAGGTAACTGTCAAAATAAATTTGGAAATCTATCAAAGTAAAATGGTAAATAATTTATCAATGAACATTATTCTTGTCAGATATGACTTTTAAGCATGATTTTACAGTTACTGCCTCAGAATAACATCACAGCTCAGTGCATCCGATTGAGTGAAGTTTCACGCAACATGAATGGAGATGATGTCATATGATTGCAATCAACTGTGACGTTGATCTCAGGCAATACTGTATCATCTGAAAATCAGGGGCTTGAACTGATTGTTTGACAAATACAATTAAAAAGAAAATTAAAAAAAAATCACCAACTTTAATTTTCATTTGTTTCAGGATGATGACAACATTCCACTACGAGTCATGCTGTTGTTGGTTGATGAGGTCTTTGATCTGAAGAATCGTGATCAATGGCTACGTCGTCAGGTCGTGACCCTCCTGCGTCAGATTATCAAGACGGCATTCGGCACCAAGATCAACTCCAAGATCATTGAGGGAGTAGAGACCATGACGTCGCCGGCACATGTGGCTGAGCTAGTGAAACGTTTCAAGTGAGTATAATGTTCTTTTTTATTAAAGATGCTCTATTTTGACTTTTTTTTCTTCTTTCTGATACCTCTTTTGCTTTTCTGTTTTTGTCTCTTTTTATGTGTGTATATTTGTCTGTCTGTGTATCTGAATGTCTGTTATCTTCCATTTTCACTCTTTTCTTTTTTCCTGGGTTATGTTAGAACAATGGTATATCCATGGTACATGTACCTATTAAGGTATCAAAATTTGTAAACTTTGAATGGCACTTACAGACATGGTTCTTCCATGGTATCAATGGTACAACTGTTGTACATTGATTGGTACCATGGTGCCGAAATGTGTCTCATGAAAGAAATTCCTTGAATGCTGTCCCCACTAAAATTTGTTGTGTCTCTAAGACAGTTTATTGGAGCATTTTAATCTTATTTAACCTGTTGAATTCTGTAAATTTTTTAAAAATCTGATTGAATCTTGGTAGCCAAGCATGGTTGTTACAAATTTTCAGTCAAAGGTGAAAGAAAGACACTCATTAATATATCAATGTCTACTAATTTGAATGAATGAAATTTTTTATTCGTTCATGCAATGATTACTGAAATAAACCGTCCGCAAGAGGGATGTTCTCTATTTTTGATAAAATCCTGCATATATGCACGCTTAGTACACAACAGGTTAATACTAAGTACTATGCCTACTATGTTTATCAATATTTTCCTGTTTCTTTCCAGAGAGTCTTTCTGGCCGGGTGGTGTGTTAGCCGAGGTCCCTGAACCCAGAGATGAGGCTACAAAGCTCAGGACGAGAGTGGCTGCGAAGGCTGAACTATTTGGCAGCGTGCCAGGTGAATGAAATATATATTTGAGAGAAGAAGACCATATAAGGGCAATTAGACTTGTTTCTTGTCAAATCTAGGAAGGATTACTCTATCAATAGTGTTTGTTTTATTCATAATGCTGTGAAGAATACATTAAAAATGGAATACTGCAATCTGTACCTCAAGGTCACCTTTCGTGGTAAAAGGACATCTTTTCTTGTTTCCATTTAGGAGTCTTTAATACTACCTTTCTTTTGATAATAAATAATACTAATATCGATTTCTTTTAGAGCACTTTACCTGTTCAGACCACAGCGCTTACAGTATATTATTACCCCAGTCATTGGATTCATTTTACAATCCCGCAATCTACAGTGCATAATATCCATTCATTGAGGAGCATTCTAGAAATTTTAGAAAGCAAGTAACATGTATTTTTATATCTTATTCTTTACTCAGATGACCTGAAGAATTTTATCGGCTCAGAGACGACGCGGCGTGGGATGCTGCGTACTTTCAACATGCTTCAGAACCAGACACTCAACAAACGTCTCTTCTACGTTCTCCTAGAGAACTACCTGATCACCCTCTTCCCAGATAACAAGTTCAACGAAATCTTCCACAAGCTCCACTCGCAGTCGCCACGGATACGAGCGCGCAAGGAGAAGCTTCTTGAACAAGAGAGGGTGGTACAGCAGCAGCAGCAGGAGCATCGCAGCCGGCGGAGAGACGTCAGGTGACATACGGTGAATGCTGCGAGAATCGGGCATCCGATTTCTGTAGCTTAAAACTTTTACTTTGGTACATGCTGTTGATGTTGGAGGTTCGTGATGCTACAAACGGTCCTGCCCTGTTGTTCCAAGGCTCAGAGACTTCAGGTGACATATGGTGAACGCTGCGAGAATCGTGCATCCGATTTCTGTAACTTAAAACTTTGGGACATGCAGTTGATTTGGCATGTTACAAACGGTCTTGTCCTGTTGTTGCAGGGCTCTTACTGTTAGCAGTGGAAGGTATCATGGTGCACCAAGCTATCTTTCTCAAGGTTATGTGGTCCTGAAGAGAACCTCTCTACATGTTTCGGTGAGCTTGTTCTCACCGTCTTTAGGAGAAGTAAAGCTCTTACTGATTGCTTTGTGATCCTAATGTCCTCAAGTCTGAATCGTTTGGTTTAGAGTGTTAGATGGGGCTTCATCAGAATGAAGAACTGTGGAATAGTCTACTTTAAGGTGGATCAGGTGGAACAGCCTAAAGTCAGAATTTGCTACTCCACCAGCCTTAGCTAAAGTAGTCATTTTTTTTTACCTACATTACTTGAAGCAGAAGCCTGATATATGGTGTACATGTCATTTGGCTGTAGTTGGTGAACCTATGCTTCATATTAGCAGGATATTCTGGGAATTAAAATAGCCTGCTATGATGACATGGTCTGTCTGTTTATGCAATTTTCCAGCTATTCCAAAACTTCGTTCTGAAGAAGCCCCACCTTCTGACATCTGAGATTGTAAATTCTATGAATCCATCTCTGCAAGAGGTTTCTAACATGGTCTGTATTAAGGCATTGTCCAATATTTTTTCATACCAAAGACTATTGTACGATATCCTTCATCTACACCGAATGTTGCAATGATATTTAAATGGTCATTATTGAAATATACCTTCATGCATTTACTTTTATCTAACTAATCTTTCTTTACGGGCAACTCAACGGATATGTGTACTTAGTCCAGACTTTGAGGTTCATTGAGTTTTGCTCTTGAGAGAAATCTTTCACAGAATCTATATATTCATTTTATCTTCAAAAGTTCTTTTTTGTTTGTACGCTTTGAGACATGCCTCAGTTCTCACAAAGCGTTGCCTTAAGATCAGGATTACTTTCTGCCAGTGCGTATGTCTGAGGGTGTATGTGAGAGTGCATGAGGGGTATGTACGTGCTGGTGTATGAAGGGATGTATGTAAGGGTGCATCTGTTTGTGTGTGAGGATGCATCTGTGTGTCTGTCTGTCTGTCAGTTCTAGCAACAACTACAGCATTTTGATCACCTGTTTACTAGTTACTAACAATATTACTGACGGAAGGACTAACATTACCGACAGGGGTCAAATTTATTGAATGGAATATTATAGTCATGATAACATGTCCTTTTTATTATTCTTGATGAAGGAATATATCTTTAAATTATATAAACCGGGATTTAATGTTTTATCAAATTTAATTAAATGCTTAATATTCTTCTGTAGAAAAAATGGCAATTGATGAAATTTACATTGCACAGTTTCAAGTGATGTCACAGAGTAAAAAAATGAAACTTTCATAAATTTGCTTTTCTTTGATGCATTGTCTTCAAACCTTGAATGACATTTTTTTTAAAACTTCTGATTTCTAAAAACCAATTAAATTCCAGGGGTGGACGTCCCCTTTCAACTGATATAATTGAATGAAAATCAATCTATAGAAATCATCAAGAATTCAGGACTTGAGTGGTATGTGACCTGACATTTGAGGTTGATGTGTTTCATGCGTTAATAGTGTGTTAAGTATTGAGTGGATGTGCAATCAAGTCAATAGAATATTGAAGTGCTGATGTCATAATCATTTATCGTCTCGGTTGCTTTTTATAAATGCTAAAGCCTGTGCATGAGGTTTAACCTAAACGTGTTCCAGCAACAAGCTGGACTCTGGATCACGTACATGTACATGTAAACAGACAGGTTTTGGTGTGATCATGTTGCAATTTTTCAACTCTAGCTTGTTAAGAGCTAGTAACCTTGACAAGGTCACACTTTCGGTATTCTATTAAGATACATGTACTTTCTTTCACCGTTCTGCTGCTAATAATCATGATGTCTGAAGAAAATATATGAATAAGAATTAATAATGAATATGAATTTGATCCCCTCTGACTTTATATTGTATAAAACTTTTTAAGTTGCAATTTTGTTTGCAGTGATTCGAAAGAAAAGGATTTGAATGTTCCAGTATGTAGGAGATACTCGATGCGGTCCACTCTTATTATAACAAACAAGGATACAATGGGATTTTGTTATAACATATCAATTCTCCGAGTCCCGATGTCTAACAGTCAGGGGCATAACCATGTGTTCTGTACCTTCAGTATACATTTGTAATGGAGATATAGTCAAAGATTTCACTATAGGTCGTATTCAAACGTGAATGACACGACATTTGGACTGATAAAAGGGCGCATATCTTTGCACTTACAATGTATAGGTTACAAATGGATCATGACTACTATATTATTTTTAATATAGGGATGGCATGTGTCATTACCAGTTGGATATGAATTTTACAATTGGTCCTGGAAATTATGATTAAAAAACAGCGTGTGAGTGACACGACAAAAAAAAAAGACACAGGTTTCTGACCACTGTTGGTTATGGTTGGATTTGTGCCCAAGTAGATCTCTAAGGATACCATTATTGCTGGTATATGTAAGTGAATAGTGTACCCCTCTGAAATTTATTGTCCTTATCAATCATTTCCTCTCTGTGGAAAATGGTCCACCTCTATGTGTCAAAACGTGAGTGACACGCCCAGTGCCTTTTTAAAGGCCAACGCGGCAGTCAAGAAAGATTGTTGCATTTAAAAATGCAACAATTCAAGTAAATAACTAGATCGAAATTACCTGTGTGTATATGCCATGTTAGAGTAGTCCATGATAATTACTTTAAGCAAAAAATCTGAAAAAATTGGCTAGATATAAGAATAAGAGGCATTTAAAGCCCCATGGTCCCATATTTGCAAATTCCTGTTTGATCAATTATTCAGCGTAAGAAAACTGGATCACATAATGTTTGAACTTAAATAATTGGTTGTATTGTAAAGAAGCCTTTGTGTTCATTTCAGATCCTAATTTGCATTTTCAAAGGCACAGCACCACATTAAAATTTCAACTTAGTTTGAATATGACCTATAGCGAGATAGTTTACTTGGTCCTGATCATCTCATAATGAGAGTGGACTGTATTAATTTGGCATTGCTTGAAATCATCAATGAACACTAAAATTGTGAGTGGTTGTTGTTCCCCACTTAGAGGGCACATTGCAAATTTATTTTATGCACGTTTTTGAATGACGTTATATGCAGCACACATGAAATATGATTTGATATGCAGAAAACAGTTTATTTTATAGGCATTTTAAATGTTCTGATAATTGTATGAACTTTTTTTTTTTCTTGGCCAGTTATCACAAGTAAGATGATTTGCTGTCATTTTTGGCATTGGGAGGTTTCTTTTTTTTTTTTTTT
>CALNVZ010000641.1:22055409-22096089 GCA_940671915.1 Paracentrotus lividus | reverse complement strand
TTTTTTTTTTTTTTTTTTTAGGTTTTATGCACAGCATTCATATAAATCTGGAATATCCAATCAGATAGTAATTTGTCATGTTACATGTGTAACAGAAATGTCTACTTTGTCCCAATTTCAAATTTAGATCTATGTACATGTACTTATATGTAAAATCAAGTCCTTTTAGATAAATTCTATTTTGTGTTTTGATTTAGTTACCCATTTATAATTGGAGTTAAACTCATTCCTAAATTCCAATCAAATACTTTTTTTGTTGTTCTAGTTTCTGTCGGGAAAAATGTTCATGAATAAATTAGGGCTATCCTGATTTTTGTCGTCAGAAATATTTTCACTCCCCCTCTGATTAAAAAAACATTCACTTCTTTTCCAAACTTATGGACCAATAAGAAAGCTTGTGATGTAAAATGAGAAATACTGGCTTACGAAATGAAAGTATATGTAGCACATTCCTTATTATTTATCTTATTTCAATTTCATTTCTTTTTCTATCAGTACTCTTTTACTTTGATTTGTTAGTTGTTTCTTTGAGACTGAAGTCTGATTACCTATTTTCTTCATATTAGTAGTCTCTCATTTTCTACCCTGATTTAGTGTAGCTAGTTTATATCTGTTAGGGGCATGGGTTACCTTTGTGCAATAGATCATTCAATTGGGTTCGACTCCCGCACCGGCACTTACGTCCACTCCACCCAGGTGCAAATGGGTACCTGGGAGGATAATTCCATATAAGGCGCCTATAAATGGCCGACTACAAGTATGGAGTTAAATCCAGTGAACGGGGTGATAATATACTGTAAAGCGCTTTGAGCCACTTTGGGAAAAGCGCATTATAAATAATTATTATTATTATTATTATTATCATTGATTATCAATATCAAAGTATACAGACTTACCTTCATTTTTTTCCCCTTTAGATTGATGGAGAAAAAATTTGGAACTGTCCAACCTGCTAATTTTGGTCAGATCAAAGATGGAGATATGCATTATTGATGAGTCTATCAATGATATTGAGGATGTAGGACGCATTTGTAATTTTATTGCGACTTAAAGTCATGCGCAACTCTTTGAGAAACTTCCCCCTAGTTGTAAAAGAATTACTTATCTTTTCTCCCTTAGGCAGTCTATATTTGAAGGTAAATGTGGTTGCCAAAGTAAATATACAGGCAGAAAGTAAAAAGAAGACATCATTTTCTATTCCGCAACATACAACTTTCCTACTACGCACTGTTACAAATGAAATCATTCAATCATGTTTTTGTAAAATATTTATCTCAAGAAAATGTCAATTTTGATATTGAAGTAATGAAGTTGTGATTTTCTGTGATTATTTTGGTATTTAGATCAACTTTCAATATGTTTCCAAAGCTTGCTATACTTTCAAATATATGTGAAGGATTTTGTGATTTTGCAACCGTTGTGCCCATGTGATGTAATGAAATAGGACCCTGCTGTCTTTGGGTGGATCAATTTAAGATTTGGTACCCCAAGTCCATTTTGATATTAAATGTTCCTTTCTTCTATAAATGTATGAAATTCAGGTCAGTCTGTATGATGGTTATTTCATCAGTCATCAATGCAATTCTGTTTCTTTTAGATGCCATACGGTATATATTTTGATAAGACGGTGTAGATGTGAATTTTGTGAAACTTGTCCCTTTACTATCATTTTTAAAAATCAAAGTGTGGCTAAAAGGGTTAAAAGCAGTCTGAGGTTTGTAGTATTTTTTTCCCTTTCTTTTAATACTGTGCCAAGTGTTTTTTGTTTTTTTCCTGTCTTTTAATACTATGCTAAGAGGTTTGAACTTCATGTTTTAGTCTTAACTCCTTGTTTTTGTTTTGTTTTGTTTTTTTTTTATATTGTAGTTTGATATTACTTCAGCTTTCCCACAATGCACATTACATATCGATTCTTTTCTTCTGAGGAAATACATAATTATATGATAATAACATGCAGAAAACTTGAATGGCTTTGGGCAAATTAAATCTGAAAATTGTGCATCTTTGTCACACTTCTTTCAATATTTACTATTCCCCTTTATATTGTGTTTACCTTTTGTAAGTTTTTGTGATAAGTAAATAGCATCTGAAAGTATTGTTTTCCATTAAACTGCCAGTATCATATATCCAATATAATATATTTCTTATAATAATCAAAAAGTGTTATTTTTCAGATATATCATTTCAAAACCATCTCCACACTTGCTTATTGAAGACAGTGCTGACATATAGGTTTATATTTTTGTTATCATCTTTCATATCAAGAGTTACTTTCAACAACACTTTTTACGCAGAGAACCTGATATTATTGTGTTTGGTATTGATGTAAATATGATATAAAAATAAGTATTATATGTGGAACAATATTTTTTTCTTAAAGAATTGTTCAAGTAATAATGTGGATAACTATTTTCTTGTGTGTGTGTGTGTGTATATTGTGTTTATACTTGTACATAAATATATTGAAAAGAGAAATATCCTGTATTAAAAAAAAATCTTGCAATCTAAATTCATTGTGTCATGCCTGAATTCATTTCCTGTCTGTAACTTTAAATTGAGTACTTTGGGAAAGTTTTTACAATGAGGTTCTCGGGATTGAAAAGTTTTAGTTGTGATCGATATCCGGTATCTTGTTTAATCAGTAGAAAATATAAAATAAAAAACATAAACCTTGGCATAAACCCGAAGGATAGAAATCAACTTGGGGATGTATGGATCAAGGTGAAGTGATGCAGCCTTTTGAATATAAACTTGAACAGAGAGTGAAGCTGACAAGAAATGTATAATATGAAAATGAGCAAAGAAAATGGGATTCCATCAGGATTCGAACCCAAGACAAGTGCTTTACTGACGGAGCTATAAAGTTGTATCACTTCATCGTAATCCCTTGTATTTATACCCAAGTTTAATTGGTTTATGCCCGATTCTATAGCCTCTAATCATTAAACCATTGAAAGCAAAGGGGTTCTCTGGGACGGACATCCACATACGGGCTTGCCATAGCTCAGTCGGTAGCGCACCTGTCTAGCAATCAATCTTATCCTAGAATCCTATTTTCTTTGCTCATTTTTTCATACAAAAAGATTACCACAAACAAACCAAGATTATTGTTAAAATAAGTGTTGTTTTTTTTAAAGCAAAGTAATCGTAGTCCATCACAAAATGAAACTAAACATGTTTATTCTTTTCAGACTGCACCATGGCAAGTCTTTCAATAGTTTTATTTTTTTCTCCATCCTGTTGAGAACAGAATAGCGTGTAAGCTTCATTTAAAATCTCCAACTCCTTTATTTACAATTGTCGATGAGATTGTAAGATAGATACATTTGCATTTGGGAACAGTGTTTTCTAGAAAGCATAAAACAACTACAGTTCACTCCCATTATAATAAGGTAATTATAAATATGACGATGCAATTATCATTCCGACAAAATCTTGTTAAACTCAACACATAGAAACATGTGCTCGAGTTTGAATTAAATAATTCATCCATTCTCAATAGGAGTGGACTGTATTTGCTCGTTGACATGTCCTAATGAATGCATCATCAAACTGGGTGAATTTAATCAAATTTGGAGATACATAAGGGTGTCATTTCTAATATCAGCAAAACAACTTGTAATTTAGTTCTGTTCTTTTAAGTAAATTCTTGTAGATACATGTACATTAATTTCTATTGCCATATGAAAGGAAACCCACTTCCGTAACTGTTTTCCAAAATTAAATGCAAATGATCTATCTATACCATAGAGCTGTTCACAATGCTATATAAACATCCTATCAAGCATGTGTAGAGCACAGCCACTAGCAGCACCATGCAGGCATGTTCATACAAAGACTAGCATTCATTTGTGAATAACTGAACAACAAAGTGTTAGTCAATGGGAACCAACTCTTTAATCTCATAAATATACATAAAATAATGTGTCAAGACCATTATCAAAATGGATTCATTTTTGTTTTCTACCAGTACAGTTAAACTCTGTCATAAGATATTCTAGACGAACACGAAAATGAACTTGTTTTATCAAACGGTGAGCATCAACAAATTGTTATGTAATTTTATAACACATTGTTCCCAAGTTATGAGGTTCCACTGTTAAACATGTACATTTCTGTAGAATTTCACTAGCCAGTCCTCACAAAATTGTCTTCTTTAGTATCAGGCCATTTAAAAAGTCAGAAAAACATGTAAAAAATAGCGGGAAAAAAAGCAATGGCAAATTTCCTGTCTGGTCCAAAATCGCAAAAATATCTAATTTGACTTATATAGTAAATTAATTCACCAGTTCTACTGGTACAAAAAGCACAGAACCAAACTTTGAATTTGAATATTCTTGACACAAGAGGAGTTGATCTAACCCATTATTTCTTATCTTTTGCTACTCTTTGGAAGAAAAAAGCAACATTTTGTTCACTAACACAGGCTGTCCTGGTATCGTTTCATAGATAAAAACACATTTTGAAAATCATGTGAAAATTTGTCATCACTAGATAAAACTTCAGTCTGAACATAAGAGGATCGTAACATAAACATTTTACGTGCAGCACTCCAATACTGTAAATGTAGAAATATTTGCGGCTCGTTGACTTTTGCGCATTTCGCACTCAGCTGGAGGGGCACTCAAATTTCATTCAACCAAGTCTTTCAAGTGTAAAGCTGCACTATGCAATATTCAAAAACATGAGAACATGTTTTCATTCCTCAGGACAAGAAATTTCCACTTTAACAGTTGGTGAGATTTGTAATGTCCGATATATCTCGTCCATTAGCGTGCTTATGAGAATGTGGGTTGTTTAGAATCCATTTTGATAGTGGCCTAGGTTGACTTCTAATCAGATTGCAGGGTGTTTCTACTTGAAGAAGAGTTTGGAGAGGGGCTGGTCGGGCCTGTACTCCGGCTTGAAACCTTTTCCGACTGACACTTTCTGTAAAATGAATCAGGAGACAGAAAAAATATGATTAAAAATAGTTGGTTTTATAACATAAGCACAAAAATTATCACAAATTTGGGTAAAATGTACAAGAGACAGAGAGAGAGAAAGAGACAGACAGAGACAGACATATAGATACAGCACACTCGTTATACCAAGTACAGATACTACAAGGTTTTGTTATGAGGCAATTTCTCCAAATCCCAATTTGTACAAATCTATAATTATGTGCTCACTGCTTAGTATAACAAGACTTCATTATAGCAAGGTTTCTTAGTTATGTACACAAGCCTTGAACACTCTACAGAGTGGACTGACGCAATATAAATCACATTATTGTTATTGTTGTCATTATCATTATCATCATCTTCTTCATCATCATCATTATCCTCTATTTCCTCCTCCTCATCATCATCAACATCAACAACATCATCATCATCATCATCACTATCCTCCTCACCACCACCACCACCATCTTCTTCTTCATCACCATCACTATCCTCCTCCTCATTATCATCATCACCACCATCATCATCATCATCATCATCATCATCATCATCATAATCATAATCATCATCATCATTATAATTATTATTACTATTACTATTGGCTTCAGTCGCAAGTGCCTTATTATAATGGGAGTGAACTGTACTAGTGGATTGATATAAAGACTGAGAAGATAATACAGTCCAATCCTGTTATAATGAGATGCTAAGGACCAAATCTCCCAGTCCTAATTTCAACATACTTACAAATGTCCATGTGCCTTTGTGTTCAGTATAACAATAATACTAGTAATTCTTAGGATTGGAAAGTTTTAGTTGTGCTATCAGGTCTCTTGTTATATCAACATACAACACAAAACAAAAGCAAACTGATTTCACTTTGAAAAGAGAAACAGCTTGTTAAATTAATTTCCTCATTATACAGTGCATCCCAGAAAAAGCAGAACCCTAATGGTTAGTCATTTTTTGGGTAAAAGCAAGCAATTAATGAAATATCAAGTTCATCATACTACACTTCATATTTTCTTCTTTCTTTTTACATTGAATACAATATGATAGTGCTCCGCATAGATAAACAAGATGAGTTTGAAATTTAATTGTCAAATTAGCGATGGCAACAGGTAACAAGTTAAAGGACCATTCCACGGTAACTCGCATTACAAATAACCAGTTCCTGTCACGATTAAAGTTCAATATCTCTCAAACTGCTAGGATATACAAGTTCCTTTTTGCACCATATGTATGTCGGTAACTTGTGTTACAGTTTGTCCGTCAAGATTTATTTCGAATTTTCATACCTTTTCTGTGATGTCAGATTGAATATTATTGTTACTTACGTGTGATTTGATATTCTAAAGACTATCCAGTTGAAAAAATTGCAAAAGAAATGACAGTTCTCAGTCAAAGTCTAAAAAACTTTTTAAAATTGCATGTAGTCCCATGTGCTTCAATCTATGTATAGTTTGGATTCTCCTACAAGGACATACAATTTGAAGGTAAAATCAAAATTAATCTGTGTCCCCCAATGTAATAATAATTTCAGAAAAGTTTAAAGCCCAAAATACAACCTGAATTTGAGATAAAGCAAAAAGAAGAAAACAACAAATGTCCTCCCGACCGTGGAATGGCCCAGGAACATAATGAATGGGTTCCTAGCTCTTATTAAAATATAAAGGGAGTAAATGTTATGAGTAAGGGGTACACTTTACCTCTTCAAACTCTACAGTCATGTCGTTGAACTGATCGGCACCAAACGTGATCTCAGGCAGGTATTTAGGCATCCACATACACTGTGCTACCTTCATCTTATCCCGGACACTAAGGGTGGAAAACAGAAAACATTATTTCCGTAAAAAGGTGCATCTGATTAGTAAAGTTCAATAGATAAAGTAGAATTCTTCATTTCACAATCTAATTTCTAGTTACCATGTAACCGGTTTAAGTGACAGACGTCATCAATTGTCCGACGAAGCGTGCTGTCGGTACGCGAAAGCCTACATGTAACAAGGTAACTCAAAATTTGATTGTGAAATGAAGAATTCTATTTTATCTATGAAAAACATTAAAAACACTCAATGTAATAAAATCTAAAGAAAAGATAAAATGCCTTAGAAGCAAGATAGAAAAATCTCTTTTCTCTTTTCCATTTCAATCAAACTTTTAACACTCATCAAAGTATGCAAGAAAGAAATCCTAAAACGAGCATATACTGAGCTAAAACAGCTACAATTTAAAGCCCTCAACAGCTTTGGGGGCCTTCTGCAATTTTTTCTCAGAGTTCTATAATTTTAGTTTGTAAATACTAACAAGCTAACAATCCTATCCTGCTGTAAAGCTGTTATCTTCTGTATAAAGAAATACTAGTAAGCAAGAGGCCAATAGGTTATTTGAGGTCAATAGGTTTTGTCTTTTAATTCAATAGATTATTTGAGGTACGTTTTTTGAGGTCAACAGGTTATCTGAAGTTAATAGATTATGTGATGTCAATAGGCTTTTTGAGGTTGATACACTTCAAAATATTTGAGGTCAATAGGACCTTTAAGGTCAATGGGTCATGAACATGTAAGGTCAATAGATAAAGTAAGGTCAAGTACTTACAATCTGTAGAGCTTGTCAAAGCTGTCATTGGTCATTTCATTCCATGGTAGATGTTCAAACTTGAGAAGATCAATGTCTTCTACCACCTGAGGGAGAAAGGAAACAGTATGGAAAGCTATAACTGCTGTAATCTTGGAAATATTCGCGGTACATTAATTTTCGCAGATTTCGCGCAAAGATCGGCAGGCGCGAATTCAAAAGCCCGCGAATATATGAGCATATTCTTTTATGCATGTATTGGGTACCTGCAATTGCGTGCTTACTAACATGCAGCGCGAATTCAAGAACCTGTGAAAATTCTTTGAGGCCACTCAGCGCGAAAAATAATAACAAATACAGTATATGGAAAGCTATGGAAATGAGTTCTGGGGGTGTTTTACCAAGTCGTTCGTAGAGTTGAGAATAACTGTATGAAAAACTGGAACATATACTTGGGTGCTATACTTATCACCATGCTCATTTAGCACAAAAACTGATCACCAGTCGTTCATAAAGTCTTTCGTAACCTAACGACTTGGTGAAACACAGCCCTGGGAAAACAAAATACCTTTCTGTATACCATCATATTTGCAAGACACTGAATCCACTTGAAATCAAATATCTTTGGGGTACTTATGAAATCTAATCCCAAAACATTTCTTTTTGTGAAGGCATACTAACTTGAATATTAATTTTGTATTATATTGTAAATGTAATTTTTCGTAGTTCTTTATATAATTATCAAAATATGTATTGTTTTTACTGTCTGTGTGTTTGGCATTGACAATTCCTTTCCTCTTTGACTTTGACATGGCAGATTCGGAGTGTGCACCTCACAGGCTGTCCCTCTTTTCTGTTTTTATTAAGAGAATGTGTTTGTAACTACATGGACATGATGTATGTTTGTAGTTCAACACTTTCATCTTGTTTTACAATGCGCCTCGGAATAGTTTAACTAGAGAGATGGCGCTATACAAATACATTATTATCATTATTATTATGAAATGTAATTGTACTGTTCCCAAGTTTATATTCTTTCTGTTGTAAGAGGCAAGCGAATCAGCCAATATCTGCTATAAATTTTGAAATATAGATTGCAATAAATAAGGAAACTCTCCATTCCCCATTTAAAAAAAAAAGAAATGTTGTAGATTATGTGCTTGTTAAAACATGATTTTGTTATAATGAGGTATTTGGCTTGGTTCTGAGCGCATTGCTATAACAGGAAATGACTGTATTGACCCTTTTAATCCTAAGATACAAATATTTGCACATTTTGTGAGCAGTACAGTATTTGATTCAAATTATTGTGACAAGGGAAGGATGATGATTCATAATTCAAAACCTGGTAACCTTTGGAAGGACGACCCACAAAAGTTTTACACTGTGAGTCCCTAATTTAATTGTGCTTTAAGTGCACACGGCGAGTGGTCCTTATGAATATTTTACTCTTTCTAAGAGGTCTGAAAATAGCCTTTGGTGTTCAAAGGGTTTAACATAGAATAAATCAGTAAAACATCCTCTAGGGCCCTGTTTCTTGAAACCGTCATAAGCCTAAGTTCATGGACAACCAATAGGGACCAGTGTTGTATAATTAACACACGTTTCAATGGGACGTCCTCAAACTTAGACTTATGTTGGTTTCAAGAAACGGGCCCCTGATGTTTTCTTACCCTCTCAACATCCCGTGGTGCATTGGTGTCATAGACGATGACCTCAGATGTTTCTTGCATGGCTGGTAGAAACTTGTTCTTGTATTCATCCTCTATGTGCTCAAGGTACTCCACAGGGATGTTCTGCTCATGTGCCTTAATCAGATAGAGAGAGAGGGGGTGGGGACGAGAAAGGGGTGAGGGGTAAAGGGATGGAGAGAAAAAGAGAGAGAAAGAGAGAGACAGAGAGACAGATAGACATAGAGTGCAAAGGGAAGGGAGATACAGAAGGACACCAAAGAAAGGTTCCAGCAGGGATACGCACAGAGAGGGAGAGGGAAAGAGAGAAAGATAAGAAAAAATAAATAGGACAGGAAAATACACAGCAAGAGAAAGAGAGAGAGAAAGAGAAACAATTAAAGAGGAAAGGGACAGAGAGAGAGAGAGAATGAAAACCAGAAAGAAAGAACAATAGAAGATGAAGGACAGACAGAAGGGGAGAAAGGAGGAAGAAAAAGAGTACAGGCACGGGGAAGGAGACAAATCCATGGAGAAAACAGACCAATGAACAAAGCAATCCATATATACATTGCCACAGCAAACCAAGGTTGCAATAGAGAAAAGACACACAGAAATGTGAATTCAGGTAAAAAGATCAACAAAGAATACACACAAAGCGTAGCATGCATTGAAAGAGAGAGTAGATTCATGCATGGACATGCATATGTTGAGATACAGAGTCATACATGAAGAGTGACAGTGATGTGCATGAAAGCCAAAAGAAATGGACATGAAGATAACGGAGAGGAAAATAGTGAGCGAGAGAAAGCAGAGAAAAAGCAAAAGAGAGCATGAGAGAGCAGAAAGCGGAAGGAACAGACCCCCAAACCTCAAATGTTAGCATTTGGATGTACATGAATGCATGGAAATTTGATCTTTTATCTGCAATATGAAATATCTGGAAAAACTTTGGGTTTCTTTTTAATTCTCTGTATGATAATGTAGGGCAAAGAATATAATGGTGATGCTTTTTTGAAGATGTGTATTTGCGAAGTAAAATCAATGCATGAGTTCAAGTTTTATTTTTCAGCTTGAGTGAATAAAACACAATGCAGGAGAATATAGCTCAAGACTGCAAAAAGACTAGGGCAAGATGTGTAATGTAAATCAGAATAGAAGATATGCATAATCAAACATGCATTGCAAATGTACTCGATTTTTATGATCAATTAACGTTTGCATTGTGAGCAGTATTTGCTTGTTTATCAATGACTAGGATCTACATGTCAACATTTTATTAATGTATCAACAAAATAACAAATTCTCAACAGTGTCATTATGTATGTTTATTGCATGGTTCATGAATGAAAATGTTTTTATAAATCTATTCGACATGTGTTTGCCATAGCTCTGTCAGTAGAGCGCCTGTCTAGTGATCAGGAGGTCTCAGGTTCGTACCCCGATGAAATCCCATTTTCTTTTTCTTCAAATTATGTCAGTTTTCTTTGTTTTTTAAATTTATATTCTTTAAAACGAGGTACTTGACTTCAACACCTAGTTATAATGGGAGTAGATTGTATTATTGTTTATTTAAGTTTTGACCACTCACCAGTCCTCGTGATTGGATCCTATTTGTAAGCTCAGCAACGGGTGTGTCCATGTAGATTACTAGATGGGGTGGCTTGAGGCGGTACATAGAGATGCCCTGTGTCTCATGGTAGTAGTCATAGCCTGGTAAAAGAATATAGAAAGTTACATTATCATCATCATCATCATCATCCTTGTCATCATCATCATTCTCATCATTGTCATACTCATCATTATCAGCAATAGTCATCAATCAAATGTTATAATCTTTATCATCACCATTGTAATCTTCATCATCATCATTCTCATCTAAGTGTCAACTAATTACAATTTAACATTCATGTTGTTGTTTTTTCTTAACCAGCCCTCTGGGCCCTGGTATATTATTTTCATTGATTTCCATCATCATCATCATCATCATCATCATCATCATCATCATCAGACTGATCATCATCATCATCATCATCATCACCACCACCACAACCACTATCACCACCATCATCATCATCATATACTTCAATTCTTTCCTGAAGTATCCCATCTTGTACATGGCTTTCATGAAGACACTATCACTCTACACAGACCTCTCTATTATAACACCTTAATCATCATCATCACCATCATTATCATCATCATCATCATCACCATCATCATCAATATCATGGTCATCATCATCATCATCATCATCATCATCATCACCATCATCATTGTCACCACTTATCCTTAACATCATTGTGTCCACCACCGTCAGTTGTAAACTTACACTCTTTCCTAAAGTATCCCATCTTGTACATGGCTTCCATGAAGACGCTATCACTGTACACCGACCGCTCCATAACTACACCTTGACCTGCAGGAACAATTGATATGATATCAATAATTAATTTGATTAATCTTTCTAAGAATCACAGATTGAACACATAATTTAATATTTGGCAATTTTTCAGAAACTTGTCTGTGCCCCTCTATTCCCAAATCCTAGATAGGCTGCTGATCACAAATATTAGGTAATTAAATTGGCTGAAAAAAGCTATACTTCAAAAAAAAAAAAAAAATAATAATAATAATAATTAAACAGGGAAAAGTACATATTTCTGAATATATACCCGAAGAGTGCTTGTATGTTAAATACTAAAAGTCCTGGATTAGAATACAGTTCTGGTTGTCTATATAATTTGAAGGTTTCAATTAAAATTTCTAGTTTAAGAGATACTGTTATTTTCGTGCGATTAATTTTTCGCGCTAAGCGGCCTAAAAGAATGTTCACAGGTTCTTGAATTCACACTGCATGTTCGTAAGCACGCAAATGAACGCTCCCAATACATGCATAAAAAAGCATGCTCCTATATTTGCAGGTTTTTAAAGTTGCGCTTGCCGATCTTAGCGCGAAATCCGAGAAAATTAATGTACCGCGAATATTTCCATGATTACAGTAACCTAGAAAATCTTTCAAGCAACTTATTTCTTTTGATATTAATAATCTTTTAGAATTCTAATAGCAACCTTTAACGGGCCCAGCAAGTGATGAATGCTTGCCAACGCCATCTACGTCTTCTCCCATTTACTCGTGAAGACATTTCACTCTGACACAATGCATGCACGTCAAAAGATAAATGGGAAAAGACAGAGATGGAGTAAATCAGCATTCAGCACTTGCTCAGCCCTTTAAAGCCTGCAATTAACAGTCCCATTGATTCATTATTATGTAAGCTTCCCCTTGGTCCCACCCACTTCACTCTGGCGTCTGCTCAACCTACCTCTTTCTAACTCTGCGTTTGCTCAACCTACCTGTTTCTAATAGATGTTGAACTGCATCTGAATACTGCACAAATCTGACAGCATACATTGCCAGCTGGAAACGGAACGAGTGTCCATCTTTGTCAAAGGGATCCGCATAGAAACGGTCCAGAGAAACTGAGCCTATGGAATGGACAAGAATACAAAGTGATGTTGTAAAAAAAAATTAAAAAAAATTAATAAATGCAAAAAATCTCAATCAAGGTCAACAAAAAAACGGTATTAACAATGGATTACATGTTCCATTGGTTCATTATATTAGGTCATGAATAGCATTTACACCATTATATTTTACAATTTTTCAATTTAAAAGTTTCCACTCATTTATCCTACATCATTATCTTCAGCCTTTAGAGTCCAGTCGTGCCACTTTGTAGTGATTAACAACTCTTTTCATTTAATGGCTAATCTCCAGGCATTGCTGTCTGTGGAATCGAATATATTTTCTAATTTGGTATGAGGGTCAAAGAATGTCTGATTATGTGACTTATATTTCTAAAACGTAACAAAAAATTACAAGTAATCTATTCTGATTACTAGATTTCATAATTCTATTTTTTTTATTTTTTATTAAGAGGGGGGGGGGGGGGGGGGGGGGAGTAACTAAAGAGCTCTATGAACTACTTTCATAACAAACTGATACAAATGCCTTACCCATAAATTTGTCATCATATTTCTTTCCCTCTCCGAGCTCTTTCTCATCAAAATAATGAATAGTAGCTTCCTTCATGTATTTCATGCCAAGATTGTCAGCTAGATCCTTAGCCAGCGTTGACTTTCCCGCACCAATGTTGCCATCGACCACAATAATCTTGCTCTTGTCATCAAATCGATCAAAGAATTTGTAGCCGAAGAGATTGCCAATGATGCCATCTGTAAATTTGTTTCTTGTAGGTTGCTGAGGAGAGAAAGATAATTTTATTTTTAGTTTGAAAATGGTAAATGATTATGTCTGCATACCTTAATTAAAGCTATCAAGTAAAATATTTTTGAACTTCTGTCATTGTCATTCTTCATGTTATGAATAAAACAAAAAATCATGATAATAATAACAATAACTAGATCTATATTTTCATTTTAAGTGCTGCAAAACTAAATGTGCCCATGTCTGCACACTAACTCATTTCCCATTCATGCAGTTTCAAAATTTACTGTCAGACATAAAATAAGTGTTTGAAAATAAGCATACAAATTTGCTGAAATAAGTGAAAATCAGTTTATTTATATTATTTTCCTGTTATACAAGATCGCAATATTCATTGTGAACAGTTTACACTCAATGAGTCACAGCCACTGCCACAGACTAGCATGATTAGGCTTCATAGGTAGAGTCTATACGAACCCATCGGCACCTTTTCATTTACAAACAGCTCTCATTCTCATTCTCAATCCGAAACTGCATCATTCCCCGCATCATTCTCTGACTGACATTCATTATGACATCATTCATATTCATCAACGACATGAACGTTGGTAACTCAGGATTAGACTAATTCAAGATTTCATTTCAGAAAACTTGATATTCCAACATCCAAAGTTAATCAGATCTAGATCGAAGCCTAATCATGCTAATCAAATAGTAATGCAAGAACTGGTAAAATTCACTATCACTTCCACTCTATGGCACTCAGCGGTGCTGCCGCCAGTGACACCCGGGGCTGCCCTGGCGGCTGCATATCCTGCCAGCAACAAAAAAAAAAAAAAAAAAAAAAAAAAAAAAAAAAAAAAAAAATGCTCTTTCATTTTCACCCAATCAAACACAAAGTCTCAATATAATAAAGATTATTCTTAATCATTACATGTAACTGCAAATTTGATGATACTGGAACAGCTGTACCGGCCAAACATATCCGTCTGAATACGGCCAGGTTGGAGTTTGAACGACAAATTCCGACCCTCAATATCTGTTGAGCCGCCATGTCTGATAATGAGTCCCCCGCCTGCTGGTGATAAAACGATGCGAAGGGCTAGTGCTGCGCGATGCCCTAACTCTCGGGGAGCCAACCCAGCAAAGACCGACCGAGAGCTAGTTCGGAGTGCTTCAGTTGACCCATCTGCAGCCAAGGTCACACGCGCATTTACAAACCATGAAGGGTGTTGTGGATGGAAGAAGCAACATAGATGCCTCGCTCAGATGCATCGAATAATTTTTTAATAATTAGCAAAATGAGCAAAATAAATGCTAATAATTAAAACGGAATTTGTTCACAATAGTGATAGTCAAGTGATTTCAAGTTTGGTGTTTAATCAGATTTGTGCAAGAAAAAAAAAAAAAAAAAAAAGCCTAAGCTACAGGATGGAATGGTGGGGGGGGGCGGGGGGCACCGCTGAAATCTTAGCATGCACAGTGATATGAATTAATTTTTTTTTTTCAAATTACAGGGGCGGACCTTTCGCCCCGCCCGGGTTCTCCACTGAATAACAAACACTACTGACGTTAGCACTGATCTTTAAATTACTCATCCTTGTTCAGCCTTCAATTTCAGTGTGAGTCGATCTCGGCCATGCCGGCCGCTTTCACCTTTCAGATTTTTTTCGGTGCCCGAGCTACGTTATTCTTTGACATTTTCCCCAAAAATTTCTGGGAATTTATCTTTAAAGAAAAAAAAAACAGTTTCTCAACCCCCATAATGCCCATTTTGCAATTTATTCTCATCTTGGGCTCCCTTTTTGTTTACCCTGCATGCCTACCAAAGCCCCCTCAGTCCTACCCCAAAGAAATTTGTCAGTGGTGTAGGATTGCTACTGCTCTTTACATGCATGTTTATAGTTAAAAGCTTGGGTCTTTGTTTAGGGGGACGGGTCGAAGTTGATTTTGATCGGGGTTCAAAATTAATTTTATTCACTTTTTTGCACTATGGAAATATCTATCCTCTCAAAAATGAATATTGTAGGATTTCAGCCAATTAAGCATTCAATCATGAGGCCTAATTATACTGCAGTTACCATTTAGAACCTCATTATGAAAGCTACAACATTTTTTTTTTTTGAGGGGGGTCGGGGGCGGGTGTTAGGAGGGAAAAATGTAATAATTAAGGCCCGTATTGACAAAAGTGTCATAAAGTTAAGCCTAACTTAAATCTGTGGTTTAACTATGGCTAGCAAAATGGGACTCAATTCCGACAAGTGGAAGTTCGATTTATCAGAATTTTTGTACAAAAGTACAAAAGTTTCCTTTCAGAATTTAGTAAAGGTGTAAAAGAACATGCCACATAGACAGATTGCGTCACATTTTGATAGCCATAGTTAAACCACAGATTTAAGCTATAGGCTTAACTTGAGGACACCTTTGTGAGGCCGGGTTTAAGGGTTTAAGTCCGTTTTATATTTCTTATATCTTTAACAAAAACTGGAATAAAACATTCCAAGTTTTCACCAATCACATTTTGGGCAGGGTGAAGAAAAAGGGGACCAAAGTGAACCTTAAAAAATAGCAAAAATTGGCATGTTGTGGGGTTGACAAATTAAATTGAAAAGAAATAATTTGGGGGTCCAAATATAGCCAGGAACCCAAAAAGTGAAAGCAAGACAAAAACATACAAGAAATTTAAACCGGAGCTACTGGAGAGAAAAACAAAGATTCCACCTTTATCGGAATGGGGATTGGATAAATTGTTGTATAGACGAAGTATACTAGTACTAGTATGCAATTCAAGATAAGATCATTGTTGGCATGAAAACAATGAGAAAATCAAATTCTGATGTGAAAAGTTTTGGAGCTAGCCACCCCCACCCCCCCCCCTCACCCTTTAACTCCTTCATTTTGCCAGTGCTAGTGTTCGCCGTCCACTAGTTATGGTTGATAAAACAAAATAGTATTTCTTTATGATTCACACAATTTGCTATCTCGCAGACACCACAGTTTTTACAATGGCCGAGGGAGAAGTTGGAATTTTACGAAGAGTTCGGCCAGGGGCGAGGGCTGAGGTATTTATTTTTCCTTGAGTATTACGAGATCAATATGATATTTGTGGAGATGAATGAGTTGTTGACTATTCCTAGTTATTACGTGCCTTTTCATTCATTCATAAACATTATT
Organism: Paracentrotus lividus; assembly: GCA_940671915.1. Taxonomy (NCBI): domain Eukaryota; kingdom Metazoa; phylum Echinodermata; class Echinoidea; order Camarodonta; family Echinidae; genus Paracentrotus; species Paracentrotus lividus. The sequence goes on along the minus strand of CALNVZ010000641.1, from coordinate 22,079,497 downwards.
TTTTGAGAGTAATTAAGGAGGATGATAAAGGCTAGACAACGACAACGCCTCACTCAGCCGCCCAGCTCGGCCCGGGTGGGAGACCTTCGGCTTCGCGATCCGACGGAGACTGGCTGACTGGCATATTTTTTTTTTTTTTTGGGGGGGGGGGGGCCTGCGGACGCGGCATAAATTTCTTTTTTAATAATAAAATAGCTTCTTTTTATTTTCTTACTAATTTAGTGATTGGTAAAATTAATTTGGTCCTAAAAAAACTGTTAACGTTAACGTTAACGTTAGATCTAACGTTAGTAAAACAGTTAAACGTTAGACCTAACGTTACATGTATTGATAAAAGAGAGTGAAGGAGGAAAGGAATCTACTGAAAATCATCAGAAGACGCAAGAAGAACTGGTTAGGACACAGGGAGAACATGGCCCACACAATTGAACTAGGGTACATGAAATTTAACACCCCATATCATCTCCGTGACATTTCTATACAAACCTTACTGGGCATCAACACTGAGCATCAAAACATCTGTGAATTGTGATATGCTTCATTGCAACATCCAACGCCAACTTCTAGCCTCAAACAGTTTAAGTTAAGCACCTTGCAGATTATAAACCGAGTGACAATAATACCAAGAGACCACCAAGGAGAACAATTGGGTGTGAAAAAGACCCACAACGAACAACAACAACAACAACAGACACATTCTGAGAGGAGAAAATATGCTACGAGACGTACTTGAAGGGAAAATGAATGGCAAAAGGGGGAGAGGACGGCCAAGAACAGGGATGGTGTCTGACCTGAAAGGCAACTTAACTTATGGAATGATGAAGAGGAAAGCAGAAGATCGAGAGGGATGGAGAAAGGACTGACTATTGACTATATGCTGTGTGGACCTGCCCCATTGACAGAACACCCAAGAAGAGATTGATAATTGAGTATTGGCAGCCTTGAGACTTTGTTGTCTTGACATTGATCTCTTGATTGAATCTTCAGTTAAAACTAAAGTTGAAATTGAATTTGTTTCCCCCCAAAAGGCTATGTTGACAGCTAAGCTGAGTTTAGTTAGATTGCCTAAGTCTGCGCAGGATCCTTGTCTGCACGCCCACGTCTATAGATCTATGCTTGGTTTTGAGAGAATAAAATGCTCATCTAACATCAAATTTTAATCTAATCCATTTTGATATAAAAAAACAAAAATAATTGACAATGATTTTCAGCAAGTTGTATTTGTATTTGCTAAAAGTTTTAACCATTGACACATTGTCAAAAATTGAAGTCCAAACTTAACTGCACTTGAACTGTGTGTGTGCAAAAAGGAGAGAATCAAACTTTATTGGAAAATAAAATGATCTAGGAGCAATTTGACCCCCCCCCCAACAAAAAAACAAAAACAAACAAAAACAAACAAAATCATCAAAATTTAATACATTGTATGTAGTATGTTTGTGCTTATTATGAAATTTGAATAAAATTTAATTGAATTAAATTGAAATGTCTAGGAGAAGATATTGTAGGATATTTTTTGGATTCTGAACTCAAAATTGACCCAATGACTTTTGCCATGTAGCAACAAGAGCCCCTTTTCTCATCAAAGTGAAAATATGTTATGAAAATTTTGTACAAACAGACCAACCTTTAAATAATTTTGGATTGAACCAAGAACTAGAATCCTGTAAAATCGTTCAAGTGGTGTGAATAAGACCCTGGAGACTTAGTCTGACTGTTCATTTTTTTTTTTTTAAAATACTTTTAGAGGATCTAACTAGATCTCTCAAAACACTAAAGCAGAACCATACATGTAAGTTACATTTGATACAGATGTTTTGTTTGGGCAACCTTTCCCTTTTGTGTGTGTTTTGTTTTGTCTACCATGAGTTCACATCCCTCTTTTGTGTATATGTACACGTTATCTATGTATTTTTCCTGAAAATGTATTGTTTTATTAATGATGATCATACTATTATTTACAATGCGCATTTCCCATAAGGCTAAAAGCACTTTTACAGTATATTATTACCCTGTTTATTGGATTTATTGGATTAAATTCCAGCTGCCATTAATTTTACAGACACCATATATGGAATTTTTCCCCTAAAAATAGTATTAGAAAGGAAATAAATGATAAAAAGCATTGTAATGTGTTATTTTCTTTTCTCTTTTTTTTTAATACCAGGATTTCTTCTCATGGGAGGAACAAGCCTTTGATGAAATGGACAGCACCCTCGCCGTCCAGCAGGTGAGATTACAAAAAATTTAATTTTATATTAATTAATTTATTAATGTTACCATTTTCATCGTTTGTATTTGTCACGCTCTGGCTTAAACCATCAATAATTCGCCAGAATTTAATTATTTTTTCCTTTTTTTTTCTTTTTTTTTGTGTTTTCTGAATCAAACTAGAGATTCCAAGCTTTTCAATAATTCCAAAAAACTTGTTGTTTATTAAAGTTTACCAATCATGTGAAATTAAGATCTTATTCTACATGTGCAGAAACACATGCTTCTCCTGTCATTGAGGCTGTTTTGCTTTAATTTGGGACTTATTGATGGGTAACACTTTAACTCTTTTCATTTACATGTACCTTGAAGCTGGTGTCACATTTATTTAAAGTGCTTGCACAAAAGTAGATTTCTAAAATTATGAGAAAGTTTTGAGTGTCATGATGACTGGAAAAAGACAACTAGGGCGAACAAGAAAGATATCTACAGCATTAATTCGAAATACTTACATGTACAATTGGCAGTTCAACAGTGTATGACATTTTTACTCATTGATGTTACAGTAAACGTTACATAAAACTCATCTTTGACGAAAAAAAATCCTTCAATTTTCAAAATTGACAACATGAAGAGATATTGATGCCATTACATGTATTTTCCTGTACTTAAATTTGCATTAATTTCTTTTGTTTTGTTTTGTTTTGTGTTTTGGCTGTATTTTATGATTTTCTTCCTTTCAAAAAGTTTCATTTGATTGATTAAATCATATTTTTCAAATTACTGTACAGGAAAGAGTGAGAAAAAACCAAACATTTTGTACAATTTTTTGGAGGAAAACATTCGACATACATGTACATGTACTTTTGAATGGTTTAAGAGTTTTAAACAGTAAAATGTACACATTACATAATTCCAGTGGTATTAGTGTGTACGTTTATTGTACAATGTGCATTATCTTTGCTACATGAATCTTCAACTACAATCACTAAATTACATGAAGGAGCTTTATATAGCAAAACTAGAATTGGGCTTTAAAGCTTGTTATACAGTCTGTGTAAAAAAAAATGGTACAGTCAGAAAAAACTTATTTAGGTGTGAAATATTTTCAGATAATGTGTGTATAAAGCCAATAGATTTTTCTTGCTGATGCGCTTTGTTCTGTATAATTCGCTTTTGTAAAACAAAAGTTATGCTAAATTTTGTGCGACGAGGAACAAATTGAAATGGAGCACTCCATGGCCATTATGGGAAACCAATGCACAAAGGCATGGGACGGCGTGCGAAAAATGGATTTTTCTTGATTGTAGAAAACTAGTCATATTTCAGAAATTACAACACCAAATGTGATGAAAAAAAATTGCAGGTGAAAGTCTGATCTTCCTGCTTTATGAAAATACCAAACAATAGCAGGCTGTGATTAAACTTCATACTATAAAAAAATGTTTTCCACTTGTACCATTTTATTTGACACAGACTGTATATTTCCTCCAGAGGCCTTCCTATAAATCACTTTTTTCAACTCTTGAGATGTACATTTGTTCTCTCCTACACTCAAGAGAGAATAAATATGTCGGGTTCAACCTTTGCTTATAAAGGTTATTAATTGTCTAAAACAAACTCAATTGTTTATGTGCTTGCTGAATAAATTCGTTATTTTTATGAACGCAAACTTCATCTAAAACATGACTGTGTAATCTCGGCTTTTCACTCTTAACACCGCAATTGCCCGGCTAACCCTGCTATTTTGCAGGGCCAGAGAATCTCGTACTATAGGTGGGGTTAGCCTACTTTGCCAGAACGTCGTCGGAACAAAAAGTGGAATAAGCTTTACCCCGTACTATAGGTGGGGCTAAATGGCAAGTTAGTACTACCTATAGTACGGGGCTAAGGAAATTTTGGTACGTGAGAAAAGGGTATTAGATATCTACCTGGGCTCAAATCCAACTATAACCAATGATGGTCAGAAACACATGTCTTTTTTTTTTTTTTTTTGTGTGTCACTCACACACATGCAACTCCTACATTATACATAATATGGTAGTCATGATCCATTCATAACCTGCAAGTCCAAAGATATGCACCCTTTTATCAGTCCAAATTTCATGTCACTCACGTTTGAATATGACCCATTGAATCATATTCAGGGCTAAGGTTTGTTGCCTCACAACAAGGAAGGGGTTAAATTTTCAATTCTTTTGGATAATTCTCAATGGAATCATTTGAAGCTGACGGACTGCTCTGAAGGTCCTGATATGACAAGTTCTTCATCATGGTGTTTACTCTATCTGTTCTAAATGAAACTCTCCATACTCTCATGGGGGCAGTTAGGGCCCCCTGCTTGATAGTCAAAGTGAAATTCAAGTCTGCAATTAACGTCCCTTCACGTTTTTCTCTGCCATCCGGTTATTAATCATGGAGGATGTGAAGTTATGTTCCTGGCAAAAGGATGTTCAGAGATTTTATTTTTTTTTAACACTGTATCTTGTTTTAACCCTCTCTGTGCCATCTTGTTTTTGTTTCATTGTCATGATAATTATCTTCCATAATGGGCAGATACATTTACTTGAAAGGAAGGAGCACAATTTTTTGTTGTTTTGTTTCAGGAAGAATTTTTTTATTTTTGCCCAAACACTAATAATTCTTGAACATTAAAACGAGTATTATTAATTAACGCATTAATTAATTAGTTATTACATTTAATTCAGATTCTTTTATTTACTTGATTTACTATATACTTTGCACTTGTAAACATTCAATATTAAATGTAAGTTTTGTTCCAATTTTTGTTTAATCTTGTTTTCCATCATCACCAGACTTCAAGATGACATTTAAACACTATTATTTAAAGTACACATAATAATCATAGCTAAAATGCCGTTCTGCTGGGAACACGCGCTCATGTCCTCAACTTGGCTTTAATAAGATTGATAGTGTAAAAATTTTCATCTGACAATTATAGTCCACCCCAGGTGTCGAAACTAATCATGATGAACAATGGTTTGATGCAAAGAACTAAGTCTGTCTTTAAATTGACATTATTGAATACAGATTGATTGACACACTGTGTATCCGATGTTAATTTGTAGACAGGTGGAGAAGATGTTTTCTCTCAAGGTTTTTTTCTTCTTCATTTTGATCAAAATTGAGGTCATGATGGCAGGGCTGTCATTTAAAGCAGATCTATACCCAGTAAAACTTGCTGCCTATTCACTCGTTTCTTACTGACTATAATTCCTAAATAAACCATTCAAAAATCACAGAAATAAGATACAAAAACTAATCTGACATTTCCAGGTATGTGTTGATTACAATATTATGTGTAATATAAAGTTGGAAAGATTACTCCTAATTTTCTTTTTAGGTGCACTAGATGCACAATTTTGAGTGGAAAATCCAAAAAGGTCCTATGGGAAGGGTGACATCCCCCTCTCACCCCTTGGTTGCTTTGCTCCCTCGCAATGATAGTACCTCCTATAAAATTGAAATCACCTCCTTTAAAAATATTTAGCAAGACCCCTGGTCATCTTTAAATCATAATATGATAATAGTCGATAGTAATGTAGGTCAGCTGTGGTTGTGTTTCGGGTAAGGTTATCGGTGTAACATGTACATCTATACAGTCTGTGTAAAAAAAAAAATGGTACAGTCGGAAAAAAATTATTTAAGTGTGAAATATTTTCAAATAATGTGTGTATGTGGTACCAAAATAAAGCCAAAAGATTTTCCTTGCTGATGCACTTTGTTCTGTATAATTTGCTTTCGTAAAACAAAAGTTATGCTAAATTTTGTGCGACGATAAACAAATCGAAATTGAGCACTTCATGGCCATTATGCGAAACCTACACACAAAGGCATGGGATGGCGTGCAAAAAATGGATTTTTCTTGATTGTAGAAAACTAGTCATATTTCAAAGATTACAACACCAAACGTGACGAAAAAAATTGCAGGTGAAAGTCTGATCTTTCTGCTTTATGAAAATACCAAACAATAGCTGACTGTGATTAATCTTCATACTATGAAAAATGTTTCCCACTTGTACCATTTTATTTGACACAGACTCTATTGTACTACATGGTCTGACATTAACATACAATGAAGTTGATCACCAATTGTATCAGCTGTTTGACAGCCCATTTTTCTTTTCCCACTTGATCAGAATATGGGGACACTATGTTTTTAAATTAATACATCACCAGTTGTTACAAATGTATGTATTTGACAGTTGCATCAACTGTTTTCCTGAAGAAGTACGATATTGAGCATTGATGAAAAGAAAATTGCCTTTTGCGGCCCCCTCCATTTTTAAATGAGCCGTATGCACCCCCTCTATTTTCCAAACCCTGGTTTGGCCACTGCTTTCTTTTGCAGTAGGCTACTTTATTTTTATTTTTTTTTCATGGGATTATAAATTTTTTTATCGCTTCCGGTATTGCTAACAATAGACCAGCATGGGGTTTTAATTTTCAGTTTGATCTGAATTTTATTGTCATTAGTATAACAAGTGTTTGAATCAACAAAGAATAGTTATTCAACAGTTGGGATTAGCATTTTTTTTTTTTCTTGAGAGAGAGAGAGAGATTTTGATCAGGATTTAGGTTAGTATGTCCCTGATCTTGCACTCTCGTTTGGCCTAGTATGCTGTCCTCTGTGGATAACACTTGCTCCTCCACCTGTTCTTTGCGATTGTTCTCTGTTAACTCGGTCATGAGATTTAAAAAAAAATGACAAAAATGTCATAATATTGTACTTTTTAAGATTTATTTCGTGTATGTTCATGTCCTATGAAAGGTATAATAATAGCAATTTTGTATAATGGTACCCTAGGTATACCAATAAAATTGGTCATATTTTAGAAAATCTTTTGTTTATTGTCAGGTGTATTCAACTTTATTTGAAGAAACACCTTTTCTTTTCCTTCAAATATTTATTGTTCTCCTTTCATTTATGTTTACTGTAGTTCTGATACAGCTATGTGTACATGTATAGTCCAATGTTTTGCTGAATTGTTGCATAAAAATCAAAATTATGATTTTACACTCTTCACTAACATTATGGCCCGATTTCCCTCCCTTTAGGTATTTCTTTAACATGACATTTCCGTGCTTTCCGACAATATTGATTAATATATAAATCATGTTAATCCAGTTAGAACAATCAATGATATTTATTCAGCAAAGTTTACCCCCTTCTCAATTTGCCAGATGGTGATTCTTTTGTGGTTTATTGCTGGTTTAGAGTCTTTGGGACACATTTGTAACTTATTTTTGCATCCTCTTCTGTGTTTTTTTACCTCTTAACAGTTCATTCAGCAAAGCATCCGAAAGGACATCAGCAACATAGATGGCATCTTGCATCCTCCAGAGGGCCAAGACGAAGGTGTCTGGAAGTACGAACATCTCAGACAGTTCTGTCTGGAACTCAATGGTCTAGCTGTCAAATTACAGGTAATTTATATTTCAAAAGCTGCATCACTTTACCATGATCCCTTATATTTATCCCAAAGTTGATTTGTATCCTTTGGGTTTATGTCAGGTTCTATAGCTTCCGATCACTCAAGCATGGAAAGCTAAGGAATACTTTGGGACGTACATTGCCATCAGGGCTTTTCATTGCTCAGTCGGTAGAGCACCTGTCTAGTAATCAGGAGGTCTTGGGTTCGAATCCCGATGACATCCCATTTTCTTTGCTCATTTTTTCATAAGTTACAGGTAAGAAGGAGGTGTTGGGAAGTTGGTGTGAGACAGTCATAGGGAACTCAATGGTCTAGCTCTCAAATTACAGATAAGACATATGTGTTAGACAACTATGCCAATAACTCAATGGTCTAGCTGTTAAGTTACAGGTAAGACATAGGTGTTAGACAATTGTGTCTGGACTCAGTGGTCTAGCAGTCAAGTTACAAGTAAGACGAAGGCGTTTGACAGTTCTGTAGGGAACTTGATGGTCTAGCTGTCAAGTTACAGTTAAGACGAAGGTGTCTTGAAGCCACCGACAAATGCTCTGGCAACAATTGATCTGGGGTTTACTTCATCTAAGATTTAGCGTTGGGGTAAGGGCTGCAGTAGGTTTTTATGTTAGGTTTAGGGTAGGGTAGTGTTAATTAAGTCCAGGGTTTAGTTAATCATTCGATTACTGTTTGAAATTTACAGGGGAGCAATTGTCACTGGAGCAAATTTCATAATCTAGTTTAGAAGTATAAACTTCTCACACAGTTCTCTGTAGGGAACTTGATTATCTAATGAGGTAGATCTCCCTAGTCATAGAAATGGCAAGTATATTAGGGCGAAGATGTCTACTTTCCAAGTTTTTGGAGAGAGAAAAAGAAGGATCTTTTATAATGCTTTGCTTCAATTGCAAAATAATATGATTTCAGAGGTAAAAGGTTGAATTAAGTGGAAATTATCTTGATGCATAGTGTTTCATAATTAACAATTCCCATTTATTTATCAATTTTCTCTTTTGTATACAGCACGAGTGCAACCCTGATACTTGCTCACAGATGACTGCTACAGAACAATGGATCTTTCTCTGTGCTGCTCACAAGACACCAAAGGAGGTATAGTCAAACAGTCAAACTTGGTCTAACAGTTGGTCAAAATGTCTGATTGTCTAATACCACATGAGCTAAACCCATTTGATCTTACTAATATTTTGATCTAATTGCCTCTTAGTTTAAAGGTAGTGTCATCCTTTTTCAAAAATTGCGAAAACTAATGCAACTTGGCAAACTTTAGAATATGAACCTATACTGTCTATTCAATCTTACTGCCATAGGTTGCCTAGATCAATATGAAATGAAAATCTGACTACCAATTTAGACCAGCTCTCCATCAACATCGTTCATATTACAGCGCGTGCAGCACGGACCACACACAGCAATATACACACGGCGCATCAGCATGCATTATTCTCTGCGCTAACGGTCAACGGTTCACACCGTACAGTATATTTTTCGAGGTTCGAAAAAATAGGAATGAATTTTGATAATTGCAATATAATGACAAACATATACATTTGAGCTTAATCATGTTGTGGGAAGATATAGTCATTGATATACTACTATATCCTCTCAAAAACTAGAAATGTAATATTTTGGCCTGCAAAAGGATGACACTACCTTTAATATTGTTAATAATATTAAATCTAAAATTACCAATATGTCTAATAGCCTCTTCGTCTAAGGCCCAAATGAATGACTGTCTATTACCAGATTGTTACAGAAATTGACCAATGGTGTTGGATTGGTTTGGTTTGAACATAGACCAAATGGACATTAGACAAAATAGTAAATAGGCGAGGTGACAATGAGACCAAAAGGCAATTAGACGAAATGGAACTAGACAAGGTGGGATGAGACCAAACGAGCATTTAGACTAATGCCCAATGTAGGTTTAGACCAATTGGCAATTTACCAGACGTGTTATAATACCTCGATCAAATCCTGTAATATCGAGCATGAATACAGCAAGATTTTGTTATAATGGTGCAATTTGAGCGACCTGATATAATGCCAGTACGTTAGATTACCCAACATGCATCTCAATATAGTTGACAACTCAACTTCAGGCTCAAAATCTGCAAGTGAGGCAAGCTGTGCGCTTGCGTATTAAATAACTATGTGCGCATAGGCCTGCTAATATTAATCTAGCAAATTTGTTGATCGTATGGTAGAGACATTCTGCATTTGGCCTGCATCGAGAGGAATTTGTGTAGTCAAATTTCTTCCTTTTTCGATCGGCCTATTAGAAATATAGGTAGGTAGTACATGTGAAATTCAGTGCACCTGAGGACTCCGGTAATGGTACAATATTAAGGTAAAAAACAACTAGGAATTTCAGCCAATGGCGGTTATGCATGCTGTTGCACCTAGCGGAAGTTAAGCTGTCAACAATTTGACCTTTGATCCGTGTTATTTGGCGATAATATCGATAATATTGAACAATATCGATGAAGTTTTGTATTGCAGGTAGCCCAAATTATCCCAGCCCCACTTTCAAGGATGTGTACATTCATTTAAGTTCCCACATATATGGGGTCAATAGAAATAGGATTAGGTCCCAAACACATCACTTCATACTGTCAACAACATTGCATGCAATTTTCCAGGAAATTTTCTGAATTCAGAAAGCTTTGTCAATCCAAATTCTGCTTTTTTTCTTCCATTTTCAGCCCTTTTAAAGGTTTTTTTTGAGCATTCGGTTGGCATGTTTTTTCACCCAAGTTCGCAGGCCTCTCAGTAAAAAATTGTCAGGATTTTTTGCCAATTTGTGACTCTTTCTAATGGTACTGAATGGCATCTCTGCAATTAACTTCTGGGTCTTGTTCTTTAACCACAGTGTCCAGCCATAGACTACACTAGACATACCTTAGATGGTGCTGCATGTCTCCTCAATAGCAACAAGTACTTCCCAAGCCGGTAAGCATATCATATTATATATCTTACACTAATGAGACCTCGGGGTGATGGAAGGACGGTATGAAAACAGGATTCCCAGCCGATCAGGGAAATCAGGGAAAACTATTTTACTTTTTTCCAGTCAGGGAAAAGTCAGGGAATTTGATTTTTAAAAATGCCGCAAATCAGGGAAAAGTCAGGAAATTTAAATTGGCCCAAAAATCTAAAGTTTGTTACTCAGTCAGACTATTATTTTATGCTGCAAATAGTTAAAGCTGGTGTATAGTGTTGAGAGAAGGAAAAATTTAATTTGGATTTACAGTGAGATAATATGAAAGACTGAATCCTATAACTGTAACAAAGAAAGTTATATTACATGGAATCTCGTTTTAATGTCTTTATTTCACGATATTATAGTATAAAAAAGATAAGTCGGGGATCTGACTCATCTTTGTGTGTGCTAGGCGTTCACATGGAAAACCAATGGGGGTTCTCTTGTGTGGGTGATACACTCAGATCGCTACGCTCCAATCATGCGGGAAGTTCAGGGGACTGGCCACCAAAGCAAAAGTCTCAAAAACCGTTACAAATTGTGTTTGGATTCAAACATTTCACTGAAATTCACCGGAAATCGTGAAAGGAATATCACAAAATCTCTCACACATGTCTTTTAGTGCAATGTGAACAACATGAGACTATATTTAATCGGTTTTATGCAGATTTTTTTGTTGTTACCAAAACTATACACCAGGTTTAATTGCGTCAACATAGAAAACGCGCAAAACTGAAAATGGGTTTAAATAATTATCAGGGAATTACGAAACATCATCAGGGAAAAATCAGGGAAAAAATCAGGGAATTTCGTGTTCTTGAAATGCTGGGAACCCTTGAAAAGCATTTAGGTAATGATAGTTTCCTCAGTCGTCCTCATGAGCAGTCAATATTTGTATACTAGTGCCCTATAAATAAAAAGTTATGATGCAAATTTTAAACAACCATTCTGATTGGTTCACAATGAGATTTTTATGCAATGAGTCCTTGCAAGAAGGATCCTGATTGGCTACTATTGATTTGCAAATGACTGTAACCCTTTATGTAACAGGGCCCAGGATGGATTCGGATCAGGAGAATTACCCTCCGAATAACTTCCTCGAGAAATAGGGATTGGTGTGGGATTATTTGGTAGCTTTCTCAGCTCTCTCCCTCTCGCCTCTAACTTAACATACACTGTACGTCATCTTCTGGGGAGCATTTCATGAAACAAATATTCCCTGATTCTCACTGACAACTGTTATAAGCTACTGAAATGATTACATCTGATTGGCTGAGAGCAAAGTTGTTGGATAAAACGTCTGACAAGTCCTATCATGACATGCCCCCCATGTATTACCACGTGGTTAACTATAGACTTCATCCCAAAGGTTATGGAAGCAAGCATATAAATGGTGCATTCACCTATATTTCAGATTTATTCATAATAAATTTTGAATAGCAGACTTGTTGGTAGAAAAATAAATGGACATGGTACATACATTCTTCTTTATACAATATGTGCTGTACAAAAATGTTTTCATAAAGTTGGTCTGACCTTTGAAATTTATCATTTTGTTGTAGTGTGAGTATTAAGGAGTCATCAGTAGCAAAGCTTGGTTCTGTATGCCGTCGGATCTATAGGATATTCTCTCATGCCTACTTCCACCATCGAACACTGTTTGATGATTATGAGGTAAGCTAGAGTTCTTGCTGAAAGTACCAGCAGTATATTTATAATCATCACCGGGTTATTCACCCATCATTATCACCATTACATGTACCATCATCAACATCATCTTCATGTCCATCATCATATTCATTCACCAACATCATCATCATCAGCACTACCATCATCATCATTATAACCACTGTCATCATCATCATCAGCATCAGCACTATCATCATCATCATCATCATCATCATCATCATCATCATCATCGTCATCATCGTCATCATCGTCATCATCATCATCATTGCCTTCATCATCACCATCATCATCATCATCATCATCATAAACACCATCATCAACATCATCAGCAGCACTACCATCATCATCATTATCATAACCACCATCATCATCATTATCATCATCATCATCAGCACTACCATCATCATCGTTATCATAACCACCATAATCATCATCATCATCATCATCATCATCATCATTATCATTCTTCTTCTCCTTTGTCATCACCATCATCGTCATTCATCATCCAAATCATTACCACTTTAGAACTGCAGTCGTTATCGTCATCTTCTTATCGTTCATCATTCCCATCATCATCATCATCTTCATTGATCACCATCATCACAATCTTCTTTGTGGTCATTATCACTATCATCATCGTGATCATCATCATTATCATGACAACCATCTTCATCATCATCATCGTCGTCATTCATCATCCAAATCTTGATCACCACTTTGGTACAGCAGTCTTTATCATTATCTTTATATCGTTCATCATCCCCGTCATGGTTGTCATCAATTTCAACTTTGATCATCACATATATATTTTTAATGTTTTCAATTTGCCATATTTCTTTTCTGTTCATCCTGCTTATAAGTAGAGAGTATAAGTAGAGAAGTTACGAATCATCATCTTTTATTTTGTGACTTGTAAAATCTACTGTAATACAAAATTGTCTATATTGGGGTATGTTACATGCGGTGTGATTATATTTGTACCCAGGCTAATAGAATAACATTTGATACTATTTAGAATATATTGCAAATTTCAGTGGTCTATTTAACAATTCATAATAACGGTTTTGACATATATTGTAGTGGTACATGTATGCATACCATGGAACCACTCAATTTTCATGAATGAGAGCTTTTTCTTAAAAAAAAATCAATTGAGACATATCAGTCATTTATCTTGAAATGCATTTGTTCTCTTTTTCTTTTCACAGAACGAGACATTTCTATGCAGACGTTTCACAACTTTTGTCACAAAATACAACCTGATGCCCAAGGACAACCTGATCGTACCCATTTTAGAAGATGCCCAAGCTAGCACAGAAAGTGAAGCATAATCCAAACAAATCATTTGCTTGGTTTTCTGTGGCCTGTTTCTCAAAAAAGTCTAAGTTTGTGGACATCCCTTTGAAACCCATGTTAATTGTACAACAATGGTCCCTATGGGTTGTTCAGTAACTTAGACTTTGTTTCAAGAAACAGGCCCCTGATAGACCGATGGGGCAAGCAGTTGACTGCTCAATGGACTTGTCACACCCACAGTGTGACTATATACCAGTGGCAGATCCATCATAAGTTCTTATAAATGTTCTTTTTAAAAGTTCTTTTACAGGGCCTATTGTCTGGGGATAATATGCATTTTTTTCCCAAGCCAATGTTTGCCCTGTAAAATCCTTTATCATAGCCAATTCTGGATCCGCCACTGCATATATTCCTCTGTAGCATGGCAAAATTTGGGGCTTTATGGTTAAAATTGGTGGGGGGGGGGGGGTCCAAGTGCATCAGTCTCCTGAGAAGAACTCTAATGCTTTGTCACAGGATATTGTGTTTAAGTCCTTCCATCTCTTAAGAAATTGTTTACAAAATACACATTACTGTTGGTCTTTTAGTGAAATTTTATGTTATTTTTAAAGGAACTTTTCATCTTTTTGTAATTCTTTAAATTTTCAAGGACTCAAATTATAAGGCAATGTTTAATAAAGGTTTGGAATTATTCAGACATCGTCTGTGACATGTTGCTTACTATCAGGCACGTTTTCTGCCAGTTTCCCATGGACTCAATGTATTATATTTAGTTTGCCTAGTTTTATGTCCTATTTATACAATGTACATAGTAAATAATTAATGTAAGAGTGTATAGTTTGTTTTATCATTTATCATGTACATTAGAAGTGTTAAGTCTTATTGGTAGCATGACAGTTCAACAAACTTCAAAAGTACAGTCCAAATTTGCAGATTTATTCCATTTTTCTCACAAATGCTTTATTCCCAGGCTACATGAATTTTTATATCAAAATCATGTGATAAGATGAATATTAGCTGTGACAAGATTCAGAAACGAAAAATTAAATTATTTGGGGTGGGGTAAAAGATTATAAAAAATGTAACATAAAACATTTCATAACACTAGTGTTAAGATACAAAATGGGAAATGTCCTTCTTTGAAAAAAAAATTATTGAATAAAAAAGTCAATTTGAATATGTCTGATATATAACCAAATTGTTTATGGGTAGTTAGTAAAATTATGTCTTGTATATTGTGTTTTGATTTTGGCCATATTACACATGGCATCCTGTAAATATTTGTAGACCTATGTTAGAATTTATTTATGATTAAATTGGATATGTAAATGTGATATAAATGATCTTTTGGATTTTATTTCTTCAGCAGTCTGGCTGCAGAATTTGAGTGAGATGCCTATTGTGCAGTCCTCTCCCATTATAAAGATCGCCATCACAAGGCAATTCTGCTCATCCTATTTTTAAAAAATGTGCAAACTTAGATGTTCAATACCTGTGGGGTGTAACACAAAGACTTACGATTGATTAAAAGTTACGATTGATTTTTTCTCGATAGCCTCATCATGGACAGGATGCTCCAAATTTGATGATATTATTCCTAACCCTAGCCCTATTCCTACTCTTAAACATATCCAAATGCTAATCCATGACTGTTCCTAGTTTCCAAATGAGGCTACCGAGGAAAAATCAATCGTAACTTTTAATCAATCGTAAGTCTTTGTGTTACACCCCACAGGACTGTATGCCTATATTGAGATACAGTACATTTACATTATAATGAGGTCCTCAGGACTAATATTTTTGTCTTGTTATTATGAAATCTTGTAATACTTTACCACATAGACACATGTTTGGGAAAAAAAGGTACCAGGAAAATTGCACAGTTCAGAGTGAGGGGGTAATGTAAAGAGAGAGAGAGGGAGCTCAAAGTAATGAGAGGGAGACAGAAAATGAGGGGTGAAAGAGGCGTAGAAAAGATGAGGAAGAGGGGATGCGAGAAACGTGGTCTAAGAAACTAACATAATGGGGAATAGAGGGGGTGAAAGCAATGAGAGAGAAGTGGAGAAGGTGAGGGAGAGAGGGGATTAGAAAAGAGAGAGAGAGAGGAAGAATGAAAAAGGGGGAGGGAGAGAGAGAGAGGGAGAGAAAGAATAAAATGATAGCTGACGAAAAGCAATCGACACGCAAATGGGGGGGGGGGCTGAAACATTGCTTCAATCATTTTCTAAAAATAAATTACGAGGAATAGATATCAAACATGTTTCTCTTTGCACATCAAAACAAAAACAGATCTGCCCTCGAACGCGGATGTTCATGTCTTATGTTGAGCAGATAATGAGGAATAAACCTCAAACAAACGCGATTGATTACATTTAATTAGAATATTATGATAAGCTTCATTACTGTTATTCTATTCCTCTCAATGTATTGGTCATTGAAAGAAGTAAAAAAAAATAAAAAAGAAAACACTGTTAAGTTTATAAATAATTGTCTTTGTGTTGATCAATGTTCATTTCCCTGTTGGCAACTTCCCCTCGATTGATACATTTTTACAAGGGTTATTATAAGCCTTGTGAGAACAATGTAAATTTGGTATGAGTTAGTACATTGTCATCCATACCTGCATGTCCGTATAATTTGGTTTTATCGAAGTACACCATAAAGTTGAAGGGGTACGATCATCGTGTTTGCGACCTAGGGTGGTGTCTCACTTCTTGGAGACGTCTCCGCGACGGAATCGTTTCCGCGACGGATAAAAAGTATTAGGGACGTCTCCGAAACTTAGAAGACGTCTTTGAGACGTCTCCGCGACAATATTCAAAAACTGTCTCAAAGCAGTTTCAAAGAACCGTCTCAACCGTTTCCGCGACCCATGGAACGTCTCGGAGACGTCTCCTCGACGTCTCCAAAATCCGTCTCAAAGTAGTTTCATATCCGTCCCAAAGTTGTTTCAATCCTCTCAAAGTTTTTTCTAAGTAGTTTCCGCGAAGTGAGATTCCACCCTAAAACAATTTTTAATTTCTGTTCGCTTCCGTTCGGGTACATTTGAAGATGCTAGTACTAGAAGTTCGTATGTTACATTTTGGCCCTCTGTTACATTTATGTAACAATGTGTCGTGTTCATCCAAGCGTTAAAGACATACCACACAAAAATGTACCAAAAGATGCGGGAGGAATTACTCTTTCGGAATATGTAAAATAAGTGAAGATGCTAGTACTAGATGTTCGTATGTTACATTTTTACCCTCTGTTTCTCAAAACTGATTTGATGTAACATAGGAACTTCTAGTACTAGCATCTTCATTTATACCGTTTATTAAACCGATTTTGATACCGCATATAGGAACCGGATAACAATTGTATTAGCCTATACATATATAGGTCAAATTACGTACGCGCTCAGAGAGAATCAACCCAGTCTAGCATCTCTAAGTCTCAAACTCATGATCGTACCCCTTTAAAAGTCAAGGTGGTATCTCATTCTCGGACATCTCCGTGACTCGTATACTCGAGACGTTTCCGATAAGGCTGTCGCGGAGACGTCGCAGAACTTATTATATGAGACGTCTCCGCGACTAGTATCAACCCAATCTCAAATCCGTCACAAAGACGTCACAAACTAGTCTCAAAGCCGTCACAAAGATGTCCCAAACTGTCTCAAAGCCTTCTCATGGCAATGAGATACCACCATTATTATTGTTGTAAACAGAGCTGACGTTCGTACTAAATGATATTTGCCTTGAGACACTACCGAATCTGAAACTATATATCTTTATTTTAATGCCACTTACACATTGTTAATGAGGTCATCATTTCTTCTGATATATCTAAGATCGAAGACCTGACAATTACATTGCTAACTAAACACATTAAAACAACTTACATTGTTTCGAAAGTCTGTATGCACGAGAGCATTGGCGGCGATCCCGGGGGACGGGGGGGGGGACGTGTCCCCACCCCCCTCGATTTTTTTCTGGGGATCGTCTCCCCCTCGATTTTGAAGCTGAACATATTTTTTATGTAGTGATTAGCTTGTGAAGCTAATAAAGAGGTAAAAATGCATGTCAAATACAATGCTAAATGTTATTATAACCCAAAATTTTCGGCTCGCGCTTCGCGCTCGCAAACATCTTCATTAGTTTCTGCATAATGTGCGAAGTATGCGAATTTCGAGTGTATTATTTTTCACTTTCGGGTTTTCCGTCCCCCCTAGTCGTGACATGAAATCGCCGCGCTTGCACGAGAGACTTTAGAAATTGATTCGTGCATGTTGTAAGAACAATATTAGTATTACAGGCCTACTAAATTTTAAGCCTATACCGCGTTTACGTTTACTATTATAAGATTATTAAAATCAAAACAAAAAATGATAAAAAAAACCCAATTAATACCATGTTTGAATTTGGCTTTCTAATAATGCAAAGATTATTATACACCATGAGGGTAAATGGGACAATTGTCGGTCTATTGGGGGTTTTCAAACCATTCCGGGCCAATTTAGATGGTACCACATGTTTAGCGATATTATTGATCCGGAGTGGACTCAGACTGGGCTCAATTTTGCCACTCAAATTATTCCTTATAATGTATAATGTTACCTATCCGATCATCAAATCATCCATTTACATTTTTCTTTAGTTACAAAAAATAGTCTCAGGGAAATACATACATAAGGTCTGTATATTTTTAACCCCCCCCCCCCCCACCCCCACCCATGTCGACGCCACTAGACAGGGCAGGGCTAAAATGACATGAATCAGGAAGTAATGGTTCTATAACAATCATACAAAATCAGCCAAATTGAGCTAGGTGATCAAAGGTCATATTTCATGTGGACTTCCTTTTGCAAGGTGAAGTACATCATAGAATAATGACATGTCATTTAAGGAAGAAGAAACATATAAAAGACCAATGCCAAATGTCATGATTATAATGTATATATCTTGAAAAGGTATGAACAAAATATTGCACGACACAATTCTAAAACTTTCCAGTTTGTAAAATAGCTTGGAAATTCACTTGGCGAATATGTAACGGGTAACAGCAAAATATCATTGTAATTATGGTAATCTGACTGAGTTATGTTATTGTATGCAAGCGATTGCTTTAAAATACATGAATTCCTTATGAAATAACAATAAAAGAAATTGAGATAATTTGAGGGAACATGATGTTCAAGAATGAGAGATTAAAAAAAAATGTTAACGGTTTGTTTAATGATTACAATAACTATGTGATAAGATTCAAATCCCTTTAACATGATTTTGGAAATAATCTGAAAGACCTGTGGATATTCGAGTGGTATTAACCTCTGTCTACCAAGTTCATACAGCCTGTGCAATACATGCAATGAGTTGCTCTTCGGTCAATAGTAGTCTGTTATAGACTTCTGTTGATATTCCTGATAATGGAGAAAATCGGTGAAAAGAGGCTTTTATTTTTATCAGAATCAAGTACCGTAGAGAGAACAAACGGTTCATAGCGAGGCCCTACCCAGATTTTTCATGGGTTAAAGAACACTCATAAATGACTGGAATGTAGAAATTCTGTATTATCTCTCTCTCTCTATCTCTCTCTCTCTCTCTCTCACTCTCTCTCTCTCGCCTGAAAGTAGGAAGTAATAGTTCACTATAAACACAAACTTTAGACGTGCACATATCCTAATCTTTAGCTTTATGAACTGTTGCGTTGGTACATGTTATGTGTGGTGTATTAACCGTATACTGACAACTGACATGATACATTGCATTGGTTTGTCATTGATTCAAAACTCGTGAAAGAAATAGTATTGCTGATATTTACCGGTTTATATGGATTACTTTAACAATGCCTAATCCACACAAGACTACTGGACCACTTAACTAGCTAGGTAAGTATATAATATTATTAAGCACATCGTATAGTATTAATATCTTAAACCCGTCAGAGTTAACAGTATCAAAGGATATTGATGTAGAGTGAACTTCTATGTTCCACAAGGAGTTGTCTGACATAGCAGTGGATAGTATGAACGATGCCGAGGAGCGGGGGAATAAACGAAGCCACGCCCACTGTGATAAAACAAACCCTTCACCGCTAGGGTGCATGGATTCGGATGGGGCAAGGGAGTAATGTGGGCAGCTTGTAAAACGTCGCTATTATACATGTATATATATTATAGTTCATGATTGTCTGGTCAAATTTGTGAAATGTTTACTGGCTTGGTTTGGAGAATCACAGTTATTACTATCATTATAATCGATTATAATTAATTCTGTCAGCAGACAAGCATCCTATAATTACTCTATTTAATTTCATATTTGAGTTCATGATATAATACCAGAGGCATATACACCTTGATACAATTGACCTAATCTTCAACTACATGACCCAATAAGCACTATAATTATTTATTTTGTTCATCCACTGTGCTATTTATCCGATTTAAAGTGATAAGTTTGTATGCTTTTGCAAATATCTGGAACCTTTCATGGCCCCGCATTCCCCAACGTGAGGTGGGCTATGGACGTCTATTTTTATGGTTAAGCGGGGGCGAACGTCAGGCATTGTCAGAAATGATTTGCTGTTTACCTTTAAATATGCGAAATAATGATTTGTCGATATAAATGTAACATATTCCACTTTATTACAGATTTGCGTTACAACTACGCCTGATCCTGTCTTGCATTTGTATTTAATCTCCATTTCTACGTTTCTTTTCAGAGATTTATATGCTTTAAAAAAAAAATGTTTTAATCAATATTATTTTTCTGAATCGATTATCCCATTTCATCTGGGAAGGGGGGGGGGGGATGTCTACACACTTTTAAAAAAAAACATCTGTATTTTTACAGCAAAATGCTGTCAGCAGAGTTGCCATATCTCGTGTGTAAAATTACAGAAATATTGTTTTCTGTAATTTTTTTCTCCTGCAAATATTGAGATACAAAATATACATCAGGACTAACACATTTGATCTGTTTTAACTAAATACGTAGGTCTCAGCTATAGAAACTCTAATTTTTTTGCTTTCTAATTCATGGAGAAAATTAACAGCAATACTGAATAAAAAAAACAAAACAAAACAAAAAAAAACAGGCAACTCATTTTATGGCGACTCTGTTGACACCAATTTGCTGTAAAAATACAAATTTTCTTGTATTTTTATTTTATTATTATTATTATTTTCCAGTGGAGGGTAACTATCCTGGCGGTGTATTATTACTGGGTCGCTTGTTACTCCGACGCATAAAGCATTTATACTAAAGGAATTAATCTAATATATCTGATGATAAAATACTGCAATTGACACGTAGAAATTCAGCTCGAAATTGGGAATTTAATTAATACTGAAAATGAATTTTAAATCACCAAATATCATTTCACAATATTCCAGAAACGAGGGCACCTAATCAAACATGCCTCTCATCAAGCGAGAGGTTGAGCCGGTATTCGTCAGCCAGGTCGACATTTTAGGGAAGGACATCAAAAAAGATGAGCTCGAATGCGTAACCAACTACACCCTCGCTAGTATTATTCGCCAGTTGGGCAACCTGGGCAAGCATGCTGAGGATATCTTTGGTGATCTCCTTCACGAGGCGACATCGCTTGCCCGACGAGCAGGGTCGGTCCAAGATCGTCTGGACAAAATGACGAATACACTCAACAACCTGGATCCTCTCACTGACTCGGGTAAGCTTGATGACCACCATCGCCACCACCATCAACATCATTATCATTACCATCATCACCACCACCACCACCACCACCACCACTATAACTAATTATCACCGTCACCACCATCACCCTCATCACCACTATACAACCACCATCATCACCATCATAATCACCACCATCATTGTCATGAACACCACCATCATCATCACCACCACCACCATCATCATCATCATCACTACCACCACCATCGCCACCACCACCACCACCACCACCATCATCATCATCATCACCACAACCATCACCATCAAACTACCACTATCACCATCATCATTACAATCATCACTACCTCAACATTCACCATCACCACCACTACTACCACCACCACCACCACCACCACCACCACCACCACCACCACCACCACCACCACCACTACTACCACCACCACCACCAATACGTACAACTACTATTAATACAACGACGACGACTACTAATACAGAAGATATTATACCAACAACAGTTTAATTCCTTACTGATTAAAAGCATATCCGAGTTATGTCAACCGAAAGCTTAAAGCAAAGAACAATGAGGTAAGAACAACAACATTGTCATTTTTGTTCCATAATCTAAACAATGGAATTTATTACTGTAAATGATGTTGAACATGGCAAAAGATTAATGGGGTTGAGTGCTGAGGGAAAAGGAACGTACTTGAATATCGCCTACAGACTTCCTCATTCAGACAGGCGGTCGTGAATTTAAGAAACCCAAACAGTCTTAAAATTATCTTCGGGAAATTCCCGTTACACTAATTCCACGACTAGGACCAATAAGGGTAACACAACTAGGGCAAATGACAACAAGTAGCATTTAACTGTCTAAATAGAAATAAAATATTTTCAGTGCAAATTTACTAAGAAACCAAATAACGGAGACGTGTAATATTAATATCATAAATAATATTATTTAGCTCTTGCGTCCCAAGAAAGGATTTGATATTGATGTAATATGATGGGTCTAATACCCCTGGATATCCTTTTCAAATGAGTGACTTAATTTCCACTCTATAAAATAGAAATAATAACGATATATCTTACTCTGGGTTTTATTGGTGTCACATGCCATTCCGGGTTATTCTAATGAATTGATCCAGAATAGGACATTAAATCCTTCGATCACTTTCTTTTAGAATGCTGAAGTTTAGATAATTATGATCGATTCAAAGATGGACATTGTAAACTGAGTAAAGCCCCGTCTTAACAGACACTTTTTTGACAATCTTACCCGGGTAACGTCCGGACGTTACCCTGGTAAGATTTCTAAGGAAGGAAGAAAGAAAGAAATGGATGAGATAAAAAGGATATAACAAAGGATAACATTGAGAAAGGGGAGGGTGAAAGGGAGAGATGGGGAGGAAGAGAGAAAGAGTTCGATAGTATGGAATATATTCATGGGCTAGGGAGGGAAAGGAGAGAAAATCGAAGAATAAGATGTAAAATCATGCTGATGAAACAAGACAGGATGAAACGCCACAGTCCATCAATGATGAGCGCTCTATTCCCGGGGAAAAAAGATAAAAAGATCTCACAAAATTCAACTTCCGGAAATTAAAACAGTAGCCTTCTTTTTGCTACAACAAATAAAAGAGTTTTGTCTATTCAAGGTTGAGATCTTATTTCAAGACTTCTTTGATAAACTTAATTTTGAATAATGCATACCGGTACACTTCACCTCCAAATGGACCATACAAGCACTTGCAGGTTGATGTACATACATGACGCCCGGAGCGATATTCATGTGAAAAATAAGAGTTGCATTGCTTGCCTCTTATATTTTTCGACGATGGTACGTACGTGCACTTCGCCAAACGATGCAAGAAATCTTGATCAGAAAATAGAACGACGAAAAGGTCGTTGAAAGTTGAACTTGTGGAATGATTCTATAGATGACTTTCAAAATAAAGATATTTTCCATTTATTCATTGAGCCTTTCACTGAAGCGACGGGCAAGGGATTTGAAAGAAAAAAAAAGGGGGGGGGCATACAGCTGAAGAATTTGGAAAATACGGTGGGATGCAGCCGAAACTTTGGAACTCCCTCTCTTCTTCGCTTCGTGAAATTGACAGCATCGAACACTTCAAATCACGCCTCGAAACTCACTTATTTCAGCAGATGTGTAGTAATTAACTTAATTGGATGAGCCTGCACCTTTGAATGTTTTTAACAGAAATATGGCGCAATAGAAATGCTGTGGATCATCATCATCATCATCATCATCATCATAATCATCATCATAACTTTACGTTCAATAAGTGTTAAAATGACTTTGAAGCTGTTGCCATGGTTGCGTTTCCCTGGTTTACTGCACCGAGCAGGGACGATTTCCTTCGGGGGCTCGAGACTGCGTGTGCCCCCTACTTCTTTTTAAGTGAAGGGCACATTAAAATTGGCGTCAGCATAACCTAGTACCATTTCAAAATCATCCCGTTTCGGATATTAAATTTCACATCACTCTTTTACGCACATTAAGCGTTAGTTGTTCTATTGAGTGAACCCCCCCACCTTCTCGTCCTCCGAATAATATTTTTAATCTCTCCTGTCAAACCATTTTCTCTATAATCATCTGATGTTGAATTTTATTCGTAACTTTTGTCTAATAACAAAGGAGATATACAGTGAATTTGGATCCTTTTGGAAAAAAAAAAAAAAAAAAAATACCTTCTCTTTCAAAAAAGTACTGACACAATTATAATTTTAATTGCGTTTAGATATCTACTGACATGACTATC
>CALNVZ010000641.1:22024624-22043988 GCA_940671915.1 Paracentrotus lividus | reverse complement strand
TATTAACATTTACGTTCAATGGATGGCAATTATTATTATAGTTATTATTTTTTTCCTCTAAATATTATATTTAAAAAATATTAAAATATAAAAAGGGCACACACCATGATGAATGTGCAAATGGTATACAGCGACAATTAGTTAGACCTGTACAAGATTTTACTCCTGTAAAATGCCATGTGTGGTAGAATTCCCTTTTCTAAATTTAGGCAAAGTTTAAGAAAGTCATCCATGAAACTGCACTTTTTATAGCATTTTAATATGCTTTTATATCGTGTCACCGATTAGCCTAATCTACTTTGATGAGACAAGCGAATCGGTAAAGATGAAAGTGTAGGCGTGGTCCAGGCGCAACCTTAGTCAAATAGGGGTAAAGAGAGTCCATACACACAACAGTCATGACAGTAGCAACAACAAATAGCCTTATTCAAGATTTTCACGCAAATAAAAAGTGCCTGGATAGAAAGAAAACTGGAAAAGTGTGCCCAAAAGATCAGGCCAATCACTGATTTTGATTTATGTAATTCAGATAACCCAAATGTAATTAAACCGATGGGAGTATTAAGTGTTTTATTTGCAGATAAAGTAGAATTATTTCACGGGGCAATAATCTGATAATATTGACGAAAGTGACAAGCAAAACATATAGGTGTGGAGGCGTAGATGGAGGACATATAAAGCGGAATGTTTCAGAATAATATTGAACGAAGAGATGATCTAACTAAAGTGTCATGTATTTATTTAATCATATGTTGATATACTTCTTATAATACTAGTAACCAAAGTAACGAATCATAAGCCAAAAAATAGTTGTAAATGTTCCGCACGGCGATTCTTTGAAAAGTGAACCTTTTTTGGAAAAAATAAAGTTTGTCCTTTTTGTTTTTAAGCTGCACATTCATGTAGATTGCATTTGTCTGAAGTTCATGTAGAAGTGGCATTTTTATACTTATATTTTATAGCAAGATTTATTATTCGATGCTTCATCATATTCATTACCATTATTGTTCATGTTATATTGCTAATAAAGATTAAAGCGTGTGCACAGTTAACAAGAGAATGTTATGAAATGGAAAAATGAGGTTAGCGGTAAATCATATCAATAGGTGATATGGAATGACGCATCGCCAAGCGATGACTTGATTGTAAATGCTGGTCTCCTTACTTTGATTATTGTCATTATACCCTTGTTTAACTTCATTCCTTTAAATTTAAATGAAAATAATGGTGTTGAATTGATTGTTTTAAGATAATTAACTAAAGAAATTAATTGCATCAAATGTCACACACGTGACCCAAAAACACGAAAAGTTACGCCCCCCGAAAACCATGGTCTATTATTTTACAATTTTTCTCCAAAGCTAGATATAATGTGCCTTGCATCTCACCAATATGAAGCCATGATAGCTGATAATTTAGTTGTTAATTAACTTTGAAATTGGTCACACACGTGACCCACGGGTCACGTGTGTGACCAACTATGGTCATGCCTTTAAAAAGGGACCAGGCTATTCGGCCATTTTTGAAAAGTGAACCTTTGGGACAAATAAATTTCTGCTTTTTGATTGTAAGCTGCATATTCAAATAGAGCAATGTTGAAGTTTCATGAACTGATGTTTTTTCTGTGATTTTGCAATTGTTCATGCTCATTTGCATAAATTAACATAAATGATAATTAAATGGAAAAACGGTAAATGAAATATCATTTTTTAACCTGCGACTGGAATGGATATGCTGACTTCCTTACTTGGATTACTGTCATTATATTATTATTTACCTCTATTCCTTTTAATCTAACCCCAAAAAATAATGTTGTTAAATTGATTATCAACCCTGGAAATTAATTGCCCTCAAAATGTCACAAACAAGTAACCAGAAAACACAAAAAGTTTATGCCCCGTCTTAACCATGGCTCTGGTATTATTATAATTATTTCTTCAAAGCTAGATTTAATGTACCTCGCATCTCACTAAATATGAATCCATAACAAGTTTTAATTTGATTATTAATTAGCAAACAAATTGGTCACACACGTGACCCGCTGGTGGGGGCGGTCATAAATTTTGATTATTTTCACTTTCATTGGCTGAAATTAAGTTATTTTAGCATTATTATGCTCCCAAATGGTTCTGCAATAATTTTTGCGAAAAAAAACAACGACAAAAAGAACAAACAAACAAACAAAACAAAAGGTCGAAATAACAAGGAAATACATAGAAATTCATAAAACAATGAAATACATAAGAATTTATTTCGATACCAATTTTTTCCAAATACACTTGTTGGATTCCTATAAAGATTATGCAACCACAAATTAGCATTCTAGAAGCTGTAGTTTGTCAATTCGAACAAAAATTATGACTTCATGCAATGCGTAAATTAGCATAATTAATTCATTAAAATAAATAATTATTATTATGGGAAAATTAACAGTGCTTTCTTGTAGTTACATCAAACACTACCATCGTGCAAATTTTCGGCGCGCTCCGCGACCAACAGCCAAGATCTTGTAAGGGGATCATGGCCCCCCTCCCCATATCAATTCTACTCTATGTAAAATGTAAAGTTAACGTATACATGTGCGGCATTATATCGTAATTAACAAGGCCGTCCATTATCTAAGAGGTCAGACGCAACGAAGCGACGTTGGAATACGACTGACAAGCGTAGAAATCTATACAGCTGGCTGCAATAATAAATTAGCTCACAAAAACTCGCTTAGAAGACTTCCCTGCAGCTGGAATGGTATTATCCGTTCGGCTCAGCAATCTACTCGTACATGGAGATGAAAGAAATTATGAACTTTTATCATGTTGTTAGTTAATAGATTCTCCAGACCGATGGAGGAAATACACATTTGGGCAAGCTATAACATTATTGTGATGAAGTTGTAATCAGAATCTTTATTTCACATAGATTGATGTTCCAAACGATTATTGATATATAGTATGATCTTGTCACCTCTTGCGAAGACGCCGTCCACATGCGATATGCATGTGATATGCGGAATATCGACCCATCGAGTAAAGATTCTATTGTGATAATGTTGAAAGTCGGACAGGACTTTTTCTTAACCAATCGAAATGAATTTACCATCTCTGGAAAGGTGAGAATTCAAGCTTTTAAAAACGGCTTGATCATTAAGCTGTAATATAATTATGCGTTATCCAGGAGATAATTATGTGGCGTATGAGCTATTTTGAGAGCAAAATTGGCATATTGTACAGGAATTTGATCTGATTAGGATTTCGAATTGACACAAGTGACAGGACTTTTTTTCCCATTTGCAGTAAGTTATTCCTATTTTTGAAAAAAAAAGACTCTTAGCGTACTTATTCAAGTTGATCATTTCTTTGAAAAGGTAGTTGCTCGCCATAATCAAGAAAACAAAGTGAAAAAATGCTGTGCAAAATACAAAATGTCTATGGCAGCGTTTGATTTGCGTAGAGTGATAGCGCCCTCTTCTCTTAAGTTTACAACTAGAATTGATATGTACCGCCTCCCCCAGTCTTGACAGCTACCAAAACACCCCATTGACTGACTAGGGTTGAGTTCATAAAAAATTTTACCACAGCGGATATAGTAATTGCTCAAAATGTACATTTATTGCATAATACATAATATATTCATTTTTCTGTACAATTTGCCATAGGTCACACACGTGACCCACTAAAATGTCACACACGTGACCCGACATCACGATATAAAATAATAGATAAAAAAGAAATTTCAGAGATGACTCCTATCCAGTGGTATTTGGTTAACAGGTCCATAATGCATATCTCACAGCAATAAGAACATTCATCATTTTAAAACTCACAGAATTTCAAAATGAAATTGAACTTTCAAAATCATGCCGTTCTGTGAAGTCACACACGTGACCCACTTCTTTTGACCTCTGACCTTGAACATGCATATTGTAAATATCAAAAATATTTACAAATGATAGCCAACAAAATATATTAGCATGATATAAACATTAAATCAGTATATTTTTAAAATTGTTTAAGAGTTTATAGCCAATTAAAGTCAAGATTTTGCATAATTTCGGTCACACACGTGACCAAGAATGGTCCCGCAATCCCTAATAAGACCCCATCCTTGCAAGGCCTTTTTGGCATGTTTGGGAGAAATCGAACCATAATTGAATCTAATCATTTTAATTGACATGGAGGTTTGTTCGCCCGAAAATGTTTTTGGGTTCGTTGTCAGTTGGAGTCAGTTGAATATGATTAAATGTGATGACAAGAATAATGTTATTTATGTCACTGGCATGTATAATATAAATATTTGTATCATTCCTGGAAATGGTAATCACATTAATGTGACATTCTTGTATATTTTAACAAGTGCGATGACATGATCTCTTATCCAGGGTCAAAATTATAGATGCCATTTTTTAAGTTCAATGTTCCGGAGGTTCCTTTATCCCAAAAATGAAATAGAGTTCGTCATTACACCTGTTGTTTGTCAGAAACGCGCAAATCAGAAATTCGATTGCCCAAAAATATTTTGTTTTTGTCCGCCCATTTCATGCAATACAGTCTGTGTCAAATAAAATGGTACAAGTGGAAAACATTTTTTTATAGTATGAAGTTTAATGACAGTCTGCTATTGTTTGGTATTTTCATAAAGCAGGAAGATCAGACTTTCACCTGCAATTTTTTTCATCACATTTGGTGTTGTAATTTTTGAAATATGACTAGTTTTCTACAATCAAGAAAAATCCATTTTTCGCACGCCGTCCCATGCCTTTGTGTATAGGTTTCGCATAATGGCCATGAAGTGCTCAATTGCGATTTGTTCCTCGTCGCACAAAATTTAGCATAACTTGTTTTACAAAAGCAAATTATACAGAACAAAGCGCATCAGCAAGGAAAATCGTTTGGCTTTATTTTGGTACCACATAAACACATTACCTGAAAATATTTCACACCTAAATAATTTTTTTCCGACTGTACCATTTTTTTTTTTACACAGACTGTATTCCGAAGGTCGTTTTTCCGAAAATAAAACAGTTCGTTGGGCCGAAAATGAAATAGGATTCGTTATTCCGAAAAATAAATTAGGTTCTTATGTCTAAAAATTTAATGAGGTTCGTAGGTCAAAAAAATAAATAGAGTTTCTGTAAGACTTGCGAAGCCGATATTATATTCGGACCAAACGAAACTTTGGAATAACGAACCCTAACTGATTTTTGGAGTTTATTCTGCTTTTAACTTTTTAAAGAGTAAGCAATATATTTAGGTAATATTCGTTGCAGTTTATTTTATGTGCTTTCATTGTACACAAATAATTGTTCTTTTAGGGTTTGGTATATACAGTGGTGGCCAAAATTATTAGAACACCAAGCATTTTTGAATGATTTTGATAATTTTCATTCAGTTGACCATTTAAATACCTATAAAATGGTTGGAATTTCTCCGAATATCATCATTATGCTTTAAAAACTAAATAACAAAGCCATGCGTTGGGAACTCGCCCCTAAGTCGCCCTTCATATGTTACACCACCAATTGAAAAATTTAAAAATCTTGCCCCTTTCAGGATCAAAGTGTCATAACGTTAAACATTTTAAGCCTCTCCCTACAAAAGTATATATATTCTGAAAGGAAATTTCCAGAGGATGTCAAAAATGGCATTCATAACAACACAGGGTGAAGTAGTTACATCTTATGTGGGGTGTTTTAAATTATTTTTCAAGGGCCCCAAATTTTTAATTCAGTGCCCCTATTTAAGTCCATTGTTCCAATGACCCTTAATATTTCAACATATTTGAATTGCTCATGAAATTTTATGTTAAAAATATACATTTACAGGGAGTGTCTTCATTAAATTAAAAAAACAGTCTTAACCTTCAATGGGCATGGTTATTTTGGTCATCTAACCATCAAGGGTGGGGGCGAATCCACGCTCCTCATTAGACCAAATTTGCTGAAACTTAGAATTTATTTGAGGTATATTAGAATAAATAAGCCTGCTAAGTTTCATACTTCTACCTCAAATACTTTTTGAGCAATCGGCATATGTAATGGCATTTTACTTTTTTTTGCATTTGGACTACATGTTTAATACACAAGTCTATGAGGAAACCAAAAGCGCATAGCGCAACTATTTTTAAAGCTGTGTATTACCAGATGGTCGAAACCATATAAATTTGGTATCAACATAAAATTATACGTAAGACCCTATGCTAAAAAGTCATGAAAGCTCATGGCACACAAAAGATATCTTTAATCTGATTTCGGCAAATGAACTAGGGCATTGATAATCCCATAGACTTTGTGTAGGTTCAGGTGTTCTAATAATTTTGGCCACCACTGTATATCTAATAAGCCCCAAAAATGTCAGAGGTCATCATATCCTTCTTTCCCTAGTCACCTTTTAAGAAGCCATTAAAAGAA
Source organism: Paracentrotus lividus (assembly GCA_940671915.1). Taxonomy (NCBI): domain Eukaryota; kingdom Metazoa; phylum Echinodermata; class Echinoidea; order Camarodonta; family Echinidae; genus Paracentrotus; species Paracentrotus lividus. Next base: position 22,037,585 of record CALNVZ010000641.1, on the reverse strand, counting down.
TACAAATTGTATTAAATTAGATGCAACGCATACGAGATTGAAGGAGGCGTGGGCAGTTCACACCTAATAAAATAATTAGAGAAAAGAAACGTTTTGCAATACCTCAAATAAAACGTGACATCACCAAGTTTCACATATGTTTAATTACAAAACATCATGGTTGATAATTAAAGGCAAACACTATCTTCTTATCGTCATCAAACGGCAGAAGTGATAAAAGGTAATTCATTTTGCCGCGACCTAATGACTTATTGCGGATTCTATTCCTAGGTTAAATTTTGTTTTTAACACCATCTTCACATAATGTTAAAATATTAAAATATTGTATATGAATATCTGAAATTATTATATAGCAATAAATATAAGGATTTTGATGAAGGGTGGTTAAATCGCCTTCTTCAAGATTTCTGAAGAAAAAATCATAGCAAGAACAAAAACCATGATAAATAAAAGTAAGCCATACAAACAAAATCTTGTTATGATTTTTTCTTCAGAAATCTTGAAGAAGGCGAAAACCGAAAGCTCGATGCATTAAAGATTTAAAGTTCAAGCTACGTCTACCTGTCCTAGACTTTTTCTTCTTACACATTTATATTTTCTGGACAAACGTCGCCTTGAGCCTCATATATATATATATATATATATATATATATATATATACACACACACACACACATTGTATATATAACGAAGGAATATAATTATCCCAAACAGAACGTCCTTGGTGATTCATTGTAAAGTGTATATAAGCGAAAGAAATGAAACGTTCATTTCCTCATTTCTTTCACTTATGCATTAATCGAAGAAACTGAAAAGTTTATGATACACCGCAAGCGTTATTTGCGCGAAATTAAGAATTCTCTCAGTTGTGATATAAAATGTTTTAATCATGTTAATTAAGAATGGTTGTACGTTTCCTTCCAAATAAAAAAAAAGAGTGTTTGTTCAAGAGGTTGTTTTGACGAGTAAAGTAAATATATTGGAGATGTCTTTTTTATGGTCTGCCATGTCTGCCGTGAACATGTTGAATGTTTCAATAATGTTTTTTAAGTATGTCAACACACCTGCATATGAAGCAACACATTTGAAATGTATGAGGAATGATGCAGCAAAGCATGATGAATTAACGATCTTCAAAAACATTCGTTGGTGTTTGTGTTTCGATAAAATATAAATCATTTTTATAAATTTTTCAACCGATGTTTGTTTCGGAACTTAAAATTTAAATTCAACACGAAACTGACAAATGGCGTGGTTTACCCTTTCTAAATTCCATTAACCTTTATCAAATACATTTCTAAATATTTTATGAAGATTTCTTTTTATAGAGATTACATTTTATTCGACATGTTCGAGACATCATAAGTCGTGGTTATTATCAGAGAACTTGAATGAAGACGAAGACGAATGAAAAATAGAACGAAACATTAAACAAAGAATAAGAGAGAAATTAATAATCAAAAGTTGAAATTAAAAATGGTAGGGTGATTAATTGACAATGCTACCATGGAAACGTAAAACAGAGAGAACTTTCTTATTTTGTTTGTACAGATTTGTATGATTTTTTTAAAATTATTCTGTTTTTATTAAAATAACCCTTTCCCTGAAAATATGGGAAATTTTTTAAGTAAAAAAGATTGCAATTTAGAAAATTAGCAAAAAAAATGGTTTTGATAAACATTGGGATGCATGGAAAAGGACAGAGAGAGAGAGAGAGAGAGAGAGAGAAATGAATAAAGAGTGAAAGAGAGAGATATAGCTTTGTAGATAAAGAGAGAGGTAGAGAGAAAGCTAGAGCGAGATGGGTGAGATCGAGAGAGGTTAGATTGAGCAACAGACGATTTGATTTGATTTGATTTTTTCCACTTTTTTTTCAGCAACTGAAGTACAATAAAAAGGGTCTCACGATTTTATTTTTTCGATAATCAATTATTGAACAATACAATGTGTAATATTTAAAAAAAATGAATTATCGTTTGCACCCCTCTACTTTCAAATCTGCCACTCAAGCCCCCTTTATCATGTCTATTTCCAAATCCTGGAGGGAGGGAAAAATAAAGATATAGATTTACTTCTTTAGTTTTAGTTAAGTAGAGGAATGTCATAGAAATACGAGATCGTCGCGTCTGGAAGGTGTTTACCTGCTATAAGATCCACACCTGTGTTGGGTAAATTACATCGAATTTATTCTTATAAAAAGGAATTGAAGAGTTTCTGACCCTGGATCGAAGCATATTCAAAAAGCAGACAGGGGTACTAAGGTGTGATATTCTAGTCACATCAGACTGCTAAGCACTAGACTGACCAAAGTATTACATTATCGCGAATGGCAAATACAAGATCATTTTGGATCCGGTTTTGTAAGTGTGTCTGGGGTGTTATCCTAATACAGTTGAACGATTTGAAAATTGAATCAGGTGAGTCGTATTATAGTATAAAGGTTTCGTGTCAATCAAATCAAAAGCTAATTTATGCTCCAGGTTGCTGACCGTGAATAAATGCACAGATTTTTACCCATTTTTAAAGACTTAAATTTTGCGGGTTATAAAAGGCAGATATTCATTTTACATTGAGGTTACCGATTGGGAATCTGTAAAAACGTTATTTTTCTCTATTAACATGATTATTACTTATACGCATTAGAGGTCAACAAGTTGTTTTTTATTTAAAAAAATACCGAAACCGTAACATGGCTTTCGAAAGAGAATTCATTGATATTATAACAATATGCCATTTTCAAGATGAATGGAAACTGTCAAAGTATAATAATACATTGAAATGTGTAACATGTTTAACGAAGTCAAAACATCCAAAATAAAATTAAATTTTGAGTGGAATGCCTTTCCCAATAAATGAACAGATGAATCCAAGGTTTATTATTTCTTGTTTGAGGCAGTGTTATTTATCCTCTTGCATACATACAACGTGTAAAACGGACTCAATGAAAGACATTTATAAGAATGGAGATGTACAGTTTTTTTTTCTTTCACTAAACGGGTTTGATTTTTTGTTTTTATTAATGATAAATAGTTTATGATTACCTATACTCTGCATGTTCTCAAGGTCTTCTTGGATCACATCCAGAGTTACATTTTTATCTGGGGATACTGATCCAGGATGGAGAGAATATTTTCTTTTTACTTATCCTATTGTTAATATATGACCTAATCGAAATGTAGGTCATTTAAGGGAGTCGTACTTTCCTTCAATCATCATTCGATTTTAGCTAAATAACCTGAAATAATGCTTCGGAGACGATGCCAGAACAATTATCGTTGAAAGTTGAGATCAAATTGAACAATTTGCACTTGTGGGTAATACATAGGAAGGGGGCTTGATATGTCAGGTTAAAAAAGGACATTTTCTTTTTTTGGGACCGGCTCGCTATCATCACTCCTTTATTCACTTTAAATAATTCATCAAGGAATAACAGGAAAATATTGTGCTAATTTGTCATTTTAGGGTATCTATTCGACTTAACGAAAAGCAGTCTTGACATAACCAATATATGGTCTTTTGACGGAGATAGCTCGATGTTCCGAGGATTCGTTAGTCCGAATTTCATTTACCCGAAGGTTTTGGTTTTTCCAAAATGAAAATGAAAGGGATTAGGGTTAGTCCGTAGCATGTTTGGCTTGGTTTGACTTTCGGATTATCGAACCAAATCAATTTTCGGATTAATGAACCTCGTCATTTTCGGCTAAACAAACCATATTTCACTTTGGAATAATAAAAATCTATATTTTTGACTCTTTATCCAGGTTAAAAAAAATTTACCTTATCGGGGTCATCAGCCTAATGACCCGGAAGCCCGGGTCCATCAGAGCTTTTGACCTGAAATCCGAGTCAATTGGATCATTGTTGAGTCGGATCCCGGATTGACTTTGATTGGGTATTTGGGTCAGTTGGAGCCATATACTTTCCGGGTCAAATATCTTTGGCCCAGAATCCATCGGGGACATACACTTCTCCGGTCAATTTGAATCAGAAAAAAGAGCTACTTTCATTGACCTGGAACCGGGTTGATCGAAAATTATGACTCGGAAACTCGGTCCATCAGGGCCATACCCTTGACTCAGAATCCGGGTCAATGTGAGCCGTTGATAAAATTTTTCCAGTAAGTGAATGGCCGCGATGGACCCGGGGTCCGGGTTACAAATGACCCGGAACGGGTCAAACCAATCTGATTACGGACAATTTAACCCATTAACAAACAATGTGACTATTTTGTTGATAATCCAAACCACTGTTGTTTTAAGGTCCCCTGACAATTGCGTGACACAATTATCAGGGTGAATATCAGCTGGGGAAATTGTCACCTTCACGTAATCACGTTGTCAAGTAGAACGAAGGAAAAGAAATCTGCTCAGAGCAAGAAAAGCGTTAATCAATATAGTTGGCGTCCTTTTAGCATCCAACAGAAAAACATGTACTTTTTAACAGACCATTTCGTCTACGTGCCAACTTGAGATCATGTTGGAAACAATGCTCATCAAAGGTCTTACCTTTGAATGTTTTTGTCATTTACTACACCCTTGTTGCCCAATAGCGGAACACTTGCCACACTTCCCCCACACCCCATCTGTGACACCTGCAAAGTGGAATCAAAGTCAATTGTGGATCCAGGCGGGGGCGCAGGGGACACGCCCCAATAAGCTGAAAACCGCTCAATGATTGACTGTACATGACTGTTATAAATCAGAAGGTTTCGGCGGTGCCCCCGATTTGCAAATTCTGGATCCTCCAATGAAAATTATTACCTGATGTTGTATTATGAGCCCTTGTAAATATTCTATGACATTTAATAAAGTTTAAGATGAAGGAAGAAGAGGAATACCTCGTCCTAGCATTACAATATTATTAAATGTCTCTAAAATGACTAAAAAAAAACTTGAATGATAATACTCATAAAAACAAATAGAAATGAAAGTAAAAGCATCTTTTTGTGAGGATAGATGTGAGTGTGTATATATTGAACGTTGGATAACGTGTACAATGCAAACAACGAATGACTATGGAAAAGAGAATAAAGAATAGTCACTTAAAATACAAATTAATTAGGGCCAGCAAAGGCTTCCGAACAAAGGGTTACGTGTCTTCATTCGTCTTTCAATTTTGTACAGTGTGCAAGATAAACGGTGGAAATATTTTCATCTCTCTCTTTCCAACTGATGTTCGGCCACTTTACCAAATACGCCCCCGTACTGCCTCCTCAAAATTATCAATTAACTTTTTTTAAAAATCAATTTGACAATTGTTTGTTTCTCCCACAGTGGTGGAGGTTCTACATCTATCGTCAATTTTGATGTTCCTTGGTATCTGACAAAAACCTTCCCCTTTAAAAAATCTAATATCTTTCTCACGTCTCGGACAGATACTCCTACCAAGTTGACCTTTTCATTTAAAGATATACACATAAGGGGACAATTGCAACAGCACTTAACGATTTATAAGATGAGGGTGTCACGTAAACGCATGCTATTGATCTTTGCGTGTTTCAAGACCCTTGCTTTCCTCTTCTATCAATTCTGATCAGAATATCAATAGGCAACCAGTGGGTGTAAAGGCCAGCCGAAAGAGGTGAAATTGACCAGAATAGCATCTAAACTTGAAGAATTACGAGAAAGTCTAGTAGAAACAACCCAGGTAAAGTGAAATACTAGAGATCTATATTAGAAAAGATTTGTTAACGAAAGGTGTTTGACTCTTTTAAATATATATAAATATAAATATATATATATATAATATATATATATATTATATATATATAAATAAGTCGAGTCCCAGGTAAATAGTGGGATAGAAATCGTCGCAAAACACTCTGCACATGACATGGGTGCAGTCGCAAAAAGATTCGAGATAGAGGGCGGGGGGGGGGGGGGGGGGGGGGGGGGGAGGGATGCGGCAGATGACACTAATTCAGATCTAAAAGAAAAAGAAATCTCCAGCTATGTTGTTCAAATACCTAGGTAAGTTAAGATAAGGAACAAATTCACTTCTTTACTTATTGTGAAGCATGTAATGATGCTTAGGAAATTAATTATCAGGGTTTCTTCTCGACACATTTTGCATGCAGTAACCATGGTAACAGTATGTGGGGACCCACAGTTCAGAATTTCGCATTCGCAAGCCTCCACAAATTTACTCAATCATTTAACTTGAAAGGGCTACCCTGTCTAAAAAAAAGTCTAGAAGTCATTTAGAAAATGAGCCAGGGAGAGAACTGACAAACTTATAGCAGAGTCACACCTGTGAAACCGACCCCGAATTGACACCAAACCGAACAAAATATTACATTACCACGAATGGCAATCTATTGTAGTCTGGTTTTCTGGAGTCGTTACACTGGCGTGACACGCTATAACCATGATAACTAGCAGAGTTGAGAGACTCCCTGCTTCTATCCACTATGGAAGGTGATCGAGGAGAGAGAGAGAGAGAGAGAGAGAGCGAGGGGGGGGGGGGGCGGGTGGACTATAACAACCGGCTTCAGCTGGTGATCAGCTGATCATCACCGGGGTCCCTTGACGAGGAGAGCGTTAGTTTCACTGCATGTATGATTCATAGCCTGAAGTCGTCGACCAAATAAGTTTGAATACACGCAGCGGAGATATGAAGGGCGTCGGATTGCAGAAAAGAAGAAGCGCAATCACACAAAGTCACTTTTTGGGTATTTGATGTTCGTTATCAATTCCTTTCCAACGAAGCGCTCGTGTCGGACTAGCTGCCATGGAATGAGCGAAATGGGGGTACCTGCGATTAATGAAAGGGGTGTGTTGAGCTATTGTTATTGTGTCATCTGTCTGTTGCTAAGGTGCTGTCGACCATGCGCACTTTTGTTCTGTCGATTGGTCGATAGGTTCTCTTGTTGAGCGTGGTTAGCCAATGGGCATGATACGGCCAGGGCTCGGCACTGGCCTGGACAAAATAAAAAAAAAGAAAAAGAAAAAAAGAAAAAGACATGGAATCTTCGATCAGCTGTTCACTGCTAGTCGGTGCAGGAGCTGTTTACCACGCACCCTAAAAGCCTCCGTCTTTCTCATCACCGGTAGGAATAGCGGGGATTCCACACTAAATTCACTCGGACCGGGTCACACACAGAGCAACACATCACAACCCCCAGCACTCAAAATGGCCCAACTCAATCACTTCGTCTGTGCAACGATTCTCGTCGTCGTCGTCGAATTCGTATGCCTGACGATAGCCAGTTTCACCATCGTGGAGAAGGACGGCGGTATCTTCCCATGTCCGCACACCATCACCACAAGAGGAACTCGATCCCGCCGACGAAGCCGCAACAGAAGAACTAGAAGACTTCTCCACGGAGACGGCAGCAAGATCCAGAGCTGACAAGTGGAATGTTGAGGATAGTGAGAACCGGCGACCCCTAGAGAATTCGCGCATGTCTCCCTGTTGGATGCAGGACCAGCAAAAACATTCCGAATTGAAATATAAAGAGACGCATTTTGGAAAAATAAATGACAAGTGTTCCGAATATTACAGGACTAGCTCCGCAAAGAACCCTGCTATTAGACACTACTCAACATTATCCCAGCACCAGAATCCCGCAGTCCAGTCAAGATCCCAACAGAGTACATCGATCCAGCTCCAGTACAACTAGAAAGGATCCTCATATTTGCAAAAAGACGTAGTAATTCAATATTTTTTCTAACATTTCGATCTTATGGTGTATGTAACTCACCTGCCATGAAACGGCGTTTGACAGTATTTGTGGAGATGTCTCAAGTACGTTCTGGGTATCCATGCGACGTCTCATGAGTCGCGGAATATCGAACATGTAATACTTATGAGTTTTCCCCGTCTCGAGACGTCTCGAAAACGTTTCCAGACATCTCTTCATGTGAGATACGCTTAACAGGAATCCTGAATGTTATCCGTGGACAACAAACGACATCTCAGTGCGCATTTTATTTCGCCAATAACTCCTAGGCGTTATACATTCAAAAAGAAATTATTTGGAAGCTCCTTTATATTTTAACAGCCTGATCACTGCTGTTTATCCACGTGAGCTACAACGTCACTGCAATGATGCACATAATTTCGTAATTTACTATCTGCTATTTTTTGTCACAGGAAAAGGCCAACATTGAAAATTGAACATATAATTACTTTTGAAAACATGCTGTAAACAATAGGGAATCTCAATGTTTTCCACTTGAGCTAGAAAGGCTCTATCCATATACGTTTTATTCCATTTTTATACGATTTTATACAGTCGGTCGTGACTACTATCAAGGCGGGGGGCGCAGTGTATTCAATATGTTTTCGTTAGCCCCCCCCGCCGTGAAAAAAAAAAAAATGTATCGACTCGCTAGGTTCACGGTCTTGTCACAAGGAACCATTTTCAATGACTACCCGTTATGTTATCTTTCGCTATAAAATGAAATGTATAAAATCGAGAAATGTATAAAGTAAGAACACTAGATCCGATGTTTCATGACTATGAACCTCCTTGGATTACTTGCATTTAAATATTGTATTGCAAAATTTATACAACTATAGGCAAGTAGTACAATTAATGTTATCTGTATAAAATGGATCATATTAACACATCTTATTTTATATATATATATATTATATAAATAGTGTACAATCTATCGCGCAATATACTGGATTATAAGTACGACAAATACTAAATTATCCCGAGAGCAGATGTGTTTTTTCCGAGGCCGCAGGCCGAGGTGAAATAGATCTGCACGAGGGATAACTTATAGTATTTGGAATTCATATAATCCAGTTATGTCGCATTTATTATAGTAAATAGACCCCGAGATCTTTGACTGAACCTAATCTGGTTTAATCTTTGCCAAAATTCTGGTGCTAAATTAGCTATTATGACGTAGATTGTTGCTCCGCGTATCCATTGTTATAAGCTGCTGTGCGCACCATTTTACTATAATTGCGCGCTTGCAATGAGGCAAACGCACCTGGCAATCGATAGAATCGATACACTCCCTATTCATTTAACACGGACTTTCCCGTCCAAAAACCGAAAGTTATATTGTACATATGTACAATATAACAAATTGAAGGTAGGTCACGTGGCACTGATCTATCCAATCCCAACGCGTATTTTTCTACCACTATTTACTATATATATATATATATATATATATATATATATATATATATATATATATATATAAAGAATTGAACAAAATTGTCTGCTTGGCATCTGAGAGCTATGCTCCTTATTATAAAATCTATGATTTTATGTTTTTGGCATTCTTCTTTATCATATATATATATATATATATATATATATATATATATATATATATATATATATATATATATATATACACACACAATAAAGGTCGCCATCCTGCCGGAAACCCATTTACACCTGGGTGGGAAGAAGCAATGTAGATTTAATGCCTTGCTTAAGGATATAAGTGCTGGTGCTGTGGATCGATGCCACAACCTTCGAATCCCCAGTCAAGTAATTAATAGACCACTCAACTATGCTCTGCAGGATGGTAGATGCCTAAACCCCCTATACAGTGCGTCCCAGATAAAAGTATACCTAACTATGAGAGCCTCGTTTTAAAACTGTATTACTTATAAAAATGATATTATTCATTGGGCGCTGAATCCACCTGAAATCAAGTGCTCTAAGCGCACATGTGCAGAAAAAGAGAAGAAATGTCATTAATATTTTATATCACGACAAAGAGTAACTCATATGCTATCCAGTGATACAAAAATTATACCTGTACTACTGTCATGGATGACTGAGCACTCGGGTTCTTAAAAAATTTGGTCAAAAACAAATTGTCCAATTAAGTTTTGTCAGAAGCAACCCTGGATTTCTGATCATTCATTCTTTGTGTGAGGTCAGCCTTACTAAGTCAATGCATAAGGGACAAGGGATTACCTGTACTGTTGAAATGCACGGGCTGTTTTTACCCAAATTTGATATTTGTACCCCTTTTTAAAGCTCAAGTGCTCAGTCATTCTTCGCAAAACAGGTACAAGTTTGGTATCATTGAAAAGAATATGGGTTACTCTTAATTACTGTGAAATAAATATCAAGGTCATATAAGCTATACAATGTTAATATGAGGTTCTCAGGAGGTATATAACCTAAATGTTCGATTTATCCAGGATAATAGATTAAGTCATCGGTCGAGGTAAAATAATTTCCTCTACATAAATGACTCATAACCGTGACGATGCGAGAAAAAAAAGTATATTTGAAGGGTTACGACCTTTTTTTTGTAAGAAGCGTTCTCCACGTGGTGCATATTCCACTTTATGTGACTTTCACTTCCGTCTTTTTGAAATAAGTGCAAAGCGGGATTTATGTTGTTGTTGCTTTTTTTTAATTTTTTAATTTTTTTTTTTTTACATTTTAAGTAATCTGTAAAAATGTTAGTATTTGCAAAATATCAATCCACATACATTATATATATATACAGTGGTGGCCAAAATTATTAGAACGCCAAGTAAATTTAAATGAGTTTAGTTGTTTTCATTCAGTTGACCATCTAAATATCTTTAAAATGCCTGGAATGTCTACAAAAGTCATTATTATACTTTAAAAACTAAATTACATAGTCATGCGTTTGGAACTCGCCCCCGAATCGCCCCCAAATCGCTTTTTTTTTTGTGTTACGCTACCAATTGTAAAATCTAAAAAAAAATCCTTCCCATATCAGGATCAAAGTGTCATAACTTTAAAAATATCAAGTCTCTCCCTACAAAAGTATACATTTTCTAAAAGGAAATTTCATGAGAATGTCAAAAATGTTATTCATAATACGATAGGGTGAAGTAGTAACATATTCTGTGGGAATTTTTTGAATTATTTGTGAGGGGCCCTAAATTTTTAATTTAGAGCCCCCATTTAAGTCCCCTTTTCCTCTGACCCATATTTCAACATATTTGAATTGCTAATGAAATTAACATTAAAAAAGCTGCATCACTTCACCATGATCCCTCGCATTTTCTCCAAGTTGATTTCTATCCTTCGGGTTTATGCCAGGTTTCAATAGCTTCTGACCACTCGAGCATTGAAGAGTTAACGGGTATTAGAACACCAAGCATATTTAAATGATTTTAGTAATTTTCATACAGTTCACGATTTAAATACCTATAAAATGGTTGGAATGTCTCCGAATATCATCATTATGCTTTAAAAACTAAATAACAAAGCCATGCGTTGGGAACTCGCCCCCAAGTCGCCCCTTTTTTATGTTACACCACCGATTGAAAAATCTAAAAAATCTTGCCCCTTTCAGGATCAAAGTGTCATAACGTTGAACATTTTAAGCCTCTCCCTACAAAAGTATATATATTCTGAAAGGAAATTTCATGAGGATGTCAAAAATGGCATTAATAACAACACAGGGTGAAGCAGTTACATCTTATGTAGGGATTTTAAAATTATTTTTGAAGGGGCCCCAAATTTTTAATTCAGTACCCCTATTTAAGTCCCCCTTTCCAATGACCCTTAATATTTCAACATATTTGAATTGCTCATGAAATTTCCTTTAAAAAAAAACATTTACAAGCAGTGTCTTCATTAAATGAAAAAAATAGTCTTAACCTTCTATGGGCATGGTTAATTTGGTCATCTCACCACCAACGGTGGGGGCGAATCCACCCTCCCAATTTGATCATTATTTCTGAAATTTAGCACGTATTTGAGGTATATTAGAATAAATAAGGCTGCTAAGTTTCATACTTCTACCTCAAATACTTTTTGAGCAATCGGCATATGTAATTGGCATTTTACTTTTTTGCATTTGGACTACATGTTTAATACACAAGTCTATGGGGAAACCAAAGGCGCATAGCGCAACTTTTTTTAATGCTACGCATGACCAGATGGTCGAAACTATATAAATGTGGTGTCTACATATACGTAAGACCCTATGCTAAAAAGTCATGAAAGCTCATGGCACACAAAAGAAATCTTTAATCTGATTTTGGCAAATAAACTAGGGCATCGATAATCCCATAGACTTTGTGTAGGTTCAGGTGTTCTAATAATTTTGGCCACCACTGTATATATATATATATATATATACACACACATACATATATATATATTAAAGGGAAAAGGCAGAGCTTAGTTTAAGCCCATTTGTCTACATCTCTGTCTAGACACATGTGTCTTTATTACTTTTCGCCTATATGCAAATCTCATTTGCAAAAAGGTTAGACTCATTTCCAACAAATTTGATTTTCTGTCTTAATGTATTGAGATTTTGTAACTCTATAAAATGATGCCAAAGAAAAGTTAAATTTCACATTAAAATGTGAGAAAATACCCTTTGAATAGATTGTTATATCAGTATTGCTTTATATCAAAAAAAAAAAAAATGATTTTCTTGGAATGGTCTAAAGTGGATCTGGCCCATTTTGCAACCAAGCACCTCATATACATATATATACAGTGTGTTTCTAAAAAAAGGTAATCGAAGTTCAAAGGTCAGTCATTTCAAAAGTATATGGTTTAGTTTTGTGATTTGTTTACTAAAATACTAAGTAACCCATCAGCTTTAATTCGAGACATTGCTCACGTCCAAACTGTAATAAGTCACAGAGTTAGGGTCCTTTGAAGGTTATAGGTACAAAACCCATTATTTCCGAGTTTTTCGTTTTTAGGGTAGAAACCAACTTTTTATAAATTTTTGGTTTCATAGTATTTTTGTTTTGTTTTCTTTGGGGGGGGGGGTTTGTCACACAAAGTTTCAATGAAATGCAATTTCATTTGTCAAAGGACCAATCTCAATGGCAATGAGAGGGGTTCGCAATTATGAGTCTCTTGAGTCGTGGAGACGTCGCACAGTGGGCCCTAATCACCTCAAACGGCGCCAAAACTTATTTTTCCTTAAAGACTACATATTAAATTCATTTTTGGGGTCGGTCTAGGGTTTTCAGACTCGTAGAATTCGATAAGAACATTTTCAAATTCATGTGACGTCATCTA
>CALNVZ010000641.1:21997089-22022699 GCA_940671915.1 Paracentrotus lividus | reverse complement strand
TACTGTGAACATAAAAAACCCGATTTTGTTTTGATCACCAAATCCTAGTTTTGGCGCACTTTGACTAACGCCTGGCCCACTGTGCGTCGTGGTGACGTCTCCTGAGACTTCAGGGCGTCGAGGGAAAATGGAACAAAAGTCAACATGTTCAATCTTTTAGTAGACTTCTTTAAGACGCCAGCAAGTACAAATTATTAGCCCGTTCGAATTTTTTAGTCGTTAGCAAGTTCCGACAACGTCTCTGCGACGTCGTGGATACTTAAGGGACGTCGTGGCAACCGTCCGCAAAGATGTCACAGAGACTTGCTCACGTATTAAAGAAGTCTACTAAAAGATTGGACATGTTTGACATTTGTTTGATTTTTCTCGCAACTTCTTGCAGAATCAAGAGACGTCGCGGCGACCTCTCCGAGACTCCAGAGACTCATGTCATTGCCAGTGAGATAGGTCCTTTGGCAAATGAGATTGCATTTAAAAAAAAAAACTTTGTGTGACAAAACCCCCAAAACTATGAAACCAAAATTTTATAAAAAGTTGGTTTCATACCCTAAAAATGAAAAACTTGGAAAAATGGCTTTTGTACATATCACCTTCAAAGGACCCTAACTCTGTGACCCATTACAGTTTGGACGTAAGCAAAGTCTCAAATTAAAGCTGATGAGTTACTTAGTATTTTAGTAAACAAATAACAAAAATAAACCGTATACTTTTGAAATGACTGACCTTTGAACTTCGATTACTTTTTTTTAGGAACACACTGTATAATTATAAGTAATAAAAAGACATAATTTATGCCGTTCATGTTATATTTTCCTTGCTTATTGAATCTGGAAAGGATGGAACCATTTTTAAAAATATTTTTTAAAAGTTAGATTAATAAATGATGAGGATGTCCAGATATTTTGAAGCCAGTCACTTTATTTTTGAAATTAGAATTTTCATTTAAAAATCGAATTTAGTTTAATTTTCGATTCATATAATAATCTAGCATGGTAGTTCATGGTTTGGATTTGCTCGACATTGCTGGAATTAAATATCATTAAAAGGCCAAGACTCTGTAATAAAGCAACAAAAGGGTTTCAGTATCATACCAAATGCGTAACAGAAATCAAACAATATACAATTTTTAGTCAATATTCATAACAAATAAGATTTCACCAAACATTTCATAACATTGACTTAAATCTTTAAAATTCTTATTAATATTCTTAGTAATCATATAACAGTATGATGTGTCTTTAATCAGTTTCGTTTATTTCATTTAATGATGCACGTTCTAGAAACGCCAAACCTAGAAAGCAGAAATATATTGTTAATTTCATTGTAATATGTGCAAGAAATGTTACCTGCTCCCCGCAAGACACCCAAATTGTACAAACAAATTTTAAAAAATGCAAAATAAAATAAAATAAACGAAATAAATGAATCAAATTAAATAGTTGCAAAAAAACAATAACAATAACCAAAATACGATCAAGATTTCAATACTAGGAACACTTTTTAAAAGTCTATGTATTGCCTCAAATTTATCAAGATGAACATAATTTTGACAGGATTTTTCGGAGAGCATTTCAGACTTACAGAAATCGGATCAGTGATACCTGGATAAGTTATACTTTCATCTGACATTGAGTCTTGCGAAAGAAAAGTTGTTTTTCAAAGTTTGTGTATATTAAAAACCGTCACCAGCATGACCAGGGGGCTAAATGGTTAAGTGTGTCGAGAGGACGAACTCTCGGTATCTCAAGTGCCGCCGACATCGATCGAGATCAGGGGGGCATTTCATCAAAGGACTTGTCGGACATTTTATCCGACAAATTTGCTCTCAGCCAATCAGATACCAGCATTTCAGTAGCTTATAACAGTTTGTCGGATAAAACGTCCGACAAGTCCTTTGATGAAACGCCCCCCTGTGCGAGGAGTTTGTCAAAGGCAAACCCGTCTTGCTCAAAAGCCATGTTTAAAGGGTGATTTAAAGGCCCGGTAGATATGACGTCATGGAATCGATTGATCAATAAGCTGAATTTTATTGATGACGTCAAAGACTGCCCAAGGAAAATAATATATGGTTTGTAATATTCTTTCGCGGGGAGATCTAAAATTGGAACGATTTCCATATAACGATTGGAATAAAAAATAGTTTCTACATCAAATCTCGTTCCTTTGATCTGGAGTGTCGACTTGGAAATTTATGACATGTGTAGATATTCCGTGTTCCAAACTCGAAATGCCGAAGGGTGGACGATTATTGGGGAATGAACTGACAGCATATTTATTGCATTAATATATTAATAATAAGAACATTATATCAATCAACAGAATAGCTTAGAACTTTGTCAATTTTTGTTATTTCTATATGAGGTGAAATTTCTTGTTCGTAAGGTCTAATTCTGCCGTTTTTTTCCAAATCTCCTGCAGAGTAAATTTCGAGAAAACTATGTGGATTGCATTAATTTACAAGTTGAAGCACGTTAGACTTTTCATCATTATGAGTAGATGCTTTCCGTTAACTTACCCCATATATGATTGATTTAGGATACACTAAGCTAAAAAGAAGAAAACAAAAACAAAAACATAACACCGAATCTAATTATTAAATTGAACACAATTACTTAAGAAATAACTTATGAGTGATTGAAAATAATTCAAATGTTAAACATTAACGGTCTATCTTTTAGAATGGTACAAAGGAATAGTATACAAAAACCCCAATAACAACCAACTAACTGACTAATAGCCAATGTTATTTATAAATTAAAGTAATATTAAATAGAATAGAAGTATTTATTTATTGAATAACTATTAAATAAAAAAACAATATATTTACTTTAATACTGCTGATTTGATAGGATATAGTATCTATAGATTAAAGTACTTATGGATATAAAAAGTAACGTTCTATTGAAATAATGTAATGAAATATTGTTAATAGACGAACTTACAAGTACCTTATGTTTAGTATATTACACTAGTTTCTATGAAAGTAATATTCAATATCGAAACTCTTCTTCAAAAGTACTATATTGTTGCAAATAGTAGGTAATATTTAATATTAAGGAGTTTCTAAACAACACGATACAAAATTCACAAAAGCGAAACATTTCCTGGTTTTATTTAGACATCTTGATAACAAAGATAGTTAATTACCCCCAATGACAACATTTTCCTCACAAAACCAGGATAGCATGAGTTTTACGATTTCACAATTATTTTTCCATTACTCAAATGAAATCATACATTATTTGATGTTATTGAACAGTACTTTGATAGTAATAATAAATCTCAATAAATCTTTCTTTTTTATATGCAACATTCAACTTGCCTTCATATGATTTATTGTTAATGATGATAGAAAAATCGTGTTCAAATAAAGTAACCAGGATACATTTCTTGAACATAGAGCACAGAGTTCGAAGAGGTGCTAAATCAAAATCAAAACCATCTGGCATATATTTTCCCCTAATGAAATGTTTGTGTTCCCACTTCTTCATGATATATTTCAAAGGTAATTGACTTATCGAACATTCATTCTTTCGTAAGTTCAATATGATATTATTAACAAGAAAAACAAAAACAAAACAAGACAAAACAACAACAACAAAAACCCTAAAAATTATGACTAGGTCAATTACACAGTTTTTGTTCATGTCGAAAGTAAATCTTCTGCCCTATGTCCTTACATTAATTTAATATGTTCATTGTGATTAAATCTTACGAACTTTAATTTGAAACATTATCGTAAACAGTACAACATCTCAAACTACAGACGAATAACAAAAAACTCCCGTATGACATCTCCCTGAAATATTTCTGCCTTCTGTTTATATGGATAGAACCATTATCTTATTAGATGGAAATCTTTGCCTCCAAAATTAGCCTACCCTGTAGGTACATGTAAGTTAGTTTTACTGAAAGAAGAAGAATTTATTTTTCTATGGAATTATCAATTATATTTAAAAAAAAAAACTTGATTCAAATAATAACTATTATCACAAAACATTTGGCCAATGTTATATTAAAGGAAATATGTTATTCCAAACTATAACCCACCCAAAATAATGTATGACTTTTTAATTACAAAGTGCATGAAGTGATATTATATTGAGAAAACATTTAAACTCGTTGATTGAGTATGTTACAATAACCTTATTTTATGATTGGAAATATCATTAAAGAAATATATACCCAGGTACTACTCGATAAAATACAAGCCGAAATATTCTACTTATTATAGAATTCGATGATGCATGAGATTGCAAATTATTGAAGCTAATTCTTTTTGTTATTTTTAGTTGTAACATGATTGGGTTCGGTGTAAAAATGGCAGAGGTAAAAATGGCAGAGGTCAATGGCGAGGTAAAATGGGCAGAGGTAAAAATGGCAGAGGTAAATGACAGAGGTATTAAATGGCGGAGGGTAAAATGGCAGAGGTTAAAAAGGCAGAGGTAAAAATGGCAGAGGTAAAAATGGGCAGAGGTAAAAATGGCAGAGGTAAAAATGGCAGAGGTAAAAATGGCGGAGGTAAAAATGGCAAGAGGTAAAATGGCAGAGGTAAAATGGCAGAGGTAAAAATGGCAGAAGTAAAAAATGGCAGAGGTTGCATTTGCGGTTTTATAATCTGACAGGGGCCGCGGCGTAACAAAACGTGAAAATTACCACCTCATTATATTGTGTATTTTCATTGCATGTCGCCCCGCCACTTTCAGAACCGTTTCCGGGATTGAAACGGAGTATAATCTCAAAATGATTTTAACCTCGATCTAAATTTTAAGAGTCGATGTTTATCTCACGAATATAAATCCATTCATGATACGACAAACGAAAAAGACTGCGCCTTTCTAGTCGATATCAGCATAAAATAATATGACACTTGTCATATTGACCTTTTATATCTTGTCAGACTCTTTTAGTAAAACACTTTAAAAATGAGCTGATTAGAGGCCTATATAATTTGTGTTATTTCATTTTTATTACAGGCCTATATTGTATTAGTTGATTGAGGTAAAATTTGTAAAAAAATACTTCATTGAAGTTCATGAGTGATGAATGCATTTTTATCCAACAATTTTAAAAGTCTGGTAATTTCCTCGAGTCCTTTAATATTGGTCAATATCATATGCGTATTGTCATGATTGCTGGAGGCATGGCGCCCACCCGCCGCCCCCCCCCCAGTTACGTGACAGGGGGCGCGAACTAAGAGGAGAACAAGGTAAAAAAAACGGTAGGGGCGCCCAGTTGGACCTGAAGCTAAGGGGTCGCTAAATGGTCTTTCAATAATAGGGGCGAAATTGATCTTAAACGTCTACGCCTTCTTGTCTTTATACTTCGAGTATAATTTTCGCACTCGCGTACTTTGCTCCCGCGCATCGTCTATTTTCTTTTTTGTTACATGATACTTCTATTATGGCCATCTGACCTCCAAAACTCAATTTACATTGTTTGATTTTCACATTACTTGACATGGACATGATTAGAAATAAGTTCTATAGGCATAAAATTTGAAAATTGAAACCCCAAACGTTTAATATACCCGCAATAATGACATCAACCCAATTCACCATCTGCATACTTTCGCGGAACAACACATTTGCCACTAGTAGTCCTATACAATATTATTCATCATCAAGTTACGTGTCCAGCTGTACATGTTGGCATCATCATCACGATCACTCTTCACGAAATAAATTCACAGTCCTCTATAATTCCGCATTCACCTATCATCTAATACAACACAGGAAATACCAACAATACAAAAATAAAGTAAAAACCAGAAAATAAATATCAGCCATCAACACACAACTCTCACTCTTCAGCAGAACTAAACACCACTATCACTACCTACTATCACTCTATATAAAGTAAACACTTACAACAGAAATATAATACCATCCAAAGATTGTCAGCAAAAATACAGAAATACCTCCATATCAACTAACCACTTAAACAAATACAGATTATATAAAACGATCCCAATAAAAATATACAGATAAAGCCAAATCAAATAGCATGTATCTATCCATATATCATCACTATTACAACCTAGGAAAAGCAATATAACACATACAACATCCATAAATCACTATATCATGCGAAAAAAATATATTGGATAATATTAATAGAACAACTAAACCAAAACATACAAAAACTCATCACCACATTACAAACCATCTTTCATCACCATAAACATATCTACATAAAGAATCAATCATACAGAATAATCATACTAAGATACTTCAATTCTATCTTTGGTGGGTCAGGTGGTGCATTGATAAATGCAGATGAACAAAAACATTTTTAAACAGAAAAGGTAATTCATATATTGATACTTTTTAACATATCTATTATCTACAAAGATGACAAAATTACTCACTAAATAATGATATTCATAACATGCAGCAACCGTACAACAAAAAATAAGAACTAGTTTCCATGAGTAAAACCCATTTGTTACTTCTTGGAGGCGGAAGTGGCTTTTTATTGTCATATCAGCTATTCTATATACTGTTACGCAATCTGTTGTTTTCTGTTCACAACCAGTCACAACCTTCGCTCTCCGACAATGTACAATTACATAAGTGGAAGTTACCCAAGAAAAAAAATTTATTGAAGTTATATTAACCTTCATCAATATATATTTTAATTTCAATTGAGTATCCCTTAGTAACTTTACATGAATTCAATTAAAAGTAAACAATTGTGGCAAGTGAGTTTCTCTTCAACTTGGTACGGCTTGGTGGATGATGCGGTGATAAACCCTAACACCTCAGAGGAGTAAAGTGATGAATTTGCTGAGAAACTTCTATATGACGGCCTGGTAAATTCATCTAAGAATGAGGTACATCACTAACGCCAGACTACTGTCGTATATCTGTTCTCAAGTCTGCGTGAAAGTCTTTGGAGAGTATTATATACTGGCTATCGCGGTATTTTCTTTTCCACATTTTAATGTTCTATCGCCGACTTCATGTTCGCATATCCGGCCTCTCGTATCACTTGAAGTACTATGTAGAACTATCGAGACCGTTCTGCGCACACGACGTATGTTCTAATCATTCCGCACACGTATCGTATCGGTAGCATGTAACTATGCGAAACCATAGCGTTACACCTCTGTGGGGAAAACGGTTAGCGGAGAGCCTGCTCAGCTCTTATTGTCTTTGGTAGGTCTTATTCCTTTTTGTTTGTTGTTTGCCCTGTTTTATATGATATTTGGAATGTTCCGATGAATCATAATCGTCTGATAACACTAACAACTAGATTACATGCATGGATTCCATTACTTTGTCATGTCATGTACACAGTTTGAGTATTTTAGATGCATTGATCAATGCATATGCTATATTGGTTTGTGTGAATTGACTCACTGAAGTGAGTAATGACGTGTATTGGTTGAGAGAATTGATGCACTGACGTGTAATAATCATCGAACATTCCAATATCATTAATAAACAGGCAAACAAACACAAAAAGGAATAGGACTCACCTAGTGAGTAACGCTTTACTACTCAGAGAGTCAGTAGGTTGCACAAACTTATCACAGCAAGTTGATGAGTTTTAAACCTTTACTAACTAACTCTCTGTAGTATGTAAGCGTTACTCACTAGAGTTAGTTTGTGCAATGTATCATCAAACAATTAGTTATGTTTCTAATAATAGATTATTAAATTAAACTCATTTTGGTGTGTCACTTATTGCATCATTTAAAATACTCGATTAGGTGCGTTTCAAAGTAGCTTTATTGAGTCAAAGCATTCATGGATTGTGTCACTATATATAGTCAAAATACTTGGATATTGAGTGTGATCACTCATATATGCAAGTTCTCATTTTTTGTGTGCAGTTAAAAGGCAATAATGTAAAATTAAATATAATAATCGTTCACTTCGGTATTAACAACATCTCATAGCGGATAGTAAAATGGAAGTCAGTGAATTTTAAAAGTATAAGGACCCTCCAGGCAGTCCAGCATTGATTTTGAAAATCCCTTCTCATCAGTTTTCTTTTTTATGTTTTATCTCTTTTCTTAGGGAATTGTGCAATAATTATAGCATTTGCTTTGCATGACAATTGGATGGCGTAAGACATTCCATTTTACTTCTGTCATTTTTACCGCCGCCATTTTTACCTCTGCATTATTTTTACTCTGCCATTATTTTTAGCTCTGACCATTTTATCTCCGCCATTTATACCTCTGCCATTTTTACCTCTGCCATTTTTACCTCTGCCATTTTTCTCTGCCATTTTTACTCTGCCATTTTTACATCTGCCATTTTGCTCTGCCATTTTTACCTGGCACCGCCTCATTGTGTTATCGTTAATTCTTATCTATAGGCACGTTAGCACTTGAGCCACATGATTGTGCTCGAATGTCATTCCAGGGCAGCGTGAAGTATGGATTTTATATTTTATCCAACTGGCCAGGTTGGACAAGGTTTATAACCACGTTTATTGAGATGATAATTTGACATAAATGATTGATTAATGGGAGAGTTTATAGTAATTCTAGATGGGATTTAATGGTTCTAATTCGCGTTTTCTTTCCATCCATGATGTGGCGGTTATCGCTGGAGCAGAGGATCAATAAAAGTACAATGGAACTATCTACATGATCTACATCTAGGAAAAAACATTTACGCTATGAATATACTGTATATCTGCTATGTCTGTGTGCTAGTGGAGAATGAAGGACCTGGGGTATATAAATGATCATTAAAAATGGTCTTCTTATAAACAATACCAATTCCTAAACCTTTACAATGGCGCTGCAGCACTTACTCGAGCTAAAAAATAATAAAAATTGCTCGCATATTGGTGGATCGGGAAAAAAAAAAAAAAAACAGTCTTGCACTCGCTCAAGCTATTTTAAACTCTAGTAGACTGCTGAAAGGAGCCAGTTTATCAATAATTATGGTAGCTAATCCAGGCCCTTTTTGATTTTTTTCTCTTTCTGATATTACCACCTACCTTCGATGAGTGGTTTTCCAAAAACTAGAGCTCCCTGGGTCGATTTTTTTTTTGTTTTTGTTTTTTGTTGCTAGTGATGGTTCAAGATAAACCGGATGACAACTTATATTACATCACACGCTTCGCCTGATAATGCTGGATCATTAGTCACCAATAATTCACGACACATTCTTCTGTCATTCGCGTCCCTTTTCCTTAAAATTCTACCCTCGGTATTCTAAATTATCGCTAAATTTCGTATTTAAAAAGAATGTCTGGGCTTAATATAGATTATCGGTTTCCTTGACCTGGCACTTGATATTCACAAACACGTGGAAACTGTATTTTGCGGTTGAGAAAAGGGGTACCTCGTACGCGTCTATCCAGGCACCAGCTTTCTTCGGCTTTGTCATTGTTATGCAGCAAATATTGCAATTTGCTTTCAGAGATAAATAATCTGTTTATAACTGTATATTGACGGGCCACGTGCAAGAAAAGACTTACATGCGGTTGAAAAGCACATCAACTTTGTTGAGCCGGTCTGTGAGCAAATACTTACTTATTGATGACATCATTGCGCGAGGCATGCCCCTGTACAAGTGCCTTCTTAACCGAGTCGTCAAACAATAGATATTGTCTGCTATTATACCTTCGACACCTGCCAATGCCTGCATTAGATTGACAGCCATTATTCTCGAACTGTCACTTATTCTTACTGTCTCAACGTGTTTATACACTTCAACGCTAATATATCAGTCATACTAACAGATCAAATGTCATCGATAGCAACCCTAAAAGCCTCCCACCAAAAGGGTTAATACAATGTTCGGTTAAATCTCTGAACTTTCCAGCATGTCCAAGACGGGTCGATGTGACTGGGATATGGGGACAAGTAATAAATTCATCCAGCAAACGTGTAATTAAAGGATATATGACGCATGTTTGTCCTTAAACCTTTCAAACTTATGAAGATGAATAGATGGCGAAACGTTTACCTTTTCTTAGTTGAAACCTATATTCGTTGCATGCTTGCAGGTGTTTGTCAAAACACTTTCTAAAAGTAAGAAATGTTTATTCCAAAAACCCGTGGTAACAACAATAATAAAAAGAATTGTTTCACCTGTTATGAAATACAACGGTATATCGATGAAATATTTAAATTTCATATGTTGTTCACAAGCCTTCCGCCTGTCAAGATCTTCCTTTGAAAATGGCAAGATGTGCACAGTTTGGGGGAAAACTCAGCAAAATATTCTAAATTAAAAAAAAAAACATCTAGGCGATTCTATGCTGTATCGTACACGACATTTTGACAATATTTTACATCTTTTGCACATGAAAATAAAAGAAAATTTTCTTGATTGATGGTGATCCTCAAGAAGTACCATAAGGGGCACGGGAAACAAGACTTAACTTGATTCGATTACATATCCTTTACAATTGAAATGAAAACTAGTACCCTGTCGTACGGGACACAAAATTAACAGAAATAAAAGACAAAAACAACAATGCATGGAATCGCCAATCTGAGGACGAGCTTAGTATTTCAGATAAGACAGGATCTGGGCAATTCGCTCGTACACCACATCCCATGCAATGTGATTTTTCCGCCTCAGTAAGATAGCCATAAAATTACTTTTAAATAAACAAAAAAGAACATTCATCCAACGACAAAGGTAAGGTTTTTTTTTGACGAAACAAGACTCTCCCACCACAACTTATTCTTTAATGCGGAGGGACATGGGTTAAAAGATCACTTAAACGATAACAAATAACCCAGTATTCTTTGGCCATTTTCGTTTAAAGCAAAGTTCAGCTCAGTTCAATTCCTTCTGTTACTATCATATATATATATATGATATATATGTATATGATATACAAATAACGCGGTATATATTTCATTTGTTTAACAGCGCTCCAAACACAAGGAACCGACGCACCAGACTGTTGCTACTTCAACGTCGCCGAGAAAACTGTAGGTTACCACGTCTCCAGTGCCAAGCTTTACTTCTACGTATCACCCGCCAAAGTCATTCAGAATACAATGCACCAGATGACCATTAAGATGATCACGACAAGACCACACTCATCAGGACATAGCAAGCTACGACTCGTGGCCAACATCAAAGTACAGCTCAGTCTAAGAGTTGGTGAATGGAGAAGTGTCGACTTCACCAACGTGGTGCAAGGTTGGGCAGCCGAACCCGAAACCAATCTAGGCATCCAGCTGGAACTTGAAGACGATGCAGGCAATAACTTACTCATAAAGGAAACGTCGACAGAAGAACCAAGGGTAAGAATTTGCTTCAGCTATTCCGGCTTCATCCTTATCTTATTCACGTTACATCGTCTCTCTCAGGGTTGACGACTCTTTCGGACACTTCGTCTTCTCGATAAACATCCATTTTGCGTCTCCTGATATGAGCATAATTATGCCATTCAACAAATGATCCCTCCGGCTATATTGTTATTTTCCCTAGTTTCCTGATCTCAAAATGGAAATATTCTTTGGCATGAATAGCAAATGATGATAGCCGCATTTTGGTAGGCTCCTCTGGACACATTACCATTTTAAAATCGGTGACTACGCTTTATACTATGAAAATTTTTGGGATAATTCTTATATTTGCAATTTTGTCTATTTCTCTTCCTTGTAAAAACAGAGACCCTTTTTACAACTGCGACTGGATGACAACCGGAGAGTCCGGATGAAACGCCAGAGTGAACGAATGTGCTCTGAGGATCGGCAGGAGCGTGAGTGCTGTCGGTACCCACTCATCGTAGATTTCCAACAGTTCGGCTGGGACTGGATCATCGCTCCCGAACGTACGAAGCCAACTATTGTTTCGGGAGTTGTCCCGATCATTACTTCTACCGCTACCCTCACACCAGCTGATAAGTCAGATGGATCGAATGGCAGTGGCTGGCCCCTGCTGCTCACCAAGCAAGATGACATCGATAGGATTCTCATTTTTGACCAAGACGGGATATCAGAAATGCAGAACTTCAGGACATGCCGTGCAGACGTGCGATGCGCTTAAAGAACCCATCTATCGCGTACTTGCCAAGGCTTTCGCGAGCCACAGCTTCAAGTCCGAGCGTTTCCGTTTTTAGGTCGTCATGTCACTTCGTCAAAGATTTTAGCCGAAATCCTTCATTTTCCCCAACTATGGGTGTTTCCCGACGTCTTAACCTGGTGTGAGACTGCTTATAATCTTCGATGTGGTACCGGCCAGTCATAAATGGAATTGACAAATTACATTGTAATATCCTTTCGCCATGCATGGGAGGTAAAGTCGAGTTATGAAGTCGCCATTATTGCCAGTGTGTGGTGTATCCGACTTTGGCAATATCCTATTGGTAATGAGATACCACTGGCAAAGCATGGGAGAGGTTAAAGGATACCACTAACTGCGCCACACATTGCATATACCAATTGAAAAAATATCAAGACAAAACGCTGAAATATTACAGCGAGGCTACAAACATGTATGAACACTTAAAAAACTAATTAAACAATATGAATGCAAAAAAAAAAAAAAAAAAATGATGTGTGTGGACGCAGTTTTCGATGTGTGTGTTGTTGTTCTGTACGTCTTACTCTCACTTTTCTGAAAGAGTGGTTTAAAAAGTAAAAATGACATATCGTATTATTATTATAATTTTTGGTGACACTTCGCAAGCTGGTAAACAGTCACCTTCTTCATTGAAAATGAAAGAAGGATAAATGAATATAATTCACACTATCAGAGAAGAAGATACGCATCTCACCTTCTTTCTACTGTAGGCCTATTTTGTATCACCAACTCAAACTAGCTCTGAAGCGACATGTTTTTGGTATAGTATACTAATATTGTTGGTATATGATGGTGGAAACTTTTAAATCTTGATCACAATTGACTAGTTTTCTTATACATCTTTCAGTTTGTCTCTCTAGATGTCTAAGAATCGCTTTACAATGCAGCGTAGCATTATTTTCTGGTGTAAAGAGTGTTAAGTACAGTGCGTCCAAGAAAAAGCAGAACCCGAATGGTTGGTAATTTTTCTCGATGAAAGCAGTAATTAATTAAATATTACGTAAATCATGTTAAAGTTCATCTTTTCTTCTTTCTTTTGACACCTAATGCAATACAAAATGTGCACGCATAGATCAGCAAGACGATTTTGAAATTTAATTGTTAAAATCACACTGCGCAGATCTGACTTATGGAAACTGCAATGGTTGCCCTCGGCAAGTAAACAACTCATGCTTGACAGATATGGTAATGAAACCTGAAAAAAAAAAGAACATTAAAAAAAAAAAAAGCGCTACAGAAGTATCCCTTAAATTCAATATTCATTCCGCGCAATCTCATTTTTACAATTTTATGTCTAACATTTTATCTTTATGAATGCGAGGCTCTGTCGAATTGTGTTGTCATTAGAGGTGTCACAGAAAAAACGACAGGCCATTCAAGTTGCGCTTTATTTGAGACACCCTGTACAGTGTTTGAGTCTATTACATAGACGTTTCGTTTTTATGTGGGCGCCTAACGGTGTGTGTAGGGTTTTACCTATCGTGATGATAGAGCGATGCTTTTAAAGCCCTTGTCAACCTATTGTAGTAAATGTTCTGTTATGTTTTTCTTTAAAATTATTGATGAATAAATGTCCGGCAAGGAAGAGGCATGTGGCATATAAATGTGCAATTTTCTTTATCTTTTGTAACGAGGGATTAAAATATGTAAATAATTTAAAATGCCACCTTCGTTGCCAATTTATTTATCATATATTGCCCTTTGATTTTTAACATATTTCTGATGTTCTTTGTACTTATTACACCTCTATTCTGTATTCTATTTCGAAGTCAGTATTTAATTTTTTGTCAGCCTTGAAATTTATTTACAGTACCTCTCACAAAGGATGCGGTTGTTTGTTCTAATTCAGAGATACCAACACTACGGAATAACTTTCAGTATAAAATTTTAAAAAAGAATGAATGTCACGATTTTTTAAGATATATTCCAAATTTTGACAATTCAAATGTAAAACCGATCGATTCAGAAAGAGTTCCACTCCATATTTTATAGACTTGTTAAACTCAAAATAATATCATATTTGCAAATTATTTTAAATATATAAACCACACATCCAGGTTCATCCAACCTTTTCAGAATCTTTTTGCATGCATTTTTTATCTAAGTATTTTTTTTGTATAAAATCTTACTTGTAATATTTTGTTATTGTTAATTTGTTATTGTCTTTATGATTTTTGTTTACTGTAAACATGCTCATTTCAGCCCATCGGCTGTCGATCATGTATACTGTTGTTTTTATTCACAATAATCCATTAATTGAATTGAATTGAATTATAAATTAGAACGCAAATAGTTAAAATAGCTGAATCAAATGACTTCTCACGAGAGAAAGCATGAATGATAACATTTTTCTTTGTCATTCAGCTTTCGGAATGCATCCAAATCAATATATTTCTTTCTCTCGTGACCAAGACATTTGTTTCAGCGTTCTAATTTCTAATGTTCTAATTATTCCGTAGTATTGGCATCTCTGCTAATCCATGAATTTTAATGTACAGGTAACTCCGCCAAAGTCGAATTCCTTGAAACCACATATCTAGTGTATCTAGTCTCCAGCATTTAATCAACAAGTATACGTTAACTGAAATGAGATAGGAAAGTCAAACTTGGGGTAGTCGTGATAGTTTGTCATATCTTAATAACTTAAAGAATACTTTTAAAAGCATTTGAGTACTCGGTTTCCAGGTTTTTATGTTTATCATTCTTATTTATCATTTTTATTTCGGTAGTTTTGTATCATCGAACTAAAAGTGAAAGATGTATATCATTCTGTGGGCAAACATTTTTGTTTTCTTCTACATGCCTTTATGAAGAAAACACTAGAATCGTTTCATTTAATGCTGACTAAATGTGTGTGTGTGAAAAATAGCATTCCCTGCCTTATTGAATTTTTTGTGAAAAGCCATTCGAAAAGTATGTATTCTAGTTATATGTGCATTATAGACAATCCTTTTGAAGGATCTATTTGAATATTGATAAATTAAATACTGTAACTCGTCTATATAAATGGTTAAGAAGCTTATTAACATTTATATCAATTGTGTTGTAAAGCAATCGATGCATTTATATGACATTATGCTTTTATATTTGCCTGTTATGCAACGATTCTTCGAACACTTTAATGACGATTGTGTAGTTAGGAATAAAATTATTTTGGTATATTTTGAATGTTATTCAATCGGTAATGTGACTCTGTCAACACAGTACACCAATATATTTACGAGAATGCAAATGCAATTGCTTAATAAATCCAAAGAAATAACATGCAACTTGATGTCTGGCGTTGTTTGTGTTCACTTCGATTTGATCATATCCCCAAAATATCATACAACATCTAAATAAATTAATATGGTACGAATGGAATGAACAAATCTTCTTATAATCAGAATGATAATAAAAACCAACACATTTACAAATACAACGCTACTCCGTTTTAAATATATATATATATATATACATATATAAATATCACTCCTGAAGAAGACGGAGGTCCGTCGAAAATTAGAGAAGAAATTAATAAAGAAATTGGCGTTAATGCATTACTCGACTATATATTTTTTTTTTTGCTCGATGACTGCCAATACGTGAAACTCTATACTACATAGCGATAAAAAACAAAAAACAAAACCAGATGATGTGAACCTTTATTTTAACTTGTTAACGTGTTGAGGCTGTAGGATCTTCGAGGTGTTTGCCAAGAGTTTACCACCTATCTATACATTCATAATATCTAAAAGTAAAACGTTAAAAAAAATCTCAAACAAACAAGAAACAAGTAAATACAAGAAGCTAATCAATCACTATTTTGCAGGGATTTAAACAGCAATAACAATCTCACATATAGAGCTTCGAAAGATGTTGAAATAAACACCTTTGAAAGACAGAAAGATGCAGAGAATAAAACTAGTTATTTTTCTCTCGCTTATACAGAACAAAAAACTTAGTGCCCTAATAGAAAATAAAGAACTTGTTTACGTGCTTGCAGATCCCCTTACTATTGTCATATTTAAAGATAGCTTGAGGCAGTTTCAATTGTTGAATACTGTTTTTGATTTTTGGATCCTTTACTCTAGTCACACTTTATCAGACTAACAACTGGACAGGCTTGAAAAATATAAAAAGATAATATATTTTACCAAAAGAAAGTGACCTTAATATGAAAAAAAAAAAGATAATAAAATTATGTGTATTTGAAAAGCTTAATTGAAAGGGGCTAAATCTTCTTGATGAAAATTAAGTTCTTTGATATCCGACTACTTAAAAAAAAAACCCTGATTAAAGGACATAACATAAACGTTACATTTTGTGAGATACATTTAGAAAAAGCACGACTATCACCTAGCAGAGTCAGATACCCGTATATTGACCAACAAGACCCCCCCCCCCCACCATAAAAAACAACAACAAAACAAAAAAACAAACAAACAATACAAAACAAAACAAATAAAAAAAAAAAACATTTTAAAAACATAAAAATTCTTTTAATCAACAAATTTCGTTAAATATAAGAATAATGATTTTATCTTTTAACATTAGGACTGCACTTAAAATAAACTTTAAAAAAATAACTTAAAATTACACGATTCACGACAGTTCAACTAAACTAAATGCACCACATGTCAAGCATATGAAATATATATATACATCATAAACACACACACG
Source organism: Paracentrotus lividus (assembly GCA_940671915.1). NCBI lineage: Eukaryota > Metazoa > Echinodermata > Echinoidea > Camarodonta > Echinidae > Paracentrotus > Paracentrotus lividus. The sequence continues at coordinate 22,006,017 of CALNVZ010000641.1, read as the reverse complement.
CACACACACACACACACACACACACACACATCTTTCTTATGTTGGTACATGTATCACACGATCCGTTTCCCAAACCTCAAGCTTTTGACTGAAATCGTTGAATCGATTATGGAATATCAATATTAAAATAGAGATCTCCCTGTTACACGCAGAATTAGTTCGTTATAACTCGTTGATCTAACATTGATGGCTGTTGGCAATGAATAGTGTGCTGATGCTCATCAAGTAATCGCATCATCTCTTGGAGCTAATTGCCCAAGTTTTGAAAGGATGATCTTGTAACAGGCAAACACGACAAACAACATACAATAGGCGCAACCCCCTTTCTTGACAAAGAGAGATATTGATTGTGATAGCAATCGTTCCAACAAGAAGAGAAGAGCAAAAGAATGATTTACAAACAGCATGTAATCGACCGTGCTTATTGAGCTGTCCTATGATCGAAATCTGGGGAAACCCTGGGGGCGCCAGAAAATAAACCAGTCTCATCTGACGAAACAGATCCAAATTGATGACTAATCAACAAAGTATTGACCATTCGGGTAATGACAAGTTGTGTTCGGAGTATGCTAAATCTTTCATGCGTCGCACGAGTATGACTTGGGGTATTGTACGAGAGATGATGCCTTAGAGAGCTTCTTCTACAGTCAGGCTGCATCTAATGGACCGTCAAGAAGAGAATCCATATAAGACAGACTTGTCATGAAACAGAACGAGCTACAGGGAGCTTTGAAAGAAAGAGAGAAAAACAAATGCAGTAGTATGACAATGCGATTAAAGCAAATAAAAGCCGAGATATTGATAGATGCTCTTTTTTCATAATGTATCGATGCTTGAGGGTATGGTTAATTTTTCCCCTGACGGTTTTGCGGTAAACACCCATTGTTCCGACTCAAAAGTAACAGCTGATCGAGAGAAAACCTAATTCAGTTTTGGTGCCATTTCAAATTGGTGTCACCCCCTTACGAACGTGACACGTCACTCATGTCAGAGACTGATAAAGCTCCCAGGCCAGCCTAAAGCAGGGGTATTGTTTTGGTGAATCTCAAAATATAATCTTTGAATTTTGAATCTACTTTGAGATAGAATGAATGTTATATAAAACACAAATCACTTGAAACGTGATAAATGAGTTTCAAAAATCATTATAAAATGCATAATGTTACTACAAAAAATGTCTTTTATCAAAAGTCGGCAAATAAGCTATAATTTCTCTCTTTTTTTTAAAGGGAAATAATGGCACACTAACGATCAAATTCAGATTTTCACCCCAAACAAATGGTCATTGTCCTTGTTTTTATAGTTGTAGTATTTCATAAGCGACCAATATGAAATTGTTAGTATCAAGTCTCACCAAAAAACTATAACCCAAATTTATAATTGATAATTTGCTCTTTGCCGACGAAAATCGAACAAAAAGGGTCATAATATCAAGTAATATTGTTTAAGGGACATGCTATTTCTTAAATACAATTGTACATTTAAATGCCTCCTCCTGTGTTAATGTTGATATCTAAAAGGTAAAAATGTCACACCCTAATTGATATGTGTACATGAACTAATTTCATTTAATGCAACAGCAAACATATTTTGAAAAAAGAGAAAAAGAGATAGGCCTAAATATTCAAAAATTTGCACATAAGTTAGGGGCTGAATAAACACCGAAGAACATTTAATTATACACGAATTTCCATACACACCCAAACACACACACACACACACACACAACCTCACACGCACCCACATATACATCAACCCACACATGTCTTCACGTTGAAAATACCAAAGGTAAATTGGGAATATAGTGTATACACATAACCTTCTCTGTCGTTTATATCAGTAAACCCATCTCAGATTAATTTGATTGATTGAATCACCTCCCCACCGTCGCACTTCATCAACATGATGACGTTAATAATAATACCTATAAATCCTACAATAATTATTCCTTTTATTCAATGTTGAGGTGAGCTTCCACACACGTTGCACTTTTCATGAATGTCGAGGGCCCTGTAACATAAAAGAGATACGATTAATCTTACGTTCGATTATAACTGTTAGTACATGGTTTGCCATAGACTTACGATTGATATCAGTCGTAAGATTGATCGTATCTTTTATGTTACAGGACAATGGTTATGGTTATACAAGTGATCCCCAAAAGGAAACAGCGGGAGCCATAAATGGACGGACAATAAAAATCGTCACATAAAAAAACGTGGGAGTATCTATATATATACGTCCAGGGAATTACATGTGCACATGTTCAATTCATCACAATCGAAAAGATAACAGATAACATATATATATTCAAGTAGGGACTTATCAAAAGAACAAAACATGATCATTTCCAAAATGAAAATAAGCAATAAAAAAGATCAACACGTGGTTCGGGGTTCAACAATCGACCCAGATCAAATTACAAATAAAACATTACTCATACTTACATATTTCAATATATGGGGTACAGTAATTCCATATTTCACAATTCACACAAGACATCACAAATTCCGTTTTATGCAATAATTATATAGTCCATAATTTTTTAATGAAAAAAAAAAATAATAATAATATATATATTGTAGTGGAATACCATGTGTTGCTCATAAACCTACTGAAACTTATCAAATAAACAAAACAAAACATATAAGAACTGATTTTACAAATTCAAATGTTTGTGTTGTTTGTGGGGTTTCGCAGGGTACTTTCATCGGTCCAATGTTATATTTAATTTGTATGAACGATATCAAGAATACATCAAGCTTGCCGACGATCTTAAAGGAGAATAAAACCCTAGGATTCAGTTGAATTGTATGAAACAAAAAAAATCAAACAATCAAAGAAACAGATTAAAGAAAGTTTAAGAACAATTGAATAACTAATAAGAAAGTTATGTGCATTTGAATGTTGTGATCACTAACGCTATGGAGATCGTCACACTGGCAACAGGCCCAAGATGTGTGATGTCATACATGAACAACTCTCCCATATGACATACAAAAAAATATCAAAAATTCTTCTTTTTCCTCATTCTAATGGTAGTACAGACTCTTCACACATGATTATATTTTGTGAACTTGTATTACATGTCCTCCCATGAAAAGAATCTCAGATCTTTTAACGGAATTAATAAAAAACGACAATTTGAGTGAAATATGTACAAAAGTAAAGTTGTTCATGTATGATATCACACATCTTGGGCCCGTTGCCAATGTGAGGATCCCCATAGCAGTAGTGATCACAACATTCAAATGCTCATAACTTTCTTATTATTCATTCATTTTTTCTCAAATTTTCATTGATCAGCTTCTTTGATTTTCCTGTTTTTGTACAATTTAATGAATTCCTAGGGTTTCCTTCCCCTTTAATATTTTTACCCATAAAGATATTATTCCCAGATAATGCTACACTTAACAAAGAATTACAAAATCAGTGGTTGAAATGCAATATATCATTAAAAAAAAATAACTTTGTCGTTTTTGGCAATATGAATTATAATATTGAAGGAAAAGAAAAGAACAAAAAAAGAAAAAGAATCCGTATGGGAAAATCTGAACTATTACATACAAATTTCGAATTCTTACGTGGGAATCGATTTCTTAGAAAACTTAGACGTATATTTTAAAACTTATCCTGTTCATGATATCCTATAATGTGGACTGCGAAATTTACTGTCCGAAAAAAGGGGGAAATAATTTTTCTTTTTCAAAATACAATTTAACTTTCAAACATATCATACCGTATAATATTGTTAAATAATAAGTATATAACTTTTAACTTATATATAATTATAAATTGGGCTGCCGATAAAATGTTATGTTCTGATAGAGCCTTTGATTAACAAAAGAAGGCCATTTACCTGATATAAAAATCTTCGTATATTAAGTCTTATTCTCCTCCAATAATTTCAAAAACTCATGGCATTGGGCCGATGATATAAATCATGTAAAAACCACTTACTCTCACTTTATCAAATTACTGATACATACAGATGTAAATGTAGCATACAAACCTTATGTGTCATATAATTAGAAAGAAGAATACTTCTACATCTAAACATTGAATTTGAATACAATTTTGACACAGGGAAATGACAAATAGCTATTGACCCGTTGTACATGATATATAAAAAATTTATTGAGTTGGTGTAAGATTCAATTTTTTAATAAAAATGTACGAGAAAAATTGCAGAAACTATGAATCATCAATGATGTGGTGCTCATCCGGCATCTCCCAAAGAAATAAACATAATTTTCAAATTTAGCATAAATTAAATAATTTGTAATTAAAATTATTTTCTTGTCAGATTCCAAAATTCTGTGTAGTTTGATGAACCTCATGTTCTACCAGCTCTTCCAGATGGTACCAATAAAAAAATATCAAAATCGGTCAACAAATAAAGAAGTTCAGAATTTTTTGTTGAATTTAGAAAATTTGCATAAATTAGCATATTTAATGAGTTTCAAAATTCTGTGTAGAAGTTTTGAATCCCATACTTATTGCTATCATATAAAGCAAACAGAATTGAAATCGGACTTGAAATGATGAAGAATAAGCATTTTAGATTTGTGGACGGACGACGGACGACAGATGACGGACGCCGCGCCACAGCATAAGCTCATCTGGCTTTTCGGGCCGGATGAGCTAAAATAGTGACTTCAGTAGCATCTAATACAACACATGTACGAAATTACGTGTTAAATTCAGTACTTTACACATGCATATCAGGGAATATACAATGCTTTAAAAAAAAACTGCTATTGCATTAAACTTGACCTTGGCCCCGTCTGTGGAATAGTAGATACTGTTATTCGCTTTGATGTGAGCAGTAAATAGAACAAGATACATGGTAGGTAGAGTCCTGTATTGTATATTCCCCCAAAAAAACTTCAGACATAAAGGCCCGAATTCACAAACGTGGTTTAGTTAGTCCATGGTCTAAATCAGGTGGTTTGTGAATACCAAAATTTAGACCATGGTCTAAATCTGTGGTTTAAACAATTGATTTAGACCATGGACTAACTAAACCACGTTTGTGAATTCGGGCCAAAGACACTGACCTAAAGTTCTGCAGGGTGTTTCTCTGTTATTTCAAATCTGACGACCGCTACCCTGTTCAGACAGCTAGAACTGACTACAAAAGGACAGGATTCTGGCCATTCACGCGTAATGTAGGGAATGTTTGGACTGTTATCATTTTGGTGTTGTTGACTTCAATGTGAAAGGGGTGTTATGGGCCCAAAGGTATAAGTGGATAACAATGAACATAACGGTGAATTCGTATACATGTACGAGGGACAAAAATAGATTTGCGATTTACAGCAATAGATTTGTTTTTAAATGAAATCGCATCTGTGAAAGATTTACAAAAATAGATTACAAAAACAGACTTATTTTTAGATGGATGTAAACTGGCAAGCGCCACACCTCTTTCTCTTCAACAAAGAAGGGCGAGAACATGAAAAAAAAAAAAAAAAAAAAAAAAAAAAAAAAAAAAAAAAAACACGAAAAAAAAAAAACCCCGCCACTTTAGGAAAATAAGGACATAATTTCTCACGCCGTTTCTTAAACATTTATTTCTACTGTTTGTCGACAAATACACGTCAATTAAAGTTTAATGACGCAAATGTCAAGAGTGTTGCCTCATTTATATTAGAGGCAGAGACTCCAACAACTCCGCAAGACCTTTTTATGGTAAACAAAGAAATTGTTGATATGAAATGATAAAGATTTAGATACTTACAAATAAACATATTTCACATAATTTGTCAACCATATCTTTATTAAAAGGCCACGGTGGTCGATTAAAAAAATTTAAAAAAAATTCAGTGGTTGAAATTCGGAACTGCTTTCTGCTTACGTCATCATATTAGTTTGTGTTGGCGATATTTGGAGCAGGGAGAACTCCCTACATCAGTCTTCACACTTTGATGAAAGGTTTTAACCACGATATCGAGCCCTCCAACATCAAGTCGGAGGTTCATTGTCGCCCGCAACATCACATTCATCTACCGACGCCGCCCCGGGGCAATATGACTCACCCACCCGTGAAGAAAGGACTTCATCGTACTGGTCTTCAGTAAGAAGCTTCTGAAGCTGCGAATCGCAATCGGAGAGGCGGAGGAGAATAATTGCCACGTAGCCCTCGGTCTCAGGCTACGAAATAAAAAAAATAATAATATAATAATAATAGAACCTTCCAAACCTTATTAAATAACATTGCCTGATATTAATTTTTAACTATAGACCTATCTAAAAAAGGTGGCCCTTTCCACCTATTCACCTTTTCACATGTGAAGGTGCCGATTCAAGAAAAAAAAATGGAACAAAATCCTGATTTAATTGTTATTTTTTAGCATGAACAAATGTTTACGCTTTGTCTTACATTGTGTGCTTGGAAGAGATGGATAAGTAAAGCTTTGGCGAAGATATACAATTCATTAAATTTCGAATTACATAGATACACAACAAATGACTTCATGATGACTGGTACCCAATTTGTGTGGGCTCTCATAGCCGTTGTGTTATAAAAGTCTTCAAATAAACCTTTTGAAACTGTTAATAGTTAACATATTTGTAGTTTTCAAAAATGGCTTTATATTAAGGAGAAAAGTACTTGTTTCGCTCCTTATACCTATTATGGTATGAATTGAGCAGCGAATGTGTCAACATTCAAGTTGGCCAATATCATAAGACTACACTGCTCAAACTGTTGCATTTTGGGTATGGAAACGGGCCGGATTGAATACGAATTGTCGAGGACTTGAGGTGGACTTGCTGGTTCGAATTTGCTTTAAAGCCAGTATGAACTAGCAGCCTTGTATAGCACCACCTCAAGTCCCCAACTACTCAATTCGGCCCCGATTCCTAACCCAAAATGCAACATCCTGATAGTGTAGCCTTATCATTCAGGCCCATTTGAATGAAAACACACTTTTTTACTACTCAATGAATTCACATCATGATAATAAGTGTTGCCAAGTAACAAAACACATAACTTTTCCCCTGAAAGCCTTTTAGTTTCACAATACAAATTAAATTGTAGGCTAATTTGACTCTGTTTTTTTATAGTTATCTCAAAAAGTATACTTTAAGACTAGCTATTTATAACACAGTCAATGAGAGTGTTGCTCAGTTCGCTCTCCCTTTAAAAGATCGAGGTCATAGTTCGTGGTTTGAGAAGGCTGATCGAGGGATCATCATCCTGAAGTTTTACATAATGAGTCATCTGATCAATAAACCCCTTTCTTATCCACTTACTTTTGTAGGAGTTCAATCGATTCATGTCTAACCTAACGCAACACTTTCAACATCACTTTGTGGGGGGCCTGTATGTTCAATATTTGTGGTTCGTGTGCCATTTATGTTTATCTTGGCAATACTTATAAAATATATTCCCTTTGATCGCACGATTCAGAAATGATGCCATGATTTTTCCTGTCGACCTTTGTTGACCTTTAGTAAAGGTTAAATGTTATTGGCAAGACCATAATGGTACTAAAATGTAGTAAATTTTATAATGACTATTTTTTATATCATTTTTGCATTCTACCTTTCAGTTTTTGTTCAAAATAAGAAAATGAGTAAACACACACACACACACACACACACACAATATAATATATATATATATATATATATATATATACATATATAAACATAAGAAGTTTTGCCATATGTTAACGTGTAGGCCAACATGGACACTAACTTACAATTTATCACAGCTATCCTTCCGCTAATGAATAGGCCAATATAAGAAAAAGAAAAATGACCCCAACTCATCTTTATTTCTACATCAGAATGGCGAATCTGGTTTTTTTTTTTCTTTCTTTCTTTTCTTGCAGAGTCCCTCTCCTCATATTCAATGATAATAATTAATGATGTTAGAGACTCTAGCAATTTTTAACGCAACCATTTGGAAAGCGAACTCGTCCTTTTTATCTTGACATTTGATTATCTAATTTAAAAGTAATACTGTTCACATTACTTTTATCATTACAATATGGAGGAGGTACACTACAATATTCCAAATCATAATTTAAAACTGTATTGGGCGCCTCCAACCGCCCCGATGATGCTACGTGACAGACTTGATTGAAAATTAACCCGGCCTCCTTTCAAGCAATAATCAAATAGCCGTCTGAATTCGGATGAAAGAACATCGTCCAATTGCTTTAATCGAAAGATAGGGATTGTACGACCTTTTGTGATTTATTATCTACACATGTACCCTGTCAATAATTGGAACCCCCACAAAGGTTACGATACATGAGAAGTGACAATTGAAAAGATCACTACTGTCAAACTATTGTACGTGTACTTTTATGTACTTTAACCAAGTGTACCTACCCACGTGCATAAGTGTCACGTAATGGTTGACCAAACTGACATAGTCACAAAAGCCAAGTGATTAATCGATCCGTTCTTGTTTTTGAGATTTAAACAAAACCAATTGAAGAATAAGCCATTAAATGAACAGTGGTCCTCGCAAGCTAACTGCTCATTGAGAATACTTTGAAATACATAAATACCAAACTACATGTGATATCATCATAACTGGATATGATCATATAATTTAACACATGTTTACTACCGTGTTTAGCGATTTTTATTTAAAGGGGAAGTTCACCCTGGAATTTTATTGGTCTTAAAAAATGCAGAAAAATAAAAGAAAAATATGAATGAAGGTTTGAAGAAAATCGACCAACAAATAACGAAGTTATGAATATTTAAAGTTTTGATTCTGTGACGTCACGTGCGAGCTGCTCTCCTATGTGTTATGTATGGTAAATCCAATAAAGTGTCATTTTTTTCCTCAAGAATATTAATTATTTCACCTGTACGATCGATATACCATCAAACATATGTTCATAAGCACGTTTCTATTAAATCGACCCATTCCTTGATCAAGACCAATGAAAAGATAAA
>CALNVZ010000641.1:21939589-21992089 GCA_940671915.1 Paracentrotus lividus | reverse complement strand
ATTCAACAGCTAAATGAGTTAATATCATCGTATGCGTTGGAGAGTGGGTGTGGGTGTGGGTGTGTGTGTGTTTTTTTTATTTTTTTATTTTTTAGGGAGAGGTGGATTTGAAAGGGCACACACACACATTTATATAAAAACTCTTTGAGCAAAAGATGAATCCTCGACCGCGCGTGGTCGAAATATATGCCTCCACCATTGCCAGATCAGAAAATATCGCACATGCATTCATCTATTTATTTTGCTTTGTAGACTGACATTTTTTACCTTGACCTTTGACCTTGTGACCCCAAACCTAATCAGACAATATTCCTCTGGTGATAGATAGGCCTACTACCCTTAAATTTGAAGTTTAAATCTTAATTAGTTCTCGAGATATCGCGATGACAAACTCAATACATGGATTTTCACATCTTGACCTCTGTGACCCTTGACCTTTGAACTACATACTCCAAAATCTAATGAGATCATCTTCCTATGGTGGTACATACTACACCTAAGCTTGAAGCTCATATCTCAAATGGTTCTTGAGATATCGCGATAACGAACTCAAAACATAGAATTTCACTATTTTTTACCTCCGTGACCTTGAACTTTAACCTACATACTCCAAAATCTAATCAAATCATCTTCATATGGCGGTACATACTATCCCCAAGTTTGAAGTTGATATCTCAAGTGGTTCTTGAGATATCGCGATAACGAACAAGCGGGACGTACGGACGGACGTACGGACAACCCGAAAACGTGATACCTTCGGCACCACCTTCGGTGGAGGAGGCATAAAAATAAATATATTTTGAAAAAGCATTAGCCACTCACCAGCTAAATGAGTTAATATCTGCATGTGTGTGTGAGTGTGTAGGTGAGTGAGTGGGTGTGTGTGCGAGTGTGTGTATTTTTGAGAGTGAGGTCTATTCTAACATAAATCAAAATTCTTGCCCTTACACCCCCTTTTTTCAAAACAACAAATTATATTATAAGGTTAAAACGAAGGCGGAAGAGATAGAGAAGCACTGACTATTGAAATAATTAAACGTTTGATAGACACAGACAAAATGAGTAATGGATAGGACCCTTCATGATGTGTTTAATCAATTCCATTACGCAAAATATATCGCTGATAACAATAAATAAATTGATTAATAAAATAGAAAAATATATAGTTAAATAATGAGTCTGCTGGATGTAAGTGGGATATTGCAAAACTATACTTGCTCATGAGAATGACTTCAAGTCCAGAAATACCATAAATTTGCGTCATCACCACGACAAGAAAAAGCATTGGGAGTCCGATTCATGCTCTCCCATCCGATTGCAAACATGCATCTAGTCACAATTCTTGGAAAATGGTTGAAGTATGATTACAAACGAGAAAATTTGCCAGGTTCATGAAAAATACTACTCTTACTAAATTTCCAATCAGAAAAATCGTCAGATCGGCTCCGCATGTAGATGCATGTCTCAAGGTTGCATAACTCTCTTTATACTTTATTTTGTAGCAGACTACACTCAACATGTGATGGGTTATGAATTGACACGAATAGCAATCAGAAAAAAAATCTGATTCCCATTTTCAGATTCTAATCATAGTCCCCCCCCCCCCTATATAGGATTGAACCTACAGCCAGTCACATGAATATGCAGTTTGAACGGGGAAGGAATTACATGAAATTATGTGATAAGTAACATTAAGATGTCACATAATTTTCATACAAAATATTCTCAAATTATAATTAAGTCAAGAGTTTAGATTGACATACAACTAAATAAATAAACAAATAAAATCTTAAAATGTATGACAATCTGTATCAAGGAGCATTGGCATGACCCGTAAAATTACATTTAGATATCTAACATATCTAACTTGTAATTAATCACCGTGATTGTACATGAAATTTTGTTTTAAAAAAGATTCATATTTTGAATGACAGCGATGTAAGGACGAAAAAGGGAAAAAACAAAAATAAAAATACAATAAACAAAAACAAAACGAAAAGAATGTAACACCATATGGAAGGGAAAAAAGTACAATGAAGAACATTATGCTCTTGCCAATTTCTATTTCATTTTGATGAGGCACATTAAACGGTAATGACAAGTTTAACGAGTTGAATAGGCAGTGAAATTTACCTTTTTACTCTTGCCACTAACTTTGTTGTTCATTCTATTTGTATTAGCAGTGACTTGAAAATCCACCTTGTCTACTTTCATTTTGTCCCGAAGTATGGGGTGCCCTCTAGCGAGCGTGATCACGCAGATTCTAAATGAAGAAAAAACGAAAAGAAAAAAGTCAAAAGGAATCGTAGAGTATATTAATAGGTTTTGAAAAACAACGACTGGGAAAAAAATAAAAGAGTATTAGAGCCACTGGCATATTTAACATATGTGTCTTAGGGGGTATCTCATTGAGGAGTGAACTTTTGCGAAAGTAGCGATTTAGGGTTTTGCTAGGTTTCGTCAAGGTTTAAAAACCTCCCTCGCAACTTTAACGGTTCTAAAAGATTTTTATTTATTTATTATTATTATTATTTATTTTTTCATTTTTTATTTTTTTTTTGGTTGCAAAACAGCCATCAGATTATTCAACTCAAAACCATATTTTTAATATCAAGTCATCCCTTCTCTGAAATATGTCACAGATAGCCAAATGTTTGTATGCATATTTATCTATTACTCTTGTGTATTTTGTTTAGGTTCATGATTATGATATTATCGTTAATATTGTGAATGCAATAATACACTATATATCACATGGTGTCGATGCAAAGCAGGCACTTGAAATGAAACTACAAGATTACGAAATAAAATATCAAAAAGTCTTTCTCCATGTGTCCTTTAAGAGCGGGAAAGCAGAAAACTGCCCGTACAGTATACATTGTTTAACATTGCCTTACATTTCATAGAAATCAAATGCAATTTGATTTGGGTCTGGAATACTTTCTTATAATTTCCATACAGGTCGAAATATGAAATATACCCATGGGATGTCTCATCAAAAAGCAGTATCTTGGAAATTCCATATGAGAAAATTGAGAAATTAAAAAAATACAATTTTAGAAATAAAGTACAGCAAGAAATTCACGGAAATGCTCACAATGCTGCGATGTGAATAAAACTAATTGAATGTCATGGACAAATGTCTTTCAAATGTCTGTAAAATGACGTCACTCCCACACAGCATTATGAACAAGCGTTTCCTATTTGTGACGTCATGTACGTCCATTCATTAATTTCTGTCATTGGTCGCCACTGACAAAATTGGAAATAGAACATTTGTGATTGGACAACTCTGGTTGATAAAGAATGTGACGTCACTGTGCCTCCATTCATAAATTTCTTTCATTGGTCATCATTGACAAAATCGGACATAGACCGTCTGTGATTGGTCAATCTGAGTTGATCACGAACGTGACGTCATTGACTTTCGATCGTCGGGTCTGCCGTGTTTTCAATGAAAACATACAGCGAAGTAATTCATCAGTCTTACATGGGAAATGTCAGACGGGACTTTTAAAGTCCATTTTAGCGCTGGTGATGAAATCGGAAATCAAGCGACTTGGAAATGGATTGTGATAACCAGCAAAATTAAAAGTCATGTTTGCTGAGAGCCAAAATCTTCCCTTGCATAAAGGGACGACGCGGTAAGCTAATGAGGCTGGACATCAAATAAAAAACGATAGGTCATTATTATTTATGTCTAATTTTAATAATTCAATAAGTTTCAACAATAATTGTCAGAAATAACTTTCAATAATGTCAATGATTGTGTGTAAGTTTTGATGAAATGGTTATTGATTTTCGTGATTTACAAAATCTACAATTTGATTCTTTACAGTTGAAACATTCTGAATCCCCTCATCATTCTCTGGGGGGCGTTTCATGAAAGAACTTGTCGGACGTTTTATCCGACAAACTGTTATAAGCTACTGAAATGCTTGCATCTGATTGGCTGAGAGCAAATTTGTCGGATAAAATGTCCGACAAGTCCTTTGATGAAAGGCTCCCCAGATGCATGCACACTAAAAACAAAAACCAATGGTCAAATTGACCCCATTCCGGTTCCATTTTGGTCATACGTGGATTCCGGGTCAATTTGGGCCATATCAATAATAATATTAATAATATTGTGAACTTCTACAGCGTGTCCCAGAAAAAACTATACACTTTTGAAACCGCTACCAAATAAGAAATATATGGTTGTTGGGGAGAAAGCTTTATATGTAGAGAAAGCTCATACCCTCAACTATTATTTGACACCAAAAAGTTCGCAAATGATGCATGCTTCATTGAGCAATGCCCCTTTTTGTGAAGGATACAAAAACGAGGCTGCGCAGGAATTCGCTATGCATTCACCACCTGCCTATGGCACGCCATGAGGGACCGAAAGCAATAATGGCGTGAATCTGCTAACAAAGACAAAATAGACCAAAAGTCAGAAATAAACATCAATTTTACGCAAAAATGTAATTGACAACCTTTTTGTTTTCATATTATTAATGTTTATTTTTTTGTCTCTTGGTTTATTTTGTCTTTGTTAGCCGATTCAAGCAATTATTGCTTTTGATCCCTCATGGCGTGCCATAGGAAAGTGGTAAATGCACAGCGAATTCCTGCACAGCCTCGTTTTTGTGTCCTTCACAAAAGTGGGCATTGCTCATTGAAGCATGCATCATTTTCGGACTTTTTGGTGTCAAATGTAGTTGAGGATATGAACTTTATCTACACACGAATCTTTCCCCCACGAACCATATATTTCTTATTTTGTAGCCATTTCACAAGTGTATAGTTCTTTTTGGGACACACTGTAGAGCGCACACACCGTCCAAGGACGCTCATGGCGTACATGAGATGTGTGGCCCCAAATCGATTACTTTAGTTCATGACTTTCAATACGAATAATCTCAATTTAAATATTCCCTTCAATTCCCAAGTATGGTTTTAATAGTTGAATAAAAAACAAAAAGAAAAAGGAAAAGTCATCAGAAACGATGTATACATTTTTTGAGCGAGATAAACCAGAGATACATTTTAATCGAAAATCATATGTATACTCACGTCTATATGAAGGTCGTCAAAGTTTCAAAAAACAAATAAAAGATTACTTTTAGATCAAGCAAGTACACGTTTCGAGCTTTACAAATATCCTAAAAATACTTTAACTTGATCCCCTTGAAATATATATATTTGCACGTCGAAGTATGATTATTCGAATTCATGGATTAGAATGTCGATCTTTTTACCACCAAGGGCAAGGCTTCGGAACATTGCATTCAAACCGATGACCTTTGTTATAGCCGAGTCACATCAGAGATTCCAACTCCGAACTGATCACTAGGTTGCCATTCCCAGTGGAGTATCCGGGCGGGGCGCAGGGGACGCGTGGCCCCTCAATAATTTGAAAACCACTCATTGACTGAAGATGTTTAAAAAAAAAATTTAAAAAAAATCGGCTGCTCACCCCCGTATTGGGCATGACGCCCTCTCTATTTTCAAATCCTGGATGGGCCCCTGTGTTGGTATGATGAAATAAAGTTTTTGTGGTGTTCCACGAACATTGCTGCAATTTAACGCCTTTCACTTTTATATGCGTGCATATAAAAATTGCGTGTTTGTTTTTTGTTTTTTGGTTTTGTTTTGTTTTGTTTTTTCAAAATATTAATTTAAACCCATATATAACAAAACTTCACAAAGGAAACTCGCTCGTGGGCTTAAATTTTGAAGACTGTGCCAAAACTATATACACGATCGAGCCTGGCGCAAATAATTTTCGAGACTGACAAGCGCCATTAATATGGAGAACCAACCAACCAACCCTGTATTCCCGGTAATGAAACATTTTTATTCGGTTTGCTATCGGTTTCACTGGAGTGACTCGTATTTTAATCACCTTGGTTTTGGCACGTGTGTCTAGAAATAATGCATTCGTGATCTTACATTGGGGTGAGCGATCATTGGGAGTGTTTGATATCTCCTTCGTTCAACGATATAATTGGAGGTGATATGACAAATAACAAAGGCGGCAGGATATGATAGCACGTTATAATTTTGACTGAGGGTCAGATTAACTGTCTTATGCGGCGGTCACAACTCGCCGTACCTTCGACGTGCAACTGCCTACGATGGATTTCGTAGAAAATTCGTGCAGCGCACGTACCTTGCAGGCACGTTGCATGTACGACGTGCAGGAAGTTTTACAATAACCTTGCTATAGAAACGCAGGAATCGCAGAAATTGACCCAGGACCTGTGCATGCATTGTGCATGCAACGCAGGCTACGTTGCATGCACTTGCCCCGTAGGCTACGGCGAGTTGTGACCGCCTCATTACGCACCTCCTCCCATCTTTCTCTCTCTGTCTCTTTTCTTCGCATCTACTTGTTACACTGCCCCTTTAATATCTCATTATCGTATTATTTTTTCTTTTCACACTAGTAGCCCCTTTACGCTTGCCACCTCCATCCTTCTCAACTACCCCCTCTTCTTCTTTCCGTCTCTCTCACTGTATGTCTCTCTTTCTCTCTGTCTCATTCCTTCACATCTCCTTGCTACATTTTCTCTTTTCTCTCTCTTAATATTCTTTTTATTTATCATTTTCACACCGATTGCCCCTTTCTACATTTACCTGACTTACACCCCCTCCATCCTTTTTCCTTATCAACGCATCCCTCTTTCTCTCTACAGTCTGTGTCAAATAAAATGGTACAAGTGGAAAACATTTTTTTTATAGTATGAAAATTAATCACAGCCTGCTATTGTTTGGTATTTTCAAAAAGCACGAAGATCAGGCTTTCACCCGCAATTTTTTTCATCACATTTGGTGTTGTAATTTTTGAAATATGACTAGTTTTCTACAATTAAGAAAAATCCATTTTTCGCACGCCGTCCCATGCCTTTGTGTATAGGTTTCGAATAAAGGCCATGAAGTGCTCAATTTCGATTTGTTCCTCGTCGCACAAAATTTAGCATAACTTTTGTTTTACGAAAGCAAGTTATACAAAACAAAGCGCATCAGCAAGGAAAATTATTTGGCTTTATTTTGGTAGCACATACACACATTATATGAAAATATTTCACACCTACATGTAAATATTTTTTTTTTCCGACTGTACCATTTTTTTTTTTGACACAGACTGTATTTCCCTCTCTCTGTTTTCTCATCATTTTCTTAATTTTCTTAATTTCTCTCTTGATATTACATGTATTATGTACAATTGAAAGAATTCCCTGCGTATTTTTTACTCAGATAGTATGCATGAAAAATAAATAAAATAAAAAATAAAACAAACAAAAAAGAGAATATAAGCATGTGAAAATATTATATATCAGCAAGTGGGATTAGCATGCGGTAGTAAATATTATTCATAAACACACCTAAACAAGACGGGGGTCATCTAGCATTACAGGATTAAAAGTTTAAAAAAGGGAACAACATTTTACGGTGTTAAACAATAAACATAACTTCAATAACACAATTACAAATACTTACTTGTTGGAGTGTTGAAGGATGCAAAAGTCTTCTGCAGTTTTCCCAGCCGTGTCTGTAAGGAATGTAAGAACATATGAATAAACCTATTTTAACATGAGGGATAAAGTATGATTTAAAATACATCGAACTAAATCACCAATTCCTATAGAAGAAATTGAAATGCTCCAAATTTTATCCGAAACGGCAGCAACTGAGCAGCGCCAGATCGACGTTGCTCTATCCCTTTCTTGTTGAACGCCAATAGAGGTAGCAACAGTTCCCATCTTTTAAAGTCTTTTGGTATGACACGACCGGGGTTCGAACCTGCAACCTCTAGAATATGACGCAGACGCTCTATCGCCTAAGCCAACACACCGGTACATGTAACAACTAAAGAAAAGTAGCAAATGTTTGTTACTAAATTTTGAGATATGCAGCTTTAAGGAAAATCGCAGGAGTACGAAGTGTCTGCCTATTCTAAAAAGGTTTAAGCTGACTTGGGCGAATTAATGGACTCCTCCAGGCTGGAGTTTGTATGTTTAGAAAAATAAAGTAAATTTGAAAAGGCACAACACTGAAAATTTCATCAAAATCGGATGAGAAGTAGCAAAGTTATGAATTTCTTAGGTTTTGAATTATTTTTGGAAACAGTTCTTGGCATAACCTCAGGCATATTTAATGAGCAAGCTGATGATGTCACAGCCCCACTACTTTGTTTTCATTAAAAGTGAAGTCAAGATTTAACCCATACCCCGGCCCGCAGTGGTTCGAAGTGTTTTGACATTGCTCTTTTATTTTTACAAAAACAAACATACAGTTCAGTGTTACATTTCAATTGATTTAAATTTTTAAAAGGACACGGAGATAGCGATTTACAAAATGTGACATCATCGATAAGAATCGTGAATGCTGAATATTCGAACGGAATAACTCAGAAATATGCAACAATACCACACGTATTATGAACCCAGTTTATATTACAATTTCTTACTATTCTAACTTCTATAAAGTGACACTACATGAACTTTACACAAATTCTTATTAAATACTATTATCATTAAAACTTAATTCATAAAGGTTATGAAAAAATTCAAACATATAAGGTAATCCTTTATAGCTTCAGAAAAGGTAGATCTGCTTTACTAACATATTCAAGTTATTGCCTGACATTACCAAAATACATTCGTATGATACATGTATTTGGTTAAATATGTCATCTGAAAGTCACAACAAAAACAGAAACAAACACAACCATATATTAATAAACTGAAAGGCAATCAATATTTTTTGCTTCATCCTGTCATTAAAAAAACCAAACACCAAGTAAAACAGATCATTTACCAAAAAAAAAGAAATATATCAGATATTGCCAATACATTTATTTCAAATGCACTGTTCACACATGTCTGCTGATCTATTCTTGGCAACTGCTCCACATATTTGTATTTTCATATTTACACTTTATTTATCTTTGTAATTATTTTCTACATCAAATATTATTGTTATGATATTTTAAATACTGTTACTGTGCTTTGTTTCTATTCCTCTTATTAAAAGGTCCTTTTCACAAGCTCTGCACAAACCTATCATGTTTTTCAGTTATATGCCTTTATGTCAAATTATTATAGAATGTTGTATGCTTGATTCGTTTTAGATAACCTTGAAATTGAACAAGTTTGAACTTTACAACCTAGAATTATCACAACAATTAGATTTAATTGGAATTCAGCCAGGTGCAAACACCAACATCCTATAGGTACCTTCCCGCTATATTTACTTCCTCTTTCTCAATTACTATACAATCTGTATAAAATAAAATGTTAAAATTGAGATTTTTTGTTTTTTTTTGTTTGTGTACATTTGAAGGCATTTCCACAAACAGGAAAAATAAGGTTTCTTCTGCAATTTCTTTTTTTTTTTTTAAATCTCATTTGGCGCAGCTGTAGATTTTGAGATATGAATAGTTTTCTACAATCAAATTAAATTCATTTTGAGCACGCCATGCCATGACTTTGTGAAGGATTCGAACATAAGACACAAAAATAAACTTAAAGAACAATGGGTTTGTGTAACTCCCTTCCTCAGGATCTAGTGAACTGCACTTCCTCAAACAGCTTCAAGAAGGAGGTGCTGGATGTCCGGCTTTGCTAGGCCTGCCCTTTTTTTTTTTTTGTGTGTGTGCACATAGTTTTGGTAGCCCAGTTTTAAAGGGATGCAGTAACATTGAATGATATTCAAATCACATTTTATTCGATTTAGCTTATTTTGCCAACATAATTATAAACACTTAGGTCAGTCTGGTATCTCTTCAAAATTGCAAGCTCATTGCTTTGCTTGCTTTACCTTCGAGATATCAATGATTTCTTATTCAGATTTTATAAACCATCCCCGAATGCTTTATAAAACCATGTGCTTTTCCACATAGCACAACATACACCCATTTCCTGTTGTATAGTCAGCGGCCTGCTAAGCTAGCAACAGAGGGTACTGGTGTTCGGCTGTATGCTTGGCATTGTACACTGTTTTAAGGTAGTAAATGACTTCCATTTGATCTGAAACTTTCAGTAGTTTGTTTTTACTGTTGGAGCAATATAATTTTATTAATCTTGATCTAATTGCTCTTGTTTTGGAAAGTTAACAAATCCCTATAAACTCACTGTTGATACAATCATCATAAAAAGGATGTATTTTATGTTGGTTAATCAAAAGTAACAACCAATCTGACCCCCCCCCCACACACACATACTTTTCTGCACTCTGCAGGAATTTTGGAACGATTATAAGAATAGATATAGGTCTAGACTCCAAATTTACAAAACAAATCCATCACACAAAAGGAAAGCAAGAGTTCGTAACAATTGAAAATGAATCAATATTACAATTTAGATCTAAGTTAGATCTAACGTTACATATTCATGTCTTGATGGAAATGACAAAACTGTGAATTCCTCCATGGGCAAAGCAAAGGCAAAAACTGCATGAAAATTTTATTAAAAAAAAAACCAAAAGAAACAACAACAACAACAACCAAAAACAAAACAAACAAAAACACGATGACCCTGTTACAATACAATACAAATGTCTGTATATTTGGGACTACAATGAATCAACTTTACAATCATAATGAACTGTGTTTGTAAATTGTGTGCTTGGCGAACATGTCCATATGTAACCTGTCATGATAATGATAAAAGGATGATCTACTTACCGGCCCGATATCTTGCAGTAAAGTATCTCTCGATAAAAGAAGGAAAAACCTTCTGTTTGTTAGCCACATCGTCTGCCACATTTTGATCCATGGAAGCTGCCATTTTGAATGCTTTATTTTTTAATAAATCCGTAGAGGGCGACATCAGGAGTTTAACGTGATATTCTTATTGATGTCAACATTAACATGCTGTAGGAGCTACATGTATTTATCAAGGAGTTTGACTGATTGTTTCTATGTATGTTGGAGTCATTCATTCATTGTCATTATATGTGTTGAAAATACAACTCGCTTTTTCGTTGCCCTACTTAATTTCTTCTTTTCTCCTTTTCTACTTTTTTCTTGATCTTCGTTTTCTGCTCCTTCTTCTTTTCTTCATCCCATTCTTCTTCATCTTTCTCTTTCCCCAATTCTTAGTATCTTCCATATTATATTTTAATTTCTCCTTTTTCCATTTCTTTGTGCTCTTTTCTTTTATAAAAAAACAAAAACTATTCACTTTAGCTCACAACGCTTGTTTTTCGACACTAAATTTTATTTAAAAGATTCATATTCAAGGAAAATGTTAAATCTTAATATATTTTTATTCAAAACAATTTACGACAAAATAGTAACATACTATTCAGAAAAATTAAAAGTTTCTTTCGATTGTATTTAATTCATATGAATATAATATTGAAGACTGATCTAAAAATTGATATTTATCTTACAACACTGAAAACCTAACCTCGTCCGTCAATGGACCGACTAGCTTTAAAGCTAGTCGGTCAAGACGGACTAGTTTTAAAGCTAGTCTGCCATGTTAGTCCGTCAAGACGGACTAGCATACAACTGAATCTACATCTCTCAACTTGACGGACGAGCTTTAAAGCTCGTCCGTCAAGCTTGATGCTAGTCCAGCGACGTGACCGACTAGGCCAAAAAAAAGTAGGGGGGTAGGACAGTTCACCCATAGAATGACTGACTAGCTTTTGATACAAATAGTTGCAATGTCGTTTCAATGTACCTTCTCTATTTATTCTGTTTCCGAGCATAATCAAGTTGATACATTCTGAAACAAAGGTTGTTTTCGGTTGACAATCTGAAAGCTTACGAGACATAACATCTATCATGACAAGTATGCAATTCACGAGTACCGGTAGATTCCAAAATTTGTTCTACATTCTTCGATTACAGGCTAATTGAATACCTTGTTAGTATAGAACTCAAGAACCTGGTATTTCCTTACAGATTGCTTGTGAATTCCCGGCTTAGCAACAACAGTGAATAGAAGTTGGATACAATCAACATTCTCAAACAAAGGTTTGTTTTTGCGTTGACAATCTGAGAGCATTACGAATAGCCGAAATACAATAATAGTGACAAGTATGCCATTACGAGTAGGTAGAATACTTTTTCGCATTCTTTAATGCGCCGGTCCACTGACGGGAGGATAATTGCGCATTGAGTTGCGTATACAAATTCGTTCATCCGCAAACGAAAACAAAACAAACAAACAATCCGCCAATTCCATACGAAAATCATCCTAAGAGCGCAGTGGGACCGCGCCTTTATTTACAGGCTAATTGATACTTCGTTACTATAGACCCATGAACCGTCTATTCTTATAGATTCTGGTGAATGCCTGCCTTAGCAAACGCAGTGAATAGAAGTGGTATCATTTGATTGAATAACATCCGCAATTGCGAAAAGCGACATCACTTATTTACATGTACTAGTTGATATATCTGTAGTGAAATTCCATTAATGAGCAAACTGGTACAGACGCACCTGGATATACACCGTAAGCTTAAGATTTTTGAATAATGGCGATCTCTCCTGTGACAATGAATGTGTGGAGTACTCTTAATTCCTTATGTTCAGTTCACAGCAGATAAGGGCGGTTATTTTTTTCACATAGATTAATGCTATAAATCACCAACGCGAAAAATTTTCTTGCCAATCAATTTATAATTGTGTGTTTTACAACGATGTAAAACAATCACATTAAATTGTTGAAATTGAAATTGGTTCTAATATAATATAGCGCCACTTTTTTTTAGATTCTTGTATCTGAAAGAAAAGAGTATTGGATTTAGAGGCGCGACTTTGGGATTCTGAAGTGGAGGCTCCAAGGACAGTGTATAACGCGAAAATGCAAAGCAGGTAGGCCTACACAAAAAGTATATGATGAGCATGGTTTCCTGCGGAGCCGGGGGGCTCGGGCTGTTGGGGGGTGGTGGCCTGCCAGCCCCCCCCCCACCTTTTTCAGCAACGTGAATAAAATCAAAAGTGACCATACATTGTGATTTTTAGGCCTGTTCAGCCCGCCCCACACTTTCGCCAGCCCCTCCACTTTCAAAAAACAGCTCCTCCGCACCCTGTGATGCAAGCCAAGGCGGCGACTCCTGGGCCCCGTGCCCCATTTTTGTTTAATTGCATAATGTTACTAATTGTGCCTTCCTGTAATTATTCATGTTTCTGATTTATATCATATAATACAATGTTTATTTATTTATTTAATTTTAATTATATTATTTTTGCTCAATATCTTCATTTGACAAATGCATGTTCTTTAATCTAGTATCTTTATAATGTCTCTAATTATTTCAGATTTGACGTCTCTGACTAGTGGTGAAGCCATATTACCTCGTCCGTCTGGCTATCTGTCAAGAAGCAGCAAGACATGCGGCAGAGAAAAGCGCGACGGATAGCTTTTACACATGACGGACTAGCTGTAAAGCTAGTCCTGCTCAAAAGCCCGTCAGTCCTGGGCATACCACTACGACTAGACTTAAGGCTAGTTCTCAAACTAGTACGGTCACGAGGACGAGCTTTTAAAATTAGTCCGTCGTGGACGGAGCATTAAAATAGTCCGCTTGCGGACTAATTGCGGACTAGCTTTCAAAGCTAGTCCGTAAGACGGCGACGTTTTAATAGCTAGTCCGTAATACGGGTTGTGTTGAAGAAAAACTAGTCCGTCGGACCGACAGTTAAAGTAGTCAGTCTGGGCATCACTACGACTAGCTTTAAAGCTAGTCGGTCTACCCGTTTAGGTTTTCAGTGAATTGATATAATCATAATATAGTTAAGATAAATAATAATTTTCATGTAAGCGCTCTGAGCCAATAGCGTATTGTATATTTGTAAAAATAGATATTTACCTCATAACTAATCAAATCATAATAATTATGAAAACGAAAATGTTGACATTACACAAAGCATTTCGCTCTTCGAAAAAACGGAGGACTAAATAAATCATCTGAATGGAGATTTCTATACCAAACATGCCAGAATAGGCGTTTTGCGAAAGTTGATTTAGAGTTAATCGTTATATTTTTTCCAACGCCAAACGATGATATGCAGCAAAATTTGTGTTTAAAAATGGCACAAAAATAAATAAATTCATGTATAGGCTTTTCATCATAGGTTTTCCAGTCAAAATTCGTCAAAATAGCGGTCATATTCGTTCAAGTTTGAGTGATATTTGTAAACGGTTCAATATGTTTAAACTCCAGGACATTCATCATTCAATATAAAACAGTCACGTTCTCAAGTTGGTCAAAATTTCAACAAATTTAGCAATACATAGGCTTGCAGCATTCAAATTCGTTCCAGTTTGCTTTATCATAGTTTTTGGCCCCCGTTCAGGCTCTCTTTTTGTTTTCTTTCACTTTCAGGGGGCGGGGTGTTTCAATAAGATTCAGTTACCAATGACTTTAATAACGAACGACTGGTGATTAATTTTTGTGCTAAATGATTGAGAATGTGATTAGTATAGCACCCAAGAACATGTTCCAGTCATTCGTAAAGTCATTCGTAACTTTACGAGCGAGTTGGTGAAACAGCCCCCCCCCCCCCGTATATGCTTCTTCGACATGCACAAATAACATTCAAATATGACCAATCCATTCAGGACAATGGCAATGAATTGTTTATATTCCTCTACAATTCACATTTCCTTCGTTGTATTCTAAAACTTTTATTAGGTTTTTATTCTCTTCTTGTTTGTTTAGATGAACATTTTTCATGATTGATAATAAGTGTTCTTTGTAACTTTCAAAGTGAATTATTATAATGAAACATAATTGTGAAATGGACGAAAATATGCCTTAATATAAATTTTTTTCCTATATAAAACGAATTTGGTCGGGAAAACCTCTAAAATTTGTAAAAAAAAAAAAAAAGAAGTGAAAAGTAGAATTTATTATAACCAAATTCAATCAAACGAAAAAATATAAAATCAAAATTTAAAAAAGAAATGTATAGGCCTATAGATAGCTTACATACTAAAATATCTTTTGAGAATAGTATTTAAAACATTCTAACTCAGCATTTCAAGTAACAAACTGAGCTTTTTAAATAATGTTAACCAATCATAAAATATAGTAAATCCTGTTAACCGATTAGTTTTATTACCCTAACAACCTTTTAAAAATCAATTTTCTCTTCTCCAGTACTTTCAGCCCTTTTCATTTACCATTGGATAATAAAATTCAAGTTCAAGTTTATTGTGTTATGTGATACACACGTCACGACTGCGGCGAGGTTAAAACAGATTGGAGGTTGAACGTTCCACTATAATGGAAAAGAAGAAGAAGAAGAAGAAGAAAAGAGAGAGAGAGAGAGAAGCCAAATTGCGGTTCTGCTCTGCCAGCCCTTTTTTCATCTTAACCCAGCCCCTCTCATACATAACAATGGAAGCGTCACGTGACCCTTGTGTTGCGCAGGGTCAGGAGTTTAATCTAGCCCGAGGGCAACTCAACGCTCTCTTGGGACTCAAATGCTTTTTATTTAAGGGCTGATGCCTAGTCGTGGTATTTAGACCTTAATAAAATACACTTTCCGTCATTCAGCCTTTCATGATTTTTAGAACTCGGTGTCTCCGATACATTTTGGAAAAGATAGGAATTTTTATCGATGAAAAATTGAATAAAAATCAATTTTGAACCCCAGTCAACCCTCACACAGACAATAGACATTATAAAATAATTACATGTATAATATTACTATGGCCAAATCCCGATACAAATAAATCACAAACCAAAACTGAGGGGGCCGTGGACCCCGGGTCTACAAAAATGGCCAAAAGGGAAAAGGGCAGGCCTTCAAAAAAACGTAATACAAGGTTGGGCATCTTTAAAAAAAAAAAAAAAAAAAAAAAAAAAAATGAGTTGAGGGAAAACTTGCATTAACCCATTAAGAAAGGCGGAATCAAAATGAACAACAAACAATAAAAACAAAAGCAAAAACAAAACAAAACAAACAAACAAAACAAACAAACACAACAAAACAAACCATATCAATTCTACTCTATGTAAAATGTAAAGTTAACGTATACCAATGTGTGGCATTAAATCGTAATTAAACAAGGCGCGTCCATTATCTAAGAGGCCAGACGCAACAAAGTGACGTTGGAAATACGGCTGAGAAGCGCAGAAATCTATACAGCTGGCTGCAATAACAAAAACTCGCGTAAGAAGACTTCCCTGCATTCGAATGTTATCGCCCGTCCGGTGATGGAACAAATACTGCGTGGAGGTGAAAGAAATTTATGAACTTTTCTCATGGTTTTAATTAGTAGATGCTTCAGACCAGATGGAGGAAAAAGACATTTTGGAAAGCCTATAACATGATTGTGCTGAAGTTGTAATCAGAACCTGTATTTTACATAGATTGATGCTCCAAACCAAGAGATCTCGCCAAGACGCCGTTCGCATTATTTTCTATGCGATATGCATGTGATTTGCGTAAACATTGACCAATCGAGAAAAAAAATCTCTTATAATAGTTCAAAGTGACAGGACTTTTTTTTTAACCAATTGAAATAAATACACCATTAATGGAAAGCTGAGAATTCAACCTTTTAAAAACCGTGTGATCATTAAAGTGTAATATAATTATGCGTCATTGAGGATCAAGACTTTGAAGCGCATGAGCTGTTCTGGGCTCAAAATTGGCCATATTGTACAGGAATATGTTCTGACCAGGCTTTCGAATTGATTCAAGTGACAGGACGTTTTTTTCCCTTTGCAATAAGTTATCCCTATTTCTGAAAAATTCAGACTGTGAACGTACTCAATCAAATTGATCATTTCTTTGAAAGGGTAGTTGCTCGCCACAATAAAGAAAATAAAGTGAAAAACTGTCCAAAAACAGAAAAAGTAAATGGGAGCGTTCGCTTTGAGTAGAATGGTAGCGCCCTCTATCTCTTAAGTTTACAACTAGAATTGATATGAACGAAAAAGACAACAAAATAAAACAAAACCAAAAATAAAAAACACTAAATAATGTAGATATTCCAATATATACTACTGTAATTCGTTGAGGAAAGTTTGTAGGCTTCATTATGTCCATCGCTCAAATTAGTGTTCATCCTTTTGGAAGTTGAAACATGCATGAAATTTCAGAAAAGAATAGAATTAAATTAAATCATAAAATAGTTGTGTCATTTTTTTTTTAACTTTGGTATATGAAATTTCCAGTCTGAATTTGCAACTGATTTGTTTTTTACTCTTGACAAAATCGGGAAGCACCTTGACTATTGATTGAGGATAGTCCTAAATCAACTACCACTTTTAATTAATCCAGAGCATTATTCAGATTTTTTTTTTAGGGGGGATGAAATTATACTTTTGAAAAAACTAAATAAATTGCAATATTTTACTGATTTTACTGATTGTTCGTCATTTTTTATTTTTAAAAACAGGATATCAAAATGAATCTTTTTTTTTGTTGTTAAAGTTCATTTTCTTACGAAATAAAATATGTTCGTATATCCGAAAATTAAATAAGGCTCGTGTATCCAAGCGTTATTTGGATGCACAGAATTGTTAGCAGATTCGATTTTCCGAAAATCAAACACAGTTTGATATTCTGAAAATGAAATAAATTTAAAATGAAATAAATAATCGGGTCATTTCATTTCCTGATGAAGCTGAACTGACCTCGTATAATTTTTTGGAAGAAAGAAGTGTTTTATTTTGGGAGAATCGAATATTCAGAATAACGAACCTTTTGCCCAACGAACTATGAAACCGGCGAGGTATTAAACCCACAATACAGAGAGGATTATTGCACATTCAATTTAAAGTAACGATTGTTCGTTTCACATTAAGAATTTTCAATGTTTCCTTCAATCTTATCCATTTAAAAAAAAAATCAATTCACATGATTTTTTTTTTCAACAAGGCAACATGAAATAATCATAAATCAATTTAATAAATCATGATTTCGTCGAAAAATGAAATTACTTACCATGTATTATGACAGATTTATCCTATAGCATTCTTTTCTGTAAGACATGTCACTCAAATAATTCGTTTTTAATCTTTCGCTAAATTAAATATTATTTCTTATGGGCCGTATATTCATATGAAATAATTAGACATCTGAGATTTCAAAAGATATTATCTGCAGGACTTTCAGATAGTGGAAACAAGGTCTGATTTGGAAGGCTAATACTGTGTCGAGGGTATGATGATCTAATGAGCGGCAAGATGGAATAGCGCGTCCCTGAAATCATTTAATATTCATATCACGAAAAGGGAAAATCGAAGGGCTTATTATACTTCGTCATTCGTCGTTCGTACGAAGCGGAACGTCAAGGGGCAAAATTGAGCTCCCCTTTGTTGCAGTTCAGTGCAAAGGGGCGGAACCCTGTGTGTGGAAAGCGGGCGGTAATACGGATGTGTTTCGAAGCCGTCGCTACTTTGGACGGTGTGCTCGTGGGAGAGACACGGGGAAGTGTCGGGGTGGAAAACCGCATCGGTTCCTCATGATGCCAACTGGCGACATTGCATACTCAATCAATATCAAGAATATGGAAGGAAAAATAAAGTGATTTGAATTCGATTGTTTCATGGCCTTCGTAATTTTCACTACAATTATGATTCCTTAAAAATACCCCAAAACAATAACATCAACAACAAAAACGATAACAACAACAAACTGCGGGATGAATATTTTCATATAGGCCTACATTGTTTTGTTCAAGTATTATACCTGTATTGGGCCTATTCAATTATTCCAATTTTGATTTCAAGGTCATGCATACAATTATGCTTCAAAGAATCATCTTCTTTACACAGAACACACTTTCCCGGTCTCATATTAACTTTATGTGCATCATCTTAATCGGAAATAAGGTTTTCCCGGTCAAGTTTGAACTATCCCAGATCAATTTGACATTTCTTATACAAGCACTTTCGTCCGAAATGTGACCGGGATTAAAAATCTAAACGTTAATTCAATTGATAGCTGCTTCACTCCATGAGGTATCGTTTAAATTGAATGAACATAAACGAATTCGATTGCAAATAGTTAAAAATTGACCGGAAAACCGTATTAGGCCTAATGATGTCGGAGGAAAATCATGATGGAATGCAATTCGTTATACTTCAGAAATTAAGATCGTCATGTTATGCAGCTAAGTCTAATTTTATAGCTATAGATAGTACATACAATATGGAATCAATAGACCAGTTCATATTAATATGGAAGTTTCTTTTATTAACAAAGGGATATTCAAACAACCTGTTATTAAAAATAATATTGAATATTTTGGAATCTAGTTTACATACATTAGTTGTTGCTATGTCGAGTAAGCCGGTGGCTAGTTTTCGAATGTTTAAAAGCAACCTTTTTTCTTTGTTTTAAAAGTAGGCATCCATGAAATTAATGAACCGTTCTATTGGCGTTGGGGCTCATTCTCTGATAACAGGTTAACTGAATATTATACCTCGTTATTAGGTTCCCAGGAAAGAAAATCAGTTAGGCTCTTTTTCCCCCAAATATAATTATCGGTATGTTCTTGGCGTTTTGTGTTTGTGTTTTCTTTGTGATTTCCTGATGATGAATAAAACTCGATTGCTTATTAAGCAAATACTTGTAACTAAAACGAAGAGAGAATCAAAACTGAACATGCTGAACTAAAGGCACGAAGTGATCATGACCAAGCTCCCCGCCCCCCCCCCCAAAAAAAAAAAAAGAAAAAAGAAAAAAGAAGGAAAAAAAATCTCTTAGAAATTCGTTTACATCGTATTGCATTGACGTGTATTTTGTTTTGTAATATTTAAAACACTGTCAATTTCAGAAATACGTCGTGCAATATAAGCAAGTCACTGGTATTGTTATATAGCCGGGAGGAAGTATTATTCTCTCAAATTATAATTTAAAGTTTAATCTGATATTGTAGTGTTTTATTTATTTGTTTATTTTTTATTTTTTCTTCAATTGAGTGGAATAATCAAGGTTCAAGTACATGTCAGCTCATTTAAAGTATAGGCCTGTATGTATATCAGGATTTTTTTTGTTTGTTTTTTTTGTTGAAAATGTCCAATAAAGATTAGTTTTTTATTTAGCCCTATATGTCGCAGGCATTTAATTAGAAAACTGTATTATGGGCTCATGAATGTGTAAGAAACAATTTCCCATGTTTAAATTTAGACAAAAGTTGGACTTGGACCATATATTTATCTCTTTCATTCCATTCGAGTGAGTAGGTTTATCAAAAATGAAGAGAGACAGGCAAATTAATTCTCCTTATTATACAATGGTTCTCATTATGAAAACAAGGATACTACATAGTTCTTCCATTAAAGAAATGTTTCAAAATTTTATAATACTCCATTAACCCTCAGCTATTTATTTATTTTCATTCTTTTATTGTCACATGGTTATCAATAGTGACAAAATAGTATCATGAATATCAATAAACATAATATGCTGCATACGCATATCCCACTTGACTCTGAACCTTAAACTGTGACGTGTCATGTTAAAATGTTGCCAGTTATAGTCTAGAAATAAAGCGTGCGAAGCATTGTTGGTTCAGTGGTAGAATTCTCGCCTGCCACGCGGGGGACCCGGGTTCAATTCCCGGACAATGCATTTATTTTGCGGAAGGTACAAAAGTTATAATTAATATCATTCATTTACATACATGGCGCTTATAATAGACGAAATCTATTAGTATTAGCACCTATTTTTGTTTAAAGGTATTTTATTTGGTTAATAATTTCAATATAGAATTTTGTTATAGAATTTTTAAAAGCTCAGTTTGTACTTGTTTAGAAATACAGAATTGAAAGTCTGAAATATCATCAAATATCTATGCAAGTATTTTTGAATAATGAAAAATCTGAGCCAATGTTTGATATCACAGAAGACTAGTTTGTTAAAGTTTAATCACAGCTAGCAGGTATAATCATTAAAAGTTCACAAATTATCTATTAATGTTATAATGCATGGACATCTTGAAGAACATTTTCGCGAAGTACAATTCAAAGCGCAACTTAAAATTGAGATTTTCTTCTATTCAAGTGCCTGAGTTTATCTGTACAAACGAAGAACATTTCTTTTCTTCAAAATCCTTCACTCACAAGTCCTTTCGTTATTCCATAGCACCATGGACCTATAAAGTTACAGGTCCATTATATAGCACTAAGCTTCATTTTTCCCTAGACAGATGAATTAGGGAATAGGCAAATCTGCCGCAATATTGAAAGAATATGCGACAGAAGCCTATAATCAGATAATGTGCCCATATAACCTATATAACTCGACTCTGAACCTTAAAACGTGTGACGTGTCATTTGACTGTTGACATTTCTAGATAAATATGATCTGATGTTAACCTCTGTGAGCGTGTGTAGCATTGTTGGTTCAGTGGTAGAATTCTCGCCTGCCACGCGGGGGACCCGGGTTCAATTCCCGGACAATGCAATTATTTTTATGGACGGCAAAACACAAATAAATCAAACAAAACAAAAAACAAAAAACAAAAAAACAAGCTAACGAACACAAACAAAAAACAATTGTATTCAAGCATTAATGTATGAAGTCATTATCATTCATTTTAAACATAATTCATAAACAAAATTGATTGATGTTTAGAATGCATTGGTCTATTTAGAATTTTAAAAAGCGCAATTTATCACTTTGAAAATCGCTGAAACATAATTATAGTTTTGAAATACTGATTTAAAAGTCTTATTGTCAGAGTTGAAGAGCTTGCAACTAAACTAGTAAAAGGCTCTAAATCCACATTTGTTACCTCTGAGGGGGAAAAAAATCGTGCAGGTGAATATGGAAAAGTGATTTTAAAAGGTATCTACATTTTGTAACAATTATTGCTCTCAAAACTTAGGTTTATATTTTCTGTCCAAAGACATGCAGGTACATATACCTGAACACAGAACAATGGTCTGATATCAATAACTCAATTTTCACCAAAAGTGGATATAGCGCACTTTGGTTCGAGCTTTATGGAATTATTTTTGAAAAGTGAAGAATCTGACCCAATGTTTGATATCACCTAGGCCTAAGTTTGTCATTTTAACCACAGAGAAAATCATCATTTTGAATGAAGCATTGAAATCCATTGCAATCTGAAAGCAATTTTTGCCAACCTTTAATCCAAATTTTAACTTGACATATATATTTTCTCTTCTTTTTAATAATTGCATCAAATGCGTTTTTTTTTTTCTGTAATAGAAAAGAGGATTTCATTCATGCGACAGGCGCATAACGTCCTTATAATTCAAGTCTCTCGGAAAGGACTTTAACTACATGTCCTCTCGTTGTTTTATTGATTTCTTACCAGTATGGGATATCAACAAAATCCTTCACTTATTCTTTCATTAAAGAAATGCTTCAAAATAATATATTCCACTTATGATTTCGACCTATCATCAACAAGCGATGACTTGATGTAGCATATAATGCGGCATTAGGCATATCAGTTCCATATGAATTCATATGCCGACTTGATACCAGATGCCAGTGCCTGGTACTAGGTACTTGACTCTGTGACGTGTCATGTTCAACCGTTGCTATTTTACACAGCCAAAAAATATAGCAGTTTTATCGTGTGGAGCATTGTTGGTTCAGTGGTAGAATTCTCGCCTGCCACGCGGGGGACCCGGGTTCAATTCCCGGACAATGCATTAATTTTTGACAGAAAAATTATGTATTTAGGCATTGCTTAAATGTATAATCATTCTTGATAGTGCTTCTGTTCTGTTTATAGGCATTGGTTAAAAAGCTATAAATAAAAATAAAATAAATAAATTAACTAATTAATTAATAAATAAATGAGTAAACAAAGAAATACTAAAAAGCCCATTTTGTGGCATGAAAATGGTAGAAACATAAAAAAAATAATGATTTGCAATATACTTATACTGTAGTATTTATCGACGTATTTATATATAAATAGGGGGGAAATACCGTGGGCCTATACGGTTTAACATTCGATCATTTTCATTAAAAATAATAAATAAATCTAGTATCTAATTGTGTTACTTGATAATGGTATAAACATTATGAGTCATAAATAATATGTTTACAAAAAACAACAACAAAACAAAGCAAAACAAAACTGAAAACAAAATTGAATATGTCAAACTGTAATAATTATGAAAAATGTCTTTAAATAGTAATAGTTGAAATAGAATACTACATAAAAATCACTTTGTCAATTAACCCTTTTCTAATATAGGGCTTTTGTCGTTATCGAGCCAACAGTTATACATATCTGACTTGGATTTATTTGAATTATAAGCTCATAATAATATCATTATCATCTAGTAATAAAAAGTAAACACAGTTTAATCAATAACCTGATCCGTTTAAACAATAACCATATAATGCTTATAAACTTCTGAAATAATGCAATCTTAATAATATTCGAGATGTAACAACTTTGGTAACCATTAATCCAACTTCAATCACGATTGAACCATTATAGACACCATAGAGCAAGTACGCAACCCACGTACACCTATACCTTTGTTGCCATAGTAACACAATGACGTCATCACGAGGGAGGTAGCTATTTTTGATAAGACACCTCTTTATTTCTGTCACTGAAAAGCTTACATAACTGATTTACGTTATGTGAAAAACAGCACCAGTTTCAGCTTGATCTCGATATTTTAATCCCTCTGCGCTTGAAAAATACACTTATTTTGGTACAATATTGCAGTCAGGTCTATTAAATTTCATAAATCCATTTTCTATTTAGCGTAAATAACTTGCTTTTGAAACTAAGTATAGAAAAAAAAACCGTTAACAAATATCCACGGTTAAATATAGAAAAATGATAAGCTCAGAACTGTAATGTTGGTATCTTAATTCGCGGAGACGGATTTGAGACGGATTTGGGACTAATTTGAGACGGTTTTGAAATTTGTCGCGGAGACGTCTCCGAAACGTTTCCGCCACGGAAAAAGAGTCTCTCCGCGATGCCAAGGAGTAATGTTTTATTACTCGATCTCACTTTCGTTTTATACAGAGAAAACTATTCAATTTGACTTTATAGTTGTGACATGTTTGCATGAATCCTTGGTAGTATAGTGGTAAGTATCTCCGCCTGTCACGCGGAAGACCGGGGTTCGATTCCCCGCCAAGGAGTACACTATTTTACTGGGTTTTTCTTTTTTCTTTTTTTCTTGATTATTTTATTACAGAGAGGAATTTTTTCCCCCTTAAAACCCAAGAAGACTTATTACATCAAATTCGCTTCGGTTTCCTTAAAACCCAAGAAGACTTATTACATCAAATTCGCTTTGGTTTCCTTAAAACCCAAGAAGACTTATTACATCAAATTCGCTTTGGTTTTGTATACAACTATACTCTTTACATAATGTTCTAAATCTTATTACATACAGCGTATAACAATAACGAATAAAGATGTGCAGTAATAATGCTATATCAATACGTTTGCTATATGAATAGCAATATACGGTCATGTACTCTCAATCGAGAAGCGTTAAAACAGGGATTTTGAATACATAATCTTTTTCGTCTGTAAATATACGAGATTGTCCCAATGTTGTTTTGGCAGAGTGCCAATTATTGAATGAAATCATTATCTTCGCTATGACTATATATATGGTTCAAACCAACGTGTTATTATATATTATTTGCAGATCACTGGCTCATGACTCAAATTGAAATGATATGATGACAAGAAATTCAATAAACATAATATATTATACATTATGCTGGTATAATAATAAAACAACTTCGTGTTTAAGCACATTTATACATGATTGTCATGTTCCCTTACATAAGATTTTTAAAGCAAATGAAAAATACATACGTATTATCATTAAAATACTAAAGTATGAACAAAGGTACAAAGTAATAGAATAATAAATGTATACAAATATAATGCAGCCAACTGAGTGCAATATAATGGCTACGGGGGAAAAGAGAGCAAAACCGTGGTCCTTTTTCCGACAAAGTTATGCACTCGGAAGAATGGTCACTAGCATTATTGTAAATACGTATTAATATGTGCATGTAAGTAACATATACAAAGCCACCTTAATGCAAAAATTTCTATAACATGTTTCTTGAAAAATAGCATTGAGTGATTGATATTAAAAATGTGCGTGCAAAATTATCAAGAATGTAAAATGAGATAGATTCATTAAAATGCATATTGAAAAATACATACATAAAACGTAAACTTCCTTAGAATTATTAATCGACACTCTAAATGTCAATTCAATTTAACGAAATGCAATTCTGAACTCTAATAGTAGCTAGGGTACATGCAGGTAATATGGGCCCCCTAAGCTCATTTGCCTAATTTGCATAAAATTACGACATGACACACAGTCTAATCTTTGTTTATATGAATCAATAACTACTGCTCTAACTTTTATTGTGAAGAAAAACAATTATCACCAACCCCCCTGTCTGCAATATTCAAATGTTGACGTCATTACCAAAGTGCCCATATTACCTGCATGTGCAGGTAATATGGGCACATGTATTTAATGTATGTTTTAAAAACTACAATGACTCTACCATGTTTGGAATTTGCTTAAAATGTTGAAAATCATTAACTTTAAGATAAAATTTGAAATTATAAGACCCTTCAGTAAATCCTCTGACTACATATTTCATTGTTATGTATATTATTTCTTTTTTTTAATATTATTTAAATATTATTTTCATTATACAAGTCAATATAGGCCTACAATAGGTATTTATATTAGTTATTATTACTGTGATATACCCCAAAAAAATCGTAGCAAAGAGATTAATGCCTCATCCCAATATTAAATACCAGAATCATTTCCGCCATTTTTGGATGTCCCATATTACCTGCACTAATGTTGCTGTGTCAGGCAAGCATTCAATGCCACATTGCACCCCTTCACTAAAACAAATTGACCTGTACACGCTAGTATGATCAAAATGAAACTATAAGCTTACTAAATATACAAAACAATTGAGGTTACCCCCTCAAACACTCTTTCACCATCACATTCTGTGAAATATCAAATTTTACATCAGGGTAAAAAAATGCCGTAAGTTTTACCTACCTTGTTGGTTTTCAGCAATTTTCTCAGAGAAATTTCGGCATCAGACGCTCTCACGACGATATATTTTTCGTATACAGTATACCTCGCGGTCAAAATACTTGAATTATAAAAACACGCTGGTTAGTTTGCTACGAAGAGAAAGAAAAAATACTTTGAACAACAATTTATAAACTGCAGCAAAGATGCTAAGACCACTTGGAAAATTATTAATAATGTTCTGAATAGGCAAAAAAAGAATGTCTCAGTCTCCAAAATACAGGTTAATGAAAGTCATCGATAATCCGCAAAATATTGCAGATTCTTTTAATGACTACTTTGTAAATGTAGGACCAAAATTTGGCTAAAGTATTCCAAATTGTGACAAAAAATTTAGTGATTACTTAACAAACCGTAATTCAAATTCATGTTTTTTTGCTCCTGTACTTGAAAACGAAATTTTAGATATTGTCCATAACTTCCAGAGTAAACGTAGCTGCGGCCACGACGGCTTTGATAACTTATTATTAAAAAAGATTATTCCGACTATCGTCGAACCATTCACATACATATGCAATCTATCCATGACCTCGGGTGTCTTTCCTAAAAAAAATGAAATTAGCCAAAATAATTCCAGTTTTTAAAAAGGGTGACGCTTTATCATTAAACACATTACAGACAATTTCCCTACTAACAGTTTTCTCCAAAATATTAGAAAAATAGTTTTTACACGCACAACAAAATTCTGGATGATAACAATATTTTACACGAATCCCATTTGGTTTTAGGAAAAAACAAAACACAACACACGCTCTTCTGACGTTGATAAATAAAATTACCAAATCGCTTGATAATCGAACCAATACAATTGGGTTATTTATTGACTTTTCAAAAGCCTTTGATACCATTGACCATGACATTTTACTACACAAACTAACACATTATGGGATACGAGGGATCGTTCTTAACTGGTTTCGAAGCATTTATATGGACGCAAACAATTTGTTATTATTGATAAATATGCATCTACACTCAAAATATCATATGTGGAGTACCGCAGGGGTCAATCCTCGACCCTCCTTTTTATTATTTACATCAATGACTTACATAAATCTTCCAATTTACTTACCCCGATTATGTACGCAGACGACACAAATTTATTTTTTACACACAAAAACATAGACACTTTATGTAACTTAGTAAATAAGAACTTGAAGCAGTTACAAAGTGGATCAAAGCCAATAAAATTATCACTAAATCTAGAAAAAACAAATTTTATGTTATTTAGCTCAACTTTTCCGGAATTACCACGACCAATTTTTCATGGATAATGTACAAATACAAAAAGTATCGAAAACTAAAATTTTAGGTACTATAATAGATGATAAACTAACATGGAATATCACATTGAAAATTTTGTAAGATAATCTCAAGAAATATAGGAATGATGAATAAGCTAAATACACATTTCCCTCAAAGTTTCTTTATCACTTTACTCTACCTTAGTATTACCTACCTTAATTACGGGATTTTTCCTGGGGAACAGTGCTTCATACTTATTAGAAAGAATTTTATTACTACAGAAAAAGCTACTGCGAGTTATCAGTAACGTCCATTTCCGTCACCATACTGATACACTGTTTTTTCTAATAATGTTTTAAAAGTTCATGACTTATATAAACTTAACCTTGCAGTACTCATGTTCCAGAAACAAAATCAGGAATTGCCCCAGCGCTTGGCAACATGTTTACTCTAATAATGAAATACAATCAGTATCCTACCAGGCAAATTAACCATTACCACTTACCAAGAACGCGTACAGTGCTCACACAAACACTTTTATATTTACTGCCCCTAAATTTTGGAATTCTCTCCAGAGACATGCGTGAGATAAGAAGCATATTTTATTAAAACACCAAACTTAAATTATTATGTTATCATCATATAACCACTAATATCACTCTGTTTTTCTAATGACAGACGGATTCACCAAGGATCAAATAACACCTAGAAGCAAACTTTACTTTTCATGCACACTATATATAAAAAAAATCATTATCTAAATCTTCGACAACCCCCCCCCTTCCCCACCCTAGTCCCCTCCGGGGATTTTTTGTCTCTCTAAGTTTGGGTTTTTCCTTCTTTTTGTATAATAATTGTAATTATTTTTCTTGCCTCATCCGGCATGATGGTAACTGAGTTAACAGTGCGTGCGCTGTTAGTCAGTTTTTATCCGTGTTGGGATTGGCAAGAATTATTCAATTAAGATTTATTAATTATGAATTATTTCATGAATATGTTTCAGTAAAAAAAAAAAAAATTGCTTACTTTTGTATTCTATTTTTATTAAAGGGACCAGCGCCTTACAAGCTTTGCTTCTTGCTGGTTCCTGAATTTTTCTTTATAATTGTTTTCTCTGTTACTTTTGAACAAAATATTCTATGTTACATACTGATGTTGTTAATTATTTGATTATTTATTTGTTAACTTTTGAATACATGAAAGAAAATCAATAAGTAATCTTGAATCTTGAATCTTGAATATGAACAACATTGTGGTGCTCACACCGGGTTCACCGGTCACCGGTCGACGGTCACGACATGATTTGCTTCAGGTGGCCCATATTACCTGCTGGCCCATATTACCTGCATGTACCCTATATGAAAATAGATTTATTGATAATAATGTAATACTAAAAAGTAAATGATAAATGGTAGGATCAGTATTCAGTGAAATTAATGGTTCGCTTTTGTTTAAATTTGTTATTATGAATGGTTAGTCTTTAAATGTTTCATTTTCATTTAAACGTGAATCTATACAATGTCGACCCTCTGCGCGTATGCAGAAGGCTTCACAATACCGGTATAATATTGTCCAGTGATATTGTGTGTCGTTTATTGTGTATTCTTCAATATGTATTTTTATGTGATACAATGATGCATTTAATTTAATCTTAGGGACACAAACAGAATACGTGAATTTCACTCTTTCTCTTTGTACTGCAGTTATATTGATTGAAACATGTTTTTGTGGAAATAAATGAAGAGAAATGATATGAAAAATCAATAAGGGCATTTGTATTTTACTATAAATGTTTGCTATATGGGTTAATAAATTGTGCAAGTTTTCATGAATCCTTAGAGAATAGCGGTAAGTATCTCCGCCTGTCACGCGGAAGACCGGGGTTAGATTCCCCGCCAAGGAGTATATCATTTTTATTATTTTTAATATATTTGTTACTGCAGAGATGAAAATCTATTAAATTTGAGTTGATAAATGTGATAGGTTGTCATGAATCCTTGGTAGTATAGTGGTAAGTATCTCCGCCTGTCACGCGGAAGACCGGGGTTCGATTCCCCGCCAAGGAGTATATCATTTTTATAAATTTTCTTTCTTTATTGCAGAGAGGAAAATCTATTCTCAACTTTGGTTCATAAATGTTTTAGTTTTACACCAATCCTTGGTAGTATAGTGGTAAGTATCTCCGCCTGTCACGCGGAAGACCGGGGTTCGATTCCCCGCCAAGGAGTGTTATTATCTTTTTATTCTTGTTTTTAATCATATTTTCATTGCACAGAGAAAAAATGATTTGTACATATTTTTTTTTTTTTTTTTAAGTCTGATTTTCATATTTTGTTTATACTTTTTTCGTTTTTTTTTTATATTTTTTTAAAAATTTTACAAAGAGAGAACACGTTATTTATTCTGGTTAAATAATTACCAATATTAGGAAACCCTTGAAAGTATAATGTTAAGTATCTCCACCTGTGTATACATCATTATAATGTTTCTTTTCGTTTATTTTATTATATACAGAGAGGGTAACCTATCAATGGTTTTGGTTTTCATGAAATTTTGGTAGCGGAAGGCCGGGGTTCGAGCCCAGGAAGTTTTCGCTCTCTTCCATCAGTGGCGGATCCAGGATTTCAGGATGGGGGGGGGGGGGCGTCAGACCCGATTAGGGGGGGAGCGGCGCTGCAGAAACTATCAGATTTTAACATATACAGTCAATGAGTGGATTTCAAATTATAGGGGGCGCGTTCCCTGCGCCCCCGCCTGGATCTGCCACTGCTTTCATTGTTGTTATTTTGTTTTAACCCGAGCAGCTGCATTCATACTCCCAATAAGGATGGAACTGACAAAGGAAATCAAGTCTTCTTCTATGTTTCAATTCAGTAAAGTGTAGAAGTAAGAATAGTATTTTATTCGATGAATTAACGTACATATTGTAATTTGTTTCTTATAACCAAATGAGACTTATTACATCAAATTCGATTCACTTATTTGGTTTTGTATACAACTATACACTTTAAAAATGTTCTCACTCTGCTCACTGACAATTCAATAATGGTCTCTATTTGAACAATGCTTCGCAGCCAAAGGCTGAATTGTGCATGTTTACAATCATTTCAAGTAATACATTTGATTATACATTACATGAATAGTAACAGCTTTTATAATGAAATGATTTACCATATGTTTACATTGAATAAGAATAGGTAATTACACATAAAGATAAAATAACATAAAAATTATAAAACAGAAAAATACATGGTTAAAATGCAAGAGAGACTAAAACTTTCTATAAAATGATATTCATGTTTAACGAAGAAAGTTGTGTAGCATAATGCTATATCAATGCGTTTTGCTATTATGAATAGCAATAATATACGTGTACTCTTAAAACAAGATGAGTTATAACAGAGATTTTTAATACTTAATCTTTTTTCTATTGTTAGATAGATAGCCTCAATGTAGCTTTGGCAGAGTGCCAATTTTAATGAAATCATTATCTACGCTATGAATATTTATATGGTTCAAGCCAATTACGTGTCATTAGATTCTATTTGTAGATCACTGGCTTATGACTCAAATTGAAATGGTATGATTGTAAGAAATTTGATAAACACATAGGCCTAAATTATGCTGGTATGATAATAAAACAATCGTGTTTAAGAACATTTCTACATGTTCCCTAACAAAAGTTAGTTATGAGAAAAGAAAAGAAAAACGAGGTTTATACATATTATCATTCAAATACCGAAGTATAAACAAAGGTACAAAGCCATAAAACAATAAATACAAATATAATGCAGTCAACATGGTCAACTGAGTGCAATACTTGAATACCAGGGGTAAAAGATATGAGACACACAACGAAAATTTAACTGCAAAATTACCAAGATAGACATGATAGATTCATTGCAATGTATATTGAAAAAAAAGCATTATACATTAAAACATAAAGTCCTTTATTAAAATAATCAATGGACAGTTTAAATGACAATTCAAGTTCACAAAATGCAATGACTGGGAACTCTAATAGCAGCTATATATGAAAATAGATTTATCCATGATAATGCAATACTAATAAGTAAATAATAAAGTGGCAGATCAGTAACATAAATGATTTGTTTTAATTTTTCTATTGCATAGCTAAAAATCTATTCAATTTAAGTTAATAAATGTTTTGGGTTTTCATGAATCCTTGGTAGTATAGTGGTGAGTATCTCCGCCTGTCACGCGGAAGACCGGGGTTCGATTCCCCGCCAAGGAGTATATCATTTTATTATAAAGATTTTTTGTTTTTTTGTTTGTTTTGTTTTTTTATTGCAGAGTTCAAAATCTATTAAATTAATGTTTTGGGATTTAATGAATCTTTGGTAGTATATGGTATCTCCGCCTGTCACGCGGAAGACCGGGGTTCGAATCCCCGCCAAGCAATATCATTTTATTTCAGTTTCATTTTAGTTTTACTCAGAGAGGAACTCAACTCCGATTTTGATCTTGTTTTTTTTTTTTTTTTTGTTGGTTTGATTGTTGTTTCTTTTGCAGAGACAATTAACTATTCCATCTAGGTTCATAATTTTGGTTTCTTTTAATGAATAGCTTTATCATATGAATTCGGGTATCTCCGCCTGTCGACCAAACGTTTAATGTTTTTCCCTGGCTATTATTTGGGGTTTTTCGCCAATACATGTTATCGAGATGATAACAACACAATAATGTCGGAGTTTAAAAAGCTAATAATTTCAAAGATACACGTTGTGAAATTTTATTTATTATATACCCTCATTAAAATGACTTCAAATTTGTAAATGGGCATACTAGTTTAAATAAAACATTTTAAAAGACATTAAAACAAAGTATTATTAATGTTAACCTTGAAAACATAATTTATTTGCAACGATATCCCTCAGTATTAATAATAATAATATTAGTATTTAAGAAACGCTATTCACTATTGTACCATAGCGCTTTACATAATTATAGTATAAACATAGAATAATAACATAGAAAATATTACATTAAAACATATTTATGAGTATACATGTACATATATAGAGCAATCAACCCTTGAATAAAAGCCAACTAATTATGCGTTAAACCGACAACATTTCAAAGATTTCTTAAATGTTGGGGTACTTAATAATTACGCTACGATTATTTTGAGGTATGTTGTTCCAAATATTTGGTGCTGCAATTCCAAAACGTTTGCCTGTGAGAGTGAAGTGGAATCTGGGTTTAACTAGTATTGTTTTGTCGTCTGAGGATCGAAGATTTTGAATTATGAATTATAATAATTATGATTATCTCAAAATTAAATTACTTCTATTTGAGATTAACAATACATCTTACATTCATGTTACAAACCAAAAGAGTTTTAAATGAACCAATACTGTTTATATTCCAATTGGTAATTTGGGAATTTTTGTCTTTTTAAAAATATAAATTCGCTTTAAGCTTTTTTTTTTTGGTAAAGTGAACCAATCAATATATTTTACGCTACATTTTTGTGTTGTTATCTCGAATTACTGTTTGATTGTTTCTTTGTAATGTGGAGAACTGTAGAAAATAAACTTGAAACTTGAAATTGAAAACTGAAACTTAAAAAATTCTAAAGATTATACGAGTTTACCATTGTATACAAAGTTTGCTGATTATGAAATTTTCATAAATATTTTCTTTGGCGCAATTTCATACAAACCCTAGTAGGTGGTGATCATTATTTGACATTTGACAATTCTCCTTACATCTTGAATGTATATTATTTATTTTTTTATTTTTCTATTGCATGCAGAGAGAAAAATCTATTAAATTTCGATTAATAAATGTTTATGAAATTTGAATTAATAGATGTGACATGTTTTCATGAATCCTTGGTAGTATAGTGGTAAGTATCTCCGCCTGTCACGCGGAAGACCGGGGTTCGATTCCCCGCCGAGGAGTATATCATTTTTAATATATTTTTTTATTGCAGATATGAAAATCTATTAAATGTGAGTTAATAAATGTGATAAGTTGTCATGAATCCTTGGTAGTATAGTGGTAAGTATCTCCGCCTGTCACGCGGAAGACC
Organism: Paracentrotus lividus; assembly: GCA_940671915.1. Classification (NCBI taxonomy): domain Eukaryota; kingdom Metazoa; phylum Echinodermata; class Echinoidea; order Camarodonta; family Echinidae; genus Paracentrotus; species Paracentrotus lividus. The sequence continues at coordinate 21,958,755 of CALNVZ010000641.1, read as the reverse complement.
GGGGTTCGATTCCCCGCCAAGGAGTATATCATTTTTATTCTTTTTTTTTACATTGCAGAGAGGAAAAATTGTTAAATTTCAATTCATAAATGACTTTGTTTTTCATGAATCCTTGGTAGTATAGTGGTAAGTATCTCCGCCTGTCACGCGGAAGACCGGGGTTCGATTCCCCGCCAAGGAGTGTTTAACTTTTATTTTTATTTCGTTTGAGTTTTATTCAATCCCGATTTTGTTTTTGTTTTGTTTTGTTTGATTGCAGAGAGATATAATTATTTAATCTAGGTTCACATGATTTTTTTTCTAATGTATATATTTAATGAAACATTTAAAAAGACATGAAAAGGTATTTTCGGTGGCACATGTAAACTTGAAAAAAAAAATCAGATAATAATCCTTGGTACTATAAATTAAAATAATAATATCCCAAATTAGAATTACTGCTATTTAAGATTAAAAATACATCTTGCATTCGTGTTACAAATCAATAGAGTTTTAGTTGAACCAATAATTTAAACTGTTTAGGCCTACATTATTCCAGTTGGTAATTTTGGAATTTTCATCTTTTTTATAGATTAGCTTTGAGCTATTTTTTGGTGTAGGGCAAGTCCACGCTATTTGTTCCCGAGGTGGTGATTTTTCAATTTTTCGACCATTTTTGTGTCAAGTGTGTCAGTGAGGTTTTAAAAGTACATAATATAATGTATCATATATCATCACAAAGTCTATGAAATAAACTTAATGCAAATGAGGTCAAAAAGTCATTTCAAGGTCATATGACGTCACAAGGCTCATTAATATTCATTAAAAAAATGATAAAATGCATTAAAAATGCTATTTTCAACCATTATTTCTAAAGGTTTGTTATAAGAATACAACCAAAAAGTACATATTTTCTGTTTCAATATCATCTTGGCTTCCTCTGGTGAAAATATCCCAAACCTAGCACATAACTCAGTCCATATTTTTATTCTTAAAGTATTCATGTCTCAGTATAGTAGTCTCACAAAAGTTACTGAGCTGATGTAAAATAATATAGTTTTATTACTCGCCCTCCCACCTCAAGTAATGAATCAAAATATTTACTTTTTTACAGTAATGTGTTGTATTATGGTTCTTTTGTTTTATCAGCGGGATTTTTTACACAACATGTTGCTACGCCTTGGCTACACCAAATATTTAATGGAAAATATTTCATGGAATAATTGTCCCATGTGTTACTGTCCCATGTGTTACATGTCATATTTGATAAAACTTGACCTTGTCAGAAAATGTGAGGCGGTATTGACATTAAAATATGTATTTACAAAGTTTATTACATGGTTAAGAGGATGTGACTATGCATGTTTTTATCTGCTTTTTAAATTCCTAGTATCATGTGAACAAATTCAAATTTTAAAAACACAATTTTTTTTCTGGTCCCATGTGTTACGAACGAATAAATTATCATAAATTAAATATGAATTGAGTTATTTCAATAATTGTTTATGATTTTGTTGAGGGTTCTTAGTACCTTCAAAAATATACCTAAGGATTGGAATTTCAATTTAAGATTTATCAAAAAAGCCCATTTTTGTCTCTGAATGTCCCGTTTGTTACATTGCAAAATAGCGTGGACTTGCCCTATAACTTGAAACAATCGATACGCGATATCATTTGTGTTGTTATATCGAATTACTGTTAGATTGTTTCTTCGTAATGCTTTTTTTTTTCAACAATCACTGTGCCGGGAAATAAACTTGAAACTTTGAAAGATGATTGTTGAAACTTATAAACTTCTGTATAATATACCAAAATTTGCTGATTATGAAATTGTTTTCTTTGCGTACAAGCCATATGGTGCAATTCGACACAAATAAGTGGCTATTATGCCCCATTATATACGAATGCAAATTCCTTGTATATCTTCAATATCCCTCAAAATGTTATATGTCTCCCCAAGGTTATACGTCAGAAAACCATCTAAAAGGCTTTCGGATCACGAAGGCTGCGATAAAAATGCAGAAATCATTACAATAATGTCGCTCGAAAAAATGAACACTTCGCGTGAGTAGGCATCGTGCAAAAACACTCTCTCCTTTTTTGTATTCCATACCTCTTTTCATCAAAATAGTACGAATGATTGTACAACCGTGCGGTGTTTGCACAAAGCCGTCTATTACACTAACAAAGGGCGCGAATAACAGATCGATCGAGTGCGAGTGCGAGGATTGCGTGCACGGGGCTCGCTCTACAATGGAGGACTGCCAAAGTGACCGAATGCAAGTTGTGCTTTCGTAGTTGTATTTTGACATGCAGAGTACAAATTTGAATACATAACTGCAAAAGATTGTGTTAGATCCTAGACCTAAACTATTATGTTCAAACCCTGTAAGCAAATAAAATAAACAGGACAGAAATTTATTGATAACTTCCCTTTAATCCCTCTTTGTTCAGTTTCGTGGAATCTGAATAAAAAGGCTATTATTGTACTGAACGATTTCCTGATGTCGTTCTCGAGTACTTTATTCATGTCATTTTAAATAAAAACAGTGAAGTTTCATGCTTTCCCTTTAATAAATTGAACAGTATGCTTCATCAATACTTAAATATATTGGCTACTTACGGTAAGTTATTATTTTCAATTTTTACATTTCCCCCTCTTTTTTGTTTATAAGCGGGGGGGGGGTTGACTGATGTTGGGTAAAATTTAATCCAGGTATATCGTGTAAATGTCAAATACTCTATAAACGAATGTGGCAAAAAAAAAAAAAAAAAAAAAAAAAAAAAAAAAACACTGCTTAAAAACAATGTTTTTACACTTTTTACGAATGTATACATTTCATTAAAAGCATATTTCAAGTTCATTTTTTTTATGCACCTCAAAATCTTAAATTAAGGGATCGCCTTTGCGGTCAATATCAGGAGTCACCAACGCCATCGCTGAGTGACATTTCATAAGCCCTGTTTAATGATGGTTCATTCATGAGTCATTTACATTCTAAATTAAAAAAAAAAAAAGAAAAAAAGTTTTGCGGTTGTATTTATTGTAATTACATGATCATGATGTGGAATAAAGAGCTATTAATCATCTCTTATAATTACTCTTATCAAGTGTTAACAGTCGAAAGATATCGTCAGTAATTATCTTTTTCTGTGATGAAAGAGAGCATATTTTTCAATTTACTTTGATTTAACTAAACTAGGTTATTATGTTTTAGGCCTATTCCTAATTATGTTCATCGCGGGGAGTTTCCGAAGTATGAAAATATTTGAAAAGTAACTAAAGGTATTTGAGGAATATTAATTACGAGTATAAAATTGCATCTAATTTTTGAATGCATAATAATTATTGTCGATTGAATAAACGCAATGTAAAACGAATAAGACTGAAAATTGTAATTTCCCTTATCGTATGAATGTTTGGGCGAAGAGGGTTTTGTAGTTAAATCACCAATGAGTCGTTTTATCACTTTAACTTTTCTTGAAAGTCCCCATTGCATTAATAATGTACCTCCCAATGCCTCCGACGACGTTGATTGCTAAAGCGATGTCGTCATTGGGCAACGTTAAATTGAAAAGCTACTAATGATTTTAACTTTTTTTGTCTTCAGTTGACTCTAGATTCGAAAATTCTTTTTTTTTTTCTTTTTTTTTTCCATGTAAATAATATAAATCGAAGCAAAGTTGTCATTTATAAATTTCCCCGGATTTAATCTTTAAAAAAACTCGGTCTGCTTGTTAGAAATGTCATTAGTGGAAATGAAATACGGATCATTATAGTCAATAATCCAATATAGGCTATATCTCGATTATTGATAAGAAATAATTTTTCATCTTCGCTTAATCGTGCATAATACAGATTTTTATTATTATCATTATCATTTGCTTGTAATTTTATTTACATTACCATAGCAGCGGAAAGCTATTTCTATTGAGTCACAAAATCATCGTCTGTCAATGGTATTTAGATCGCGAGGAGAGACAAATCCAAAGTTATATTATTGATTAAGGGTTATAATAAACTAGATTTATTTTCAAGTATTGTTTATTATTTTTATTTCATTTCGGATTTGTCCCTTCTTATGGTCTATACTATTTCCAATCTTAGAAATGTCAGATAATAATAATTTATATATATATATATGTTTTTTCATAATAGAGAATTATAGTTCTGTGAAACTTTATAATGAATGATTCGATAAGCCATTTCTTTCAAAATAATGTTGATTTAAAGTGAATTACATATCGAATAAAATATATTTACTTTACTTGTCTAGCATAATGTATCGGACAATGTTTATGTTTAATAATTTTTTGGTTAGTTTTTGAAAAGTACAAAAGATGGACGAGGGATAATATGGATAACTTCAGAATTGTTGACTTCAGTTCCGCTAAAAATGAAAACTGCACTGTGTAAAGATAATTTGTTTAATTAAAATTGATACCCTCACGATAAATACTGAATACCGAAATCGAAAGACTGTCATCTTTGTCCTTGTGATAATCATTTTTTTTAAATTGAACTCATTTCTGATAATAAAGTACAAAACTGATTGGTTGTGATTTTTTTCGCGATTGGATTTCAAGAACAGTTGTTTATCAACTTAATTAATACAAAAAAAATAAAAAATAAAAAATCCGAAAACTAAATGTATATCCTTTTCTACACTTGTCTATAAAAATGAGTATACCTGTTCATTTCCATGTAGAAAACTCATGATGAAGAGCAATATCAAACACTTTTCGAAATAAAAGCAATCAAAAAGTAAATTAGGCCTATTCAAAATTCGTTCAAAGAGTTATTGCACTTAATATAATTTTATGCACTCTAAAAACGTTGCTTAAAGTATTTAAAAAACACAACATCTCAAATCGTTTTTAAGTCGGTCATATTATAGAAACGTTGTCGGTCACTCGTTGTTTTAACTTTAAAAAACCATTCTAAAATGATAAACAATCGAAGTAGAAGACATCTTTTGAAGCGCGATTGTCAAAGTTGGTTGTTTAAAATTTTACAAACGTTGTTTAAAATGTGAAACAGAGTGACAGATTTAGAATAACGTTTTTAACGCTTAAAAATTAAGCGTTTTTATTATACACTATAATATTTTATTTACACCATTTTCATTAAATCAAAAGATAATGTTATGCAAATGTATATGTTTTGAAATACTTGACAAATTATTTTCAAAATCTATAATTCTATGATAATAAATATATGTTAATATATTCTTTTTAAAAGTAGTTTTCAGAGTCGGAAAATGATTTTTAAAAAATATACCAAGGAGAATACAGAGAAATTGAATTTTCGTATGCAATTATTTAAAAAAAATCTAAATCTGGTAATTTATTGACTTTTAGTATTGATGTTATTACATAATATGAAGGATATCAACACAAGCAAAATTCGTTCGAACCCAAACTCTTCTTTCAAAATAATACGTTTTTAGAATATTATATAACTAAAAACAGGGATTTTTTAAAAATAACATCTTTGATATTTCGCTCTGACTAAAACACTGTTTAAAATATTTCAAACAACTAAAAGTGTTGTTTAAAACGTAACACCTTCCGTTTAAAGTTTTAAACAACGTTGCTGAAGTTCTAAACTGCCATCATTGAAATTTGGGCTTCAAATTGAATTTCTAATTTCAAAATTTTAACAACGTTGTTTAAATTTTGACAGAAGTTATGAGAGTGACCAGTCTAAAATATTTTAAACGTCGTTTTTACAGTGTATATAATGACTTCGTTTGATTCTATGCTGGATGATTTATTACACCATTTCATGTCAGTAATAACAAGTAATTACCTATTTTTATCTTCCCCGGAGATAGCATGGTTGTACAAACCGGAAATCGGTGACGTTTGTCCATGCAAGGTTCAATGATTATAATAAAACGAGTTCATTTTTGTTTGTCATAGTCGTATTTAGGACGTCAGCCTTTTCTTTTTATTTTCATCTTGGTTTGCCATTTTTGCCGTCTATTTCCTCTTTCCAAAATAAAGCTTTCCCCTTTATGATATATTTGGTGGAAAAAATAAATAGTTGCATACCGTAATCATCTTGGCAGAATTTCAGTTAAAATAAAAAAAAAAAAAAAAAAAAAAAAAAAAAAACTTCTTAGAGCTGTTCACATTCACAATGCATTTATCTTTTTATATTTTCATATAAATACGAATGATTACATCTTTATTCCAATATTAAAACAAAAGCAAAAATCAACAGCAACAAAAAGCACCAGTTTCCTTCCCCAAATAAAATATAAACACGAGTATGATATCATGTATATTTTTAGGCTCGGGCGAGGGTCTATTAAAAGGAAGAAAAAATGATAGCTTCATTTTTTTTCTAAGTCACAGCGCTAAGCAAACTAGAGACACACAACGATCATTCTTTCGATAATGCGTTATTATGAAATCATATTGTAATAAAATACGAGTAAAGAATAATGCCTTATCACCTATGCCAACACATTACAACACCTCCAATGCGCCCGCGATCCGTTGCGAAAATGATATCTGTATTCAAAGTACAAAAAAAAAATGGCTCTCTGTTAAATAATGCCTACGGAGCCTCTGCAGTTTTCCCGCTTTCAAACGACGCTACTTTACCATAAATTTTCGCAGTCACTGTCATCGGCGATACGGGGGTTTTCTCCAACGCAACGGCATACTCGGTTGATTTTGGAAGGGCCTTGACAATATTCTGTACGAATATAAGATATCCAACCCGTCCAACTCTTCTATGTATTCTTTCTCCGTACGTATGGGAATCACGTGACTTTATCCGCCATTCATCATCGCACACACATTCATACACTATTAGACTTTACACTGCGTGTCTTTTCCGTATAGTCCGCTGTGAGATCGAAGCTGCGAGATCGAAAATCGACCTGCAAACCCTCTAAATTTCGCTGATATATTTCTTCTCCGGGAAAGTGCCGTCTAGCAAATATGTGAGTCGTTTTCTCTATATTCTAAAGATTCAGATTTCGTAAGGTGGTGGTTTGAATCGTGCTGAACGCCCTAAACCGAGTGATTTTTCATGTGAAATTCGATTGCAATTTTTCGTCAATATTGTGGAATCCAAAATGGTGGCTTTAGTGCCGTGTGCGAAGAGTGCGTGGTCCGAGAGTGGGCTCTCTCTCTGTTTCTCTGTTTCGATGCACACTCAACTTACAGCTGTCCTTAGAATTAATAGCTTATTTCGTTCTCAACAGACATCAAAACACATCACAATTTTGTTGTTGATGACAGCTTGGTATTTCTTCTAACGAATACCGTCAACCTTTTTGTTTTGTGAGATCGTAACCATTTTTTTTTCTCTGGTGTTTTATGTGGATTGTTTTGAGTTGTTAAGGTCTTCTGAACAAGAGCGGTGTACGTGTGAATTCGTTATCATGTTTCATTTCGTTTTTGTCTTGAATTTCCTATTTTCTTGTGTTTTTACAACGAAGAATCACTAACCACATTGTCTTTATTACTTTCATGTACCTATATTTTGCTTCTCGTATCTTCCATTTTGAAAATTGCAACATTTTGTTGGGAAATACCCCGTCAAAATGCCGCGATCAAACCTTGATCTTAGTTTTTCTTCTAAATAAAATTTCCTTATCCAAGAAACCCGGTTATTTTATCTTTCTAAGATATTGCTTGATTTCCGCCCATATGGACATTAAAATATATAGTGTAAGGAACATTGTATAGAAATATCTTCGTCGTTCATGGTGAATTATTGTGTTTTTCGAAACTTAATTTGTAATGTGGTCAAAAATGCGCTCGGTTAAAAATTGCATGGGGTGGCCGAGATTGGCCCGTTAGTTCACGGGCGTGTGCATTGTAGCTGCAGTATCTTATTGTGTATGAATTGCACTTAATGTGATAAAGCAAGTGGCTCAAACATGTGAAATATTGATTATTCGTCTCCAATATTTTTATCATATCTAAATTATAGAATAATAATAATGTAGGCACATTGTGATTGATGATATACACCGATACATGGCCTATTAATGGTCTTATAGTTCATATCCTTCCGTATATAAGGGGGATGGGGTTAGTAAGGAAAAAATAGACCATCATGACCATGCACGCATTCTTGGCTCAGGAATTAATATCCTTTTCTTTCATGTCGCATTGTCGCATGTTATTGCAAAATGTTTGTTTTTTTCTAAAGACAAAATCATTTAAAGTCATAATTACAAATGAATCGTTTGATTTATTCCATCATTTTGTATTTTGTATGAATATTTTATCTAAGTCTTTAAAATAGACTTTAAAAAAAGCTTCTTGGCGTGAATATTCGAAATTGAATGGCATGCATGCACCATTAAAACAAAGCAAACAACAACAACAACTAGATGGTTAAATTACTTATTTGAATTGAGATTTAAATCTTAACAATTTAAATAAATATTTTTAAAAAGCCTTAATTTCACATTTTACAGTCGTTCACAATTTATTTTAAATCCGTGTAAAGAGATTGTAATTATTATCAGATTAAAACGAAGTAATAGGCCTACTTTCTTTTGTATGACGCAAATTCTTATAGTTCGTTCATAATAATTATCGATGCTGGGAAAACTGCATGAAAATGTTAAAAAGAATAATTACAACGTGGAGGCCAAAATTAATCACGTATAGAATCACGCTTTTATGGGGGGGGGGGGGCGGGGTCACAATAGATTATAATTTATTTTTGTAAAGATTATCTGTTGTTTTGACGGGGAAAATGTAAAAACATTTTGGACGATTACATTTTGCTTGTTGAAAATTTGCAAAATATTTTTGTAACAAAACTCTGCTATAAATAAGTGACGACAAACAAGTCGTACTGTATAAAGAGGGATGAGATAATTTTGCATATTCCTCTTAAAAAAAAAACTTATTTCGTAGATGATTTGTTAATATCTGTTTGGTTATTTTTTATTTTGAATTTTCCAGTCGCACCGCCTTATAGTTGGTATTTTAAAATTAATTTTGAAAAAGCTGAGAGGGCCCAGCATCAAAACCGCATTAATACCGCTAAAGCGCCATCACAATTTTGTTTTATTATTTATTTTTATCAATTTTTTAAAAATTTCTATTAACGAATTTGAGGTGTTGCGTCACATAATACATCCACTTCAATATTTTATTTCTAAATCAATATACACCATGATTGATGTTGTCATTTTGTTTCTATCATTATATCAGATGGTAGGTATAGTCCTATTTAAAGAGCAGTTATAACAATTCGAAAGTCCTGTGGATTTTTGTTGGCATGGCAAATCAGCTTTTGATTTACTCTTCAGTTATATGATTATAAAAGGGGATTTTTTTTATTTTTAGAAACGTATCGATAATTGAGGTAAACCACCAAAAAAGGTGGTGTTATCATGACACTCAGTCTATATGGTATTCGCATTATGTCAGCTGATTATCATGATTATGTGTTCACATAGAGAAAGTACAGACAAAATGTTTTAAAATACATAATGTCGTCGATTTGATATTTCAGGCTATGATGCAAACTTAAACAACAAAAATGATATGATGTATAATCTAACAGAAAGCGAAACAAGCAAAACAAAAGTAAATACAGACATTACATTTTTACGTTTACAAACCAACTATGCTTATCCAATGAAATTATTTCTCCTGAACAAATTGTTCATTTATTTTTAATTACAAAGTTGAGTTTGATATTTTGAGGTATGAGTCCAAAGAATATAAACGTACATGTATATAAACAGAAAATAGACAACCGAAAGCATGCTACGCAACATGCTATAGCGGGAAAAAAAATCACAAACGTGCATCGAATAATTTCCCCCAAAATATCTCCCGAAAACATTAAAAACATGTAAATTTGTAAATAAAGCAAAGAAAGAAAGACAAGAGAATCATTTGTAAAGATTTTTACTTACGATTTCAGGTCAAGTTACACGGTGTTGAAAATTGTCGAAATCGACCGGAAAACATTCAATTTTTTTTTTCTTTTTAAATAAGTAAATAAAATGCTTGAAAACAGCAGGAGCAACATTCTACAAAATTATGTCGCAAAAATGTGTAACATTATCACGATTTGATGTCTCAATAATTTTATGGAAAAATAAATAAAATAATAATGATTACATTGTGAGTCACATTTTGTTTTCTTAAAAATCCCCGATCTTGTTTTAGGGGGTGCTACATTTAAAAAAAAAAATTAAAATCATCAAACAATAATTTTGTTTTTTTTTCTGTACAAAATGATAAGTTTGTAGGGGTCCTTACAGGCACTTCTTTTTCTCCCCCTTTCTCTTTGAGTTGCAAACCTTACAGCAATAAACAATATTCAGTTTAATCATTGCATGAAATGCAGCATAATGTTACCTTTAGTTCATAATCATATATCGATTGCGACATGTACATGAACATTGTAAAACGCCATTATGGAGATAAATTCCATTGTGATTATATTAATAAAGCATTCCAATGACAATGTGTACTTTGCTTCACTTTGTCGTTTTGTACAAGTAACTACAAAAGGGTTAAAGTTTCGCTTTATGCATGAAAAATGTTGGAATGCAAAATGAAGCAGGCCCTAAAACAATACAAAGGATATAAAAATTGACATGAGCGCTCTACAAAAAGAAAAAAAGAAAAACAGCAACACAATTGTGTTACTATCCTAATTGTTCCGTTTCATTGATGTAACTATATCTAAAAAGTAAAAGATAGTACTTTCCAAAACAGGCTCTAATCACAACGAACATGAAAATTGAGATGAGCGCGCTAAAAAAAAAAAAGAAGAAAAAGACAATGTCCAACGCTACCATTATGTTATCATCCAAAATTGTTCCGTTTCATAGTATGTATACATGTATACATTTATTTTTTTTTTATCCATCATAATGTATATGCATACGAATTTTCCTTTATCTAATAATTATGGAGCGAAGTATTATGAATAAACCTGTTTCCTATAACATTCAAATTTTATGCATGATTTTAAATCAACGGTTTTCTAGCCAATTTGAAAGCTTATTGTGCTAGCATGGCTATAGGACATACATGACATAACAGTAATGTATGCAACCTGCATTATAGTTATAGGTTCCAAATAATGTACTAGTATATATAGTTCATTCTGTAATATTAACAGGTACTAATTCAACACCTCGTTACTTGGTCCCTAGGAAAGAAACTTCCGTACATTTCATTGAAGTAAACAGGTATAATCAATTATTATGGATGAGCCTGCATGTAGGGATGGGATGGGGCATCTTTTCTTTCTTTTTGAAAACGTAATTTCATGTGCTTCTAAAGGGCCTGTCCCACAGGCGGCGATCGCTGTGGCGACAACCTGATAGTTTCATAATTATACACAATGTACATGATGTAAGGAGTTAATCTTTAAAAAGGCGATTATAAACCTACATACGTCTCTATCTAAGCTAGGCAACAACAACAACTTGCTACCACACTCACAACAGCAAGATCGCCAGTTGTCGCAGCAACGATCGCCTCCAGTGGGACAGCCCTTTACTGTACCCACGAGTAATGAAAATAATGTCACAGTTTGAGACATTTCGGTGCCCCGCCCTTTCTGATAACCCTGCGTAGGCCTATTATATTTTGTACATCCTTTGACAAATATTGATGGATTGATTGATTGATCAATTAATCTTTGACACCTCCACAAGAGTGCTAATAATAGACACTATATATACGTAATATATAATACATCATGAACGTGCAACACTAATACATTGAAATAGTATTCTCTTGAATTTATATCGCAGTAAAAAAAGTTATTACGATAATTACTTTCATGTTTCGAGGATAATGCAAACATTATTCAGGGAGGGATTTTTTTTTCTTCGTCACAATTACTCTGTCACCGATGTTATCAGACTATTATGCAAAGACTATAATGATTCTTTTCAATGTGCCCTTTGCATTTATCTTCTTATTAACGAGGCTTATTGCTATGGATATTACACGGATCAAGCTCATTCAAGCAAATATAAATGTACATGAAAACAATGTATTTGACGTTATTTAATTTAATTTCATTCATTTAACACGTCATAATTTATTTTATTCTAATTTGTTTCCATTCCAAAATTGCAAAGTAATTCAAGAAATCATTGTAAGAGAGAATATCATTGTTTATATTTAAAAAAAAATAAAAAAAATTATAGGTTGAAATGATTCAAATATATTCTGAATATACATGTATATGTTATACAGAGGTGTATCAACAGGGGATCACAGAGGCGCAGTGGAATTTAAGATGTACAATCAAGGAGTATTTTATAAAAAAAAAGGGGGGGGGGGGGCGCACGCCTGTAAAAGTTGCGCCCCGCCTGGATTCGCCATTAATGTCTGAACTAATGTATTGCACGAATTCTACCACCACGACTGTTTATATATAGTTACTGTATACATGACTAATGTTTAAAATTCCGCCAAATTTTGGTTTCTCCACTTAACATAAAACATGAATGTGAGATCGAAATTCAATATTCGGGGAGGGAGGATGTATTGAAACTGACTCAATCTCTCCATTAATTCATTTCCGGGAATATTACGATGTGGAATAATATGTTAAAGCTCGAGCATGGTACGAATGTGAGCCACGATCACCTTGTAAATGATGAAATCCAATGGAGATTTGACAAGATAGTAGGACAATGCTATCTCTGATTTAGAATAATTATTGATGGGTAAGGCGCACAGAAAATTACCGCGTTTTTATGGGGTTTTTTTCAGCCCTTTTTTTTTTTAATTGAATTTTTTAAATCGAATTTTATTGAATTGAATTTTATTTCCACTTTTCAGATATTTCGCCTACATACGCGCGCCTTTTCAGGATTATTTCGCCATTTCCAGGGGCAGAATTGCAGAGTGTAATAAAAAAGGCATGATATGAATCAGTCTGCAATTTGATGTATAAGTGGGGGAGGTCATTTGGGTACTTATTCGTTCAAAAGTTAGGGTGCTATCTCACTTCGCGGAGACGTCTCCGCGAAGTGAGATAGCAACCTAAAGGGCCTGTCCCACAGGCGGCGATCGTTGTGGTGACAACCTGATAATTTCATAATTATAAGGAGTTTTCTTTAAAAAGGCGATTATAAACCTGCATACGACTCTATCTAAGCTAGGCTACAGCACCAAGTTGCTACCACACTCACAACAGCAAGATCGCCAGTTGTCGCAGCAACGATCGCCTCCAGTGGGACAGCCCTTAAGGGGCTGTGCTGTTGTGAGTGTGGTAGCAAGTTGTCAAGCCTAGCTTAGATAGAGTCGTATGTAGGTTTATAATCGCCTTTTTAATGACGAACTCCTTATAATTACGAAATTATCAGGTTGTCGCCACAACGATCGCCTTCTGTGGGACAGGCCCTTTAGGAGAACAACGAGTTTACCCTATCAGCTGATGAAAACAAATTCGCAGGTGGAGATTCTCATATGAACGCATTAATTCGCTCAGATGAGGTATTGAACCGTTGCCTCGCCGGTGCTGTCGTCCTAGGTTGCAGTGAAAAGCAATTGCAAACAATTTTGTGGATCATTGTAAGTGTTGCTATGTTAAGGTCCTGTCCCACAGGCGGCGACCGTTGTGGCGACAACCTGATAATTTCATAATTATAAGGAGTTCGTCATTAAAAAGGCGATTATAACCCTACATACGACTCTATAATATAAGCTAGGCTACAACGACAACTTGCTACCACACTCACAACAGCAAGATCGCCAGTTGTCGCAACAACGATCGCCTCCAGTAGGACAGCCCCTTTATACGTCAACCCGCCCCACCTACGTAAACCCCGGGTGTCAATCATAATGATATTCCACTGGATTAAAGCAAATATAATAAAAGGTTAAAATTACCACTAGTTCGCCGGTGGTGGAAATTTCAGAGTTGGGATTAACGCCACACAATCATTAGCAGTGTTTCCCCTGTATACCCTGTACGCACACTAAACTATTGCCATGGCTAGAATTAATTAGGAATGAAATCTGTTGAATTCTTGGTGTTGAGCCTATATGCAAAAGATTACGTCATGAGGAAGGTGGCAGAGTTTCTTATTTATGAAGAAAGACGAGGGAACGACGTCAGTGGATATTTATAACTGCGCTGGTGCATGGATCAGGTGAAGTTTTTTTTATACTTGATACATTTCTCCCTCCCTCCCTCCCTCCCTCCCTCCCTCTTTCCCACTCCAATATGTCTTTAATATTATTGTATCTTACATGCAGATTCCTTCTGTATCTTCACCCAGACATAATCAATTTTAACTGATGCATAATGGGAGTGGGAGGAAAAAAAACTTTGACGTCAACACTGATGTATACCCAAAGTTATTTTAGTAAGCATTTAAAGTATACACTCTTACTTTAAAGCAATACTGAACAAAAAGGTGTCCACTACGTATTGGTTAAACATTTGCCCAATTATTTTAACCATATTTGGGCAATTGAAGTAATAATTACTCAGAATATTAAAAAAAAGTGAAAAAAAAAACAAAATATGGCAAATCTATACCCTCCATTCCGGCAGGCGGAGAGTAAAATAAGAACGAACAGGTTAGTAAGTCGCACACTTCATCAGTGGCCAGATGCGACAAAGATGTTTAGAAAAATCCGTTTTTGAGAGCAGTCAAAAAAGTCTGACTGCTCCTGGCCAGACGGATTTCAAACTAACCTGTTACTCTTACTTTTACTTTAAAGCAATACTGAACAAAAAGGTGTCCACTACATATTGGTTAAACATTTGCCCAATTATGTTAACCATATTTGGGCAATTGAATTAATAATTACTCAGAATATGATAATTATTGCCCAGAATTTCAATTACCCACTTAAAATTACCCATCATTTTAAGTTTGTATAAAAATATTACCTAAACATGTACAGTTCAATCATCAAATTGATATTTAGGTGCATTAAAAATGCACGATTTGCTTTATTTTGGAAAATAAAATAATTTTCGCGCTCACTTTGCGCCCCTTTTATAGGTCCTCCCTTTTTCAGGAGATAATAATATAAATAACATGAGCTTAAAATGATTGTAACATAATACAATTATTGGTGGTATGTACGAAAAAATTATGCATGAATGAAAACATATGAAATTGACATTTTCATATTGCAATTTGCCGTAAAAATTGTAGGTCTTATTGAAACATGTTGTTTTTTTTTCACGAAATACATGATGGTCACTTTCTTGAGTACAATCCATTAAACACTTGGCGAAATTAAAATAGGAATTACAGAACTGTAGCACTTAAAGCGATACTGACATTGCAAATTTTCTCATGCGTTCGCTAACTCAATCTTCCTCACAAAAAAAAGTAATTGCATATTATTTTTTCGAAGGGTATAAACGCCGCAGATCCTCTTCACTATACTATGTTAAATTGTATAGAACGTGTTATATAGTAAAAAAAAAAAAAAAAAAAAAAAAAAAAAAATCCGTTTCTCAAGAAAAGTTATTTCACTACGCTCCCTCCCATACAAATAATTTGAAACTTTTCTATTGTTCGTATGTAGTCCCCCCTCCCCCCCTTCGGTCGTGAGAAGAAATCGCCGCCCTTGAACATGCCTCCAAATTAATTGCAATGTTACAAAGTAATAAATCGCTGGATTATAAACCATGGTGACCTCTTTTTTCATGGAAAGTTCAAACTATACGCTTGAGGTTGTCTCAACCAGCTGAAACGGGACTAAAATTCAACATGTTACCGTCAGAATGGCGCAAAGTCATACATTCACTTTAGGTCCTTCTTCTTCTCACAATCCAAGGTGATATAGGCATGAGGGTTGAATAGCATTAGAAAAGCGGAACGGTTGTTTAACCTTGTGTGACACATGCACAAAAATAATAACTTTCAAAAAGTATATGAAAACCCGCACATTAGGTTTGTTGGTGTTATTGATTTCACCTGCGTCTGGATGAAAGTAATGGATTATGAATGATCATTGAGTTATTTTAACTATTGGTGTCCAAGAAATTTAATGTTTCCCCCCCCCCCTTTTTTTAAATTATTTTTTGAATAATATTTTAACAACTGACAGCGTATAAATGAAATATAAGTTACGGTATTAAAAAGATTTGATAAACCTCTACCATACTCTGTTATTGCAATATCAGGTTTTTAGAACAAATGAAAAAAAAAAAAAAAAAGTCTCATCTTTAGGTTTATTGTTGGCCAACTCTCAAGCAAGGGGCGGTTTCTTCCTCCCCACCCCTCCACCTCATATCTGGATACGGTAATTTTACTGTCTGTGAGTGAAATGAAAAGTGTATACACCAAGCCGTTCGTAAGTTACGAATGACTTTACGGACGACTGGTGATCAGTCCTTAAATAAAGCATGTGATTAGTATAGCACCAAAGAACACGTTTCAGACGTTCGTAAAGTCGTTCGTAACTTTTAAGAACGACTTGGTGAAAAATCACCCAGACCGTAACGCCACTGTCACACATGGCCGGATGACCCAACGTCACAAGAAAAGAATGGTTCTATTTTTCATCCGTAATGCATGCCAGTATACATGCGTTATACATGCGGTTCATGTCCTGTTTATTCGTTAGCTTGACGTTCTTTGTCAGGTGTCGTCCTTCAAAGTGACCGGAAAACTTTGAGCATGCGCAAAATTTGTGAGGCGCTTTGACGGATATCACCTGACGATGAACGTCCATGCAGCGCATAAAACGGATGTGAACCGAATATTTAAAATGCCTATTAACCATATCAACATTCTGCATACATTCCTCAATTAATCTGACAAGCGCACATAACGGATTTAATGGTGTTCGTGTACTTTGTGACAGCGACATAAAGCAGGTGAAAACGTCAGATAGGACATAATGATCTTTCCACAATATGCACATGCAGACAGAATGACATCTACATAAACCGTCTGCTGAGAATTATAAGGGAAACGGTTAAGTCTTATCCAACGACTATTCTGTTTAAAAAAAAAAATAAATAAATAAATAAATAAAAAAATAAATGCCACGCCTCTGTAAAGTTCGAATTGATTTGTTTCGCAGACCAGAAAAAATATATACATGTGAAAGCATTTTCAGACCCATTGGGATATCACGCGAAGGCATCGCATCTTGAACATGGTCACATCCAGCTTGGAGGGATTTACCTTTTTTTTGGAACCCCCTCCCCCTCAATCCGATTGATGTATTTATTTATACTACATGTAGATACTTCATTAATTTATCGTTCTTCTTTCATATAGGATCTTATGGAAATGTCATCTCTTGACCTTTTGTAAACAAATTAGACAATTCTTCTTTTTTTAATTTAAAAATAGCACCCTAATTTACCAAGCGTTTTGACAGTCTATACTAGTATACTCTCATGACTATGATCCGGGACATAATATTATCATTATTATTTTTTTTTCTTATAATTATGTCCATTTTTATCTTTTATTTTTTGGTCTTGTTGATCTTGCTACTTTTTGTTCTCGTTTATGGAAACACACTCCTGTATGATTCATCTATTATAGACGACTATACTTTCTAGTTCGTTTCGCTCTCTTTCCGATTTGGAAATCAGACGGCTTCCCTTAAAATTTCGAGACAACCGGATCGCAACGGACAATGTTTATTTTATCAATATTGTGACATGTCATGAAATCTACACCGTTGTACTACAATATATTCTCGCGGTTCTGACATGTTATTCTATATAAAGTGACTGAGCCGACTCAAAAGGAATTACCAAAACTTATCCTTTTAAAATTTCAACCAGTAAAAACGAATGTGTTACAAAAATCTTTGTATAGGACAACATACAGAGATAATAATTGTTTAAATACTTTACACATTTTTTAAAAACACTTTGGTGATAATTCTTTTATGAGAATGAAAGTGAGAAAATGGCATAAAAACCAAGTCACTTCGCGTGCAGTTGGAATGAATAAAATATGAAAAATCCAATATACTAGAAATACAAACAATTATGGCTGCCCGAAAATATTGATTAATAGGTATTTTGTTATTTATCTAACATTTACATGCAGCTCTTCATGTAGTGCTACATGTGCCCTTACATGTTCACTTAGAATTTCATTGATATTACAACCATATTTTTATTACTCCTTGTATCTGATCTCTTTGAATAATATAGTCTGTGCTATTTCCCCCTCTCTCTCTCTCCCTCATTGACAGTGCGCAATAAAGAGCGGATGGTCTCACTAATAATGTATTGAATTTTGGTAGATGGGTGTTAGGAATCTGACAGCTTTCTTCACCCCAAGACCCAAAACCCAAATTACCGAATCCTTTGTTCCGAGCAAGAATGAGATGGAGCAAGGAGGTAGATTTAGCTGGAAGCTGAGGAGCTCCCAGTATAGGGGAGGTGTTAGCGGACAAGCCTCCTCTTTTCCTCCGGGGGAAACCCGGCTGTGTTCCGCCTACGTACTCGTACATCCCCGTTATACTGCAGTTGTATTTATTGGCACAGTATACTTTGTCCTAGGACTCTTAGGACAGAGGTTTACCGTTGCAAAAAGCGCGCGAATGCTTTTCTTTCGGGGTAAAAAAAGCGCGCGCTTTTCTGCCAGGTTGGATTATACATGTCATAATTCATTACATCAAGATAGTGGGCCTGCATTGGACAAGTTACTTTGATTGCCTATTATGTCTGTACGGGTGTGATAATGAATTGGTTTAATTACAATTCGTTACGCTGACTACGCATTCTGATAACATGTAGCTTATTGAACATCATGAACATGTTGAATACAAAAGGCTTAATCCAATCAATGATACGACACTCGGGCTATACACCTGTGTACCTAATTACAAATCAATCGTAATAAAAAATGCACATCGTCGTTCATTCCAGTGTTTTTAAAACATAAAATGAATACCAGTTCATTCTTTTTTTCTTTTACATGTTTCATTGAATCAGTGAAACCACAATATTTACCCGTCCATTTTTTTTAAATACTAGAACAATTAAAACCAAAATCAGATACAAATTACGAAAAAGAATAAAATAATCAATAAATGAATAATAGATATACAATTTTTAATGTGTGGTTCAGCTGATGGGAAAAAATAAAATCTGCTTTTAAATTAATCACCTTTGAAATTCAATTCAATTCAATTCAATTCAAAATGGTATTTATTAAAAACAATCATGCATCGCAACATAAATGTTGAATTGTACACAATGAACA
>CALNVZ010000641.1:21864856-21927432 GCA_940671915.1 Paracentrotus lividus | reverse complement strand
GATCGATTATGGTTGCATTCATCTCACTGACCTCAACCGAAAGTTTGCGGTTTATTTTCATACCTGAAAAACAAGGAGAAAGCAAAACATATTCATTAGTTATTGAACTGAAAATCAACGTATGCTATGCAAGCGTGCATGATGTATAAAATGATAGTCATTGGAAAAAGTAGTTTACATTTTGCAATTTCAATTTTGTCATGTTTGGTGTTTTTTGTTTTGTTTTGTTTTGTTTTTTGTTTTTTAATAAATATTATCTCCAAATTTGCTGTGATCATTCTGCATAAGGTTCTTAATTTTGTTTTCATCATTTGGATAACACAGTTTTCAGGGTTTTTTTTTCCCTACATGTTTCACTGATTATTCTGTCCATTATACCTCGTTTTCCACATTTAACATGACCATACATGGAAATGCTTCATTCAACTATTTGTTTCATTCTTTTATTTTTACAGCAATAATGGTTTCCTTCCAAATATTTCTATAGATCACTCGTAACATATACATTTTGTAAGCATAATGATAATGGAAATTTAAGTTGCTGGTCACATGCTGGTATACACGTCCTATGATGTTACAAGTAACATGACCTGTGCATAATGAGACCATATTATTCACAATAGATTTTGTAAGATGTTATTCAGATATGACTTGAAATACAAGCATGTTTTCGATTTACGTAATGAATTTACTACGAATTGATATTAATAAAAACATAATATTAATAATATGATCTCAAAATGTCAAAGACGAACTAATAGAAGACTATCGGAACGCTTTTGGACTTATCCTAAGACAATTATGCTAGCGTTATTGAATTCTCCCCCTTTTTTTAATTTGCTTTTTAAAGTCCCAGACCGGACCGAGAAATGAAAACCAAAATTACATATAAAACGAAAGCTAATATTTCTTCCTAATACAACAATTCCCATTTAAGCATTTTTAATCTTCCATTTAGAGAGTACTTACTTGACTCATTAAACAAAAATGTGGTACTTTAGAAGTTATAAAGAATAACTGTTAAAGAAAGTATAGTTCTTATAAAAGGTACGACCTCAATCCAGGCCATCCCTGCCAACGTTTGACTTCCAGTACCGTAAAAGTACCTCACCTATAATATAATGCGGCTGGATGACGTCAAAAGAAGTTAAGGGAATACTGCGCCAGGCATGATAGGGTTTGGCTTTAGAAAACACGTTGTATTGCTATGTCAGAACATAGACCCCAATGTGTGCTAGATTCTATTGTTTCTGACATAGCAATACAAACGTGTTTTCTAAATGCGAAACCCAATCATGCCTGGCAGTAGCATTCCTTTAACTTCTTTGACGTCATCAGCCGCATTATATAATAGGGGTACTTTACGAGTACTTGGGAGGGATGGCCTGGTTGATTTTCGATCATCTTTTATGAATACTGTTATGAAAATTTAAAATTTATTTTGGGGGTATTTAATGTTATACGCCTACTTAGCTTTCAATCGATGTAAGGTTGTATTTACTCCGTCAATGGTCTTTAAAGTTTTCTGTTAATATCATTTACAAGTGGAATATAACATTACTTATTTATATGGTATAAGGATTGTTTGTATCCCATTTATTGATTGTGCATAAGGCATATCTTGAAATAGAATATTATGTATTTGGTTTAAAAAAAAAAAAAAAAAAAAAAAAACGAATGAAAAGGTTCAACTCTTGATGGAGTGAATTTTAGAGAAAGAGTGACCTAGAGTGAATTTCCGAGCGAAAAATACACAATATGTATTTGCACTTCCATTTATTTCTCCAGTAGGGGGGGGGGCAAGTTTGACATTATGTATAGTACGGGTGTTGTCTTTAAGCGACCCCTCCCCCTCCAGGGCAATGATACAATCCTCGCTCTCGCTCAACCCAAATGTTTCAAAATCGATAAGAGCTTCAATCCTTCAGAAATGGATACACAAGGACTCAATGCTCCACCCTCGTGATTATTCGTAAGCATCAAACGCACTCCAAACCTGCTGTGATACACTGCAAACACTTTTCCGTGTTACGTTTCAAAACAATACTCAAGTTAATCATTTATTTACGATGGTAAATATTATGAATACAACTTATTCCCAATAACGGTGTCTTTGATTATGAAACTCAATATTGGCGCTCTTCTATAATTCCCATATTGGATTGGATTTGATTATAACATATCGAGTTTTGATTGATATAATAGGAATACATGTGTTTGCATGAGGATTATCGTGAAATATAGAATGCTATGCAGCTGAGGTGAGTGAGTTTTCATTAAAAAAGAATAAATAAGAAGATTTCATCTTTTATATCCATGTTAGATGCACTAAGTTCAATGATTGTAATTTGAGCACATTACGGAGCTTTCTTTCTCGAAATGGGGGAATCCCCTTGTACACGACTTCGTCACGTGACTGGGATTATTATGCAGTTACATGTAAGGGTAGAGGGTAATTCCCGATGCCAAAACCATGAGCTTGACTATTATGATATTATATTATGTGCATTATTTTTGACGTATCACTTGCCTTTCGGTGATTTTTATTTTATTTTATTTATTTTTTATTTATTTGTATTTTTTTGGAGGGGGGGGGGGCTGATGCTGAAAGCGTAATTTATTTGAATTATTATAGACTTTACTATACTGTTGTGCTGTAATGATAGGTTTGAGCAAAGGTTGGTCTTGCCAATCTTCACGTTTGCTAGAGGCTTGTCAAACATAGCAACAAGTAATGTATGCAAACTGGATTTAAAATATTGTTGAAAACCTTATATCAGCTTGGTCCTCGGAAAAGAAACATTCCATACATTTCAGTAGTAAATAATAATAATTGGTCCATTTGGGAGTAAAAAGCGAATTGTGATCATGAGCGAGACACGTTAATGCTATTCAATTCAACTGTATAATATACCAACAAATAATGTTTGTGTTCGGTGAACCATATAGGGTATATCAATACCTCTATGTCAATATGACATCTGAGGCTATTCTCTTTCTGTTTGTCATATTGTTTGTTGTTGGTTCGTCTGGATTATGCCAAACTGCTTCCTTTTACAGAGCCTTTAGTTTGCTAGATAAGAATATAAAAGTGTCGATATAAGACAATACGAGAACAAAGAGTGCTTATCATGTTTATTATGATGGGGAGTGGTTACAGTCCCTTTCCATTTCGAATTCTATTTAATTTAATATAAATATTCAAGGCAAAATAACCCGAGTTGCCAAGTTTTATTGGCACTTGCGAGATATGAGTGGAATAAGCTTAACAATTAAAAGAAAATGAAATCAATTAAAACACAATGATAACTTAAAATTTAATTTAATTAAATAAAATTTATCAAATAAACTTCAATGAATATCGTTGTAGAATTAGACAATTTGCATCATTCTGGTAACTTATCAGGAAATTGCCCATCGCCGCGCCCACAAAACGATAGATGCTCGTCCCTGCTGTTTGACATCAATCTAAAACCTCCCTTCTCGTGTATGTGTCTTCTCCCTCTCCAAAGTGTCAAGTGAGGCATTAACCAGCGGTGATGGTAGATGAAAGCAAGAATGAGTTACGGTGATGATACAGGCATTCTGATCAATATCACGCGCGATGAGTTGCAAAAAGGCGTTATCCCATATCGTTTTAACTGACAGTTAGCATCCTTCTGCTACTCATATTACTCTAATGCGGTAGTCACATGCACACAACGCAAGACCAGCGCATTGAAATTTTTTGAAAATTGCCGACAACACGCAAACAGAGCGTATACATAAACAACACAATATTGAAATACGCGACGAATGCTCAGCGTTGGTCCAGCGCGGTCGACGCATGAGTAACGCACATCCAGCGCATACTGTGCGGTGGTCATGCGTTGTACATGTGACTGCGCGATAATATGGGATGGATGGAGTATTATAGTAGCGCTAGAGCGTTGCGTTGTGTATTATCTGACATGTCGGATCCAATTCATTAGGTCAGACTAATATCTTCCGGTCTTTAATTTCTACACGATCAGGGCAGACTTCCCGTGAATATGGGATATCAGGGCGTGATAACGATGTTCGGTGTGCAGTGTCGCTTTGATTTACTGGCGCAATGCCTTCTCGATTGTAACCTGTAAAATATATGGGCTGAACATTAAAAGTCGAATATAATTATAGGCCTATATATATATATATTTTTGTTATATCTATGGAAAATTATTATACCTGGAAAAGTTAGGAAAAAAATGAAAAGCGTATGTTACCATGTCAACATTTTACTTGATACATTCATTTGAGGGATTAACATGAGAAATATGAAATAACAATCTATCTTCATGAAAGGTTGCTATTTCGGAGATAACATTATAAACATTAACTATGTCAATTCAAAGCAAATATGATAATTGCGCAAATGTATTAACACTAGCCTTACATTATGATTTGCACTTTGTATAGGTATGTGAGGGATTTGAACTCAATGGTCAAATAATTTTGCTGTTAAAAATACAAATACTTTCGAAAAAGTAATAAAATCCTAGTTCCGATAAACTCGTATGTAACTACGAACAGGTGAAAAGATTTCGGGGGAAAATCACCATAATTCCCCTGAGCGAAAGAAAACAAATCAGTCGTGGTCCTGTATTATTTACTGAAGCAAAGATTGTCAATTCATGTGTAATTTTTAGTGAATATTTGAAGAGCTGAGTCGGATATTTGAGCTTCGAGCTAGCATTTTTATGTGCATATTATAGTCTTCAAAAAGTATATAACTGTGGGCAGGTGCGATTGATTCCGATTCTCCAAAACACATTTTGATTTTGCCCCTAACAGCATGAGATTTAAAGTGCAGGCTTTATTTAAAAAAAAATTATTTCATATATTCGAACAAAGAGGAAAACTGATCAGGAATATATTGTTTGAAGTTATTATTTGTACCAGTTTTTAATTTGGTTTATTAAAATGAACACAAAAAAAAAATGATATGGAAAACATTAGATTGAATTTGATTCAATTCAATTGCAAATGTAATGGGATATTATTGTGCACTCTGAATTACAAGAATTTCAAGTAAATCCTGAATGACTGTATCTAGGGATCCATAGATTTTTAAATTTAAAATTAAAATCTTAAAGATATGATTTTACTCTTTTTTATTTACATCTAATGATACAATCGATTGGTCCCTATCTAGAGTCATACAGGATTTATTCTAAACCCTTGTATTTAGAGTGTGTAGTATCATTATTATGTAATGTCATTACCACAATTTTAAATTTTGTTTGTCTAACTTTTGGTATTTTTCTCGTTTTTTTTTCTCGTTTTTGTAGAGCCAGCATGCATCGCAAGACGAGACTAAAGATAACGGATTTGAACAGGCACCTGACATGCGCACTGTGCAAAGGATACATTGTAGATGCTACAAGTATCATCGAATGTCTTCATTCATGTGAGTACAATTACATTTTTCTCGCTGGTATATTATATATTTTTAAATGTTTCATATACCCCCTCATCCCTTACCTTAGGGCCACATTTTCCTTTTCATTGTCTCTCCTTCTCCTCCTCCTTTACGTGTTATTTTTCTTCTCCTTCTCATTCTCCTTATTGTTCTTCTTCTGCTTATTCTTATTCTTCTTCTGCTTATTCTTATTCTTCTTATTCTTTTTCTTCTTCATCATCTTCTTCTCCTTCTTCTTCTTCCCCTTCTTCTTCTTCTTCTTTTTCTTCTTCTTCTTCTTCTTCTTCTTCTTCTTCTTCTTCTTCTTCTTCTTCTTCTTCTTCCTTTTCTCTCTCGTTATGTACACTTTACCTCTGTCGCTTTTAAACCCATCGTCCTGTATTGTATGCTATTTTATTGTTTAGATTTTAATCCCTTCTTTCTCACACTCTTTCTAAATCTATATAATCATCATCATCATGACAGTAAAAGCTCAATTATATCCAAAGCATGTCGTTTCCTTCCGTTTAGCATTGTACAGGTAAAGAAAAAGAATGTTATTATTGTCTATTTTTTAACAAAA
This sequence comes from Paracentrotus lividus, assembly GCA_940671915.1. Classification (NCBI taxonomy): domain Eukaryota; kingdom Metazoa; phylum Echinodermata; class Echinoidea; order Camarodonta; family Echinidae; genus Paracentrotus; species Paracentrotus lividus. The sequence continues at coordinate 21,921,430 of CALNVZ010000641.1, read as the reverse complement.
AAAAGAAAAGAAATTCTTGAAACAATAACAATTAACAAAATTAATTCCTTTACGTTCAATAACAATTAACAGTTTAATTAAGATTTTACCGCAATACTACAATTTTAGATAAGAAATTGTTGTAAACGTTATGCTGAACATCTTTTTTATTATGCCTCCGCCCACCGAAGGTGGTGCCGGAGGCATCATGTTTTCGGGTTGTCCGTCCGTCCGTCCGTCCCGTTTGCTCGTTACCACGATATCTCAAGAACCCCTTGAGATATCAACTTCAAACTTGGGTATAGTATGTATCATCATAAGAAGATGATCTGATTAGATTTTGGAGTATGTAGGTCAAAGGTCAAGGGTCACAGAGGTCAAATTGTGAAATACCATGCATTGAGTTCGTTACCACGATATCTCAAGAATCACTTGAGATATCAACTTCAAACTTGGGGATAGTATATATCACCATAAGAAGATGATCTGATTAGATTTTGGAGTATGTAGGTCACATGTCATTGGTCACAGAGGTCAAATTGTAAAATTCTGTGTATTGAGTTCGTTACCGCAATATTTCAAGAACCACTTGAGATATCAACTTCAAACTTGGGGATAGTATGTATCATCATAAGAAGATGATCTGATTAGATTTTGGATTCTGTAGGTCAAAGGTCAAGTGTCACAGAGGTCAAATTGTCAAATTCCATGTATTGAGTTAGATATTGCCATGTGAAGACTATCTTATTAGAATTTTGAGTATGTAGGTCAAAAATTTAGGAGGGACTATGATTTAAGAATGTTTGGGCTCACAAGGTCAAAGGTCAAGGTCAAAGATTGCTTGAAGGAAAATGAAATGAAGAAATTGCTACATATTTCTGATCTGGCAATGGCGGAGGCATATATTTCGACCGTGCGCGGTCGAGGATTCATCTTGTTTACAATAATTTCGTGTTGGAAAAATAATTGGGTATTTGGGACGATTTTTCTTTTAAATACATTTATGAATTAATCTCATATTAACATAAAAATCGTCGTTACATACATCAAACACAATTGGGGTCTAAACATAGGATTTGGGGCGATAGTTGCTGTAGACATCACTCGCGTATGGCAGGTTATCTGTATAATATTTTCTTTTTTTTTTCATACAGTTTGTCGGAGTTGCATCGTTCGCTATTTACACACCAGTAAGCAGTGTCCTACATGTGACACACAAGTTCACAAGACAAGACCTCTTCTAAATATCAGGTATTATTATTTGATTTGATTTGATGTATTGTTAGACATCAGTGGCGGGTCCAGGCCCTCCCCCTATTAACAAATTCTTGACCCGCCAGTGTTAGTTTGTCATATTATGCTAGTACTCCAAATGAATACATGCACTGATAAAGTTGAGTCATTTCGTATGTCTTGAATAAATAGATGTAATTATGATACAGTGTTGTTGTTTATTATTTCATTTGTGGAATTCAAAAGGTTTTTTTTTTAAATATATATATTTGAAAGGGAAGTATCACAAAAACGGAACGACATTTACTAAACGTTATGAAGGGTACCATACGCATGGTATGGTATGGTATGGTTTTATTTTCCGTATAAAAATCAAACATGATACAAGATACAGAGTAATAATATGACATAATACTGATACGGAGGGAACACTCTATTCAGAACCATTAATACAATGGCTCTGTTCTTCCTTTCTGCATTTTATACGTTTAATGTTTAATTTGTTTCTCATTCTGATCTCTTATTGTCCTCACCTCCTTTTCATTTCATTTTAATGGGTGAATACTTTGTCATGTAATTCTAGAGCGCCGTTTTTGTTTTTGTTTTTGTTTTATTTTAATGGCATTTTCTTCTCATTTCTCCCTAATGATTTTTGTTTCCCCTTCGGAACAGATCTGACAAAACTTTGCAGAATCTTGTGTACAAGCTGGTTCCGAGTATGTTCAAAGGTAATTACTAATGCGTTTCTGTATTATATCAAGATCTAATTTTGTTCTAAAGATACTATTCAAATATTGGACTTTCACAAAATTCCGCATCGTTTAGTAACAGAACCTCGTTGCTCCATTAAACGTCGATCATAAAAATATATCACTCTAGGAACAGTACGTCGTATAAAAACCAGCCACTTTGGCCACTTTTGAACACTTTTGAACGAGCATCACGGTATGAAAATTGCAAAAATTGCTATTTTTACGCACATTATTTTGCAGGCCCCCGAAGGATATGTGACTTGGGTTTGCAGCGTTTTGCTAATCCAGGGGTGGGGGGGGGGGGGGCTGATGGTCCCGGACGGCCCCTCGGTAAACCGAATTGTAGAGGGAAAATGGAAGGTGCATAAATGTCCCGTTACCCCCCCCCCCCCTCGAGAAACACGAACAAATTGAGAAAAGATATTGATGGATGACTGATCCGAGTGTATGACTTACCCCTACACCACTATGGCATTTTAATTATGTGACTTAGGACATTTTTGGGAATTTCATGCCTCCCCCCCCCCCTTCACGCTGGTCAACGTGACATAAAAGGCAATTTAAGTGTACAAAATCTGAAATTTAATTTGGGCGCTCACGATCAGCGCACTGTTGTTGAAAACTGTGGCATCCAAGAACACCAAACTTAGAAGAAAATTTCCATTATATTGCATTTCTTTTTTTCTCTCTCCGCAGGCGAAATGAAAAGAAGGAGAGACTTTTACAAGTCACACCCTGAAGCCAGTAAGTAATCATATCAGTCTAAACTATCCAAGATTTTAATGACAACGAAACATTTGAGCAGAACATATGAATAAAATACGTAAATAAAGATTCTTAGGTAATCAAACAGTGAAAGAGGGTCAACAAATAGCTACATGTAGTTTATTGTTTTAAAAAATGTACTTTTAGTCAACATGAATCTTTATCTGAAGGTGTAGTTAGAGGGTACATTTTTGGTGGGGTAATTGTCCTAGAACCGTTAAATATCATTGCTTTTAAAAAAATGACATCGCTCTTAGTGTTTGCTCAGCGGCGGTGCAGCCCGTGTATGCGTTTTACAAACAAATGGTGATCAAGAACAATATACTCTGTTCTTTAATCATTTCTAGGTACTAGCCTCGCATCAAACGTATCCAGAGAAGAACGTGGCGAGATGGACGAACAAGAGCTGATCATTTACACCGACGACGAACAAACTCAAGCTCTCCTCTCGAGTACTACCAGCAGCAACATTCACTATACTAAACAAAACCAGCCAGCGACATTACCGGCGCCCCGTCGGTAAACTGGCGACAACAGCTTCTACAAAGCAGTACCATCGGGCAGCAGCAGCAGTAGCTCCAGTGACGAACACGAGCAGCGAGAGCGGTGGAAGTAATGCGGACGTAGCTGGAGGAAGCGCCGTTGTTAGCGGTGCTGGTGGAAGCGCCGCTGGATGCGAACGTCGCCGAGTGGAGCGTTGACCGCGTGGGAGCGTCGCCGTAACAGCGGAAGAAAACACCCCAGCTTACAGCAACACACACACTATCGGAGATACAAAGAGCGGTCGTTAGCGCGGCCCGGTGACAAGCTGCACTGGTTGCGGCTGTAGGGAAGACCGGGTGTGGCGCGCTAAAGCAGGCGGATTGAAGCGGAGAGTGTCAACGAGGCAGTTTGGATGTATCAGGACAGGAGCGGTTAAATAGGAAAAACCAAAATGGAGACGACGACGTTTGAAGACTAACGGCGGTGTACCCGATAAACGGCAAAGACGAAGCGAATGGTGATGCAACACTACAAGTGATGAGTAAGATAACGGTTTATTTGCAAATATGAACTCAAATCTGTAGCTTAGATAGACAACGTAGCCCAGACCGAATTGTCTCTCTCTTTTTATACGTGTGCTCTCCCCCCTCCTCTTAATTTTCCAAATCAGAGGATTCCGCGTCATGGATGAAAAATGTAAAGCTCCTACTAAATGCTTTTTAGACGGAAACGTAAGGCAGTTTGGCCAATGTTGGTAAGACCGGAATACGGGCCGAAAATGGAAGAGCTACGATCTCGAATTTCGACGTTGAAAAGATATTCTGGTGTTTATTAATCATGCAACACGTGTACGTATAGAATATTAGGCAAGCAAAATCGGTACAGCCGCAGCCTTCAGCAGTAATATAAAAACAGAATTGTATGAGTTCGAAGTTTCAGGGGAAGGCCAAATTGAATTACGTTCTCTTCACCATAAACTACATTATCTTATATATAAGTTACAGTTTCCTTTCTCTATGAAATTGGAATCTATTCTGCAGGTTCACAAAACTATTTTGTTTTAATGCAATGTCTTCCTACCAACGGTTTAATTATTCGCTCCCCAAATTCGTCCGAGATGCATTTGATAATCCATTTCAGAGATGCATCTGTTGAAGGAGTGGAAATTGCTCCTGATATAGAAAGTCAGCGTATAGTTTCGATGTACAACATCTGAAATAAAATTAAGTTTTTGATATTTAACCGTGGTATAATTTTGTTCTCAATCGTGACAAAGTTACTGAGATGCCAGCAGCTGTTTTCCATTGGTCACATCAAGAAGTTCATCGCCATAGTTTGGATTGTCACTAGCATTACAGTTGTATGATTGGAAGTACTTCCTACAATGCTTCTTCCACATTCGTTTTATTTTCTGTTCTCAATATTGTCTAATGCAATGATCATGATAGGCCGTGTGTATTTTTGTCCGTAACGAACACCTTGCCCCTGCGTGTCTGAAAAAACACCACACAAACAAAAACAAACCTCTTTTCCTTCGATCAAGGGAGATCCGGTCCAACGCAAGGACTTTCTGCATTCCCGACTCACGTTCCCCATTTAGGCGTTCCCGTCACTTGTCCTTATGTCTTTTTGGCAAAAACGGTAATCATAAACTTCCACATTTTACCCTGGTGGCGGAATAGGTACCGTACACTCCTCTCTAAGATGGGATGTATTTCTGTATACAAACGTATCGTTGGCAATAGAAACAGTCAATTTCCAAAAAGGGGCTGAATCTACTTTTGTATAAAAAAAAAAAAAAAAAAATGATACTGTGTTTTGAGAAAAGTCATTATAATTGGATTTCGTATAAATTTACTATGTTGTTAAAGACAGGGCAGGACCTACGACGGCTGAACAAATTTTGGGAATGAAACTTTATCTATGTTAGCGGTGGTGCGACAGCGCCGTTTGCTCGAAAAGTGGTGAACGGTGTCCGGCCTACTGCGGACGCCACAGACGTTTCTTCAGGCACTTTCAACGTTTGATGGAGTTTCTCATGCATCGTTAGAGAGGTGACGTTCAAAATCCTTTTTTAAGTCGACGTTGAAAATTCTTCGTCTCAGCCGTCCAGTACGCGGCCGTCAGCCTGTGGTTCACCCAATCATGAGAGAAGTTATTATTATAATCATTTGTGAAAAGAATTCCATTGTAAACCTTCAACTTCTACGGCGGCACCGTCTACACATTCAAGTGCGTGACAGACGTGCGCCCAGGAACATATGTAAACGTAAACGTTAAATGCTAGAGTTTATATAGCAGTCGTATGTCCTTTTGATGCCTAATTGAGAACATTCATAGTTTGGATTATAAGAATAGCCGATATATATAAAACATTTAGACAGAATAATACAAGCAGATAACCGTAAAAGATGAATATATCAGCTTGAAATATATTGCTTGTCATCGGGCAGGGCCACGACATTAAGAAAAAACACATTTTTCTAGTCACCAAAATTAAGTTATAAAGCGGAAAAAGATCTTCCCTCGCGAATGTAAAACGGCGTTGGATAGTTTTAACGATCCCATCGGCGCAAATAACCAGGCCAGTAACTAGATTTATTCGGGGAGGGTTTCGAAATCTGCAAAAGTGACAAAGGTACATCGACATTTTTTCACGTACGCTGGGCGAGGAAAAAGGTACATCAAAATTTTTTTACAACGGTCACGCTGGCCGCACGATAGCGGGGTGGGGGGGGGGGGTTAGGTGTGGTGTTTCAAATGTTTCTGACTTTCGGTCATCGGGAAGAGTACCATTATTAGCTATAGGGGATGGGGGGGGGGCTAAGGTCGCTCTTCACACGATCTTCCCTTTTTCCTTTTTAATCCTTTTTTTTTTTTTTTTTTTGAAAAGCGGACCTTTGCTTCGCCAGCGGGTGGGGGTTCCGGTATCGAACCCCCATTAGTTACGCGTCTGAATACAAATTACACAAGTAATAAAGCAAGTTGTTTGCGCTCCACAGTCAATGAATTGAATCAATTATTGGTTGTCCTGTATTCGATCATTCGTTGTCCTGTATTCGATCATTCGTTGTCCTGTATTCGATCATTCGTTGTCCTATATTCGTTCATTCGTTTCATTCTTTCATGGTTTACAGATCGAAGTAATGTACAGAGGAAGTGAAGATGAACTTTTACCAGACGACTACACTCTAATGGACGTCGCTTATATTTACACATGGGGTCGGGTAAGCATCCTTGTACTATTTCAGTATTGATAATCAAAGCATCTTTGAATACTTAGACGAATTGCGTTTAATATTGTAGGGCCTGTTACGACCGGTAATGTGGCACCGACGCATAATGTCACAAAAACGTCTGGGACCAACATCTGACGTGATAATCCGAAAGCCGTGACTTAGATTCGAACCTCAGTCCGATTCTTATATCAGTTCGTAGGCCTATTTAGAGAAAATAACTAGAATCAGTTAAATTGATTAAATTATTGAAAAAAAAGGAAAATAAGCCTCCAAGCTGATGCGGATCGAACCGTGGTTCGATTCCCAGTCACGTCTTTCGGATGGTGACGTCAAAGGTTGGTCCCAGACGGATGCGTTAGTGTGACATTATGCGTTGTTGCGACTTACCAGTCTTAACAGGGCCTAATCCACAAAATAAACGCAACTCCACAGTAAATTTAGCACAAATTTAAGCATATCAATAGCTTTAGTTCTTTACACACTGAAGTTCTCCATCGTATGGGTATATGGTAGTCTAGTTTTGGACGTTTATTGGAGTTTTGTTAATATACCCCCAGTTTATGCCTAAGCACTAAATGCTTTCCATTACAGTATCCATTGGTGGATCCAGGGGAGGCACACACCCCTCTATGTTTTTGTAGTTATTAATTTGTTGATTGAGAATCACAAACTATACATGTTAATAAAAAATAATATCTTAGAAAAAAAAGCTTTGGAGGCAAGCCCCTCTATTTTCATATTTGCCTTCCGCGCCCCTTTTTTTCCGAATCCTGGATCCGTCGCTGGTATCTTTACTTTGGCATATAGTCAGTAAATTTGCTGGGTTAAGAGTTTAAATGGTGTATCCGTGTATATTGGCATAATTCCTAGACCAATATACGAAAATGATCACACACATCACTAAAACATATATAAGCAAACTGTACGTACACTTATTTTTAGGTGATACATTGTTAATTCAAGCGAGACCTATTCTAGACCGTAGATGCACAACAACTGCAATTTTTTAATCGATCTTAAGTACTGTTTTGGTCGGTCTAGTGCCAGTGTGATCGACCAAGCTGAATGTCGCTTCATAATTATAAATACTATTACATTTTTTAATCATGATTTCTTTCTCCCGAATTCTATCCAACAGGTCGGACCCATGCCGCTTGTCTACCGCGTTTACCAACCACTTGCCAAAACACTAAAAAGAACACTAACGGACAAAAACGTCTCGGTCGTGCCAGAGAAAATGCCAAAGAAATCAGACTCTTCTTCTCCACATGAACAGAAAATACCACCAGCAGCTGTAGCGCAACAACAGAAAGATGTTTCGCTTAACCAGGGATCGCAGGAGAACAAATCACCGACAACAACGCCAGTTGTGCAACCGGGTTCAGCGAAGTCGCATACTTCGTTGAGTGTTCCGACTGTAGTCACTTTGAGCAGATCATAGCGAAGGGTTATTACGAGGTTCTCCTTTTCGCTTGGTCGTTAAAAAACATTCAAATTTTTGTGTTAAACATTTTGTTGCAATATCGCATTATCTAATTAAGAGCTTTAACAGTGGTCAACATTAACCAGAGCATCACACTTTGGAGGCACTGAGCGTGGCATGAAGAACATAGTGTCTTGACGTCATCATCATATCAACAAGATTGTCGACTGTCATGCGGAAAGAACAAAATGCCAAACGGGATAGAGTACCATACCGTTTTCTGCCGTCAACCGGAGTTTTCGTTGAGTGTGTCGCCAACGATACCTTTTCGTTTTCGTTGCGTTGTGTCCGCTCTCTGATGTTGTCATGCAGATTACATGCCAGGCGGACGCTTCTGAAAGGGTGGAGTTCAGTGGCGGATCGAGATTTCATAAACAGCGGGGCGGCCCCACAATCGGGAATTTCAGATTTGGCCACCCAAATTTTTTTTCCCGTTAGACGGCTGAACAAAAAGGGTACCCACTCAATTTTTTGACGTGACGCTGGCGGAGCGATTAAGCGGGGGGGGTGGGGGGGGGGGGGAGGTATTAATTTTCCTGCTTCGTCAACAAAGAGGTCATCTGTATCAGCTATAGGGTAGGGTTGGGGTCAATCGGTCCGTCATCATTTTACTCGATTTTTTTTCCTTTCTCTTTTTTTTTTCCTTTTTTTTTTTTTTTTTTTCGTAGGGGGGGGCCCGGGCCCGCGGCCGCCCCCCTGTATCCGCGCCTGTGAGTCCACGATGCGCACCACGGTATTTAGAATTTCATATGAACGCGCTGTTCCATTTGTTTTGAATCGGCTGCCAACATTTTATCGACTGATTTAATGAGAAATACAGCTGTTCTAAAACGGACGATACTTCTAAGTAATCTACACCCATTTTGTTTGCGTCACCAATTCATGACATTCTACTTTAGGTGGAACCGTTCAAGAGACAGAGGAAAAAGAATCAATAGCAGTTAAGATCAGAAGGTGTTATGAAAATAAATTTTGTGCTTATGTGTGGATACCTTATACTATACATGGACTTATAATCAGCTTGTTCCCCTTTGGGGACATTTCAAGAGATGGCCCGAGGTTCTGTACAAATAATGTTCGACGGGCCTCTGTTTATGATTGTATGAAGCGTGCCGTAGGACAGTATCGCCAATCAAGTTAAGACACTGCTGGAATTTCTTGATCATGTATGTTTGTATTCGTAGTTGCGTTACCTTCAGAATATATGACGAAGAAAAGTTGTTTGTTCTTGTTTTCCACGCACTAGGGCAGTAGGTCTTATTTATGAATGTTGATTCAGTTGTTTATGACCAACGAATTCCGTTGTCTTGAATTTTAAACATATGTGAAAGTAATCCATGATGACGTTATAATTTTTCGGAGTTTCCTGGAATATGTATAATAATAATGACTTATTAAAATACAAACCAGATTTCGGTTATCACCCGTTATTAATTTCGCTTCCATACACCTTATTTGGTAAACAAGTGATTTTTGTTGAAAGTCCGAAACGTGCTAACAACCTCACAGAATTAGATACTCAAGAAAATTCATCTGATCGCTACGATCGAAAGAGATATTAGTTTATTATTTGCTAATATCTATAGTCAGATTTTATTATATATTATTTAATCTTCTTTGCAGATATCTGCTAAAACTGTTTTTTTTTTTTTTTTTTTATTCTCGAGATTATTTGTAAAATACAGATATCGATTATTGTAGTTACATCACCAAACGTACAAGGTTGTTGCCGAGGAGATAATAATCTTTGTTTTGTAATACTAGTACCCTATTCAATATATGGATTTTATGTAGACGTGTTCCCATTTTCGAGTTGGTAAGACAAAGAGAGTCAGGTGACAGTGGCGGATACACTTGTTATTTTTAAACGAAATATTGAACGTACAAATTTTCGGCTACGTCCCCGTCCCGCGATATCATTTTTCACATTTGCCGACTGCCCCCGCCCCATCCCCCGTGTTCAAGTCTTGTATCCGCCGCTGCATAAACTACGAGGCTCACATCCATGACACTTTATGCCGCAGTCCCTTACTGTGTCCATACGGCGAGTCGAAAACTACCATTAATGTATTTTTTGTATGGACCACCCAATACAAAAATGGTAAAAATGGCTGTTTTTGTCTCTCACCGTACGGCCTCCATAGGGGAAGTGTGGCTGCGCCATTACTAACGTACAGGGTCTTGGTAAGACACCAAACTCCATTTATACCCCAGTCACATTTCACCTACGGTGCCCGTACGGCGCGTTGAAACCAGTCGTTTTGTAAAAGTTGTGAAAATGGCTGTTTGCGACGCGCCTTACGGACACCGTAGGTAAAATGTGACTTCGGTATATACCTTTCATGGCCCAGACCGGTTGTGGTCCATGGAAGAAACTCTTTTTAAACAGCCAGGGGCTGTTTCTCGAAACCTTCTCAGTCTTAAGTTCTTGGAAAACCCAACGCGTATTGTAGAATGAACACGCGTTTCAATGGATGTCCGCGGAACTTAGAATTTTGATGGTTTCGAGAAACGGGCCGAAGAATGCCATTATTTGGCAGTAGTCGTTTTGAAGCTGGAGTAAAAATACACATTCAAACCTTGATTAGGTGTTGATAAGACATATCGATGATCATTATTTATCATGTGATACATGTACACTAATTATATAGGATGATTATGTTGAATAGACACCCTAACGAGCTTAATTACTCTGTAACGAGATTGTGAATATTCATTATTTAGTTAATTCAAATATTCTGTAATTTTCTACAAATAATACTGCGTGCAAAATGTGATCCCGCCCTCGAATTTTATTACCCTTTTAATTGCTAGCTTTTGGATGAAAATTTGAAAGAAATTTCCATCCCTAATTTGATGCGACAAAATGATAAATTCGTCGTCGTCCCTCTTTCCATCCAGATGAAACAAGTTCATTGGGAAGCCATCTTTGAGAATAAAACATGTTCAAAATGTTGAAAAACGTAAATTGTTTTGCAACGTCTATCTTGTTGGCCGTTGATGGTGAGTAGTACATTAATTTTTGACTTGATGGTAGAGGTGTGATAGGGCAGTGTGTGTGGGGAGGGGGGAGGGGGGTTCCAGTAAAATATTGAGAAGCACGAGGAGAAGAAAATAGAGGCAGTACAAAATACCACACAAATCCAGCAATATTTATGGAGGAGGAACATAGAGAGCATTTTGGTGTTGATGTCATGATGCTGATGAAAAAGAAGAAGATGATGATGATGATGATGGTAATGGTGATCATAATAATGAATATGATGATGATGGTGATGCGATGATGATGAAAGGAGTGAAAATGATGATGTGATGGAGGTGATGATGATGGTAGTAGGCCTAGTGATTATGATGATGATGATGATGATGACGATGATGATGATGGTAACGATGATGGTTATGATGATGATGGTGGTAGTGTTGATTTGATTAGCATGACGCTATTTTGTGTGCTCCAATATGATTAGAAATGATTGTATATCAGTTAGATTTGGTAATAAAGAAATTTCATTTATTCATTCACTCATTGATAGTGATGATGAAGAGGATAATGATAAAAGTGAATTATGCTGTTGGTGCTGATAACGATGAGGATAATGGTGATGATGGTAGTGAATAAGGTGATGATCATTGTTATGGTAATGATGTGGTGGTTATAAAAAATGTGGTGATGATGATGATGATGATGATGATAAGATGATGATGACGATGATGGTGTGGATGATCCTGACCATGAAATAAAAATTCAACAGTAATTGCTGTTCCAAGTTTCTTTTTCGTTCTAGGAACGTATCGCAATTTTTTCCCCTCCCTTCTTTTTCCGGCTCTGATAATTTGTTTGATATTGCGATTTCAATGTCATCCGCAATCCTTTGCAAAACTTCGATCAAAGCTAGTATAAGGTGATTTTGAATTAAATGTGTCTCATGAAATCTCTTTGTATTTTATAAGTTTTTATCATTGTGACCGGATTATGACATGAGAATTGTCCACGATAATGTTGATCTTTTGAGAGTTCAAAGATACCATACATAGCCAATATAGGCGTATTTTATGTTTCTGACCGACTCAAAACAGAACTTGTTTATGCCCCAAAATGGACATTTCTGTAGAAATTCAGGAAGGTTTGCAGTTGGCTGGTAGTTCTGCAAGAGTGCAAGATAAGGTTTACGAACCTTTTTTGCAGAAAATATTCTCAGATGTTACGGAAACCGGCAGTGGAAATGGTGAGTTTTTATTTATTTTTCAGTGTGGTCCCACACGATTATTTTTGTGCTGCATGATACTGATAGGAGATGTATGAATATAATTGAATTTATTAGACTTCAGCAGTAAAATGTACATGTTATTTTGTCAGCATTAACTGGAGGAAAAGAAGAGAAAAATCAGAGTGAAAGAAGGGAACATAAAACAGCAGGCGAAGGTGAAGAAATTGAGAAAGTAAAGATAAGAAAGAAAGAAGAGGAAGGAAAAATCATACTTTCAGAGCAGAGTGCGAGTTAAACCGACCAGCCCCCGTCGCGAAGCGACGGGAACTGACGAACCAGTAGACATATTTGGCGAAGTTTTGAAAATATCTATACAAGACCACAAATTTCGTGGTCAACAATACCTTATTTGAATTCATACTCACATTGAATAAAATCTTTGAAGTTTTTCCTCGAATTGGTGACATCTGCGAATGTTTCACATGAAGTAATCAACTAATAATGTAGAAAAATACAGGAAAATTGAGTCCATCAACGTATATTTCTCCGTGCGTGCGTTGTCTTCGCTATACGTCTTCGCACAGTAAAATGACGTCATAGAAAAATGGCAGCGATGGCACCAACACTATGAGAAGAGACAAGGCCAACGAAAAATTCAATTTGGTAAGTCAAGAAGCTCTTATATACTTTCATTTTTAGTCGTTGTTACGCGTGAAACATCATAGAAACCTTACAACAACATTTTAACATTAGATTGATTAAATTGACCAGTATAATCACCTGAGCGCTCATCATCGCTGATTATTTCGCTGTAAATGGAGGTGGTGGAAGTACAGCCCCGTCGCCTTCGGCAACGGGGCTGTGTATAGTTAAGTGCGAGTGAAAGAAGGGAACATAGATCTAGACATAGTCAGTAAGTGACAATTAAGTCATAGAACAGCGGACGAAGGCAGGCAAGGTAAAAATTGTCTGCAAGAATCTTCAAACCTGAGTGAAGGAGGCTGATGTAAACTGAAGAAGTAGAAGAAGGCAAAGGTGAAGAAGTATGACTAGACTCTATGTCTATGAAAAAAATAAATGTTAAGAAAAGAAATCTGTAAATATTACATTAGATTAAAATAGTTTATATGTTGTGTAGACTTCTCTATATAGATTCTATTAAAAAAAAAAAGAAAAAAGAAGAAGTCATATAGACCCCTATTATATTAATTTTTGTATTCTAGATCTACTTTGTCATTTTGCTTACAAGTTTAACATGTTCCTCAGCTTTAATATCTTTCTGTTTCCTTCTTTATTAGGGGTTGAGCGTGTCAAGTAGACACCAACACTATGTGAATTAAGAATTCTAGAAATTTTACTTTCTTCGCATGAAAAGTCTAGTTTTACAGCATTTTTACTCGAAAATTCGTCATAATACATGTACTGTTCTTTTCAGATGCTGCACTCTCGGCCATAGAACCAGCCGTGTTGAAGCAAAGCTATGCAGCTCTTTACACACTGGTGCTAGAAGCAGCCAAACATGACGCAGATAACAGCTCCATCAGGTTTGTGTAAAGAAGATACATGAATGTGGATGGGTTAGATATATAAAGTTCATTGGTATTGGTATATACATCTTACCAAAAGACGTTAAAAATGGTAGTTGCTGTTTGACGTTCAACAAGAAGGGGATAGAGCAACGTCCATCTGGCTCTGCTCAGTGTCGGCCAGGCCACATGAAACATGGGCCGAAAAGAATTTCTGTTCACCTTTCTTTCGGACTATAACATTTGAAGCTTTTCTTGGGGAGCATTTTATAAAGTTCATTGGTATCTTCTAATGAGTGGTGAGGGTAAACATCTGATTTAGTAGATAAAGTACAAGAACATGAATCCAAGGGGTTGCGAAGGGTTTGAATAAGGACTCGTATCATCTTTGAGCATTTGGCTTTCCCTTTTCTATCAGGTTTGTGTAAAAGGGGATGAATGAAAGTGGATGGGTTAGATATATAAAGTTCATTGGTATTTTCTAGTTAGTGGTGAGCGCAAACATCTGATTTGGTAGATGAAATACAGGAGCATAAATCATTGGGGTAGGGAATGCCTTGTGAATTTTAGAACTGTCATCATCTGTCAGTTTTGGCTCTTCCTTTATCATTCTTTCTTTTTTTTCCTCCCACTTTTCTTTTCTGTCCAATTGGGATTTAGTCCTTCAGGAATTTGGAGGGCAAAGGCGCCAACTCACTAGATTGGACTGGGCAACTACTGTAAAGTACTACAACTCTGTTTTGTTTTTGTTTGTTTTTTCAGAAAACTGTGTACATACCATTAATACAACCCACTTGTGTTATTAATTATAACAATCTTGGATATGACTTCTTGTCATGAGGCAGTTATCCCAGTCTCAATCAGTATATGAAAGTTTCATCACAACAATTTGTTTTGCTTGTATAATGTTAGTGGACTCTAAAATGCTTGAGGCGTCATTTTTTCCCCCACAATTGTCTGCCTTTAAACCTCAGCTCCATCCTAGAAGACAGTAAATTCAGCCAGGACAGGATAGATGCCTTCACAAAACTCTTTCAGGAGAAGAAGCAAGAGATACGATCCATGCTCAGCAACGTCGGTCACACTCCTCCACACATTGTGGATGTTGATTGGCGGTTAGACTTCTACCTGAAGGTGTGTACAGTCTACTCGTGCTATAATGAGCACAGATGCAACAAGATTTTGTTATAACGGTTTAAATCTTGTGGGTCCTGTAACACAAAGGTTTGCGATCAATTGCAAATTTAAAAGAATGGTTGTAATTAGTTACTGATCAGTCTTTTAAGCAAAAATTGCATGCATCAATGATTGTGATTGGCGATTGATTGCAAACCTTTGTGTTACGGAGCCCTCGTCTCACTTTCAAACATGCACATATGTCATGATGTGTATGTTTGCTTCAAGTATAGAGAGATTTCATTGTAAAAAGGTGGCTTGGTCCCAAATCACCTCATTATAATAGGAGTGAACTATATTGATGCTTCATACTATCTAGAGTCAAGAATGAACGTGCCATATTTTATTTTATTTTTTTTTTGGGGCGGGGGAAAATTTCATAGATTAAAAGAATTGATGAGAAACAAGTCCCATGTCTTATTCCTTTTTCTTATAGCATCATCTTAATAAATTTGCATTTCTTTTCCAAGGCTGGAGCTCGACAGTTACATGTAATGATTATTGAGCTGCATCATTTACTCTCAAAATATACTCCTGCATCGAGATGAAAAGTGCTAGTTTTTACCATTCAAATATCTTTAGAAATGTAATCGTCTCCACTATATTTCATGGTAGTAGCAGTGGGATGCCTCTTTTCTGAAAAGAAAGTTCTTGCATTTCTTTCCTCTCCTTTTTTCTTATACTTAATTTAAAACAAACATGTTTTTCAAGTAAAAATCTGTAAAATCATTTAACCATCCTTTCTGAATTTTTTAATGCTTAGAACAAACACATTGATAAGATCAACGAGCCAACCTATCTAATTAATCTGAAGACCGAGCAAGGTCATCAAGGCACCAAAGATTTACAGTTCAGCTGCTCCCTAGAACAGTTACAGGTATGTTTTGCTGATAATGTTATCAGATTCTGATAGTTGTGATGATGATGATGATGTTGATGATGATGTTGATGATGATGATGGTGAAGATGGTGAAGATGATGAAGACATGATGATGGTGATGATGATGATGATGATGATGATGATGATGATGATGATGAGGATGATGAGGACGTTGATGATGATGAGGATGATGATGATTATGTTGATGTTGATGTTGATGGTGATGAGGATGATGATTATTGTGATGATAATGATGAGGATGATGGCAATTATGTTAAAATGATGGAAATTGTGGTAGGAATGATGATGATGATGACAATGACGATGATGACGATGATGATGATAATGATGGTAATGATGATAAATATTGAGTTATGACAATGAGGGCGAGGATGATGATAATGATGATGAGGATGATGATGATGATGGTGAAGATGGTGATGATGATGGTGAGGATGATGATAATGATAAGGATGGTGATGATGATGATGTTAATGTTGATGATGGTGATGAGGATGATAATTATTGTGATGAGGATGATGGAAATAATTATTATAATTATGATGGAAATGGTGGTAGGGATGATGATGATGATGGTGACAATGATGATGATGATAATGATGATGATAAATATTGATTTATGATAATGATGGCGAGGATGATGATAATGATGATAATGGTGATGATGACGATAATGATGAGGATGATGATGTAGATGACGATGGTGAAGATGGTGAAGATGGTGATGATGATGATGATGATGTTGATGTTGATGTTGATGTTGATGGTAATGAGGATGATGATGATGATGATGATGATGTGATGATAATGATGATAAATTTTGAGGCATGATAATGATGGCGAGGATGATGATGATGATTGTGATGATGAGGATGATTGGGTTGATGATGTTGATGATAGTGATGAGAATGATGATGATGGTGATTATGGTGATAATGATGATTATGATGATTATGATTAAGATGAAAATGATAAACATTGTGGAATGATGGTTGTGGCCTTTCTTTTGTCAACTTTTATACACTGCCATCCTCTATTTCCTCTTTGTATTCTCTTCTCAATATAATTTTAATTGTTGTTATTTCTTGCAGGACCTAGTTGGAAAGCTAAAGGATGCAACTAAAAGTCTAGAAAAGGCTGCCCAGGGCTCATAGCAGAATCAAGGAGTAAATAATCAATTTATGTAAATATATAGAGCAGTAATACAGTCTACTCCCATTATATTGAGGTGGTTGGGAACAAGCCAATTAAAGTGGAAACTCCTTATAACGAGGTTCTTGGGACCATAGAAGTTACCTCGTGATCTCAGGAACCTTGTTATATCAGATCTTGTTATAATGAGTTTCCACTGTAACTTCTGACAAAATCTTGTTAAACTGGTCACAAAGGCAAATAAACCCATGTGAAAACATTTTTAACATGGGACATGGAGGATTGCCTTGTTATAATCAATCCATTGAGGACTGAGCCCGAGTATATTCTGGCTGAGGTCTATCGGAAATGTGTGTTTAGCCAAATCAGCTCGTCTCCAACATGTTAAATCTTGTAACTGCGCTTGTTATAAAGGGAGTAAAACTGTGGTATTTTATCAAATATTTTATGACAAATATATAGTACGGAATGGAATATATACATGTAAGGCGACTCAATGATTCCAGCTTTTAGTCTATGGCAACTTTGCATTGCCCATTTAATGCTCCTGTCATTCCACCAAACCGATGACAAATTGACCATCTTGACCAATACCTGAATTTGAAGTAGTTGTGTTAATATTTCAAATAGTTTATTGTACTCACACTTATATGAGATAAATTTATATGAAGGGATATTTGATGGACAGGAAAAGTCAAGTGAGAAGACAAGAGACAATGAGTAACATCGTGAACATCTGAAGAACAAGGAGTATGAAAAAAGTCCACTGTTTGCACAGCATTGAAGAACGCATGTTACATGTAGCTAAATTTGATTAGTGTTATTCTGTATGAAGACCAGTACACAATTACATCAATTTACAAAGTTACTAAAATATTTTCTGTAAATACACAAAGGTACTTAATGAAAATTAACACATTCTCCAATTATCTGTCTTATCTTTAAATGTTCTATGTCTATTTATCTTTCCATTTTTGTATTGTCACTTTGGTTGGTTGGTTTAAGGAAGATTAGAAAAGTTGCATTTTTACTGTATATGAATTCCGAACCATATATTAAACAAGATATGGTAAATTACCCCTTGGTCTAATTGAAATCACCCCACATAGTCTAATTCCATTTTGTCTACAATCAGTTCATCAATTACCTTTTGGTTTATACTATTTCTTCCAATTCCCATTTCGTTTAATGTCTATTTATTTTAATGTCCTCTTGGTCTAACACCCCTTTTCCTGTAATAACAAACATGTAATAACCTAATTATTCATTTGGGAATTAAGGCATTCAGATGACTTGATAATTCAAAAAATTGTTTATTAGACCGATTGAGAATTGTAACAAGTAGGTTTTACACCAAGCAGAAATTAGACCAAAGGGGTTTAGTCCATGTGGTATAAGGAAATAAGAGAATTGGACCAACTGCTGTCAGACCAAGTGGTAACAAACTAAAAATACATGTTTTCGACATATTTTAAAGATTGTATTGAGTGGATAATAAAAGACTTGACAACAGAAGGTATTGAAGAAATCATGATCATAATTCACCTATAAAATATATGAAATAACCTTTTCTAATCTTGAACCTCTTTATTATCAATGCCCCTACTAGATCATTGTCAGTTTTTATTTTACCTTTATGTTAATATTTGACAATTTGTATTTTGTTATTTACCTAAAGAAATTATTATTACGAATTGAATTTTCTGGCGATTTAATCGTTTTAAAATGTTAGCTTGTAGTTGTTTGTATTTTAATTATTTGCTTGCCATGTAGTCAAGTATTGTCACTAAGGTACTCAGTAATGCAAGACTTTGTAGTACTGCAGTAAAAATCAAAACGAGAAAACTCTATACTTTTTTTTACAAGCTAATGTTGCCTGCATGCAAAAAGTTATAATGACTACATAAAGTTAATAGGGAACACTAAACAGGCTACGGGTGTTTTTTTTTTCTCTCTCTCTCTTTAATATGAAAAGTAATTACAAAATCTTGGAAAACTGTGGAATCATAAAGCTCTTTGTAAAGCACATTTATGTCACAAAGTCGCATGGAAGATAATGCATTGCCTATGTTTTTGTTTTTGTTTTTTAAGTATTAAATACCATGGCATACATGTTTATGAAATTACTATTTTTGTATGTGTCATAATATATATTTTGTTACAATGTGGACAATACAAACTTATTATCCAAACTTGTTTATTTGAAATGCTATCCAGGTTAAGAGGGACCCAATTTCGTGACGCATTTCCTTTCATGCCATCTCTTGAGCAAATTAAACATGATCATTAATGTAAATTAATCAACAATACAAGAATTGATTTTATAACCGTCAATTGTAGTAAAGACCTTGAGTGTCATTTTCATCGTCCTGATCCATAAATATCAGGAATTTATAAACATCCAAATCTTCTAGCATAGGCACTGAATTTAGAGAATACACGTTTGAATAAATGATTGTATTTTCATATTTTTTATGTGTCATTTATTTGTTACCAGCGGTGAAGAGAGTCACGACATAATTATCTTAATCGAGCAAAGCAATATTTTTAAAGTCGACAGACAATGAAACGATAAATTTGGCAACCATAATTTGCAGTAAAACCAGCATTAGTTCTGTTTTGTCTAGCTTTCTGAGCTAAATATCATGAATGTATAAATATCCAAATTATCTGGATCAGAGGTGCTCTCATTAAAATTTTTTAGAATGTTTGAATAAAGAATATATAATCGCTAGAGGGTATTCATTTGTCTCGCAATCTACTATGGTCATCAAGCAACATTTTGCGAGAGTGATCACGAATTTCCTTGTTGACCATAGTAGATTGCGAGACAAATGAATAGCCTCTAGCGATTATTTTCAATCCGCAGTAAGGAACTTATTTGTCTTAAAGAATATATATTTGAAGCTTGGGATATAATTATTAGATCATTTTCCTACTACAGGCCTTCAAGCGCTCCTACTTTTCCTACCTTTTCACTACTTTTTTGTCAACCTCCTACTTATCCTACTTTTTCTTTGAAATCTCCTACTTTTCCTACTTTTTCACTACTTTTTTGAAAAAGTGAAGAAAAAAAAAATTGTAGGTTTAGCCATAGGTTTGATATGAGACCGAAAATCCTGTCACTTGTTTCATTATTAGAATTAATGTATTTGGGATATGTTTGGGTCTCCTCATTTAGAGACATACAAGTCATGTACAATGTAACTGTAGGCCTACATGAAGCATCCCTATTCATAACCTATCCACTTTTTCCCTGCACCTTATGGCACAACCAGTCACAGCATCATGACATGAGTAGCTATGCGTATACAGGGGAAAGTGTATTAAATGTATAATAGGTTATTTTGTCTTTAGTTCGGAGAGATACATGTACATGTAACTGTAGATCTACTCAAATAAAAGGCTTAACACAAAGCTTGAGACAGAATTTTCAGTCTAGTTTAATGTTTGTTTGGAGTATGAGACTCTACAGGGTTTTTTTAGACACAGGGTACTGTAACTACCATTATAATAGATTATTTATGAATGGAATCACCTAATGTTGAAGCTCTTTCTAATGTTGGGATCTGAACTCAGATTGTAGATTGAAAAAAAATTCAATTATGCCAACTGAGAGAAATTGATGTGCCTTACATTGTTTAGAGTGCCAGCTCAGCTTTGGCATTGTATCCTTTTAACTAGTTGCAGATCCATAATACTCATGCAGTAATCTATAATTGTGGAGCATGATTCGATTATTTTCCTATTTATTTTTCAAATTGCATATGCCTTACCACAGCGTGTCCCACAGAAAATGCTGATGGCATGAGTATAAATTGAAAATTAGCAAATCATACGGTATATCCTGCCTATAAACCTGCTGTGCGGCGTTCATGCAGCGGGCCGCAGCTTTATCTTTTGGTAAGGTACCTTAAACACCTTGATATGAGCCTTCTTTCAGCACTCATCAGAAAACCTCTCAATCCGAGTTTTGTTATTACATTGAATAAGGTACTTAGTCCAATTATATCTTCATTCACTCTTATTTCATTTCTTCTTTTTTTTTAGAATTTGGGTTAGGAATTTGGGAAATTGGTGCGATATCTTTAATCAAACATAAAAATTGAACTATACATGTTGTTAGCTGAACCTGACTACACATACTACTTAAAGGGAAGCTCTGGACCCAAAATAAGTTGCTTTTATAAAAAGCAGAAAAATTAGAAAAACAGATTTTAAAAAGTTCGAAGAAAGTTGGACTAATAATAAGAAGGTTATGAATATCTTTAAGATGCACAAAAACTTGATTGTTATACCAAATTGGCAACACTGTCACAAAGCTGTGATGTCACAGGTGCACAACTTCCCATGCATTTTCTATATGGTTTTATGGTAAAATTTCACTTTATTTGTTAAGAAGCTGTTTTCCTCGAACTTTGGCCAAGATATATTGATAGCAATATGCTATTGCATCTATACATTATATTGTAAAATCAGCACCCCATCTACATGTGTAGATAATTACAAAAAAACAAAGATTTTAAGTAGGTTTTCAGTATAGAAAAGAGATATTGATGAATGCTGAATTTCATGAAAAATATCACTTTTCTTTTGAAATGTCATTATCATTCTCTTTTTATGAAAATGCAGATGCAATAGTATATTGCCGTCAATATATCTTGCCCAAAGTTATGAGGAGAACAGTTTCTTAACAAATAAACTGAAAATTTATCATTAAACACTATAGAACATGCATGGCAAGTTGTGCCCCTATGACATCACAGGTGTTGCCAATTTGGTATAGCGATCAATTTTTTGTGCATCATAAAGATATTCAGAACTTTCTTATTATTAGTCTGATTTTCTTCAAACTTTTTAAAATCTGTTTTCTAATTTTTCTGCTTTTTATAAAAGCAACTTATTTTGGGTCCAGAACTTCCCTTTAATACAAAAATTTGATGGAGAGGTTTCCTGATGTGTAATGAAAAAATGCTCTTATCTTTGTAATTATCGGACTGTATCACATAAAATTTCATCCAGTTGATATAAACAATATAATGCTGTAATTTTGATATTATACCCATCTTGAGTGGCATCAACATTTTTTTGTGGAACACCCTGTATATATTGATAGATTTCCAATGCAAAAAGAATAGTGATTCAGTGAATTGGGACTTTATCACTTGATGTTTCTCTTTTTTTATACCATAAATAAACATGCAACATCCTCATTTCAAAAACAATTTCCAAGAAAATGATGTTAGGTTACAAGCTTGAACTCAAGTGGCAGAGACTGCATACAATGCACACAGTATCCAGAGTTGATAATTCAGGTTTCTTTAAGTCATTTTTTTAAATTCATGTTTTATTACACATGATAGCATCCACTCACATACAGGTAGGCTGAAGTCCTGTGAAGAAGCATTCTGCAATTTGTGTTTTCTTTTAACCAAAATGAAACTTGTCCAATATGCACTAATATACATGTATACCGGTAGGAATATTTCTGAACACTTCACTGAATTATGTATTTTTTTTATTTTTTGTCAGCTGAAACCTGTTTACTTAGTACATGTTCTATCTAACCTCTTTCATGATGTTCCAACTAACCCCAGAGGCCCATTTGATATTTGTAAGTTTACACTACAAAGAGGGACAACAACATGGCATATATTTAACCTTGTGTTGTAGCTTGGTATAACTGTCTGTTATACTCAAAAACTGGCCAACTTAATTTATGATCTTCTCTTAGATAATTAAACATTTGTAAAAGTGACAAAAATTACTCAAAAGATGAATAATAACAAACATTGCTTTCTAATTTCACGAGGCTTGAAGCACACGTGCTGTCTAAAATGTGGTGGATGGCAATTTCTAATAGCAAGAACTTGAGGGTAGATTTTCATATATTGATAGCCGTTTAAAGAAAATTGCAATGTTTCAACTAACCCTGTGTTCCAACTAACCCCACTCTCCCCTATTCAATGGCTTCTTAAAGTCCTAGACCGGACCGACAAATGAAATAGTCAAAAACGAAAGCTAATATGCTATATAATACAACAATTCCAAATTAAAGGGCGTTTTTATTGTCCATATCTAGAAGTTTTAATTAAAAAGATGACCGAACCTCAACCAGGCCACCCTCCCAATACTTGTAAATTACCCCTATTTAAAAGTGCGAGTGATGACGTCAAAAATGTTAATGGAATGCTACAGCAGTCCTGCGGCTAGGCATGATTGCGTTTCACCTTTAGAAACACGTTTGTATTGCTATGTCAGGACAATAGACGCCCTGTGAGCTAGAATTCTATTGTTATGAAATGAAAGGGCAAAGTCAATCATGCCTGGCCACAGGACTGCTGTAGCATTCCATTAACATTTTTTGACGTCATCACTCGCACTTTTAAATTAGGGGTAATTTTACAAGTATTCGGGAGGTGGCCTGGTTAGGTTCGGTCATTTTTTAATTAAATACTTTCTAGATGGACAATAAAACGCCTTAATTTGGATTGTTGTATATATAGCATATTAGCTTTCGTTTTTGGCTATTTCATTTGTCGTCCGGTCTGGGACTTTAATATTAACCGGTTTGGATAGAGGTAAGCCCTGCCTGTTTATGCTGTAAAAAGAGAAAGTTTGATTAGAGTATAAATAAAAACATTGGTCACTGTTTGTTAACAGCATCAGTTGGTATCCTTTTAGGCAGTGCATGGATATCCCTCAAGCTTAATTATCTCAGATTCAATCTAAATAAAAGGTAGGGACTTTCATCTATAACATTTATCTAGTATGTATTACATCATTGAGGGTGGGGGTATCTTGACTTGAGTATAATGGATCTGGATCTATTAAAAAAGGATAGGTGCCAAACATGTATACTCTACGCAAAGCACATATAGGGTATATTCATTTCTCTCAGGTGTTATCATTGAGAATGTAATTTAGTGAGCATTTTCTTTTTTATATACATGTACCTTATTGAACTTATCATACCATCAGAAAAAGCTTCTATATGATCCAGGACTTTGATTAGGAAATATTAGGGGATTTCCATTCATAAACATGATCATAATGATGGTACATGTAGTTTAATACTCTTAGCAGCAATCTGGAAAGACTACTCTAACTTTCCAAACAAACATACTTGACTGAAATTCTATCGCAAGTTTGTTTTTCGCATCTTTATTTGTGTATATTCGGCCCTTGTCATACAGATGAAATCCTACCTTCTCCTCCTTTTAAGATTAAATCTACTTTCTCCTTCTCTTTAAAATTAAATCCTACTTTACAGCCTACTTTTTGGAGAATTTTGCTCCTACTTTTCTCCTACTTTTTAATTCAAGCCGACTTGAAGGCCTGCTACTAAGTTTCCATACGCTTTGGTCCAATGATTACCTTTTCAAGCTGTGCAATGGTTTACTTGTCCATTAATTCGAAATCTAATCATCTTAATTGTACATTTAGGGTGGTATATCTCACTTCACGGAAACTAATTTGAAACAACTTTGAGACGGATTTCGGAGACGTCTCCGAGACGTTTCATGAGTCGCGGAAACTGCTTAGAGACGATTCTTTGAAACTGCATAGAGACGATTCTTTGAAACTGCTTTGAGACGATTCTTTTATACTGCTTTGAGACAGTTTTTGAAAATTGTCGCGGAGACGTCTCTAATACTTTTTATCCGTTGCGGAAACGATTCCGTCGCGGAGACGTCTCCGCAAAGTGAGATACTACCCTTAGTCTTATGAAGTCCAGAATAAAATAATTAATTTGCCAACCGTTAATTGTAGTAAAGCCCTTGAGTTTTTCTAACTTGATGCTAGATATCAGGAATTGATTGGTTGTCTGGTTCAAACACGCTCTTATTCATTATTTTTTAGAAATCACATTTGAATACATGACTTTATTTTCAAATTTCCTAGGGGCTCGAATATACAGGGTGACCCAGAAAAAAGGAAACCCAAGTTAGATCATCAATAATTTGAAAAATATTACCATGCTGATTATAAAATTTATATCACTGGAAAGTGCAACTCATTACCATTTTAATGATACCCCGCTCAGCTCACCAATGCCACGCATCACTGAACCTCATTGTTTTGAAAATGTCTTGCAAAATTGTGAGTGGTTCACTTTCACGCTCCTTGAGATAGGTTGCTGCAATGTGCCTAAAAAGGGAACCCAACTTTCATCATCAATCATTTTAAAAACATGACAGTAGTGATTATGACGTTTATATCACTGGAAAGTGCCACTCATTATCATTGTATTGATATCTCTTTCAGCTCACCAATGTCATGCATCACTGAACCCCATTGTTCTGAAAATATCTTGCAAAATTGTGATTGATGCACTGTCATGCTTCTTACATTCATGGGGAACTGAAGGTTCTCTGGGTTGTCGTGACCAGTAACATGTTGAAATTACCTGGATGGTAAGATTAAAGGACTAAATAAGTAAAAATTTCCAACCCATTTATCAAACTCATTTATTTTAAGTCACTGGAATGCTTTACTTAGATTTGTTAGGAATCTTTGAAGCAACTCATCTCAAGGAGCATGAAAGAGAACCTATCACAATTTTGCGAGACAATTTTCAAAACAATGGGGTTCAGTGATGCATGATATTGGTGAGCTGAGAGAGGTATCATTAGAATGGTAATGAGTTGTACTTTCGAGTGATATTAAATTCTTAATCACCACTGAAATATTCTTGAAGTTATTGATGATCAAAGTTGGGTTTCCTCTCCAGGCACATTCACACAAACCATCTCAAGGTGCATGAAAGTGAACCACGCACAATTTTACAAGACCTTTTCAAAACAATGGGGTTTAGTGATGCGTGACATTGGTGAGGTGAGCGAGGTATCATTAGAATGACAATGAGTTGCACTTTACAGTGATATAAATTTCATAATCACCATTGGAATATTTTTGAAATTATTGTTGATCAAATTTGGGTTTCCTTTTTTCGGAAACACCCTGTATATGCTATTGATGTTATAAAAATATTTCATATTAATTAACGGGCGTGCATTTGGGAGCCCAAGGGCGGAACTGAGATTTTTTTCAGGGGGGGGGGGGCGCAATTCCACAGTATCATCAGTTACGGGTCTTTTTCATATTTGAATGGGAATATTACAGCCTCCAAGTCAAATATTTACTAGAAGCCCCAAAGGAATTGCCCTATTTTTTAGATGTATGATAGAAAGTCTTCGAAAGATTGCTAATTTGAAATTAATAATGAAATAGTTATATCTTTCAAAAATGGTATTTAATTCAGTATGGTGTGCGATTAAAATGAAAAGCTTGTTTCGTTTTTCTTTTTCTAAGAAAAAAAAATCCCAAAATGTCTAGAGCAACCGATAATTGAGATTGACAAACATATTATATTGAGAAGAAGATCGTCAAAATACGAAAGATGTCTTCAAATGCAAAATTAATCTCTCCAATATTGCGGGATGAATTCAAATAATGATGTGTGTCACTGACAGACTGACAGTCCGTTGTTTAAATTTACTCGTTACTTTTTGTCCAAAGTGACAGAATGCTTCCGTTTCAATTCTAATATGAAAATCAAAACTACATGTTTTTGCCTATCATATTATGTGTCGTGATTATACTTATCATTTACGACACAATCGTAATAATTTATTACTCTGTAAATATTTGCTTTCCATTGGGGATTTTTTTTTGTTGACACAATCGTACGTATTATCGAATTTATACATATCGTAGTTCATTCATTTTCTGGTGCTAGGAAATTTTATTTTTAAAAAGACCAAAAGAGGGGGGAACTGCTCGTCATGCTTGTATCGTGTCTGTGGCATTATTTTCACTCCATTGAAGACTTGTTCATATCAATTCAAAAATAAAAAGAGAAAATCGTATTATTTTTCATCTTAAAGTTGATATGACCTACAACCCAAAAATCTCGTTATGTTCGTATCGTGTCTGTGACATTTTCACGCCAAAGGATAATTGTTTACATCAATTTAGAATTAAAAGAGAAAACCATCTTCTTTTATGCTTAAACTTGACCTTGTATGCAAAGACGTAACCATTTGAAAGCCATATTAATGTCAAGTGATGTCACGGTAAGATGACATTGTGTTGCAATAGATATTTGAATGTCAAAGTTAGTTAAAATTAGGTATTTATAGAACGCAATGATCGAAAAGTTGATGATATAATGAAATGAGGTCGTCATATAAAATATGTTTATGTATCGAAAAAGTGTCAAATCATCTCGCATTTTCACTACCTTTTAAGTCATCGTTAGCTGAATGCAGATCATCAACAACAAAAATTCCATCAAATATGTTTGTCTGCGTTGCATTGGTTTCATGAAAACAGTCATGATGATTGTGATACACAGGCTCTCAGAAACTTTTAAGAAGCACTAAGAAAATTTAAGTGATATTTGAATAACCACAGTTGATGGTGTTAAAACCCGTTACAACCGCCAAAACTGGTTGATGTTAAACCAATTCCTTGCCATTTCTTTAATACTAGTAATTCATGTTGCATCGTTGTGTCTGTTCCGCTGCAGTCTGTGTGGCTGGGGTAATATTTGGTACCGAGTAAAAAATAATAATAATGATAATAGTAAAAAAATAAATAAATAAATAAATAAAAATAAAAATATAGGTGAGGAAGCTTGGATACGCTTAATAGGTGAACCATGGGTCAACAAAATAATTGTGAGCTTTTTAATTATTTTCAAGGTATTTAGGAAGTATTTCATAGTACACAGTTCCACTGATAAGGATTGCTCTTCAAATGCCCTCATAGTGATAATATGACATAAAAAGCTGATATGAGCGGGTCCCGCACGCACATGTATGCACATGTTCATGTAGTCCCATACATGCATTTTTGTGTGCAGTGCATGTTCCTCTTAGCATGCTTAGAGGAATTTGGTAAATTTCTTATAATTTTCTTGGTTCAAAAACCTCTCATCAATAAACGATTCTTAGGTGCATTGTTATCAACCTTTCCTATCACTTTCAAACAGTTTCTTCCACAATTCAATCTCATGACTACAACACTAGATTTAAAAAAAAACTAAAAAAAAACTGCATTTCTACAGCAAATGTGATAGCAAAGTAACCATATATCTGATGTAAAATTACAGAATTTTCTTTTTTACCCCTCCAGGCAAATATGTAGGGGAGACCGGGTATGGAAGGTACACGGGTCAGTTGTTACAGTTCTCAGTGTGCTAAGCTGGAAGAAGTCGAGAGGATGTGGGGGAAGGTGGGGCATAACGGACCCTAGGGGCAAAACGGAACTTTCTCATAGCTTGACATCAAAAGTATTTCTTTCTATAAAATGTATTGCAGTAAATGAGGCATTGCTGCACCAATTTACCACTGAAGTTTCATCGAAAAAATCAATACCTACAGAGGGGGGTGCCATTCAAAAATTTGTACCCCAGTCTGATGTAGGGTATTTCTGCTTGAGGTAACATGGAACCCAATGGTGTGGGGCAAAAAGGACCATAATTTGGCTGACCCTGGGGAGAATTTGGTGTGCTCGCATCCCTTCTGGAGACTTCCAAATGTACATTTATTTTGCCAACTTGAACAAATTTTGACAAATCAGTCCCCAGGAGTTGATTATTTCTTACGGGGCAAAACGGTACCCCATAATAGGGTACCATTTTGCCCCACTAGTGGGGCAAAACGGACCTTTTCCGATATTTTTTCAGCTTCATTTTGCCGGAAGTATGAAAGAGATGAGAATTATTGATCGATTGTTTATCAAACTTCAATAAGAACTCGTCAAGGAAATATCATTTTTATAGTCTTGCTCCTATCTGTGACGTCACAGAAGCCACTTGAAGTTACGTGGTCCGTTATGCCCCACCTTCCCCTGCTAACTGGCATCTATATACAGCCTACAAATATCTGTGATGAACTGCCGGTTGTCAGTGAGGTTTTTCCGTTGTTTTATTAAAAAGTAAATCAACAAAAACCATTTTTTACAGTTCAAAGTAAATTTTTGGAAAAAAAAAAATTGAAATTTGTAATAGCTCTTACACATGAAGGCACATGGTGATAGTCTGGTATTGTAAATATAGTACATGTATGTCACTAATATACCCCCTAGCCATGCCCTGTAATTCTGCCTAATGACTGTGCTACAGTTGATTTTTGTGTGAAAAATCACAATTGGGGTAGGTTATTATAACAATCTACCTCATGTCGATGTAACAACTTACCCCAATTACATTACATATGTAAAATTACATTTTGTCTCAATTTTCAGGTGTTAATATTTTTATGTTTCTATTATTACTTTTGTCTATTCTAGAGCTCTACTTGATCTACTGTTAACGATGCCAAGAAACTGGAAAGTTGAAACAAAAGTATGGTATAAGAGATTTACACATTGTCAACTTACCCCGTATGTTTACATATTGTAACAATTTACCCCGTATGGTGTAACAACCTACTCTGTATACGGGGTAGGTTGTTAAAAAAAAAATGTCTTCACTAATTAAGCTGTAGTTAATTAAAGTTTGCATGACTTCAAGTTTTATATGCCTCAGGTTTTAGCACACATAATAGGCTAACTATACAGACGCAAGATGGAGTGCGTGAGTTCTTTCATTAGGATTATCTGGGCCAAAATGTGAATTTTGTAACGTCCATAACCCGGTCTCCCCTACGTTAGATACAATATATATATTATTAATATCACATTTTACAGACAGAAACTGGTACGGATCCAGGGGGCTTGGAGGAAACAAATTTAAAAATGTGCCTAGAATAGAAAAAAAAAAAAAAAAAAAAAAAAAAAAAAAAAAAAAAAAAAAAAAAATTCCTCGGACACACAGAAAAAAGGAATAATTTGACTGATCCAAAATGGAACGACATACCCAACCCCATGCGGATGCCTGTTATTCAATATTAATGATAAATGTTATAAAGGCCGAAGGCCGACAATTTTTTCACGCCCGAATATACCGCCTGCTATTAATAATTATTATCTAATTTTCTATTACATGTTTTTAGCAAGGTCTCCTAATTTGACCAACTGCGGTACATTCCTTTGGGATCACCAAAGCATTGTGCAGTTCTAAGAAGAATAATTATATTAGTCGGAGCTGTTAGGGATTTTTGGTGCATATTGTTTCTAAAAGCGCCAAATTTGGCACATAGGTTGCTTATACCATACTCTTTCAATTTCTGATGGGCGCCAAGAACGGCGCCCCCTGGGGCGGCCATGGTTGCCAAATTCAAAATGGCTGCCATCTGAGTGAAGATTCTCAAAGAAAAGGGCTCAAATAATGTAGATAAATATTATTTTCTGGTTTTATGGCTTACCGAATATGGCTATGGTAGTATTCCAAAGAAAAAATATAATAGTTTTGCTATGGGGGCTTCAAAATGGTCATTTTTTAAATAAAAAGTTGAATTTATAGAAAAAATAGCCCCTTTACGTTAGGAGCCCCTATTAATATCATCGTAAGTCCTTATTTTGGCATACAGGTTGCCAATACTGTGCTCTTTTAATTTATGATGGGCAATAAGTATTGCACCCCAAGAGGCGTCCATATTAGTAAAATCAAAAACCTGTAACATTTGAGTGAAGTTTCTAAAGGAAAAGGGTTGAAATAGACTTTTTACATTCAATTGGGGGTTCTATAGCTCACTAGATAATTTTGCATTAAAATGGTATTTTCAAAAGGGGCATCTGAGGGGCAAAATGGCCCTTCTATGTTAGTAATATTGTCATTTTACACATGTTTGGAATATACATGAACACCATACTTGTTTCATGATCGAGCTCAGAGGGGCGCCCTCGGGCTGGTCTTAAATGGCCAAAGCAAAAATGAATGCATTCAGAAAACAGAATGAAGGCCTATGCTATGTATAAGGCTCCAATAAACTCCTAAAATACATATTTAAGGGATCTAGGGGATTTGATCATTCAAATCTGAAGTTATTCCATTGATTAATTTGCCTCAAGATCACATTATATATATGTCATTTCTCATATTTAAAAAGGCATTTATGGGGGACGGCCTCACTCTCTCAGGGGTACCAATAATATCATTTTAGAATATGTGGCTAAGATATTCTTATAGCATCACATTAGTATGCAGCCTGTACATGCAGATATATTATATATATATATATTTCCATATTGCAAGAAGGCCCTTGTCAATATGTAATTTCAAACTGAAAGCCTAGCATATCTGGGGTTTGATGCAATGCAGAATTTGAATGTGTTATTTTATTGATTTTATGTCATCATGTTTGCACAGGGTAATGTTAAAGTTATTTATTGGCACCATTTATGACCCTTCTTTCTATCTTTGGTAGGGGCATTATTACCATGAGAACGCTTAAACCACAATACTGTACTTGTTCCTGTCCTTTCTTGTTTTGAGGCAGAGGCTGAGAATGGGATGTATTTTTTCCATATATGGAAACAAATTGCAAACAATAGCCGAACAAAATCACCATAATATAAAATACACCAGAAGGGTCAAATATGAATACCAGTTGTGTCCTCCATCACTACCTAATTGTACATGTACTCAAAGCAATACTATAGGATAGCATCATTAACTTGAAAAGCCTTCTCTTCCAGTTTAAGGTGAATGTTCAAGATCAACAACACTGTTGTAGAATATAATATAATATTATTATTATGAACTGGATCACACTTTCAAAAAGAGCGACATTGACAGTAGTTTTTAGGGTGGGTGCAGTCTATTGAACAAAAACAAACTGTACTGTGAGAAGAAGACTCTAATCTTAAAAAAATAAATCCTATGAATGGAACAGAACATTACAGAGGTCCTCATAAAGAAGGACCATTTTGTCTCATTTTAGCTCCTGAAATGGTAGTCATTCTAACACTCCAGCACCCCTATGGGCCACGCCAGGCATAAATGCAGTTTAGAAATCACAAATTATAATCAAGAGAAAACATCAGATTAAATATCTGTATCCCACACCCCTTAACAATGTATTATTAGGTTTATCAGCCTTTGTGCTGAAGATTTCATTTCATTTCGAGTATCCATTTTGGAATTGACCATCATGGCTGCCCATGGGTGCCATTTTGAAATGTGAAACAGGTATGTTCTCAATTTGCATGGTTTCTACCGTTGAGACAAATGAATAAAATTTTTTCTAGGTATGGTATTGTTCAAAACTAGGTGATAACTGAACATCATGTGCTTAATCTTTGATGATGACATTATAGGGACTCCTCATATAGCATGGACATTTTGCCCAAAAGACCTGGTTTATAACCATTTGAACACCCATATTGAAGTTTTATGACACACATTGATGAAATAGCATCATCTTCAATTCAGAAGCCATAAACTAATATAAATAAGAATCTGTCATTTCAATAGCCTTTTATCCTTGAAATTTTTTTTTTAAATAACGTGTTTTATTCAATTAAAACAATCAAAGTGTATTTTCTAGAAATTTCATTCAGTTAGCAGCCATTTTAGGTTTGCCCATGAGACTATCCTTGGGATCGCTCTTCATGGCGCCTCATGGGCTATGTGCCAAAATACTGTCCTTTTCTCTTTACAATAATAGGGGGTTCCTACATAGAGGTGCCTTTTTTCACATGAATTTAGGTTTTTATTAAAAAATGACTATTTTGAAGCCTATAGAAAAATATTACATTAGATCGATGGAACAATCATAGTCATATTTAGTAAGCCATAAAACCAGAAAATATTATCATCTATGTCATTTTAGCCCTTTTCATTGAGAAACTTCCTCAGAGGGCGGCCATTGGATTTGACCACTATGGCCGACGGGGGCGCCTTCTTTGGTGCCTCATCAAAAATGGAAAGAGTATGGTATAGGACCTATATACCAAAATACTGATGCTTTTCTTTACAATTACATAATAGGTGGCTCCTAACATGAGGGGCCTTTTTTCACTATAATTCAGGTTTTTGTCCAAAAATGACTATTTTGAAGCCCCATAGCAAATAATTACTAGATCGATGGATAGTATAGTAGTACATATTCAGTAAGATATAAACCAGAAAATACTATCAATCTATGTCATTTTAGCCTTTTCATTGAGAAACTTCCATCGAGGGCGGCCATTTTGGATTTGACCACTATGGCCGACAAGGGGCGCCTTCTTGGCGCCCATCAAAAATGGAAAGGTATGGTATAGGCCACCTATGTACCAAATTTGGCGCTTTTAGAAGAATCTGACCCAACATCCACTATTTAGCCTAACAGCCCTGATCATATGTAATTTAACGTACAGGATCATTCAGTACCATGCATAAATATTAGAATTTAGAACAAATTATATATCTACAATTTAATTATTGGAATGGTTCGATTCTTTTATTTGATGTTTGATGTTCTATAATATTGCCGTCAACATGGTCAAGTTGAACGATGAAATTGAAAGATTCAGAGCTTTGATTTAATAAATCCATGTTGTTAATACAGGTTTTGATGGCCGTGGTAGCTTTGGAATAGCAATGCCTCAACAATACAAGTTTATTGGTCAAAACGTGGCATGAATAGGTATGACAGGTACTCACAGATAAATTCATGTGCGTATATTAAAAAAAAAAACCATATACCGATGAGTTTCTTCGTTTCCTTGAGTAAAATATATTCCAATAATCCATTTTTCGCACCCAAAGCCAACACCCTAACTGCATCTTCACGACCTCATCATTAAAATTATAAGCAAAATATCATTGTATGGTTTAACGTTTTAAAATTATTAGCAATAAAGTTAGAATTAAAAAACGAATCAACCAAATTAAGCGATAAAATTAAAAAAAAAAAAAAAAAAAAAAATCAACAAAAATAAGTCGTAAAGGCCATCATAAAATCGGTTGCCAATTGCTTTGTTAAACCACATTGGGATATTTTCCAAATCGCCCTAAGGGTTTTATATTCCCTTCTGGAATATATTTAGAAATAAAATGTTCAGAGATGCACTTTGGGTGTAAATTATACACGCAAACTACCTCATGAATAAAATATCGATTTATGTGGTAAATCTAAGCGTTTATTGAGATATCTTTGCAATTAGTGATTACATTATGAGCCTCGGATTTTTCGGCATTTCAGCATTACTGCAGTTTGTGCTTTTCGTAAATTGAATTACATTTATACAGTCTGTGTCACAAAAAATAGTACAGTCGGGAAAAAGTTATTTAGGTATGAAATCTTCTCAAATGATGTGTGTATGTGGTACCAACTTAAAGCCAAAAGATTCTTCTTCCTAATGCACTTCGTTTTGTATAATTTACGTTTTTAAAACAAAAGTTATGCTAAATTTTGTGCGACGATGAGCTTATCGAAATTACACACATCCCTAGTTTCAGTGCGCTGAATTCATGGCTATTATGCTGTGCGAAACCCATAGACAAGCATGCGCAAATTACATTTTTTCTTGATAATAGAAAACTGGTCATATCTCAAGATCTACAGCACCAAATCGGAGGAAAAAACTTGCAGAAAGAAAGTCTGATTTTCCTTCTTTATGAAAATATCTTTAGAATGTGATTAATTTTCATACTTAAAAAAAATGTTTTCCACTTGTACCATTTTATTTGACACAGATTGTATACATATGGGCTTGTCAAAAAATAAATACTGGGTGATTCAGAAAAAAAACCGATAAACAAACTTTAACGAATCAATGGGAGCAAAACATCTTTTACCGGTAATAACCTTTGATTTTTATATCAAAAGTAGGCCTATAATGATTATGTTTTTGTTTTTTTCTGTAGCTTTTCAATGGTATATTGTTTCTGTTTGCATGGTCATGCACCACGACTGACCACCATTGACTTGAAAATAATGCGCCAAAATTGGACTTTTTCACATTTATTTTGTTATATTTATTTATTTACAAAAAAGCGATGTCCATATGAGAAAATTAAACATATCTTTGGTCCATTGTACCAGAATATATCTAACGGTTTCAATCCATTTGGTCTAACGGTAGTTGGTCGGATTGCCAATTATTTTATTAGCGAAATTGTCTAATTGCATTTTGTTCTAATTTCAAAATGAATATTTTGTCTATTCACAGTTTGTTACAGTCAATGACCAAGTATTAAACAAAATGGATATTAGACGAAATGAGAATTTAAAAAAAAAAGGTAAATAGGTGAATTATGCGGCGGTCACAACTCGCCGTACCTTCAACGTGCAACTCCCTACGATGGATTTCGTAGAAAAATCGTGCAGCGCAGGTACCTCAGAGGCACGTTGCATGTACGACGTACAGGAAGTTTTTCCAATACCCTTACTACAGAAACGCACGAATCGCAAAAATTGACGAACGACCTGTGCATTCATTGTACATGCAACGCAGGCTACGTTGATGGCACGTGCCCCGTAGCCTACGACGAGTTGTGACCGCCACATCAGCAGTTAGACGAAAAGGAAATTAGACCAACTATTTGTAGACAAAATGGAACGAGACCAAGTGCGATGAGACAAAACGGTCATAAGTCATATAGTGGTTATATAGACCAAGAGAAAATTTACCTTTCCTAACGGCCGAAAATATTAACAAATAAACATAATTATATAGCTGAAACACATACACGGGTGTTTTGTTAACTCTTCATAGACAAGGTGTCCCAAAGACGAGAGTGAATCAAAAATTCGTTCATGGTAGGCCTATTATACGTCGGATTATAGGTTTGAATTTTAAGGCATGTAAGGTACATGTAAATTTTTTATTGATAACCAACACATCATTGAAAATACGTCAACTTTTATATTATATGCATTTCAGTTCGTCATGATAACCACATATTTCATCCCGATTCGATGGAGTAGGGTTTCCTTTTTTTTCTGACACCCCCTGTATTCGCCCATACGAAACGCAGTATGCATAATGCGGCGGTCACAACTCGCCGTACCTTCGACGTGCAACTCCCTACGATGGATTTCGTAGAAACTTCGTGCAGCGGAGGTACCTTGCAGGTACAATGCATTTACGACGTACAGGAGGTTTTTACAATACCCTTACTACAGAAACGCATGAATCGCAGAAGTTGACCCAGGACCTGTGCGTGCATTGTATACATGCAACGCAGGTTACGTTGATGGCACGTGCCCCGTAGGCTACGACGAGTTGTGACCGCCGCATATACCATGTAAACCATTGATCATGCGGTTATATGGGATGTAAAACTTTTGTTGAGATGTCTTTCTATAAATAATTAGGTTATGGTTTCGACAATGGGCGGTTTCATAATTTAACAGAGTGCAGTGCTATCTGGAAATAATTAGATATATTTTGACATTACGCAGTTTCCATGGTTACAAATGCCTGCATCTTAGGCCTACACCTGGCACATCGGCCAAAAACCAAAAGAGATTTATTCGATTGGAAAATCTCATTTTCTTTGCACAGTTATTATTTTTTTATTTATTTATTTTTTTTATTTTATTTTTGTTGTTGTTGCTGGTTTACTCTCTTTACCGTGACTAATGGATTCCCTTAATCTTGTTTGTGTAAACAAAAAATAATCTTTTTCTTTTGGACTCCCTGATATCATTATTATTCTCTCTTTTTGGGGGGGCCAGATATTTTGGATAAAAACATAACCCAGTACTACTTGTAGGTCCTTATGAACTTTTTGTTTAATAACCTAGAATGTCAAATGAAAGCCAGGGTTGGGAAACATCACTAACACACCGGAAGATGTGGGAAGGATTTACTTCCGGGAGTCATCGATAAGTTTGGATATTCCACTGGAGCTGAAGAAAAAAAAAAAAAAGCATTTCCGAAGCAGGGGGGAGGGGGTCTGCTGCATACACCCCCCCCCCCCAACAAAAAAAAACAACAACAACAACAAACAAACAAACAAAACATAACATAACAAAACAAAACAAAAAACAAATCTGAAGATCCACTCCGCATACCAGATACTGATGTAATAAGATATGGATATCTATAAATATTTACTTTGTATCAAAGGTCTATTTTCTTGATCCGCACCCCCTCAAAAATCCTCACTAACGACCTAAGGCTGCAACGTTACAGGTTTATTTGGTAAAAATAGCCATTGTTTATACTAAAGCATGTATTGTGCCAAAGCATAGGCCTACGGTAGTTCATACATCAGAAAATATATTTAATGCTATTGTTATGTAGTCTATTATGAACATCAGTCATTGGATTGTTGATCACAAAATGGACGAGACTCGAGTGCATGTTACTTCTTCGTCATTAATCTGTAGTCGACGCACTCGACATAGGTGTATATAAGTGGTTACCTGACATGACTGTGTACTCTGGATTGGTAAATAATTGTCATCCCATGAGCTAAATGAGGAATGGTAATTTTGCAATCGTATTGGATATGTTAGGAGCGCATAGATTCGCCATATGACGGCCAGTACAAGAACCTAATCTTATACTGACATGTTATCTTTATTATTGCTTGAATCGTACCTCAGAGACATAGGTTATAATCTTATTTTAGATCAAGTCATGCTTAAAGATCGAACCACCTTCAGGACATGGATCTCCACGATTCTATTTCCGAGGAGCTTGAATGCACCGTATGCTACGGGAGATACCACAATCCGCTACTCCTTGAGTGTCATCACAGCTTCTGTCGTAAATGCTTGGAGAAGTCCTTGAAGC
Source organism: Paracentrotus lividus (assembly GCA_940671915.1). Lineage (NCBI taxonomy): Eukaryota > Metazoa > Echinodermata > Echinoidea > Camarodonta > Echinidae > Paracentrotus > Paracentrotus lividus. The sequence continues at coordinate 21,883,905 of CALNVZ010000641.1, read as the reverse complement.
CTCCCGATAGGAATCCAATCCCTCCAACCCACATCCTATGTCCATTATGCCGACAGCCAACAGAACTCCCACCTACGGGTATCGCAGGGTTGCAACAGGACTTCAGACTGAATCGCCTCTTGCAGATCGTGGCCTTCCACGAAGCTAAAGGGAAACCAGGGTTGGATTTCTGCGGGACGTGTCCAAGGGAGAGGCCAGCGAGCGTTGCCTCGTACTGTCCAGATTGCAAAATAGCCATGTGCAGGGAATGCGCCAGGATTCATTGTTTGATTCCAGCCACCAGGAAACACAGTGTAGTCGAGGTTTCTGGTTTGTCCACTGAGGAGATGGACATAAACTGGCCAGAATGTGAAGAGACGACTGCTCTTGGGGAAGGGTTTATGGACTCGTCAAGGATGCTGAACGATTCTGTCAATGACTGTTTCACTCCAGGTTGCAGTTGTACCCTGCTGTAGGCTCAGGTGCGGAACCGGGATTCGCTATTTCCTAAAAATTGTGTAGGCCCAATTTTCTGGGTACAATAGCGGCTCTATTATGTTTGGGCATGGGTCGATACATTTGTGTGACGTAAAGGCTGGATCCACAACTTTGTCATTAGAGGTGTGTGAAATGACGTATACATCCGATGTTGATGACATCACGAACCTATAAGACACATTTGTGTGTTTTTGAAAATCATTTGAAGCATTTTGTCGACATACGAGAATGTGTGTATACAAACTTTTAAATTAATGTGCTTTGCCTTTTGTGTATTGATTTTTTAATGGAATCTAAGAAGTGTTTGAGTATTGATTTTTTTTTTAATGGAATATAAAAGTTGTTGGAAATTTTAGCCTGAAAACCCCAACAACCCTCCGGATTGCTTCACCATCCTCAGAATCACTGAATTCCTATGTTAATAATTTTTTGTCTGAAATAATATGTCAGGGAGAAATTTCCAAGTTATGTGACACGAGAATATAAAAGGGTTCAATATGCTGATACCAGGATACGCAATTACGTCGTATAACTTACTAGGGTTTGATAAGGGACAACCATGAATAAACATTAAATGAATTTCTAAATGATGGTGATGTATGTATATATCTGTCTCTCTGTCTCTGTCTCTCTCTCTCTCTCTCTCTCTCTGAATATAACAAGCAAGTGAAATTTGTTACATAATTTCTTCAACATAGTAGCCATCGATTTGCACCGCCATTCGGTATACCCCTTTCTGCCTAATCGTTGTTGTATCAAGTCTATAAATGACAAATCTCTCTCACTCTCTCCATCTCCTTTCTTTCATGTTCTTTTCTCTGTTTTGCTTCTTCCTCTTACTATTTTCTCTCCTTAGGCAATATCGTTTGTTAGTTGTTGAAAGGGTTAAAAGCTCTGATTGTTGCAAACTATAAATTCAGTTTTAAATGAATGTTATATTGCTTGCTATTAAGAGATAAGACTTTGTACCAGTTTTGTAATGAGATAAATTAATTTGCAATTGAATCTTTTATATAAATGACATTTTTTATGACTTTGCTAGCCAGCACCTGCTATCAATTCTTTTTTTTTTTTTTTAAACGATTGTCAGTGATTAAATTAATAAAAATATAATGAAATACATAGTATGTATACACAATTTCTCTTTAGATTTTCAGGATTAGACGAGCCCTGTTTACAAAAGAATCCTCATAGGCGGTTGAGCTGCTGGCTATTGTACACCAAACGACAATAAATAATTTGCGTATACCGTTAAACTAAAGATAAAGCGTCCAATTTTGTCTGATGTTGTGTAATGGCTAAAAAAAAATCTTTATCCTTTTCGTTAAAAAAAAAAGGAACGCTTCGTTAGAGGTTATTTTCTCTATCATGTATATGTAAAGTCGCCATTTAGCTATTGATGAAACATATTTTTACAAAAGAAATGGAGAAATGAATCAATTAATGCGTCAGAGATGTGGTATGGATAATAATGAGGATAAAATAATAGACAATTAGTCAGACATCAAAATGACGATGGGATGAGAAAATGTAGCTTGCTAACACGAAAATCAGCGGCGTAATGAAAATAAAAATGAAATTTTTAATTTTTATTTTTTTTCCTATGTTTTTTTTAAAGGATTTTTTAAAATTTGCGTACATCCTAATGAAATCGTAACATAATTGATTGGATAGTGAAGCGAGTAAAAAAAAATCATAAATACACATTTCATAATTAAAAATATACACATTACTTGTCTGATGCAATCATTTTTCGTATAAATGTAAGTGTTGTCAAAGAAAAAAAATTGTTTGAAAATATTATTTGCAACTCTAGCATAGTGTGATTAAAATCAATTTGAACATGCCCATCCAGCTCTTCATGTTGGTGGTAAACCTATCCGTTACTAATGGTGGTATCTCACGTGACATGAGACGGCTTTGAGACTAGTTTGAGACTTGATTGAGACGGATTTGAGACGTGTTTGAGAATTTTCGCGGAAACGTCTCCTGAGTCTCCGATACATCTCATAAGTCGCGGGAAAATCGATCATTTTTAAATCTCGGAGACAAGCTTAGCCGTCATTATTTCATCATAACGATTCATAAAAGCTTCAATTATTTGTCATTAGCAATTCGAATACCTCAATACGTACTTGTCCCCATCCACTCATAGATTTTCGACTGTCTCTCGAATTAAAGTGGGACTTGGACCGGAAAGATAACGGAAAATGAGTGAAGGAAGACAAAGAATAACCAACATTTTAAATAAATGCAGAAAGAGTGGGAGGTCAACTTTAGAACTCATTAAATGCACTAAAACAAAGATAATTGGCATTGAATAGTCGCCTCTGCCACAGTAATGACACTTAAAGAAGAAGAAGCTAAAAGACTCTCTACTCTCTACTAGAAAGGGGGGGGGGAAATCTTTGTTATGTTTGTGAAGCCGGCATTTCACGCATTTGGTGACGTTAAATCATAATAATCAATACCATACTTGACTCTATATCATGATCATTTTCTGTTTCTAAAAAACAATCAAAGAAAGGACCCGCATATAACAGCTTATTCTACTTTTATTCGTGTCTTTGAAACTGATAGTGAGATATTTCCTTGCAATGGGCAACGTAACTCAAACAACCACAGAGATCATACTGGTTTATCCTTTTTAAGTCAATAGTTATTTTACTTTTGTTATGACTAGCCACACTGCGCATTAAGTTATTCTTCTAAATGATGCAATTAAAAGAGAGCACACGACTCGGAAATTTCTCTCCATGCGTTTAAAAACAATAAAAAAGAATGGGGAAAAAAAGGGAAAAGAGACAATCGTGAAAACTACGTGTTAAACTACCAAGACAATATCAAAATAGTTGATTTCCGTAATTTCACTAACATCTGTTTATTACATCAAACACAGATACTAAAAGTGTTGTTTTATAAGACACTAACCATATTCCAACTTCCTGTTTAATATTTAAACAACACGATGTAATATCAAATTTCGTGATGAATCCATTAATTAAACACCACTTGAAAATTCGCCTTAAATATGAAATTTCTAATCCGTCACAAATTTATAAAACCCAAAAACATCTACCGCAGATTGTTATATTAAAAAACAAAAAATTAACAGAACGTTAGAGTGAATAACTTTACAAGTCCCGAGACCAAATGAAATAGCCAAAAACGAAATAAATCGTGCTTATAACATACAACAATTCCAAATCTAATCGTTTTATATTGTCCATTAGAGTATATTAATAAAAGATACCGAAACCTCAACCAGCCACCCCTCCCATATACTTGATAAAACTTAACCCCTAATTTTAATAAATATGCGAGTAATGACGTCAAAGATGTTAATGGAAGTCGCACGAGCAGCTCCGCGGCTAGCATGATTTCTGTTTCGCCTTGTAGAAAACCGTTTTATGCTTAGTAGAAAATAGACGGCCCAGTGAGCATTCGAATTCTATTGTTATGAAGATGAAATTAAGGGCAAATTCAATGCATGCCTGGCCACAGGACTGTTTGTAACATTCCCATTAACATCCTTTGACGTCATCACTCGCCACTATTAAATTAGGGTATTACAAGTATTGGGAGGGGTGCGCCTGGTTTGAGGTTCGATCATCTTTTTAATGAAATTCTTTCTAGATGGACAATAAAAACGCATACATATGGAATTGTTGCATTATGTAGCATATTAGTTTTCGTATTTGGCTATTTTATTTGTCGGTCCGGTCTAGGACTTTAAGTTGTTTAAAATATTTTAAACAATGTATTTACAGTGTATTTTCCCCCTTAATATTATGAACAATCAGTACAGTGGGACCTTTTTTTCAAGCGTTTTTATATTTTATTTTACTTGGCCGGCTAGAATTAAAACGATACACCATAATCATGATCATTTTTGCCTCGACGTTCAAATACTCATAACTTTATTTTTATTTTCAGAAGTTTACCAAAGCTTCACTGATTCAGGTATTTATTTTTATCTGCATCAATATTGAGGCAACTGTCTACAAAGGATTTGGCTCTCCTTGAATATATGAAGAGCTTGTTTCCAAAAGGGACTAAATCCACTTTTGATGAAAACTGAGTTATTGATATCAGGACATAGTTCAGGTACGTACCCATCTGTGAGCAAAATAACTTACCTAAATTTTAATTGCAACTTCCAGAAATTGCAACTTTTAATTTCAATTTTCCATAGACGCCTGTACAAAATCCGGCAAAAAAAAGCCATTTACTCTGAAGTTACAAAAGTGGATTTAGTCCCTTTTGGAAACAAACTCTTCATAATGTTGAAGGGAAAAGGGAAATGAATACGAAGCAATTGGTATTTATTGGCACTATAAATCTATAAAAGCAATCGTTCAAAGGACATTATATCGGATGAAGAAGAGTATTACTCACGATTCACAAAAAAGTATATTTCCGTAATTTTCTCTCTTTTTATCTTTAATAATCATATGAAGATGGTCGGAGAGCTTCATCAAATGTCGTTCCCTGCATCAGTCTATACAATAATTGTTCCATAATGGGCTCATTATAACTTTCCACGTCGACTTTATTATGATAAACTTTACAGCTCAAAACGTCAATAATAATGCTCATAATATGGAGGTCATACCAATTAGATAGATAGATAGATAGATAAATGGTTTATTGGTTCAAACAAACATCATTGCGGCAAAGCCGAATTGCGATGCATTTACAAATAAAAATACATATATATAATCATACAATAATCATGATAATAATAATACATGAAGATAAATCTTAACATCTAAAAAAGTATGCGTTTAAATATTCATATTCAGCAAATTCAATTATTAAGTAGGTTCAATTTAGATGAAAGTGAATAACAATTTGGATTCAATTATTTGTACGGCTTATATAATTATTATGTATGTATAATAAATGGTATTAAACATGTACATTATATGATTATAATAGTTATTACAAACTGATACATGTGAGGGGAAAAAGACCAGTGTAGTGAGGTGTTAAATCCAAATGTCTGAACATGTGAATACAATCAAAATATTTTTATATATAAATCAATAGAATTAATGTGTAACTATTACTATTACTAAAATATTATGAATGTATGTATAAATTGCCAGTTGAATACTTAATAAAATGCACATGTAATGTGTTTATATTTCATATGAGTAGACTATTTAAATTATATCAAACTCTTTACTACATCCAGATTAACAAGCACTTAATAAGAAAATATAGAAAATTTAATTCATAGTAATAATTGACAACCGTTTTACAAAATTGATTACACCAAAATGATAACAAAAATCAAAAAGCCCCGCCCTCCCCAAAGGAAAAATAAGATTAGTTTGTATTAATCAGTTTAAATTGAATGATGACAATAATTACTACAAACTGATATGTACCCAAAAAAAAATCCAGTGTAGTGAGGCTTTGAATTCAAGTGCCCTGACATGAAAATACAATCAACATATTTTTATATATACATTAATAGAATCATACAGTAATTCATATTGATAATCACAATTCTGTTTATGAGTTTGAAGAGATAAAGAGAGAGTGGGAGAGAAGAGAGAGAGGGAGGTAATATAATTGAAAGAGAAACGAAGACAGAGATAATGGGAGAGAGAGAGAGAGAAAGGGAGGTGAGGAGGGAAGAATATAGGACCATCGAGAGAGGGAAGGGAGTAATTAAGAAGAGTGCATACAGAATCCAATGGAGACAATAATACATTTTTATATTTTATTGAAAAGATAAATCTATTTATTCAATTCCCTTTTGACAAAAAAAAAATGTATGAAATAAAAATATTGTACTTGTCCCAGTTTCGAATTTCTAGTCTCAATAATACACTACATGCAACTGTATAGGGCGGCCTGGAACTATATATATATATATATATATATATATATATATATATATATATATAAAAAACAAAAGACAGATAATTGACAACTAGCGATATACGCCAAAGTCAAGGCGGATTATCCTTGGCAGAACATGATGTAAAGCTGTGAAATGATTAAAATATTTAATATTTATATTTGTCAAGAAACTTTTTTTCATTGGATCGTTGGGCTTTAGATCATAACAGACTATCTTACATTCTTCCCGTTAACAACCCCCCAAAAAAAAAACAAACAAAAAAAAAAAAAACAAAAACAAAAACAAAAACAAAAACAAAAACAAACAAACAAACAAACAATTATTACTATAATAACTATGATATAAGGACATTTATTTTATGTAAATAACAAAATATGCATACAATATGACAAAGCATGAACGTAATTGATTGCACTGTAATTAGATATTTTTTTTAAATAGTGTAACAATATAACAATCCTTTGAACGCTATTCCCTTCAGGCCGATTTGTTCAAAATCCAGTCCAAAGACTGCCTTTCGGCAATTACAAAACAATAAAATACAAAATAATTTCTTCAGTCAAAGAAAATCCCTTTTTAATTATTGACAGATGTTTTTCTCCTTTCAATTCAATCAATACGATTCTTTCCTTTGTGTTCGCTAGTTGTTGATTTTGCTCCTCATTCAAGCTAGCAATTAACTATTCAAGCTATTGTGCTTCCGAAACATTTTGCGAAAAGAGCGTTAAAGACACATTTTTGTTAAATGCCTCGTATGTGCTACCTGTGCATTTCGTTATATTACACAAATATAATATTTTCATATACGCAAATTCTGCTACAGAATGGCATAAAAATAATCTTCAATCTTCAAGGGTTAGCAATGTCGTTAGTTTAATTTGAACACATCCTACACAAGTATGTATATCAAGCACAGAGAGATAAAGTCCCCGACCGTACCGATAAATGATAACCAAAATTACATATGAAACGAAAGCTAATATTTTTTCATAATACAACAATTCCCAATTCAAGCCTTTTTATTGTCCATCTAGAAAGTATTTCATTCAAAAGGTGATCGGACCTCAACCAGGCCATCCCTCCCAAATACTCGAAAAAATTACCCTATTTTAATAGCGCTGCTGATGACGTCAAAAGATGTTAACGGAATGCTACTTGCTAAATGGTGAGTGAATTTGCCCTTTTATTTCATAACAATAGAATTCTAGCACACATGGGGTCTATTGTTCTGACATAGCATTACAAACGTGTTTTCTAAAGGCGAAACCCAATCATGCCTGGCCGTAGCATTCCCTCAACATTCTTTGACGTCATCAACCGCGCCATTAAAATAAGGGTATATTTTCGAGTATTTGGGAGGGATGGCCTGGTTGAGGTTCGATCACCTTTTTATGAACACTGTTATGAAAATTGAATTTATTTTGGGGGTATTTATGTTATACACCAACTTAGCTTTTAATTGATGTAAGGTTGTATTTACTCCGTCCACGGTCTTTAAGCAACTGCTTACTAATAAACATAAGTTCATACCTCTTTTATGCATATTATACTGCCCAATATTGTCGAATCAGGACTCGGTCCTAGGACATTTCTATCCACATCCACACTACACATGCTACAAGTGCAGCGTTTAAATCAAAGGACTACGGACCATTGCAAAGCTACCTTTGTGTATTATCCACACAAATAAAATAACATTTGGCATTAAAAAACATTCACCTATAATATGCCTGTTACCGAAATATACAAATGAAAAGAATATTATATGTACAAGCACTTCAATAAACTAATTTTACAAACAAAGGCATTACATGGCATTGCACTGTGCACAGTCTGACCGTGCATGTGTGATACATGAGTATTTACAAGATACAAGATACAAGATTCTTTATTGGTCCATGCAAATACATAGAAATGTGACTTCCAATGGCTTTTTCAACAAGTTACAGACATAAATAAATACAACAATATGACAATATGATATAAACATAAAAATATAACAAAACAGAAACAATCAAAGACATTGACTGGTCATAATTAGAAATATGTTTATAATATAGTTTAGATAATTATTAAATGTATATTAAGCTGACATGAACGACTTATTACTTTCGGAAACTAATTACCTCTCAAAGGTTTACTTTTCTTAGCCCCCTTCACCCCCCCCCCCCCCCCCCCATCGAGTCCACATGACTGGATGCTTTAGTTTCAAATTCAAATTTGGTGTTTTGGGAAGTATATAAATTAAAAAAAAACATGAATTAAAGTCTATTTTCATCATTTCAAACAGAGATACAAAAATTATAATTTAGCACGATCAGGCCATGTCTAAGACTTCCAAGAATACTCCGAATGTTGGGTCTCAGCGCCTCACAGTTGAATTGAAAGTATGTACAGCCCCCCCCCCCCAGCATATATATGCTTTAAGCCCGCCTCACACTGTGCGATTTGCTGCGATGCGATTTTTGAGAAAACTGTTATATTATTTGATATAGACATTCAAACAAGGAAATTATTGCTGTCCAAAGTTGTTGATATTCATGTGAATAATAAATTTGTAATTCACGGCGATTGCGAACCCCCCCCCTTCTTTGTATAAAATCAAATTGTTTCCATATCGCAATGACGTCACAGCGACCTTGCGATTTTAAGCTAATTTTACATTTACTCCCAATTAACGGCTCGCATTGGAACAAAATTTCACTTACATTGTTCTTATACATTTTCTTCATCGCATAAGATAATCTTGCATGTTGGAAAACGTCACATTTAAGGAAAATTGCCATTTGTTCCAAAAATCGCATCGCAGCAAATCGCACAGTGTGAGACGGGCTTTAGTTTCAAATTTGAAGTTTGATGGTTTGGAAAGAGTAATAAAGACATGCATATTCAAACCTATAGCCAAAACTATTGTCGTCATTTCATACAAATTTCAAATTACAATTTAGGATGATCAGGCCATATCTAAGAGTGTTGGGTCTCATCGCCTCACAGTTGAATTGAATGTATGTATAGAGTTCGGGATGAAGGAATTTCGGAAGCGTGACAGGCGAGTGCGGGGAGGAAATAATCTTATCCCAGAGCGGTTAAACTTGAAACAATCATGAAGTGGATGAGAATTGTCTGCCATTATGTCCTGGATTTTTGCAAGAAGACGTTTTTCATAGATTTCTTGAACAGGAGTCAAGTTTGAGCCTATGACCCTCTGCGCAACTCTTCTGTTTCTATCTACTCTCTTCTTTTGCTCATTTGTCATGTTGCCGAAAAAGCTAATGATATTGAAGGTTATTACACTTTGGATAATTTATAGGTGATACATGAATAATTATAATAAAAATACTTGGATATAACAATTACAAAAATGGCGTGAGAGTATAATGTACAGTAAATTCATTATAACATCAATCTATAGACAATTTCAACGACAAATAAGAAATATCCATTGCTGAAGAGTCTTTGCGAGGACGCGTCGTCCCAAAGTCTCCCACGTCTTTGGGAGGCGCAGAAAATTTGAACATGCTCGATTTATAAGACTTTTTTTTTTCAGCCGCGAGTAATTCGTGGAGACGTCTAATTTCATCTACCATTGGGCAAATTGGATAGGCATCGCTTCGACATAATTTTATGCGATTCCATGGTGTCAAATCAAACTGCGGGAGACGCGTCGCGGCGAATTCCTGAATATCAGTGACTGATGATCACCGATCAGTTGTGGCGATGTCTCCACCGGTGGCCCTTTAGCGACAAATTGCTACAGACCTAGACCTTTGATTGATCACTACTTGGTATGTCCGTAACGGCTGTGTTCACTCGATCCTTACTCTCTTCGAAATCTGCAAAGACCGACTGACCGCTGGGGGCGCTGCATACTCCTTTGAAGAGGTCTTTAAGAGCTTCTCTGAATCTGTGATTCCTGGAGGCGTAGATGATGGGGTTCAGACAGGAGTTTGCGAATGCTAGCACAACGAAGCAGCGATATAGGGGGCTGAAGAGGTGGGTGACGTCGACGACACCGAGGTTGAACACCAGGAAACCGAACTGATCCGGTGTCCAACAAACGATGAAGGTGATGACGACGATCAAGAGCATTTGTAGGACGCGACGACGCGCTTTCATTAGCTTCAGGTCGTGCTTGTGCTGTTCATGTCCAATGGCTAGAGGACTCTCTCGCTGACGAAGGCTGTGAATCGTCAGTGTGTGTGCTGTTAACATGATGGCGACGGGTATAAGGTATTCCACAAGGAACAACGTTACACCGATGGTCTTCTGGAATATCGGCGTTGGAAACACCGTAACACACTCTCCATCCTGGATAAAGTGGACGTAGAAACTGTAGGAGTTGATGGCGACTGATACAATCCAGATAATCACCAGGGTAGCGACGCTCCTTCGAGGCGTGAACATGCGCTGGAATGTGAACGGGTACCGTATCGCCAATAGCCTCTCCACCGAGATCGTTGTCAACGTGAAGATCGAGGCGCAGATGGATATCCACATGATGACGGACGAGTGGATGATCCGACAGTAGGCCTGGGCCGTCGGCGAGTCCGGGAGCTCAATCGCACTGCGATGAGGGATGACGAAGACCGATGTAATGAAATCGGCGACTGCAAGTGCGGCGATCAGGGTATCTGTGGAGTAACTGTGTCGCTTTCTGCGGAACAGCACCAGGATTACCAGGAAGTTTCCGATGATCCCAACGATGGCTAGAATCACTTGCAAGATCTGCCACCACTCCCAGGTAATAGGTGCCCATGTCCAATCTCCAGAAGATGTCTTTATAGCCAAAGTGACGTTACGATTATTGAATGTCACGTCCATCTCCGTTGTAATATCCGCGCTATCTGCGTCATCCGTGACGTTCCAAACATCATCCGTGATTTTCCGCGGATCGTTTGTGACGTTCCATGGAGCATTCGTGACGTTAGTGTCGTTCAATGAAACATTCGTGACGTTCAATGGAGCATCCGTGACGTTCGTGATATTCCACGGAGCGTTTGTGACGTTCCATGTAGCATCCGTGACGTTCCATGGGAAGTTCGTGACGTTCCAAGGGTTCTTGTTCATATCGGGTTTCAAAGATGTTGACGTAGCAGATGTGAGTTCTAGAGTCACATTCATGTCGACCTATGTCACTCTTGCGATTACGGACCTCTTTCTCGGTTCCAGTCAATAAACTATGGATGAAAAAAAGAGAGGTTGGGTTATCATTTCGAATGCTTAATAACCACAATTAAATCAAAATAAATCATCCAAAACTGCAGTAATAATGGTAGGCATAATAGTGGGGGGGGAGAAGATGTTTTGAGGGCTTAATAATAACTTAATATTTAAATCATTATGGTAAAATTGTCTTTATACAGTCTGTGTCCAAAAAATGATAAAGTCGGGAAAATTATGTAGGTATGAGATCTTCTCAAATGATATGGTAATGTGGTACCAACTTAAAGCCAAAAATTCTCCTTGCTGATGCACTTTGTTTTGTATAATTTGCTTTTGCAAAACAAAAGTTATGCTATCTTTTGTGCGGCGATAAGCTAATCAAAATTACACACATCTATTGCTTCGGTGCGCTGAATTCATGTGCGAAACCCATAAAAAAAGCATGTGCAAAGTACATGTTTTCTTGATTATAGAAAACTGGTCATATCTCAAGATCTACAGCACTAAATGGGATGAAAAAAATTGCAAAAGAAGGCCTGATTTTCCTTCTTTATAGAAATATCAAACATTTGTAGAATGTGATAATTTTCATACTTTAAAAGAATGTTTTCCACTTGTACGATTTTATTTGACACAGAATATACTAAATAATTGTCAGATATATCGACCCCGAAGAGGCACAAGGAATATTTTTCCAATCTGTTTACCCCTCTACCATAACTGGATTGAATGTATACTTGCCAAAAGAAGTTATTGAAGTGGCTTAAAACCTTATGAGTGACTGAGCGATGATGCAATAGGGCATAAACTTCAACCATTTGAGAGGAATATTCGAAGAGTATTCTAAAAGGGAATAAATCGAATTTTGATGAAAATCTAGTTATATCGACCTTTGTCAATAGGGATACTTATATTCAACCAAATTATTATCCAGATTATTGAACTTGAGGGCAACTGTGTCAAATGCACTTTCTAATTTAACTTTTCCAGATCCTGAACAAAAGCTGGTTAACAAACACATTTTCTCCGAAGTTACAAATGTAGATTAAATCCCTTTTTGGAGTCAACTCTTCAGGCCGTTAAAGGGTTCGAGATAAATCATAATAGAACGCATCGTGGAAATCTTAAAATAATTAAGTGATGCAATATTCGATCGTTCTTCTATGCAGAACGCTTTTTAGGTATGGCTTTATTTTGTTGACTCTGAGCAAATATTATCATCCTTAATATTACCGACACCATATTTTCAGGATCATCATCACTATTTACCAAATCTATCCACTATAGTATTGATTGAGTCGAAGGTTTTGTGAAAACAAAGTTGCCCTAAAAAGTGATCCTGATGGGTCAGAAATAGCACAAGTGCCAATACCTTATTTACTTAACGGAGGTTGTTGATGTCCATTAGTAATTATAATCGAGGGAATTTATTCAGTCTTGATAAAGATATTTCCGTTGGTGTAGTTAGAGCACAAAGATTCTCTGAATTATTGATTCTTGTAAACCGAGAACAAGGCTCTCCCATCCATTGTTATATCATCCGGAGGTAATTAATATACGCGTTGTCATCAATCAATTTATATTTTTTTCCAAAAGTAAAAACGTCTAAGGTTCGAGTTTATTTTGAATAATAGCTTAACCAATTGGGAAAACGAAAACAACCTGGCAATAACAATACTGCTACTAATAACAATAATATAAATATTTATAATGAGTAGAGACCTAAGAGCAGAACAATACGAAACAATGTAATTAAAACCGAAATATATTCTCAAAAAGTCAACCAAAATAATTAATAACCTTCGAATACATAATAGGCACATGAAATATTAATGTGATATACGCTACATTTACGCGAACGAATTAATGTAAGTAATCAAAATGACAAATATATATATATATATATATATATATATATATATATATATATATATATAATATATATATATATATATATATAATATGATATTTAAAAAAAATAAAAATCTGAATGAGGTTATTGACGGTTAATTTCTTATGATGCCTAAACAATGTATTACATTTTTTGAATAAGATCCATACACATTTTTATCATTATTATTTCGATTGATTTTTTAAAAATGATTTAATGATTAATTTGCAAATGTGGGAAAGGTCTTAGCGTCTAAGATACCTGTCACTCAAGAATCAATCTCCGAGCAGCAGTACCCTGAATACATATACATGTATATATATGTGTATATATTTATTACTTTTATAACGTTTTAAAAGAGATCATTCATTAAATGAAAAATAAAACTTCGTATGGTTTCGATGGTATTTCCGCCAACTACTGAAGATATCTGAGTCAATTTAAGTTACTTTTATATTATTTTGATAGGTCTTTGTCTAAATGGGAATTTAAAACAGCAAAAATATCCTTCGTTTAAATCAGGTAATAAAGAAGATCCTTGCAAATATAGACTTGTATCTTACCTTCCGTATCAAAACTTCTTGAGAGGATTGTGTGTAATCAGCTTAAATATATAAACAAAATAAAAAAATGATGTATAATTGTTGAACAATCACGATTTATGAAAGTTACCGATGATTTGCTGAAAGCAATGGACGAAGGTCTTTGTACTGGAGTGGTATATTTCATTGAACTGAAAAAAAAAAGGCTTTAGACACGTACTGCTTGTATTCAAAGTAGCTGAAATCGGTGTAAAAATTATGTTCACCGTGGTTTTAAAAGTTACTTGTGAAATAAAAAAATAAGTAGGCCTACGTCCATTATTCTGATAGATCCAGTACTTTGAATATTGATTATGGGATACCGCAAGGTTCTACACTTGGACCATGGATATTTACTATATGTTAACGATCTTGTGAAACAAGTAATAAAAATATGTACAATACATTTATATGCCGATGATACTGTTATTTATTATTCTGATAAAAATGTTACAAATATCGAAAAGATAATTAATTCTGATCTACAATTCATAAATAAATATATGGTTATGTCCAGCAAACTTAGTCTCAATGTTGAAAACGGTTATTGTGTTATTTGGCACAGGTCATATTTTATCAAAATGTAATGATTTGAATGTAAGTGTAAATGCATAAAAAAAAACAATAAAAAAAAAAAAATTAAAAATCCGTAAAATATCTTAGTTAGGTTCTTAAATAACATTATGAACGTACTTAATCTTGCCAATTATGCAGCTCATGAGTTATATAACTTCGTTTTTGTTGTTTGTTCGTTTTTTATGATATTGCATTTTTGAAACTTCGGTTTGTTATGATCTCTATCATATCTTCATAAAAACATTTCCTAAATTGGTTTTATTCTTGTTTTGAAAAAGTGGGCATAATTATATTTATTTGGGAGCATATTATGTAATAGGCTTTTTTCGTTAATTCCAAAGAGTTATATAATATATTTCATAACCAATCATTCTAATTATGTATTATATATATATTTAATACCGCGGACAGAAAAATTTGTAAGATTGCCCAAGTTGTAATATTTATTTATTACATATTCTAATTGTTTCGGTATTATTTTGCTATCTTGATATTTTAGAGTTTTATCTCATTGCTATTTTGTTTGTCTAATTTTTTATATTTAAACCCCATGGAAGATAGTATTGTTATGTTGACAAAGCTGAATGTGCCATCCATTCATTCGCGTTTCTTTTAGATTGTTTATAAAATGTATGTATTTTCAATAACTGTATTTTATAATATTTGCGATTTGGAAAATACAGTACAATACAATACAATTGATTTTCTCAAAAGTCAAACAATTCTTTCAAATTACTGTAACTGTATTTTGACAACAACAAAAAATCCAAAGCCTTCCAAAAATAATTGTAACAAAGCTGCAACAGTAATTATCAAGGCGCGGATCCAAGAAAGTCGAATTGAATGCATTTCGGGGGCCCAATTGTCTGGGACAAAGAGCCGCTTTTGTTCCCCCACAACTGGGCCCCCGAAATGCATTCAATTCGATTTTCTTCGATCCGCGCCTGATTTATGGTATGATATAAAACAATTTAAATCTTTCTAAAACTTGGAAATACGTCTGTGAGTTGTTTGAAATATACTAATCGCTCCCGTTTTATTCTTTTCTTTTTTCAAATACTAGTAAAAAAAATAATAAAAGTAAAAAAGTAATAAAATAAAAGGCATCTCACCTGTAGTTAGATGAACACAAGGCGCTAATGACCACAAGAAAATATTCGTCCTCACATCCGATTTCCATTTTTACGAGTGATTTTTTTTCCTGGCCAGCGGTGAGCAACGTCCCTAATAATTCGAACATTACGCGCATCGCATCCTTCGACCAATAATTGTCGCGAAACCGCTGACATCATTATCAGTAATGCGCGCGAAAAATTACTCGCTAAAATATCACCTGACAGAACTAACGAACGCATTCTTGAAAGCACTTGCGATGGTAATGGTTTTGTATAATCAATATAAAAGCACTTTATATAGCATGTGAACCAGAGCGCGATAAATTGATACAAAATTCATGTTAACACACTACTAAAAAGAAAAAAAAAAAAAGAAAAAAAAAAAAAATGCATTTTTATGAATCATACAAAACAATTACTGATTCATAATGCGGCAGTCACATGTACACAAAAGCAAGACCAGCGTATTAAAATTTGAGAAAATTGCCGACAAAACGCACACAGAGCGTATACATAGACAACAGCATATTAAGATAAGCAACGAAATGAACATCGTTGGTCCCAGCGCGCTCGACGCATGAGTAACGCACATCGCCAGCGCCATACTGTGCCGTTAGCCAATGCGTCGTACATTGAAGACTGTACGTGCATTAACCAGCAAAATGTGTAGATCGTAATGTAATATACTGATGATAATAACTGAGAATGAAGAATTTTGTATATTATGGTTAATGCATCTGTGCATATTCAAGATAATCGACTCTTCCTTGATTTGTCGGATTGTCGATGAGATCGTATCCAATTCGTTTATTTCGTTTTTATTATTTTATTAATATATTATATTATATTAATTATATTATTATTATTAATTATTATTATAAACAGGATCAAGTCCGTAATTTTCTTAAAAAGACTTGCTTTAACAAAAAGCACAAAGTGAATTTCAAGTGCAACTTTTTAGTGTCCAAGTGTTTTTCGGATCATTCTACATGTAGTTTGTGCCGAGAATGGCTTCCTTTGAAGATATCGTAAATCTTGATGTTCGGGAGAGAATCTTGGTGATGAGACTGCTCGATTCCCTTCTTTACCATCCCCCATGTGACCAAGTTATCACCGGGTGACTTCTGCCTTAGCGTTCCACATTCGTTCGATCTGCGATCCTCAGGTCTTGATATTTAGCCGCTTGTCCTTTCCTTGACTGCGAGGTTTATGTCGTGAGGGACGGATAACTTCGATGATGTTAACTTTGTGTTCCGCTCTCTTACGATGATGTCTGGCTTGTTATAGTTTATAGCTCTGACTGGTCATTATACGCGCAGTTCCAATATATGGTACTTTTATCAGCGAGGGTGATTGTCTCGGCTGATGTTCCCATGGAGTGGTCACATTCTTGAGTCCACGATCCTTTAGAAGTTGCCTGAGTGATAATTATGCTTGGCAATGCTATCATGTCCTGCTGATATATTCTGTTTGGGCCAAGATTAGGACCAGTCCTGATGCCAGATGCATTAGAGTCTCAGGTTCTTTCCCACATACTCTGCACGTGTCCTCTACATCAGATTGCAGAATGGATTTCTCATATGCCCGTCTTGATTACCTGATCTTGTATGGCAAATATAAACCCCTCCGTTTCTCCTTTCAGAGACCAGCAGACATTGAGCCATCCATGGGTGTTCTTTTTGTCAACCGAACTGGCGATGCGATTGTTTTCGTGGTGACCGTGTAGACGTTTTTGGCCTGTAGATTTGTCTGCAATCTTTTGTTCAAGGAACGCTTCAGTTCTGTCCTCTGCTTTCCGCCAACTGGTAGAGCTATCTGGTGATCTGCCAACGTCTTCCAATGCTTGTTTAGTAGATGAAGTAAATTGGCTGGGCTTTGTCATAATCGTGAGATATGTTTGTCAATGTATCCTTGGGACTGGCTAGGTAATTTGCAAGCTGTATTAACTCCATATTCCATACCGTTTCTAATCTGCTGAGACCTCTTCCTCCAAGGTCGCGGGGAGATACAACCTTTCAACAGCAAGCTTTTGGATGGTGCAGTCTGTGCATTGTCATTGCTTCCTTGTCATGACATCCAGCCCTCGTATATCCTCGATTCTCCAGTTTATTATTCCAAAACTATACCTTAGCACGGGGATTGCACGTGTATTGATAGCCTCCATTTTGTTTTTGGCGTTAAGTTCAGATTTCATAATGAGCCTCAGTCTGTGTTTGTACTCCGTCTTTGCCTTCTCTTTCATTACGTTGTGGCCGATGCTGTCATTCTCTACCATGCCAAGGTATTTGTAGGTGGATTCATTCGTCAGTTCCTTGATTGATACTTCCTCGTCAGGTAGGGGCATATCAACTGTCTCCACCCTTCTTCCGCGGATAAGTGTAATCTTAGCACATTTTTCAATGCCAAATTCAATCTGAATGTCATCTGTGAATTGTTTAACAATGGCTATCAGTCTTTGAAGTTCATCATCATTTTTTGCATACAGCTTGATGTCATCCATGTAGACCAGATGATTTACTGTCGCCGTAACATCATTTCCTTTGTATCTATATCCGAAGTTTGTAGCTTGCAAGAGGGAGGATACTGGGTTGAGAGCAAGACAGAATAGTAAGGGGGACAATGAATCTCCCTGAAATATCCCTCTCTTGATCCGCACTCCGTCTACCTTCATTGAGTATGCGTCTGTTGTTAGTGTCAGAGTTGTGTTCCACAACTTCATGCTTTCCGATATGCACTGTATGATATGTGGGTTGATATGATATTATATTATTATTATTATTATTATTATTATTATTATTATTATTATTATCATTATCATTATCATTATCATTATTATTATTATTATTATTATTATTATTATTATTATTATTATTATTATTATTATTATTATTATTATTATCATTATCATTATTTATAAGACGAGGGGAAAGGAAAGGTTGTGGTGGGGGAGGAAAATATCTGGTAATGCAAAATAAATAATTAAACAATAAGAAATAATTGATTGATTGATTTTATTTGTCGAGTGCAAACAGTATAACATGTAGACGAAAGAGTAGGCTAAGAGACACGCAGACATGATAGCTCAAGAAAGCCAAAAAGGCTGATTTCCAATGGAATCCTAGAACAAGTAAATAAATGAATAGAATACAATAAGAAATCATATCAATTATACTCCACGTGAAATGTAAATCTAACGTATGACATTAGATCTTAACATAAAGACGCGTCCATTATTTGAGGAGGGGAAACGCAACATTACATTCATGAGTTTAGTGGACATACATGCATCTGAGCGGCGCAGAAAATTATACGGCTCTACATTAATGTCAACAAAACCCGCGCTAACGGCGGGAAGCGACCGATTGACA